>OY856412.1:1076769743-1077969743 GCA_963693085.1 Alisma plantago-aquatica | reverse complement strand
CCTTCACCCTTGAAGGAAGGTGGTTGCATCTTCATGAACTCCATGATTGAGAACTCCTTAGGCTTCTCAGGTACAGACGGGTCTTTCATCTTCCCCACCATGGAAGACGCAAAGAGTTGTCAAAACATGGCCAACTCCTTCTCTGGAGTCATAGCTCCTCCCGAACCAATAGTATCAGAGGTTCCCTGACCAAACCTAGCATTTTGAGGCGTCTCATAACCATACTGGTTGTCAACTGTTGAGTTATCTCCATCCATTAGGGTTTTGCCTCACAAGGCAAGGACACGAGGTATAAGAAACCTAAGATAAAGGTAAACATCCTAAGGGAGACGAGTTTGAAATAGTTAGATAACCGACTGCTAGTGGCTCTGATACCATGCTGTAAAGAAGTGAAACCACTCCTCTACTAGAAAGAAAAGATCGCATCCGTTGAACCAAACCACCACATAAAATTTTCACCAACGGAATGGAGACCAATTCAATCAACATGTATGTATCATTACACAATGAGTAGCAGCGGAAAAGTCATTATCTAACAATTTACAAAGTTTGATTACATGATACAACGATTCACCACACATGGGTGACTAGAACTAAAACTAAACATGTAAGCCAAGGATCAAGCCGAGGGTCATCTAACCACCTCTTCAAGCCTCCCAAAGATCAACTACAAGGGTGAGGTTGAAGTTCTCCAAATCTAACATGGGGTTGGAAGCATACCCCATAACAAGAAAAGGAAAAGAGGATATCAGCAAAAGCTGGTATGTGTATACTAAAGAAAACTTGAGCAATATATGACAATAAGGACATCAAGTATGAATGATTCCCATGCAAAAAAAAAGGACTACCCACACGGGCATAATAGATAAGATTCTTAACAAAAGAGATACTTGCCATGTGTAAACAATAAAGAAGTGCCACATGCACATATCAAGACCAACATCCTGCATACATGTGAGATAAGCATAACACTAGAATATTATAAAAGTCAAAGGTGGTCAAGAATCACACATCTTGAACCTGATGGTACATGGGCCAAGAATCACACATCTTGCCCTGGCATGGGGATTCACACATCCACCATCCAAATATATATTTATATATATATATATATATATATATATATAAAACATGGGCCAGGAATCACACATCCTGCCCTGGCATGGGGAATCACACATCCACCATCCAAAATTTTATAATGTTGCCACAAATGATAATGAGACAAAACCAATGCAATTATGCTACTCTAGGGTTATTGAATCACATAGCAGGTAAATGTAGAGGCAAGTAGAAAAGTATAGTCAACATTAAACAAGATTTGCCACAATGGAAAAAAAAGGAAACCACCCATAAAACTCCACATCACAATGGACATATACCATCAACAATATCATAATATACCATATCACAAGATAAGATGCCAAGAGATTATCCAAGATCACAATAACCAAGATAGTTCACATGAACCATGATATCAAGAGAATAGACATGTGTGTAGGAAAAAGTCAAAAAGATGATAAAGTAGGTGAATTGCTCGATATAGATGAATAGGGGATACAACATACCTCATTATCAAAGTCCAACAGGTCCAAAGCACTTCTGGATCCAAACTAGGTCACCAAAGATCCTATTAAACACATATACCGATTTTATGTCAAGTTCATATATGTAGACCAAACCCTAAAAACTACCTTTTTATTATTATGTGAATTAGGTTATGATAACTATTCCATATTTTATTTTATATTATTATAAATCCAAAACATATTTTATTATATTTTTCTGACTTATAAATTATTAGTTATGAATTTTACAAGTTATTATCTTATTTAATTAGATCCATTATATCATCCTTTTAAAACATCAAACTCAGGTGACAAAACTCATACCATAAGAAAGCTCTTCTTTTTCTGATTCCAACGAATATTTTTCCATAATTTTCTGATCATCCGATAATTAGTTATCAATTTTTAATTATTGACCAATCAGATAATTACAAGTAAATCGATCGCAAATCAAGGGTAGATGTTACGACCCCACCTCCCGATAACCCCCAATTAAGGGAGACCAAGAGGTCGAAGTCGCACCCATAACTTCTGAATCAAAGGTTCGACAATTAACCAAGAATAATTATCAAATTTTAACCTACTATACTGAAAAGATGTAAGAAAATAAATTTGTGCATACCTTTTTGAAAACTTGGATCTCTAAACTTCTATCCACTTAAGGATTCTACTCGAACTATTCCTCCTTGTATTTTCTTCATGTATTTCAAAATATGATGATTTACTGTTTGTCCTTTTGGCTTGTTCCTAAAGCGCCGACAAACAAAACGTCGGTCAGCCGAAGCTGGTATGTGGGGGAAACAATAAACGTGCAACTATGATAACAATGTAATCATTCAATTAATCATTTAACAATCAAGATTATGTTTTAAATATAACTCCGCTATCTAAGGGTACCCTATCCTCTATGTTGTCCTCATTAAACCCCTCATGATCCACCTATTAGTGAACCAATTTCTAGGGTTGAGTCTCATGGCACTACTCGTAAGTAGCCCACTCCTTAACTCATGGCAGGCTAATGAGTCTCATGGCACTACACGTAGGTAGCCCAATTTCTAACTCTCGGTAACCTAGACCTTAGCTCTAGGATTACCCCTTTTTTTCCTTAGCCTTTTCATTACGATGGAGGTGGACCCGGATCTAGTCAGTTATATACGCACATTTATAGTGATAATCATAGTCACTTTATAGTTGCATGAATTAAATAAACATCCAATAGTTAATTTCAAGCAACCGATTAAAACTTCGAGAATCGCCGAGAAACTAGAGCGATTATTCATAAGCGTAACCACATACCTGATTTGATGATTTCAGAAGCATTAAGAAAATCCAACCAAGCATGCAATCTAAGTAATTCGGCAATCACATAATTCCTGAAAAGAATATGTACTATATTTATTACACACTTTATCAAGAACCTACTTTATTAACTTGGATTC
This sequence comes from Alisma plantago-aquatica, assembly GCA_963693085.1. NCBI lineage: Eukaryota > Viridiplantae > Streptophyta > Magnoliopsida > Alismatales > Alismataceae > Alisma > Alisma plantago-aquatica. The sequence continues at coordinate 1,077,966,739 of OY856412.1, read as the reverse complement.
GCTTTCCAGGGTTTCTGTATCCATTTTAGGGTTTCATTTTGCAATTAGGGTTTCCCTTCATCTTTTACCATGTTAAACCCTAATTATCTCGTCTATTATTCAACATATAACCCTATTTTCATATTACAGGCACATTAATCATCAATTAAGCTTCTTTTTCATTAAAGCTACTATTTTCATCCCTTTAATCCATGACAAGATCATTATACACATTTATCATTAATTCAAAGTTCATTAGGGTCTAATTAAGATGTGAACTCATTTTGCCATCAATTCTACCTTTTCTTCATGAAAAGACCCTAATTACTACATTTACGGTATTTATCCAGAATTAAGGTCTTTTATATACAAATAACTCAGAACCATCATTAAACAATCATATTTCCACATTTTCAAATTAAATATGATTTTATCTTCTTTTACCCTAAATTAGGGTTTCTAAATTATTTAATCATTCTCACATGAGGTAAAACCCTAAATCATGCAATTCTACATTTAGATCAGATTCTAATCTAACATTATCATTCAACAACTTATTAACACTCCATTTAACCCATTAAGCATTCTAGATTCAACCTTTAATTCACAAATAGGGTTTTTATCTTTACTTTAATGCACTTTTCATTAACTTATAGTACTTTTGCAATTAGGAACGAAATCTTTATTTAATACCATTTTTATTGGATTCCTCTCGTTCTCCTGATCAAAATTCATATATTATTCGCATTTATCCGAGCTACGGTTTACAAGATATGAATTTTGCAAAGATTCACTTACTTGGCCAATCAGGGCGCGCCACGTCACCTCTATCCCCATGCACGTAGCGATCAGGAAACATGATAGAATTACATGTTTACCCTTGATAAGTTACGCACCTCTTCAGCCTACGGAGGGCATTTTCGTCCACGTGCATCATCTCTTCTTCTTCCTCGCGCTAACCTAGCGTTGCTTGCTGTGATTGCGCTGGGCGCGACCTCGCCTCCCCTTCCTCGACCTCGTCGACCGCCAAGGAAGTTCCTTCCTCTCCGTGGGTCCCCTCTGCAGCCACTGGTGCCCCCTGCTCGCAGCTAGAACGGCTGGCCCCTGCTGGCCTAGCCTGCAACCTGTGGCCGGCCGGGCAGCCATTTTGGCAGGTGCTGCGCGGCGGCGGTTGGTAGGGAACGATGGCTAATCCACCCTAGATCCCGGTGGTGTCTCTGTGCCTCTCCGGCGATCCTGCTACAGCAGCTATACGCCCCCGAGAAAGCCCTATGCCACTTTGGTTAGGGTTTGTTTAAGGAAGAACAAGGAGGAGATGAGGAAGTGAGAGAAACGCATAGGATATCCTTTGGGCTCGACCCTGGGCTCGTCCCTTATATCGCGGAGAGTCTTTATGCCCCAACATACTTTCCCTCAAATAAATAAGTATTTTCCTAGTAGGAAAGGAATTTTCCCTTAATAAAGAAGTACTTTCTCTCTCCTTAGCAACTCCTTGCTTAACCATGATCCTTGGTCATTAAGGAATTCAAAATTCTCTCTTTTATTCCTTTGTGCTTGCCCTTTGTATTCATTGGCCACAAATTTCTATTTTCTCTTAATAAAAATTTAAGATGCCAAGATATTATCCAAGATCACAATAACTAAGATAGTTCACATGAACCATGATATCAAGAGAATAGACATGTGTGTAGGCAAAAGTCAAAAATATGATAAAGTAGATGAATTGCTCGATATAGATGTATAGGGGATACAACATACCTCAGTATCAAAGTCCAACAGGTCCAAAGCACTTCTGGATCCAAACTAGGTCACCAAAGATCCTATTAAACACATATACCGATTTTATGTCAAGTTCATATATGTAGACCAAACCCTAAAAACTACCTTTTTATTATTATGTGAATTAGGTTATGAGAACTATTCCATATTTTAGTTTATATTATTAGAAATCCAAAACATATTTTATTATATTTTTCTAACTTATAAATTATTAGTTATGAATTATACAAGTTATTATCTTATTTAATTAGATCCATTATATCATCCTTTTAAAACATCAGATTCAGGTGACAAAACCCATACCATAAGAAAGCCCTTATTTTTTTTATTCCAACGACTATTTTCCATAATTTTCTGATCATCCGATAATTAGTTATCAATTTTTAATTATTGACCAATCAGATAATTATAAGTAAATCGATCGCAAATCAAGGGCAGAGAAGGTCCACGCAGACCTGGGCAGGCCAATCATGGCCGCCCATGTCAGTGGACAACTCAAGCCAAGTCAGCGGTACCAGGCGCTAAACAAAAGAAAGAGGAGTGCGCAAAATGACCAAATTACCCTTCGGTCGTAAAACTAAATCACAGACCGGACTGAGGGGTAGAGAGGACAAAGTGCAGGTGCCTTTATTATTCGCTGATCCAGCACGAAGCCGGCCAGTAGAAGCTCAAGGCCCCGATCAAAATCCGATCAAAGGAGGTGGTTTTGAGAAAACGACCACACCAGCGAGTTCGCAAGCCCAAAACGAAGCTAACAACCTAGACTACAACTTGAACGGCAACCAGAAATGCCATAACCACCTTCCGCCATCACCAGATGTTCAAGGGGAAATGAGAGCAAGGCTGGGAAGATCTGGTGGCGATTCGAGGCCAAGAAAAAGAAGAGAACACTCAGCCGAAGGTGCTCAAACCAAAATGAGGCCAAAAACGCGAGGAAGGCGAGCAGGGACCTCGCCTGAAACGACCAAAAACCAAGCCCAACCCAAGCTTGTCGACCGGGAGGTAGAGACATCCGCAGATGAAAGAGTAAGAAGGAAAAAGGAAGAGGGAGGTCTAGGGATGCTCACTGGTGAACGAATTGAATTGAAGGTGGCAGAGTTGGACGGGGTGTCATCGAGGTCGCTGAAGAAGAAACTGAGTAGTCCTGGCTGCACGTTGCGCTTCGCGGTTCAATTGAAGTCAAAGTTGAAGAGAAGGATAGTAGGGGGTTCTTTCTGGGCGTTTGCGCGGGTTGGATGTGCACCAAGAGGGCGGCTGCAGAAAACGCTAGAGAAGAGGAAATTGGGGGTTCCCTTCTTATAGGGTTTTAGGGATCAAACTAGGTATCATTGGGATCAGAATGGAGAAATAAATCGTTTGGGAAAGAAATCAGAAACTTTCATCGAGAAACAAGAGAGAACGGAATCGGGAAACCTTGCGCCACAGACCAACGTCGGGCGGACTCCTACCCAAGGTAGGAGATGACCCACAACCATCAGATCGTGCATCCGACGGTCATAAATCACCAGGGAAAAACAAAAGGGTGCGTGACAGAGACTAAGGCGATAAATTGAAAAAAAAAATTGAATTAATCAAAGTGAAATTCAAATAATTTATGTATATTCTCTTTCCTAATTTAGGTGTTCTAGAATTATCCAAATTAAACCAAAATTTGCACATAAATTAAGTTAAATGTGTAGATTCTGAATATACTCTTAGTTTTGCCTTTTGGAAACCTTTAATGGGTTAAATAAATCAAATATCATTTTCTCTTTCCTTCTTCCTTTATGGCTTTAGGATTATCCAAATTTGATGAAACTTGACCCACAAGTTAATTAAGTGTGTTGAATACGATTTTTCCTTTATTTCCAACTTTTGGTGTCATGATTTACATTTATTTATTAATTATACCTTTTAGGCATTTTCTCTCTCCTATAATTACCTATTAATCAAACTTTATCCAAATTAGTTGCAAATTTTCCCAAAGGCTTATTTTTATGTTTAGATTACGAATTTAGAGTTAGTTTTCCAATTTGAGGTCATTAAATATTTTATATCACTTTATTGGCCTATTTCCTATTTTATTTTGTTAATGTCATTAATATTTATATTTATGTTCTAGTTTAAATGATACTTGGTCCTTAAGTTACTTTTTGGTCAAGAAAACGAATTTGAGTGTCAAATTATCTTGATGGGTTTCCAATTATAATTTTGGTGCAATATCTTTCTAAGTATCTTCTTTACCCATTAATTCCCATATTACCTTTAATTATTGCATTTATCTTCTCCTTTATATAAAATTCTATTTCTCTTATTTTAGGAAGTGCTAGAAAGTTCTAAGATGAAATATTTTATGATTTCTATTACTTAGTGACAATTTATACTTCAACCCCATTAATTAAAACCAAACTGGTGTATATGTGCATACAAGCCTATATTAAGAATATATGGGAAGTATTTATCCAACTAAGTTCTTTAATTTCTTATTATCATCTAAATGAGTTATTATTAAGCACAAAGTATTTTGTATTCCCTTAATTACATGTATTAGTTTATTCTTGTTTGGCTAAGTCAAAAGGGTAAACTACTAGGGTAGGGTTCTAATTTTAGTATGTTACAGGTAGGGATAAGACCAATGGAAGAAGGAGTTGCCTACTTCCCTAGTTGCACATGACCATAGGGTCGGGAGGTAACATCTATCATTGTCTGAGGGCCATGGGTTAGGAGATTGATCACCTTCATGAACTCATGGGACCCAAAAGGGCAGATGAGTAGGGCACTCTCTGGATGTATGAGGGAAGAGGGATGACCCCAAAAGTGTCGGCACCCTATAGACCTAGAGGAGATGACCAAGGATTGTGTGGTGACCAAAGTGGGTTCTAGATCAGTTTTCCATGGAAGTAACTTTGATATCAGGATGATTGTGATATAGAGACATGTGTGGCACATTTCAACTCAGATTTAAAGGTGTACTGGCAAGGTGGGATGTATCATCTCTACTCTTGGAATAGGAAGAACTATGTATTTGGACTGCATCCAAATGCTTATTTCCTCTTGTTATGGGAGTGAGAGATAGGACAATACGCATGCCATACACTAAGGATAAAGATGGTGTGAGTTGAGACGTTGCTACAGAGAGGATAACATACCTTGGTGGAGTGAACGATACATGGATGGCTCAAAAACAATAAAAGGAATAAGGTAGTCATCTTATAAGGATCTTTTTTTAGCATGAGCTATGTGGAATCTGCAAGTGATGCAAGGTAGAGTTTGATCACCAAGAAGATGATCTCAAAGTGTGCTCAATGAAGATAGACTTAGAGTTTGAGTTGAGATGACAAGTGAAATACATGGAAGAGTATGTCTTCAATGTTACCTATGGATGTGAAGTGGTAATGGATGCTCTGGTTGAGATATAGTTGCCTAGTTTGGCTAGAGACTAGAAGAGGTTGTTAGGCTAACCCTAAGTTTGGAAAGAAGATAGGTAATGATACCGATTGATCAAGTTAATGGTTGTACAACCTAGTCTTTGATGCACTGAAAGGATGGTGGGAGAACCTCAGATACACTTCTTTGGATAGGAAGGTAATAAAACCCTGATGAGAGTGGTTTAGGGTTTCTGAGGAATCGAGCTTAAGGAATCATGACATACAGGAAATCATGATTTTAAGATCAACATACACCATGGTACTATCGAGATAATGAGTAGTAGCAGTACTATGGATGCTGGTGATGAGGCTGCATGTGGTATGTTGCATGCAAGCTAGGAGGTAACAGACGAACACCAGTACCTCAGTGTATCGATATAGAGGATAAAAGAGTCCTTGAGAGGGAATGGGAGTTCATCACTATGGATGATGTGGAAAGTCTCCCCTTGACTAAGGAAAGTCATGATGCAATATGGGTTATGGTAGATCGCCTTACCTAGATAACATGAAAAAGAAAGAGTACTGTCAAGGGACAGATCGGGTTGGACTATACGTGAGAGAGATGGTTCAACTACAACATGATGCGAGTTCAAAAGTTCTTGAGTATGACCTAAAGGTTCACTTCCATGAGGTGGAAGTAGATACAGGGAGAACTCGATGTTAGTACCGCTTATCACCCCTAACTAATGGTTTGTATGATCCAGACTAGAGGGTTTGATGAGAGAAAGAGTGCTTGTTCAGGGTGATACATGGAGACAGTTCTTAAGATGTGATGTTAACCACCATAACCTTTATCAGGATGTAAGAAGTTCTATAAGGAGGTTGTGTCAGTCACCACTTCATTATGATGATGTTGGTGAAGGAGGCCTCGCGAAGGTCAGAATAGAACCACAGTGTGTGCAGATGAAGTCACTTAATCATGCAATGTCTGAGAGAGAGCCCAAGGGTGACATGAGTCCCGAGCTGATGCAAAGCAGACTGACATGCAATTCACTGTGAGAGAATATACTGTGATAATCCAACCCCTCTAAGCTACAACTGAGAAAGCTGAGTCCCCGATATATGGGTCCATTTGAGATGGATTGATGGAGAAGGTTGTGTTTAACCTTATCCCGCAGGATAACATGATGGGAGATGAGTTCCATATGTCTGGTCTAGAGCACTATGTGAGGTACCCAAGCCATGTGTTGAGCCCTGAACCTATTCAACTTTTTGAGAAGCTGAAAACTCCTGAGTCACCTATGAGGGTACGATATACCAAGGTAAGAAAGAACTCAGATGGAAGAATGTGAGATGATGAAGGTTCTTGGGAAGCACCATGGAAAGGGTGAAGCCACATGGGAGCCCTGATGGACATAAGAAAGGATTATCATGTTTGTTTGCTTGCTTGATGGAATTTTGAGGACAAAATTCTTATAAGAGGGGAAGGATGTTACAACCCCAATTTTGGGTTCATTTGCTGAGAAATGTAATTTCTCATATTAAAGATAAATGAACAAATAATTATGTATTTTGATTGAATGCATGAATTTCGTTACAATAGCCTTGATGATTGCTTTGTTGGCTTTATTGGCTATTGGGCCCAATAACAAGGAAATTCAATTAGTAAATGAATAATTAAGTTTTTGAGAAAAGAAAGGTGTGGAAACCTCCATAAGGAAAAAGAATATAATCCAAAGTTGGACTTCGTGCCTCTTGGGTTCCTTGGGTTCAAGGAGTCCAAAGTTGCATAGAGAATGCAATAAGAAAAGAAAAGATCAATTAAATGTTTCTTTATTGAGAAAGAAATTGAAAACAATGATAAAATGTAGAGAAGAAGTGGAAAGAGGTATCCTTGGTGGATTTTTGTATCCAAAGGATTCCTAATATTAAAAGGGATGTCAATGAGGAAAATAAAAAAAGAGATAAAAAGAAATCCTCAAAAAGAGATATTTTAATAAAAAGTATAAGGAGAATATGAGAAATAGACTTTTAAAAGAAGATAAAGGTAAATAGATATTCCCCAATATGGGAATCCGTACCTTTGGGATTTCTTGAGGTCCAAGGGATGCAAAATAATAAGATAATGGCAAAGGGAAAAGAAATAACAATTAATTTTGAATAAATTAATGAATAACTTGGGAGAGAAAGAAACCTTCTCATCCATTGCAATTTGTTTCCCAAATTTCGTTCAAATCTAGATAATGCCAAGATAAACGTTTCCTTAAAATTTGAGACACATAGGAGTTATGGTTTGGGAGATATCAATTTTCCAAGTTATCTCCAATTTGGGAATTATTCTGAATTAAAGAAATATATCTTTCCTCTTGTGTTTGATCACGAGCGATGAAGATCCGTTGGATCTTAATCCAACGATGGATGATCATCGTCTAAGTGCCAAGCGGACTAGGACTCTGCAAGTTCTAGGGAAACTTTCCCACCTTGATTCTCACGATCCAGTGGACATGCCAGCTTGGTGTTGGTCCCATTAGACTCAGGAGAGGAAACTGTGGGGGATCATCCCTGGTTCGACTAGGTTTGGTCATGGTTTTGGGAAATGCCCAAACCTCATGAACCTGACCTCGACCCTATATATAGGGGAGGATGTGTAAGGGTACCAACACCTCTTTTCACTAGTCCAGACTCTACGACGGAGTTCAAGGATCTTCCTTGCACCTTCAATTGAACTCTTCGTCCTAACCCGCACCCCCAGCACCTCGGAGACCCTCACCGAAGTCCGATGAGTAGGAGACAACTTGGGCGTACCCTTGGCGAGAAATTGGACCCTTGGTCAAGTTCGTCGATGGAAGATGAAGCTTCCTAACCTGTTGGCACGGTTGCAGGTGGCCAGGATCGCGAAGTCAACTCCGAGGTTGACCATCGGAGCAACAAGGAGACGACGTGAGGTTGAAGAAGGCCTCCCACAAAATTACTGCATTGCCCCTCACCTCCTTCAGTCGCACCAAGGTTAGAATGGTCTTTTGTTTCTTTTGTTTGCAAAGGAAGGGTGCATGATCCATGAGCCGTGGGATGCCGCATAGTCCACCGGACCATAGATCGAACGACGCTCATTCTTCTGGAATTTGCCAATAAAAAGATAAAAAGGGTTTTCTTGTTAAAAATCATATCTTGAGCTAGACAACTTAGAAGAGGGAAGTTAATACATGAAAAATGATCAGAAAAATATGAGGGATACATTAAAAATGGTTTGGACACCTAAATCTGTATATTTTTGCAAAAGTTCATATTTTGTTGGAAAAAGTGTTAATTTGTAATTAGAAAACCCTAATTGTTAATCAAAGATAGATTTAATATTGTAAAGGAGTTAATTCGAGCATGGTTTACTTGATTAATGATTAAAATGGTTTTTAACCTATTTTGATGATGGATTGCAAGGTTTAAGATTTTAAACCTAATATGTTGAATAATATGCTTAGAAAACCCTAAATTAGGGAAAAAGAAAATAAAAGTACTTATAGTTTGGAATTAAGGTTTCCTGTTACTAAAAGATGAAATTAGAATCTTTTGTGAAAGAAAGATGAAATAATTAGGGTTTGCAAGTGATTTGGTAAAATAAGGGTTTAAAGTGATAAAAATGAAGTGGAACCCTAATTATGCTCAAAACCCTAAAAAGGACAAATTACCCTAGGAAACAACTAGGATTAATAGATCATAATGACATGATTAATGATAGAGAAATTGGATGTCTTTTCAGGATCAACCTGTGCGTACTTGCTTGATTTCTTGATTGGTTGAGTTATTTCTACATTCAATTCTGCTTAACAGGTATGTGGTTACGCCTATGAATATCCTAAATTAGTTTCCTGAGGATTTTCAAGGTTTTATCGATGACTTGAATTAAACTGTTGATTGCATTAAATTCTTGCAAATTATAATGTGGATATGACTATCACCTAAGATATGTGCTTACTAGCTCAGATCCTAGTCCCCTCTTTAGCTTGATAGATTGACCTAGTATATGCCTACCGATGGGGTAGGTCCATCAGGTCATTGAACGACTTAGTACATGGCTACCAATGGGGTAGGACAATCAAGTCATCATGAGTCAGAAATTGGGTACCTTTGGGTAGGGCCATGCGACTCCATAACCCTAGGTATTGGCTACCTATGTGGTAGGGCCATGGGGGTAAGGATCTACCATATGAGAGAGGTAGTATCCATGTCCACTGTAGGGATAGCACAAAGATAGGGGATAGGAAAGGATTGAGTAGTATTGCTTAAAACATAATCTTGGATGTTAAATGATATTTGGATGACTACATTGTTAACATAGTTGCACAATTATTGTTTCCCCCACATACCAACTTTGGATGATCGATGTTTTGTTTGTCGGCATTTTAGGTACAACCCTGAAATGAACAAACATTAAAGTGACACATTGTGAGAATAAGAAATAAAGCGCAAGGAGGATTAGATAGAGTAGACTAAAGCTTGGATAGATAGATTTCCAAAGTTTTAAAAAGGTAAGCAAAGTTTTATTCTATACCAATTTTTAGTTTAGTTGGTAAAAATTTATTAATTTTTATTGATTATTTGTCGAACCTTTAATCTGGATTATTGGATAACGGCTCTGACCTTTCGGTCTCCCTGAAATGGGGGTTACCGGGAGACGGGGTCGTTACAACTCTAGTGCTACTAAATCAGATAGCATGTATAATGTAGAGGTAAGTTGAATGTATGGTCAAAATTATACAATGTTGCCATATCATACATTGGAAAACACATACATCCACATGAAAGCGAGCACAAGATACCACATATCATCAAAATAAACATCCACATCAAAGTGGGCACATATCAACAAGTAAACATCCACATCACACTGTGCATATAATATCAAAGGTCCAACATGCACCAAGGAATAAGGAACAGAGTCAAGAGAATATCTATGATCACATGATCAATAACAAATAAGGTAGTTCACATGAACCATGATATCAAAAGGAAAGATAATGTGTAAAGGCTATTGTCCATATGACCAAGAGAAATACAAAATAGGTGAATTGCTCAACATAGAATAATATGGTGTGAAAACATACCTCAACATATGAGTCCAATGATCCCAAGTCACTTCTAGGTCCAAGCCTAGGCATCCAAACAACCTATTAAACATATAGGTAGATCTAGGGTTAGGTTTCCATTAATTATTCAAAACCTTAAAAATTGCCTTTTTATTAATGTGTGAATTAGGTTATGACAACTATTCCATATTTTATTTTATGTTATTAGGAGTCTAAAACATATTTTATTATATTTTTCTAACTTATCAATATTTAGTTATGAATTATACAAGTTTTTAACTTATTAATTAATTCCATTAAATCATCTATTTAAAACATCAGATTTAGGTGACGAAACCAATACCATTAGAAAGCCCTTATTTTTATGAATCCATCGACTATTTATTAGTAATTTTTGGATAAGTAGATAATTAGTTATGATTTTTCAAAATTCGACCAATCAGAATAATCCAAAAATCCAAGTCATCGAAAGACACTCAGTTAGCTGTCAAACGCGTCATGTTGGTCCAATCATAGGCTGACAACCAATCTATGCTCATTTCCAGTGAGGCACTAGCGAAAGAACTTAACAAATAGGATGCAATTACGTTATTACCCATGGAAGAAAAAGAAAAGAGAGGAGAAGAGCGGGGGCTAGGAAGTAATATCCTCTGTGGATATCTTCCTCGTGCAGCACCTGCCATGGCCGTGCGAAGAAGCTTCAACTGTGAAGAGCTCAAAATCGGGAAGAGAGACAAAAACACTATAAAAACTTGGCCAAAAGATTCGTAGGGACACCGCGAACTCAGACATCCAAAAGCAAATGAAAATCATGGAGAAAAATAGAGAAGAGCAAGATTCGATTCAAGGTACCATTAAAAGGGGAAACTATGATTAATACCTCTAGATTCAAATTGAAGCTATAGGAAGCACCATCGATGGCTAGGGGAGGATTCCCCATTGTCTCTGTGAGGCTTGGTGGTCGGAAGAGCCAAAAAGAAAATGAACTGATATAGGAAGGAAGGTAGAGTTCGGAGAAGGTGCAAATGAGAAACGTAGGGAAAACCATCATGATCGAGAATTCTGTGCGGGTACCACATCATTTTGGTGAGGTCAGAGGGGTAGACGAAGCCTAAGGTTAGTGAGCACCTTTGGCAGAGGTCGGAACAGGGGAAACACCATGTGGTCCTGGTTGTTTGGGGATCCTGGGGTATAAATACCCTACCAACTGGGATCGATGGGTGCGGAAGGGAAAAGGGAGGTGTAGGGAAAAGAACCGAAGAATGAAATAGAGGGAGGAGGGAGAAATCAGAGAAAAAGAATTGGAGAAGTACTAGCTTCTTCTCGCAAGGGAAAGAAAAAGAGCGGAGGAAGGAGAGAGAGCAACTATCGTTGAATCTAGATCCAATGGCTTAGATGTGACCCAAAAAAGGCAAGCCGAAGGAACTGCATGACAGGGGGAAAAATAAGAGAAAACCTTATACAAAACGAAATCAGAATAAATTGATACATTGAATTATATAGCTTTTCTCTTTCATCAATAGAGGTTGCAAATGAATCCCGAATTAAATGAAATTTGGCGTAGAGGCCAATTAAAGCATGTAGATTCCAATTATGCAATTAGATTTTCCTTTTGAGGACTTTTAATGCATTTATTATTCAAAACTTAGTTTCTCTTTCTAGATGCATTAATGACATTAGGATTATCCAAATTAGGTGAAACTTCATCCACAAGTGAACTTAAGTGAGTTGAATAGTTGGGAAGTTGAATGATATCGGAACCCAAAAGCTTCTCTCCCCGCGACCGCAACCTAGCACTCTGGCGAATAGGGTTTGGACGTGTGGGAGATTCTCTACCCTAAGGGGTTACCTTCTCTTGCAGGTCCAAGGAACAGGGCGAGCTTTCTGGTCCCTTCCCCAAGATGGTGGAGGAGTTAACAGAGAGATACTCAAGACTGTAGCTAATGACGGAGGAGGAAGAACCAATCCAAGTTAGTAAATTCCGAGATGAGGAAGAGGCGGAACACCTGCGGTTGGCATTGGTCGCGCGCATCCTCTCGGATAGGGAAACCAATTTTTGGGTGATGAGACGCACCCTTACACAGGCATGGGGACTCTCGCAGAAGGTGGTCTTTAAACAACTGGAAGGATATGTGTTTGTTATACAGTTCATTGATTGGCGGGACAAACAAAAAGTTCTGGATGGGGTGCCGTGGAACTTCAACAACAAGTTGTTGATCTTCGAAGAAACCGAGAAAGATGAACAACCAGGATCGATAGCCATCACACATACCCCCTTCTGGACCCGAATTTATGGGCTACCATTAGGGTTCCGGTCGACTCAGGTCATAACAACGATTGCATCTAGGCTGGGAGAAGTCATAGAACTGGATGTTGACGAACTAGGGTGGGATACATCGGCAAGAGTCCAGATTTACCTGGACATCACAAAGCCCCTCAAGAGAGTTTTCCGCATCAGAGGAAACCAGAACAAGATAATCAATCTGGACGTAAAGTACAAACGGCTGACGAACTTCTATCACGTGTGCGGGCGGCTAGGTCATATTGAAAGAGATTGTAACGAGCGGACGGAGGAGGAATAAGGGAGCCACCAATGGGGAGCATGGCTTAAAGAATCACCAAGGAAACCGAGGATAGCACTGCACGAGGAGCTGTACGGAAACACACGCACCAAGAAGAACATAACTTTCAGAAGCAGGCTATCACAGGAGACTCTGACGAGCTCCTCGAAGACTAGTAGGACCATGTCAAAAGACAGGTCGGGCAATGGAGGTGATGGACAAAGAGAAGGAGTTATGGAAGGACAAGGTGGAGAGATCATAATGAAAAACCAACAAAACCAATAGGAAAGTAGTGGAGAGTCCGAGTACAACCTGGCAGAACTCTTCCCTGAGCTTCAAGAGACAGGGTCATGGCGGACGGACAGACAAGGGCAAGGATAGGTTGGCGAGAAACCCAGAAACAAGGGAGAGAAGCAAAACCATGGAGAGCCAGGATAAAACTACTGACCAGGTGGGGAGGAAGATTATCAGCAGAGACGAACTGCTGAATTTGTGCCGACAGGTGGATCAAGGGAGAGTCAACCAGGAGGGACCCAAGGATGACAACCCAGAAGGTGAATATAACCGTAGATCGACGGAAACTATCTTTCAGAAACAGGATACAAGCACGGGACCTTTGAGATGCACAACACAAAGTAATGTTAGAACAAGGGCACAAAAGAAGGCCGATACCAGAAAGAAAGCAGGAAAAAGAGGGAAAGGTGATCTAAAGAAGAACAAGGAGCCTTCGTGGGTTTATAAGATGAGAAGAGCGTAAAGACTTGGGGTGCCGGAATGGGAGGTCGTCTGGGTTACTGTGACTGGGAAAAGAGGCAGGCAATCTGAATACTGTGATATGGAGCTAGATGCAGTGGCCCCTACTGATGACACATGTAAGAAGGCCAGAAGCAGTGGGTCTGTAGTACACACTGATGGGAAATCAAATGTTCAAGTAGCGAAGACTGGGGCTGACCAGCTTCGTGAACAGCAATGAAAATCATGAGCTGGAAATGACAGGGTTTGGGCAACCCTGACACAGTGAACGCCCTACGATCGTGGTGTTGGAGGGAGAGCCCAAACATAGTCTTCCTGATGGAGACTATGATCTCTAGTGCTGACTTGGAAGCAGTTAAAAGAAAATGTGGCTTCACGCAAGGCATCTGCATTGATAGAGTGGGTAGGGAAGGTGGAGTTGGTTTATGGTGGAAAGATGTAGATCTCAATATCATTTCTTTTTCGCAACATCACTACAGTTGTGATATTGATGATGAAGCGGGGTCTAACAAATGGAGATTTGTGGGCATATATGGGTGGGCGGACCAATAGATGAAATATAAAACCTGGGACTTAATGCATGATTTAAAATCTCAGTCCAACCTTCCTACGGTGTACTTTGGTGATTTCAATGAGATTTCATCGAACTCAGAGAAAATGGGATGTCCTTCGAGACCTTTACGCTACATATAGGACTTTCGAGATGTGATTGACGACTGTGATCTTGTGGATTGGGATACAGTGGAAGGATATTCACATGGCAGAGGGGTATAACACCAGAAACTCTTATTCGAGAAAGACTGGACAGGGCCTTGGCCTGTCCCAGTTGGACAACAAGATTCTCTCAGGCCAAAGTTGTTCACCTTCCCAAGTTTTAGTCAGACCATTCCCCGATTATTATTAACATTGAGCAAAGACAAAGGCGACGACACATAAAGCAGGAAAACTTCTTCTTTGAGCCCATGTGGGTGGAGGATGAGACGTGTGAACATATCATCAAGGAGACATGGGAAGGAAGCCTTTCTCTTGATCTACAGGGTAAGATGGAATGGTGTGGTATGAAATTAAAGTAATGGGCAGCTGAAAAGTTTGGTAAGATGAAGAGTAAGATAAAAGAATTAGAAGGACAGTTGGGGGAGGCTCAACTCCTGCCTCCTGACAGAAGCAACCTTGATAGGTGTACACATTGCAACTGAACTACAAGAGTGGCACAGACATGATGAAGCGTATTGGCATGCCAGGGTAAGGGTGAATGAAATGAAATATGGTGACAAAAACATGGCCTACTTCCATCACAAAGCATCTCAGAGGAAAAAGAGAAATAAGATAGAGGGGCTCACTGATGTAGAGGGACAGTGGAGAACAAAGGAGGAAGAGGTCGAGAAGATCATTACTGATTTTTTCCAGGGGCTTTTTATGACATCCAACCCCACTGGATTGGAGGAGGCAACAAAAGGGATAAACAGAAAAATTGAGAGGATTGAAAGAGAAAATTTGGAAAAGGAGATCACCACTGAAGAGATCCAAGTCGCACTGAAAAGTATGCATCCTAATAAGGCACCTGGACTAGATGGGATGAAGGCTATGTTTTTCCAAAAATATTAGCACATAGTAGGAAGAGATGTGACTAACTACATAAAGGGATGGTGGCAATCTGAGGATAGTATTGCCGATGTGAATTCTACCTTGGTGGTGCTTATACCTAAAGTAAAGAATCCAAAGGAAATTTGAGAGTTCAGACCCATAAGCCTCTACAATGTAATTTATAAAATTGCCGCCAAAGTTTTAGCCAACAGATTGAGACCTTTGATGGATAAGATTGTTTCTGAACAACAAAGTGCTTTTATCCCAGGCAGACTCATTACAGACAATGCCCTCATTGCAGACGGGCTTTTTCATACCATGAAGGGTGAGAAAAGGAAAAAGAAGGGACACATAGCTCTAAAACTTGATATGTCAAAAGCTTATGATAGGGTGGAATGGAGGTTCGTTGATTTCATACAGGAGAAGCTGGTATTTGGAGAGTTATGGAGGAAGAAAATCATGAACTGCATGCCGACTATATCTCACTCCTTCTCCATCAATGGGGACCGTACCAGGAAGACTCAACCATCCAGAGGACTGCGCCAGGGTGACCCTCTCTCTCCATACCTCTTTATTTTATGTGCTGAAGCTTTTTCTACTTCACTAAATTTGGCATCACAACAAAATGACATCCATGGAGTGCGGGCAAGCCGCCATGGGCCATGCATTTCTCATCTTTTCTTTGCAGATGACTCTATCCTCTTTGCAAGGGCGACCAAAGAAGAATGCCTGAAATTAGTTGTGATTGTCAGCTAGTACGAACGGGCATCCAGACAGAAAATTAACCTATCTAAAACTGAGGTGGCCTTTAGCAAAGGAGTCAGCAGGGAGAGGAAAGAGGAGATAACCCACTTGTTACAAGTGAGGGAGGTTGATAGGCATGGGAAATACTTAGGTCTACCTGCGGTGGTAGGAAGATCAAAAAAACATGCTTTTACCTACATACAGGAATGAGTGTGGAACAAACTACAAGGATGGAAGTAAAAATTATTGTCTAAAGCGGGAAAGGAGGTTCTAATAAAGGCAGTGGCACAAACGATCCCATCGTACCTGATGAGTATTTTCCAGTTACCAGAATACCTCCTTGACGCCATTAACAGTTCCATTGCTAGGTTCTGGTGGGGAGCCAAAGACAACGAACGGAAAATTGCATGGGTCAGCTGGGAGAAGCTCTGTAAACCAAAAAACCAAGGAGGCATGGGGTTCCGAAATATCAATATATTCAATCAAGTTCTTCTTGCTAAACAAGTGTGGCGTCTTTTCCACAGACGTGAGACCTTGGCGTATAAAGTTCTCAAGGCCAGATACTTCCCAACATGCAATGCACTCAATGCTCGTAGAGGACATAACCCGAGTTTTACCTGGCGTATCATATGGAATTCCAAGAGTATCATCCTAGAAGGTTTGCAATGGAGAGTGGGCGATGGCACAGAAATCAATGTGTGGTCAGACAATTGGATACCCAACTTAGTCAGCATCATAGAATCTAAGTTGGGTATATCTTCACTGACAGTACAACAGGTCTACCAACTATTTGAACAGGAAGCAAGAAGATGGGATAGAGGAAAAGTAAATGAGCTTCTAACACAGAACGTCGCCGACCTGGTGCTAGATATTCCGTTAGGAGAAGTAAGGAGGGCAGATGGGATATTCTGGAGACTAAGTAGAAATGGGGAGTACTCGGTGAAGTCAGCGTATTGGATGTCTACCCAACAACCGAACATCAACGAGCAGACAGCCAACTACATGAACAAGGATGTCTGGCGGGCAATTTGGAAGAAATGCCTAGCTCCCAAAGCTGCGCACTTTCTATGGTGTTGTGTCACTGATTCTTTGGCAATGGTTGGGCGGTTGTATGTCAGCCACTGTCACCCCGACGGAATTTGCAACCTCTGTTGAAGAGAGAAAGAAGACATAACCCATATGCTTTTCATATGTGAACAAGCGTGGATGCTATGGAAGGAGTACCCAGCGGACTTGCAAGGATGCATTAGAAAGGTTGGGTCAAAACCCATTGGCGAGGCCATCATGGCAACAGCTTGGACGGACAACCGGACTGCAGACGAAGACATGATCGCAGCCCTATGGGTGATCTGGACCAGAAGGAATGATACCACCTTTGGGAATAAGGTGCGCCATCCACTCATGGTGAAGAACTCACTACTGCCAATGGTGAAAGACCACATGGAAATAGTCAGATCGGCGGACACTCCAAATAACATGAACGTTGCGGCAAGTTGGACCAGACCACCGCAAGGAACAACGAAACTCAATTGTGACGCAGCGGTGACCAATCATGGAGTTGATGGTTATGGACTTGCATGGAGGACTGATGATGGGGAAGTCATCCGTATAGCAGGAAGAAGAAACCCGACTCTCCAAGATACTAGATGTGTAGAAGCCTTGGCTATACGTGAAGGCCTCAAGCTTTCAATGGAGATGAATCTTTCCGCTTTAATGGTGGAATCAAACACTAAAGCAGTTGTCAAGCTTATTGTGGCCGGAGCTAGAAGGGAAGACCTTTTGGGGACTGTCCTTGATGACATAGCCTTCTTTAAATCCTTCTTTCCCTGCATTTCCTTTGTTTCTTATCATAGACAGGTGAATGGGTTGGCACATAAGCTATCCCAGCTGGCCTCTAGTAGTAGTTCTCCCTTTAGTATCTATAGTTCTTTTCCCCCCTTTGTTATGAACTGCACTCGAGCAGATTTGATTACTTAATGAAAGTAGAGCGTTTAACCTAAAAAAAAGTGTGTTGAATACGAATTTTCCTTTATTTCCAACATTTGGTGTCAAGAAGTACATGTAATTATAAATTACACCTTTTAGGTAGTTTTCTCTCTCCTAATATACCATGTTATTTCAAGGTTGTCCAAATTAGATGAAAATTGACAAGTAAGCTTATTTTGATGTGTAGATTATGAATTTGAAGTCTATTCTTTAATTTGAGGCTTTCTTACATGGGTTATATCATCTTGCCTGTTAGAGGCCCATTAACCATATTATGCATCAAATTAAGTTATTTATCATCTTATTATCACCAAATGAATTAGATGACATATTAGATTACATTATTCATGACTTAGATTATTAGGATCACTCTAACCTCAACCTTGTTTGGTTAAACCCAAAAGGTCACACTTCCAGGGTAGGGTCCAAGATCTGGTATGTTACAACAACCATGATTATCTACACTATCACTCCTACACTTTAGTGTTATGCTAAGGACAACATGATTCAAAAGTTTGGGGTGGTAGGGTGGTACACCATTCTTTTCACTCATTCTGCATTTCATCCTACCATTTACTTTTGTTTTATTTCTCCTACTATCTATATTAGATTTTACTCGCTTTGCATACATGCATATCATATTGTTCATTTCTTGCAATTTTTGCGCCATTTTCAAAATTTATGCTCTTCTTGACATGCATTGCATATCATGTAGCCTTTTGTAATTTTTGCATGTTTGTAGCTAACATTTGCTTGTTTCTTGCTATTTGTTCCATAATGAAGGATTAGATGCTATTGAAGGCAATTTGGCACCATTTGGCCAATTTTTCCCAAATTTAGAACTTCTTGCCTAAAAGTGTATTTTGACCCAATCTCTACTTATTGATTTGAAAATGTTGAACTTTGATAAATGCATGCTACATTATCTTGGTATATTGCTAAATGGCCTTAGTTCTTGAGTTTTACATGTGAATCACCTCTCTCATGCTTGTAAATTGCTTGGTTGAATTGTGATTTAAGCAAGCCACAAATGCTTAGGGTTTGTAGAATCTCATGATACGAATGTGGTTTTTGTATTTCTCATTCATGTGGTATGTCATTATTTAATGAAATTTTTGGAGTAACCTTCATACAGGAGATCTCATGTTGAAACCCACACTAGTGACCCCTCTTTGACTCACTTTTCTTTCATTATTTCTTGTCTCTCTACCTCATGAAAGGATGCCAAACTGCACATATTCATCCTTGGCCACCTCGAAAAGTTAGGGATGACCATATGCATATCTCCCTACTTCATTCACACCACCATGTGTCATATCTATACCAAGGGCAAAGAAAAAGAAAAAGAAAAAAATGCAAAAATAAAATAAAATAAAATATGCTCATGTGTAATAACATCTAAGTAAAGAAAAGATGAGTGCTCCTATGTAATAGCACTCCAATATGTTACCACAACCACTTCTTCTATTTGAATTCCATTGAGCTAGGAAACATCAAACATAGCTCATTTTACCCTTTTTGGTAGCCACGTGGGTCACTTAGTGTGTATTGACATATGAGATTGAATGCATGAAGGTAAAATAGAAACCCTAGTCATACTTTTATTGTCACCATCATGAAATAGTTTACCCGGAGTTATATGACAGCCATATGGATTGATTGTGTATTCTATGATCTATATGTGAAGTTTGTATGCTCAATACTTTAATCATGATTGGTTTGTGAAAGAGGAGAGGAGAGAGGTGGAATGCATGTACTTAATCACTATTGAGCCCATTTTGTCGATATACATCTGTTGCAATGCTTTGTCATTTCCTATTTGTTGAAAAATTGAAGAGATATTGATTTGAAGCATGCTTGAGGAAAAGTATGTTTAAAGCTTGGGTTGGTGATGTACTCCTATTTTAGACCTTCATCTTGTGTCTTATTACACTTTAATTCACATATATGCCTATTTGATTACATGTTGTTTCCCTCAATATGCATATTTCTATCAAATGAACTTATGGATGTTCTTTGTGTGTTTTTTAGGTACGTAGACAATGCTTGGATGGACGGGAGAAGAGGATGGTGAGCCTAGGGTTCCTCCATCAATGGAGGGGTCCAAGGAAGGTCCAAGTGCTTCCTAGACATACCCTAGTGGTCAAGACTCAAGTGAAGAAAAGATGACAATTGAAATCCAAAGTTGAAGAGCAAAGTGCAACTGAAGATCTCAGAATAGGCGTGGTACCAAGGAACAACCATGATGGCTAAGTTTAAAATCACAATGAAAGTTTAATTTAATAATTAAAGAAGAAGCTCAGTGGAACGGTCATGTAGGATAGCACAACTGTGCTATGGAGGACTCAGAAAGGACATACTACTTAGCATGGTTGCGGTGACAGACTCCGGCACGGGCATTCTCAGCAAAATAGGCAGCTCTTCCCTTAATCACCATGGCCGCATGACCCACCACGACCATGTGGCCACCTATCCACCACATATGTGATGATCACCACGACCGTGCCACTAGTCATTAAAAATCCATAAATCACATCACTTTTCCCATTTTCACCTTAGTCATTCCACTCAACAATGACCGTTCTATTAATTACCCACCACGACCGTGCTGCCCAACACAACCGTTATACTTGAAAACCTACCCAATTCTCTACACTACATTACCCATTCTACACTCCACTTGACCTAGTGCTTTCCCACCACCTATGTATACATGGGTGACGTTTAGAGCTTGAGGTTAGCTATGTTCTACCCCCTCTTGGCTTCCCCATTTCTCCCTTAGTCATTCGATCACTTCCCCACCTCATTTCCACTCCATTTCACCATTTCCACCATTATAACCCTAGTTTTCTAGGGTTCCTACCACTTTTAAGCATCATCCTACCATTCCACCTTGGAGGAGGGAGGATCACATCCTTGAAGCTACTAGATAAGGAGTTTTCTTCATCAACACCGAGCTCCATGTCTACTTCTACCTCTTTCTCCTCTCTTTTTATATTTTCTTGTTCTATGAGTAGCTAGACCCCATAGGTGGGCTATTTGGGGCCAAAAATGTCACTTTGATACCATGTTGGGGGAAAGTGACATGTAAACTTTATAATTTTAATTTAATAATGAATATGTTCTATTTATATCTCATTTCCCATAAATTCCTTTGTGGCTTGTGCTTGAAATCACGTAGGTTTCTAGGAAAATTGATTATATGTGGCTCTTTTTGGGAATTATTCCTAGGTCCAATTAGTGGACCACTAGTTAGCTTTTCACCTTCCTACATGCTCACCAATTTTCCTACACCTATGTGAGAGATCTAAGTAGCTAGTATAGAAACATTTAGTGTATTAGCTTGGAGCCTTCTCAAGGCTAGAATGTAGGTGATGCGGGGTCTAAACCCTCACTTCCACCTTCCATTACTACCCTCAAACCCATTACCCTAAGACTTCCTATCCCTAATACCTAGGCTTGATTAGATCCTAATTGAATTTCACCAAAACCCTAATCCAAGTGAGCCTCACAAGGGTGGGTAGGAGGTGATAGGGGCTAGTTCCCGTATACACACCCACCTTATCCATGGCCAATTAGTAGTTTAGGGCAATTCATTAGCATATACTTGTTGTTTGGTTTGGTAATATGAATGAAAGAATAATGTTTACATGTTATCACCCTCCAACCCAATTGACAAGTGCATCCCCTAAACAATCCACATTTCTCTTAATTGCATTGAAATCCTTATTTCCTTCTTACATATCTAGTCTTTATTTGTTTAGCTCTTTACTTGTTCATTTAGTTCATTTCCTTGTTCTCTCTTTATTCTTGCTAGTGTATGTCTTTAATTGCACTGTTGCCTATTTTTCTAGATTAGTGTAGTGTAAATCTCTTCTTACTTGCCTTAATATAGTTTTCTCCTTTCTTTCCTTTTTTTGCTTAGCTTGTCTTTCCTTGCTCATAGAACTAATTGTCTAGGGTTAGAATAGGTTTTGGTTCATGTTCCTATTTAATTTCTTGTTCAACCTTTAGTGTAATAAACAAAATTGACCTTTAAACCCTAAATCTCTAGAATCTGCAGTAGGAACCTACATAAAACTAACCTAGATCTAGTGCCCTCTTTTATCCCTATGGATCGACCCTATTCTTTTCGTTTGCCTATACTATAACACGATCTCGTGAGCTTGTGAGTTAGTGTGTTAGTCTAAGTGGGTGTGTCATTTTAGATCCCTTATAAATTTTGAAAGATCACAAGTGTGTTTGAGCCTTAAGGTGGGCATCTAATCAAATTCAATTTATTTAGGTGTGTTTACCTCAGGGCGAGGAGAAATGCACCAAGCTTTCTGGTTCCATTGCTAGGGAAAGTGCCATAGCTACCTAGTAGTTGTGGTGCTGACTCTCCCTTTTGGCACTGTCTATTGCTAGTTTACTTGCCTGCATTTGAGAAAGACACCATTTGGTAGGCAGGTTTCCTCCTTCATGGTACATACCTCCTTGATGTATTCTATAGTTTCCATGGCATCTAATGTCTAGATTATTCTTTACTTTCACTGATAAAATTACTACTATATTGTTCTTACCTTAACTATGTAATAAGGCTTCTATTTTCACCTTTTGAACACCGAACTTAATCTTGATTAATGGCATTAATAAAGTAATCTGCTTGATCTGATAAAATGAGAAGACTAATAGCCACTGGTGTAAATTGTTCCTTAGACTTCATAAGTAGCTAATTGGAAATAATCATATAGTAGTTCATAAATTCACAATATGATTCAACATTGCAAAAATTAGGGCAATCTCGGGGTCTTGGTGCCTCTAATTCTACCATTAAGATACACCACAGTCTAATAGCAATAATCTAAAGATGAAAGCATCTAAAAGACAACACAATATGTTTAAAAAGTCCATAGCTCAACTAAAATCCAATATTTTGGCTCAATAAATCCAAACCAATAATCAACATGCAAAAAGTACTTGCTCTCTATAATTTGTAGGCTTAAATATATAAAATCAAGATTTTAACATGATTTCCCACTCACTTGGGTCTAATCCCAGCTTACTGATCTTGAATCTAAGCTTGGTATGCCACATCTTCACTACTTTGCTTGGTTTCAAGCTAGGAGCTATGATTTCATCATCTACATGTCAAAACTGAGCTATTATTCCAGGCTATATCTATTGAAGGAAGAAGAAGAAGTAGAAAAGATGAAAGTAACCATTTATCAACCTTGATCCAAGCTTTGACCAAGGAAAATGAGAGAGAATGAAGAAGAAGTCATTCATTTAGACTTACCTTGATGATTCTACAACTAGATCTACTATTGTCACACATTCTTTGTGCTCTTTCCTAAAATCTCCTTATTGTGCACCTTTTGTGTATTTTAGGGCTTCGGTTGTGTAGAGAATCAAAATACAAATCCAATAAAACAAATTTCATTGAACTCTGATAAGTATATTAAAAGTTATGGTCATTTTCCTGATTGGCTATGTTAAGCGGCAGCGCCGCACAAAACTATCAGTCTGTAAAACCATCATTTTGTAAAACTGTCATTCTATAAGATCATTATTTTGTGAAATCATCATTTTTTGAACCACATATACGGTATTTCTCTGAGTAAACTAAAGTACCATAACTCTTTGATTTTTACTCTAATTTGGTTCATTCTTTTAGCATTTGATTCATAATTAAATTCTCTAATATTTTACAACAAGGATTAAAAGATTAATGAATGGATTTCATTTATTTATTACAATTATTATCTGATCAATTGCTTTGTTGGATGACTTACAATGTTAAACTGCCAATCTTGTATTGAACTACTACCATGTTGGATCGTTATAGTCTTATACTATCAAGCTTGTATCTTTCCATGCTTAATTCTGATAACTATATTATCCGAAACATATCGGTTACTTGTTGATTTTCTATGCACTGAGCCAGTAGCTCATCAACCTACTAATTTTTTTCCCAAGAAAGGGCCAGCTCCACCAGAAGAGGCAGATGCTAGTATCTGTCAAGAATAAAGTAGAGGTATCGAGAAGAGTAATTAGTTAGTTATATGGTCTCTTATCCTTCCTCTGGTACCTGGTCTGACAAGAGAGTGAGACAAGAGAAGTTTGTAATCATTTGTACTTGATGTATATTAAATGTGGAATTCTTTCTTTTGTAAAAGTCGAACTCTATTGTATTAGTCGGTGCTTGTTTTCGTCTAATGTTGTTTGTTGAAATCAATCCATGCTTCTGCAAATTTCTTTATGACTAATGAAAGGAAAAGTTAAGTTGGTTTATAATATGATAAAATGGTTGGTTAGTTGTAACCCCTCCTTGACAGTCCCTAACCCTGGTTAATGGGTTTGGGTTGTGTCACATAGTGTGCAAGTTCACACAAGTGTTTGCCTATGAGTTGCCAAGTTTGCCTCCCGAGAGAGATGTTGACTTTAAGATATAGATTTTACTTGGTAGTCACCCAATAGTGTTACCAACATATAGAATGACACTTACAAAGTAAAAGAATTAAAAAATCAATTATGTAAGTTGCTAGATAAGGTTTCATTCAACCTAGTACACCACCTTAGGGAGCACTAACACTTTCATTGAAAAGAATGATGGAACTATGCAGTTATGCATATATTACAGGTATTTGAATAAGATAACCATCAAGAACAAGTATCCTTTGTCTAGGATTAATGATCCATTTGATCAGTTGCATGGAGTAGAAATATTCTCAAAGATAGATTTCATGTCAAGTTATCTCGTTAGTTGAGGAAAATGCATCAAATGTACCTAAGCCAACCTTTAGAACATGATATGGACATCATGAGTTTATAGTTACATCTTCTGGATTAATAAATGGACATGCATCATTGATGAACATGATGAATAGAGTTTTCATATTGTATCCAAATCAGTTTATAGTAGTGTTTATGTAACATCCCAAATTTTCAATAATAATTTAAGCATTAGAATAAGGTTTTACTTAAATGAAAATAGTTGAGGGACTTAATGCAAACGACCATGAAATGAAGTTTCATGGAGATTAATAAAGTGAGAAGAACAAAATGTGACTTTGAATACTTTTCCCCTTTCATATGAGCATTTTGAATTTCAATTAATTCAAAGATTATGTACCATTAGTTTCCCTTTTTCCATTTTCTCTCTCCTACGATTCATGATGCTTAAAGGACATAAAAGAGAAAGTCAAGAGACTTGAAGTTAAACAATAATATAACTAGTGTGAAATAAGTTATTACCTCATTTTTGACTCAAGGAAAAGAAATTAAGGGAAAAATGGATCACATAACACCTTTTAATGTATGAAAAACAATTAGAATGAAATTTATGGAAATTATGGGTAAAACATGTTAAAAATGGAAATCTAAGAGCATAGAAATAATCTATACCAGCTATTGGACATGTGATACAAATTTGGGTCCATTTTGACCACATTTGCCCTCCAAATGATTAAACAAGTTATTTTATAGTTTGACTAAGATTTGAATCAAATTTCATTTAATATGAGTATTTAGCCTATAGTCCAGGTTTCATTTATTGTCATGCATTACTTTCTTTGACACATGCCATCTGGCGACCAAAATTAAGCGAACTATGATCTGATGATTCTTAAGACCGCCACCTTCCTTTCTCACCCTCTCACTCCTGTATCTCTCATCGATTTCATGAAATAATTTCTCCTCTGATCTCGTATCTCTCTCCCATACATAATGAGCTGTTATTCACCCTCCCTCATGGCTGCTACACAAAACGCTCAATCTAGAGTTGTTCTAGATCTCACACTCCGAGTTGAGGAGGATGACATGGGTCATCTTAGGTCTTTTTGATGGGTCAAAAACCATCCTTGGGTGACACTATTTACTCCTCCCATGGCAATTTTGTCGGTAGTGCTTCCAATCCCCAAGGACTACTTGGTTTGGTTCTCTAGTGACCAACGCTTCGACATAGCCCCCTTCCTACTTTTTTTGAGTTATTTAAGCATCGATAAGAATTAGTGATCATCCCTAGGCATTTTGCAATAATATTCTAGCTCTGATTTTTGTCCAGTCACCATACTCTACAACTTGTCTCATGGATCTCACCGACTTCCATTGCCATGGTGTTTGAGAGGCCCTCCAGCCTAGGAAAACTGACCACATGCTTTGCTTTGACTCCACGATTGTACTTCCACTCTCTGATATCACATTTTCCCCTATTTTCATGGATCTCCATTCCCCAAATCCTCCCTCTTCCATGGATTTTCAGTGAATCTCCTCATTCTACAATGCACCTCATGGCCTGTAAACTAGCTCAACTCCTGCATCAGAAGATGGGAAACTCGTCGACGTTCTTTAGATCGCGGGAGCAGTCGGGATGCTCGAGGCTTAACCTTGGTTAATTTCTCCTGGAGCACATCCCTGCACCATGGATTTGGGGGAATATCCTTGGTCATTCAATGACCCCAATGCCCCCACAAAATCAATCGAATCATTATCCTGGCATGGGTATTTTAGTCCTTTCACGCCTACTTTTGTTTTTCAGCCGCGACACATTTAAATGATCTTATGGCAATTTTACCCTCATTGTTTGAATCACATGTAACACATGCCTATAGTTTTTCTAACCTTCTGCATTTTATTTACATCAACCCATTTTTCTAATATTATTGAAGTCACACTTTAGTTTCTAATTTTCTGATTGGTTGACAGTGCAAAGTTCATAACTTCTGCATACGACCTCAGATAAATATAAATAAATATGATTTGAAAACCTCTTTTGATTTTCTATTGATATAACCTATTTTCAAATGATGTTTTACACTTTAAATCACTTCAATAATTCAAAGAACAAGATTAGGGTATTAGGTATTATGAACTAATAAACATATTATCATGTTAATCAATTACATGTGATTAGAGGACTCAATCAAGTGAGGGGACTTGACCTTAAGGTGATTTGCTATAGGTAACCGGGCCATGCATTTTTGGCACAAGTACTTTGGTTTATTGATTGTTATTTATGATTATGCACCTTATATGATTTCATGAATTATGAATATTTTCTCAAGATGACATCATGTATACTTATCATTGTTTGATCGGTTGATTACTTATGGTCTATGGTAAACCTAATTATGATTATTGATTATGAATTAATGTTAATGAATCATGATCAAGAAGGGGAAACCCTATTATGGTTTATGATGAGAAATCCCATTAAGACATTATGAGGGAGAAATCCCATTATGATTTAAGGGGAGAAATCCCATTAGATTAAAGTTAAAGGATTGTGTTAATGTTAATGTTAAGGTTAATGTTAAGTTAAATGTAATTGAATTAGTTTTTATATGTTCCAGAATCATGGATCTCAAGGGGTCGTCAAGGGATTCCCTAGAAATCATGTGCTCCTAAGTGGGCATCATATAGGGATGCATACATTTACTATTCAATTAATCATGTCATTAATGAATCATGAATGCTTAAGAAAAACCATGTTTAAGTTTATGTCAAGACTCATGTCCAAATTATATTTATATTTATGTTGTATACAGTGCCAAATACCACTTACTAATGTTATATTTGTTTTGCATGACTGGGGACGAGATGTCCGCATGACTTTCAGCAAGTGAAGGATAAAAAGGAAAAATCAAGACTAGGACATTTTCAAGCTTTGAATGGTGGGGTGCCATTTACCAAGACAATCCAAAGATCGAGATGTCATATCATGTTTAGTCATGTCACCAAGTAAATTAGATTTCATAGATGAACATTATGTAGTCAAAAACTATGTATGAATCAACTTTAAATCAATGCAAGTGTTTCATCTACTTTAATTGCATTATTATAATATTGTGACACCCACATAGAGTAGAAATGCTTCTGCTCATGTGATATGAAAAGTGGGGTGTTACATTATGGTATCAAAGCAATTTTGTTAAAGGTCACTAGGCAAAGATGATTGTCGTAGCCACCCTAGAATTAAGATATGGGATTAGGGTTTAGGAATGAACTCCCAAGAAAAGATGTTATGACCTAGAATGGCTAGAGTTTTCACCTTAGATGAAATAGAAGAGCCAGAGATATATGTTTACCCAGTTGAGATATCAAGTATTAAACTAGCCCTAACATATGATAGAGCCTCTCCATTCTCAATGGTCATGGCTAGCCAATCAAGAACTAAGAGGGATGTCATAGCATTAAACCTTTGATGTAATTATCATTTCTTACTAGTTCATGTGGTATGGGACACATGTATTAGTATATTAGTGAGACGTAGCAAAATAGGATCCCTCATCCCTGGGTATGTGCCTGATCACCACATATCTAGGAATGTAGGAATTTCCTAAAAGACCCTACATGTAGTGTTAGAAAGTTATGACAAGGTTCAGTTAGATACTCTAAGTTATGGGTTGATTCCATAAGTATAAAGTATGAGGTATAAAGTTATAATTAGTTCATTCTCACATGGATATTTTGTGAAATTTAAATGTCATAACCCTTTTCATGCGAAATATTGAACATACATGAACCTTTTATGAAATACATTTCTTTTCATGCAAATTTTAGTCGGTTAGCTATTAGTAAATGAAGAAGTAAGGAAAACCCTAAGGTGGGTAGTACCCTAGAAAATTCTAAGGATGAAATTTATTTAAGGTAGGTAGGATTATAACATCCCAAATTTTCAGTGATAATTTAAGCATTAGAATGAGGTTTTACTTAAATAAAATAGTTGAGGGCCTTAATGCAAAAGACCATGAAATGAAATTTCATGGAGATTAATAAAGTTAGAAGAACAAAATGTGACTTTGAATACTTTTTTGCTTTCATATTTGCATTATGAATTCCAATTAATTCAAAGATGATGTACCATTAGTTTCCCTTTTTCCATTTTGTCTCTCCTACCATTCATGATGCTTAAAGGACATAAAGGAGCAAGACATGAGATTTGAAGTTAAAAAATGATATAACTAGTATGCAATAAGTGACTACCTCAAATTTGACTCAAGGAAAAGAAATTAAGGGAAAAATGTATCACAAAACACCTTTTAACGTATTAAAATCAAGTACAATGACATTTATGGAAATTATGGGTAGAACATGTGAAAAATGGAAATATAAGGGCATAGAAAGAATCTAGACCACTTATTGGACTTTTGGTCCAAATTTGGGTCCATTTTGACAATGTTTGACCCCCAAATGAATTAAACAAGTTACTATATAGTTTGACTAAGATTTGAATCAAATTTCATTTAAATAGAGTACCTAGCCTGTAGTCTGGGTTTCATTTATTGTCAAGTGTTAATTTATTTGATGTGTGCCATCCGATGGCCAAAATTTAAGCGATCCATGATTTGACGATTCTTAAGACCGTCACCTTCCTCCGACGGTTTCACAGACATAAGTTACTCAAATGTGTTTCCTTCCTCATCCTCTCACTCCCACATCTCTCATCCATTTCACAAAATTCTTTCTTCATTAATCTAGTCTCTCTCTCCTGTACATAATGAGACATTATTCACCGTCCCTTACGGCCAATACACAAAACACCCAATCTAGGGCTGCTCCAGATCTCACACTCCGAGTTGTGGAGGATGACATGGGTCATCTCAGGTCTTTTTGATTGGTCAAAAAGCCTCCTTGGGTGGCATTGTTTACTCCTCCCATGGCAATTTCATTGACAGTGCTCCCAATCACTGAGGCCTACTTGGTCTGGTTCTCCAATGACCAACACTTCGACTTAGCCCCCTCCTACTTTTTCTGAGAAATTGAAGCATCGATAAGCATTAGTGATCGTCCCTAGGCATTTTGCAATAATCTTCTAGCCCTAGTTTTGCTCTAGTCACCGAACCCTATAACTTGGCTCATGGAGCTCATCGACATCCATCACTATGGTGTTTCAGAGGCCTTCTGACCTAGGAAAACTAACCACAAGCTTCGCCTTGACTCCGTGATTGCACTGCTACTCTCTGATTTCACATTTTTGCCCATTTTCATGGATCTTCATTCTCTAAGCTCCTCCCTCATCCATGGATGTTTGTTTATGATCCTAGTACTATAATGCACCTCAAGGTATGTAAACTAGCTTGATGCCTCTGTCATAATATGGGAAACTCACCGACATTCTCTATATCGCGGTAATAGTCATAATGCTCAAGACTTGACCTTGGTTTATTGCTCCTAGAGCGCGCCCCCTACACCATGGCTGACGGGGCAGATCCCCGGTCATTCAATGACCTCAACACACCAATGATGTCAATTGAATCATTATCCTCACATGGGTATTATAGTCCTTTCATGCTTGCTTTTGTTTTTCAGCCATGACACATTTAAATGATCTTATGACAATTTTACCCTCGTTGTTTTAATCACTTGTAACATATGCCTATGGTTTTTCTGACCTTCTGTGTTTTATTTACATCGACTCATTTTCCTGATATGATTGATAGCAACCTATAATTTATAATTTTCTGATTGGTTGACAATGCAAAATTCATAACTTTTGCATACAACCTTAGAAAAATATAAATAAATTTGTTTCAAAAAGATATTTTGATTTTCTATCGATCTAGAGTGTTTTAAAATGATGTTTTATACATTATATCACCTCAATAATTCAAAGACGAAGATCAAGGTTTTAGGGATTATGAACTAATAAACATATTATGATGTTAATCAATTTCATGTGATTAGAGGACTCAATCAAGTGAGGGGACTTGACCTTAAGATGATTTTCTATAGGTAACCGGGCCATGCATTTTTGGCACAAGTATTTTGGTTTATTTATTTTTATTTATAGTTATGCACCTTAGATGATTTCATGAATTATGAATGTTTTCTCAAGATGACATCATGTATACTTATCATTGTTTGATTGCTTGATTACTTATGGTCTATGGTAAAATCCTAATTATGATTATTGATTATGAGTTAAGGTTAATGACTAATGATCAAGAAGGGGAAACCCTATTATGATTTATGAGGGAGAAATCCTAGACATTACATGGGTGAGATCCCATTATGAAACAAGGGGAGAAATCCCATCAGGTTAAAGTTAAAGGATCATGTTAATGTTAGCATTAAGGTTAATGTCGAGTTAAATGAAGTTGAATTAGTTTTTATATGCTCCCTAATCATGGACCCCAAGGGGTTGTCAAGGGCTTTCCTAGCAGTCACATGCTCCTAAGTGTGTGTCATAGAGGGATGTATACATTTACTATTCAATTCTTCATGTCATTAACAAATCAGAATGCTTAACAAAAATCATGTTTAAGTTTATGTCAAGTTATTTCATCTCAATTTTACTCATGTCAAGATTATATTTATTTTTATGTCATATAAAGTTCCAAATACAACTTACGTATGTGTAGTTTGTTTAACATGGCTAGAGACTAGATGTTTGTAGGACTTGGAGCAAGTGAAGGATAAAAAGGAAAAATCAAGACTAAGATATCTTCAAGCTTTTCCTAGTGGGGTGCTATTTACCAATACGATCCAGAGATATAGATGTCATATTATGTTTAGTCATTTCATCAAGTAAATTAGATTTGGTAGATGAACATTATGTAGTCAAGAACTATGTATGAATCAATTTTACATCAATGCAAGTGTTTCATTTACTTTAATTGCATATTTAGCATATTGTGACACCCACATCGAGTAGAAATGCTTCCAATCATGTGATATGAAAAGTGGGGTGTTACCATTTATAGAAAAAAATTTATATATACGAAAGATGCAGATTGGCATGAGCAACATCTAAGGATAGCCATCCAGTCCTTGAGATGACAACAGTTAGAAGTTCAATAAATGTGATTTCTGATTGTCTAAAATTTCCTTTCTTGGACATGCCATATCAGGATAAGGAGTCAGTGTAGACCCTAAGAAATTAGAATATGTTCTTTAATGGGAACAAACCACAACTCCTATCGAGACTATAAGTTTTCTAGGGTATCTCGATATTATGGGAGATTCATGTAAGAAATGGGACCTGAGAGGGGTACACTCCTTACTTATTCAAGA
This sequence comes from Alisma plantago-aquatica, assembly GCA_963693085.1. NCBI lineage: Eukaryota > Viridiplantae > Streptophyta > Magnoliopsida > Alismatales > Alismataceae > Alisma > Alisma plantago-aquatica. The sequence goes on along the minus strand of OY856412.1, from coordinate 1,077,934,930 downwards.
AAATAAACATACAACCCCATTCATTCACAACCACAATAATATATTTCAAAATAAAGGGGTTCATAATATTTTCTCAAACAAATTTGTAAATAACATAGTATTGTAGTAGAGGAAAGGTAAATATAATTATTACATATTTTTTTCCCAATATTGACAATGGGACAACTAACAAGATATGAAATCTAATCTAGCAAGATTAGTTTGTGGTGAACAACCTATCAATCTCAAAAGTCTTCCTAAAGATGATTCTGAGTCACACCTCCTACTTCTTGGACCTCAAGTGTGCCACCTCTAGGTTTGTTAAAAACAACACCCAGAAGAGAAAACAAACAAAAGAAAGGACATCCATATAAACTGACTATGTGCAATCTTATAACAACAAGGAATTACATAGAGCAAAGAAACATCAATATCAGGGATTTCAATAAAGGGATGTTGAAAAGACAAAGTTCTAAAAGAATTAACATGTTAATAGACGCGGCAATTATAAAAAGGATATGATTATCAAAAAGGATTCTTGTGATATAACAACATTATCAAGTCATAATTAATGCATTTAAACAATAATACTAATTTATATAAGTAGGGCCAAGAACCATATACTATGAAGCCTATATATTGGGTGATAACACACACCCTTCCAGAATACACATGCCCATTATATATACGAGTAGAATACACTTACTTAGGACATAATAGATATGTCAAAATATTATGGTAGTGCAACTGAACTCCTACTACAAATAAATTAGTCTACTGTACATGCACAAAATGTAAAGGCAAAGAATAAGTTTTGTCAGCATCAATTTGATCCAAGTAAAGTTGATGCAATCATCTAAATATTTTATACAAATAGGTTAAAGGACCTTCGGTCATAAGATCTCATGGGTTTAATATCACATCAACAACTAATGTCAAGAAAATAGTATTTTTACAAAGATTCAATAATACACAAGGATTAATCAAGGGATACCTCACACAAGAAAATTCTATTGGCAATATTAGTAATGCCTCGATAAATTGGGAAGATGTACATAACTTAGTCGAAAGAATAAATATCCATGACACCATTATGATCAGGGTCAGTGTCAGGGTTGGGATCAGGATTAGGGTCAGGGTCAAGGTCACACCCAAACCACCAATAAAGTCATGATTGCCTAGCATGCCCCACAGCAATACTCAAACAAGCCCCAAAACCTTTGAGGTTGGGCATCTCCAAATAGAGCAGGGGAAACTCCAGGCGTAAAATCGATCCACAATTGGAAAATCTTCTCACAATGGAAATGAGGTCCCCTAGCCAAGGAATTAGAAGGGAATGGCCCGATGACACATAAATTGACCACATTTCCTTTAGAGATATATGGATTCAATGAAGACGACACATGTTTAGATGAGCGTATATATGTATTTCTTGAAAGACTTTGATGCTCAGGTGGTTTTGGTTTTATAGGGAATTTAGTAAGGATATCTCTAAATTTGGGGACCGAGAACCACAAAAGAATGATTTGGGGTTTCTTTCTTATTTGTAGTTTGGAAGCAATAAGATATATTACAGTGCATAACAAAGAGTGAACCACCAGAGTATATAATCTCAAAGATAGGAGATGATATATATAATAAAACTAATAACTAGAGTTGGGAGTTGTTGTTCGACTGATTTCCTTTTGCAGATATAAAATTTAGCGTAATAGGAAGATCTTTAGAAAAAATTAACAAGTAAAATAAAATATTTTCTTGTATTCATTTTTTAATACTTTCCTATATATTATATTTAAGGAAACAAACATTAACTGAACAAAGTAAATTTTGCATTACTTTCTTATTTGAGATCCTTTAGTGGATAACTTAATATACAAAATATGTTTTGGTATGGTTTAATAAAACATTGTTATAATGTATATTTTGTTACTATATTTGGTATATATGACCCTTCAGATATTACACATGTGAGAGAAGTATATGCTATTTTTATATTTCTTTAAATACATCTTTTGACATTAAATTTCCATTAACTATGTACAATATAATTTATTTATTAGAAAACGAATCTATTTAATTAATGTAAAGTAAGATTTCTAATTTTTTTTCCAATCTTTCCAAAACTATTTCAATCATGCAAAACACTAATAGAATTATATCAATTGCTTATAAAAGGAGACATGTGATGATATTTGTGGTATCTATAAATATCATTTTTGTTCAATTTCTTTTAAATCAAATGACGATGAGATTATCAAAATGACGATTTCTCATGTTTGAGGAGTTGTGAAGGAAAGAAGGAAGTTTTTAATTGAAGCATGCAAAAAATGTGATTTCTCAATTGGTATTAATTTTTTTATCATATGTGATTTATGATAAAAACATACTTCTAATGGATTGTAGCATTAGTATATATGTTTCATAATATCTGTTGATACATGATTCGTGTGTATTATTAGGTGTGGTAACTGAATTATGGCATACTTGTATATATGTACACATTTATAAAGTAGAAATTAAGTTTAATTAATATTGTTACATGCTACTCCAAATCCCAACATTTCTTATATTTTTAGAGTTTTATTATAATTCATTCAAGAAATAACATATGGGGTTTCTAAATTTATGTTAATTGTCCTAATAATATGAAACTGGATATTGTGCAAATAAAAAAGGATAAAATTAGTTCTCTCATTGGTTTCTACTATATATATATATATATATATATATATATATATATATATATATATATATATATATATATATATATATATATATATAACACAAATATATAACATGTCTTGTTGGTGGTGTATACTTTTAATGTATTTATCTTTTCTTTTAAATCACTAAATTCCCAATATTCATTTTGACCCTCTTTTTATCTATCATCTAGTTATTGCAAAATGCTAGACAATTAATTTCAAACTAAAACCTATTATAGTGGTGAAATTATAATACTAACTCATATTAGAATATAACTCTAATTAAGTCTCAAAATAGTCATCAACGAAAACAACATATATCTTAATTTCCATAAATCCTAATAAACTCTAATTCAAGAAAAATGTTATTAAGGATATCATTAAAAAAAGATAATGAGGATTGGGCTAGATACATAGAGTTAGATATGTTACAACACCCCATCCCTTAAAGAGAATTTTGTCCCTAAAATACATGTGACCACAACTTTGTGTAGTGAGTCACATATTGACCAAAATGTATGTACGTTGATTATAACCTCATGTCCCCACCCTTTTTTCACACTAAAAGTTGAACCTATAGTTATTTAAACAATGTGACACTTATTAATGTAACATATATTTTTATGGTAGTTTCATCATTTTTTAATAAGTGAGTATGTATGCTACTTCATTAATACATATCTTATCTTCCTTTCATTATTTGTGCTAACTCTTAGGTTTATTATATGCACTAAACTTCCTAAAGTGACTTAATCATTTTATGTCTCACAATTAAACCATGTTCTATATCTCATAAGGAAAATTATGGTTAAGGTGTAAGATTAATATTTACTTATCAAATACATATCATGCTCTACAATTAAGAATTTTAGTGTATGTTATGTAACCTATTAAATGAATTATCCAAGTTCTTAGAAGACACATTAATTGTACATATTACAATTATGGTATACTTAATTTCTTTGCCTTAAATTTAGTATGATCATGTGGGTTAGAGTTATACATTGATCAAGTGTCACATTCTTATCGTGTTTAACCTATGTTTATTTGTTTTTTAGTAAGTTGGGGTAAAGTGGCCCCAATTTCAATCCCTTAAAACCTAACCACTAACTTACATTATGTTCACCATTTAGGTAAGTGAAAATCATTTGCAAGACTTGTTTCAGTTTTTTTGTTTAATATTCATGTTGTCAACTTAGCATAGTTCATTCATCTAATTAGTTACAGAGACATTAAATGGGAAAGTTACTAATAGTTAGTTATCACATTTATTATTAAGTTCAAACATCCTTAAAGTTGTATTAACAACTTAGAGTCTATAGTTTACAAGACTCCACCCCTTAATAAAATTAATCTAAAACCTAACATGTAATCTAAAAATAAAACAAGGGGGACGTCAACTAAGTCTTACCATATACAAAACTAAGGTTTTCGGGTTGACCTAACCAATTTGTAGATTTCTCTTCCAAGGGATTTTTCACTACTTAAAATCCTTAGGTGGTGCTTGGATATTTGAAACCATATATTAAATCCAGGAAAATTTTCTTTTGTACACATATCATAATAATGAAAATAGATTTATGTAAAGAAATTGTGATGTAAAATTGAAAAATGGCACCAAAATCCATCGAAGCCAAATATCCAATTTGAACAACCTAACTAGGCCATTCACCATCAAACACATCCACCAAAAGGGTTTACTTATCCAAGAATCTAGAAGGACATATGTGACATCTCTAATTTTAAGCATAGGATAAGGGTAAGGGTTTGCTATTAAACAACATCAACTCCTGATAAAATTGTTATAGGTCACATCAACCAAAACAACATTTCATCATAAAAACCTAACTTTTCTTAGAAAATAACATAGAGTGTCATCTTGAAACAATTAGGAGTCACAAAGACACTCATCGATAATCAAAAGAGATTAAGGTTTCTTCTTGTTTGCGATTCACTACCACAAGTTCATTGTATGATAAGGAAGAACTATAAAGTCTTACACACTTATCATCTAGTTCACTATGTAATCACATGCCTTAGGAGATTAACTAGGCCCACAAGTACGTTATGAAGAGTAAGGGGAAAATATCTTCACTAGATATTCTGCCCTAATTATACACTTATATCTAGTTCACTATGTAATCACATGCCTTAGGAGATTAACTAGGCCCACAAGTACGTTATGAAGAGTAAGGGGCAAATATCTTCACTAGATATTCTGCCCTAATCCCTACATAAGACTAATAGGTATAATGTACTATTCTTCCCTAATCCTAAGATAGTTAGTTTACAAACCACAAATATGCTCTGATACCATTTTGTAAGGAGTGGGTATTGAGAGGGGCTCACTCCTTACTCAATTTATATAAAAAAATATACAACCCATTCATTCACAACCACATATAATATATTCCAAAACAAAAGGGGTGCATAATATTTTCTCAAACATATTGGTAAAGTACATAGCAACAGAAAGGTAAATATGACTATTATATTTTTTTCACAAGTTCAACAATAGGACATTTAACAAGATACGAAATCTAAACTAGCAAGACCAGTTTGTAGTGAGAAACCTATCTATCACAGAAGTCTTCATGAAGCTAATCCTAAGTGACACCTCCTACTTCTTGAACCTCAGGCTATGCCACCTCCGTGTGGGTTGAAAATAACACCTAGAATAGGAAATAAACAAAAGGAAAGACATCAATAGAAATTGAGTATGTGCAATATTATAACAAGTAAGCATTACTCAGAGGAATGAAAGATTGATATTAGAGATTTTAACACATGAATGTTCAAAAGCGGAAGTTCCATAAGAATTCACAAGTCAATAGATGAGACATTTATCAAAAAAGGATATGATTATAAGAAGGGATTCTGGCCATATAACAACATTATCTCATAACTAGAGCATATAAAACAATTAGGCTAATTTTATTTATGTAGGGTCGAGACTCATATAATATCAAATCTAGGTATTGGGTGGAAAATGTACACCTTGGTAAAAATACATGCACCCTTTATATATATCAGTGGAATACATACACTTAGAATGGAGTAAGCACGACCAAATGTTATGGTAGTACATAAGTACTGCTACTATAAATAAACTTAGTCTATTGTATACATACAAAATGTAAAGGTAAGAAATAAGTTTAGTCAATAATGATTTGATTCAAAGAGGATGAGACCATCAAAATATTTTATAAAAATATCTTCGGGCACCTTCTCTCATAAGATCTCATGGATTTAATATCAAATCAGGAACTTATACTAAGAAAATATAGGATTTTCACAAAGATTCTATAATGTACAGGGATTAATCAAGGGATGACTCACATGAGAAAACTTAATTGGTCATATTAGTAATGCTTAGATAAATAGATAAGATGCACATACCTTAGTTGAAATCCTAAATATCCGTTACACCACTATGAATAATTTTAGGGTTAGAGTCACACCAAAACCTACCACTAAACTCACCATATCCTAGCATGAAACCACAAAATTCCTCAAACAACCCCCTAGATCTTCGAGGTTGGGTGTCTCCAAGAAGAGAAGGGGGAACTCCTGGTGTCAACTCAATCCACAATCACAGAAGCTTATCATGATGGACATGAAGTGTCCTAGCCAAGCAATTAGAAGGCAATGGCATGAAGACACGAAAATTAATCACATTTCCTTTAAAGGTAGATGGATTCAATAAAGAAGAAAAAACATATTTAGATTAACGTATCTATGTATTTCTGGAAGGCCTTTAATGCTCATGTGGTTTTTATTTTATAGGGAAGTTTGTAAGGATATCTCTAAATTTGGTGACTGAAAACTACAAAAAATGATTTGGGGTTTATATCTTATTTGGAGTTTGGAATAAGATATATTCATGTGCATAAACAAAGAGGGAACCACCAGAGTATATAGTTACAGAGAGAGATGAAATGAGGTATAATAATAGAACTAAGAATGAGAGTCAAGAGTTGTTTTTCAAATTGTTTGTGGGTATGAAATATAACATAACAGGAAGATCTTTAGGAAAATCTGACCTGATAAAACAACAATATTTCCTTATATCCTAAGCTTTACCCTTTGTTATATATTTTATTTAAGGAAATCAACACTACTAAAAACTATTTTTTACAATTATTTCTTATTTTGATATCCTTTAGTGGATTATTTAATATATAAATGTGTTATTGGTATTATTTAATAGAATATTGTTATGATGTCTATTGTATTATTGTATTTGGTATTTATGACCCTTTAGAGATTTCCCACTCGTGAAGGAAGTATATACTATTTTATATTTCTTGAAATACATCTTGAGACACTAATTTTCCATTAAGAATGCATAATATACTTTCCTTATAGGAATATACATCTAGTTAATTAATGTAAAGTTACATTCTAATTCCAATCTTTCCAAAACTATTCAATTATGCAAATAAGAAATAGAATTATATTAGTTGCTTATAAAAAAATGTGTTGATATTTGTGGCATATATAATATAACATTTTTGTTTAGGTTGTTTTCAAATCGAATGATGATGAGATTACCAAAATGACAATTTTCATATATGGGGAGTTATGAAGGAAAAGGGGAAGCATGATGAGAAAAGCATGCAAGTAATGTTACTACGATATCTCAGTTGATATTCATCTTTTTATATATATGATTTATGATTCAACATACTTTCAATGGATTCTAACTTCACAAGAGTACTTCCTTTACGATACTCTAGAGAGGATTATTCTACCTACATGCTACTTTTATAAGAGAGAGATACTAAATTATACTTTCATATCTTTTATTAATTCATATATTGTAATGTCATTAAAACCTTTATTTTGGAAATGAGTGAAATTCTTTTATGATGGAAGGATTTCACACATCTACCATAAATAATACCTTTATTTTAGTAAAATAATTTGTTAGACAAACGCAAGATAAATTTCCCACTTGTGTGAAATATTAATTAATATTTACTAGATGTTTATGCATGTTTTTAACTTTCTTATGTATGTATATATGTATGTATATATATATATACATATATATATATACATATATATATATATCATAATATCCATTGATACATGTCTTGTATGTATTATTGCACATGTTAACTAAATCATGGCATACTTCTATATATATGCATTTATAAACTATAAATTAGGTTTACTTATTTTGTTACACGTTACTCCAAATCCCAAAAATTCTTATATTCATATATTTATTCAAGCTTCCATTTATACTTTTATTGTAATTCATTTGGAAAATAACAGCATAAGTTTCAAAACTTATGTTAATGTTTCCAATCATATGATATTGACTACTATGACAAATAAGAAAGGAGAAAATTATCTCTCTCATTACTTTCCACTTTCTATATATATTGATGTATAACATGTATTGTAGGTGATGTATACTTTGAACTTTTCCTTTTATTCGTTAAGTTCTCAATATTCATTTTTGACTCTCTTTTTCCTCTATCATCTAGTTATAGAAAAACACTTGGCAATTAATTTCAAACTAAACCAATTATAGTCATGAATTAATAATACTACCTCATATTAAAATATTATTCTAATTAAGCCTCAAAATAGTTAGTAAATGAAACATTATATTTCATAATTTCCATAACTCTTAATAAACTCTAATTTGGGAAAAAGATTACTAAGCACATCATTGGAAAAAAAAATAAGATGATGAGGATTAGGCTTGATATACAGAGTTGGGTATGCTACAATTTATAAGGAACTTAGTGATTAGAATCACCTATTAAACATTTTAAAAAGAAGGATGTGGCTTTTTCTTGGTCTCAAACATGTGAGGAAATCCTTAAGACTTTAAAAAAGAATTTTGACATGACCCCATTGATCTTACAAGAAACAAACAAATGTATATAGTGTTCTATGATGCATCTCAAAGAGGTTTAGGTCTAGTTTGGCCGCTTACATCTTTAATCTCGGTAGTCATGATCGAATAATGTGTCATTGTGTAGCTGACATGGCTTCCCCTGTACACAGCTCACAGCAGCTGGGAGCACATTGTGTTGTTATCACTGCCAGTTGCTATGGAAATGAGGACCAAAGCGACAGTTACCACTGCCACCGATTCTGGGGTGATTAACGAAGTCCGCCATTTACGTTGCTGAAGTTGCGGGACGGTTGTGGCAAATACCAAATATGTACATATTTACGAGTATTTAATACATTGATTACTGGGAGTTGAGATGGGTTCGTCCAAACACAGCCTTAGGATGTGTTTTTATATAGGAACTAAAGGTGGTGACGTATGCTTCTAGAAAACTCAAGAAGGATGAAGAGAATTTTCCAACCCATGATCTTGATATGGAAACAACTGTATATACCTTAAGAACATGGCGTCAATATCTCTATGCTGAGCCATGTCAAGTAAGGTTTTAACATACATATTTACACAAAATGATCCCAATTTGAGACAACACAAATATTTAGTGCATATTAAGGATTATGATGTTACCATTTATGACCATCTTGGAAAGGCTAATGGTGTGGCAGATGCTCTGAGTAGGAAGTCTGTATTTCCTACAGAGATATTTTCTATACAATGAAAGAGACTTACTGGTCAAAATGAAAGAGATGAATTTCAATATAAGTGTGTCAGAACAAGGTGGACAGATAGCACAAATGCAAGTTATACCTACATTCTATGATCAAGTCTTCAACAAAGTAATAATAATTTAAAGAAAATCATGCATGATATGACAAAAGGTAAGAGGAAAAAGGTTTGATAATCAGATGATGGGTTGTTGTATTAGTAGGATAGACCTTGTGTGCCAAATGACATTAAGTTCAAGAAGTGAATTCCTTAGGAAGCTCACTCTTCTATGCATGTAATGCATCAAGGAAGTTCCAAGATGTACAACAACTTGAAAGAACTATATTGATGGCTAGGCATGAAGAGATATGTAGTTGAGTATGTAGCCAAGTGTGGTGTGTACCAACAAGTCAATGCCAATATCTCATAAAGCAGGAAGTGAGAGGCATGCATAAAACACCTTGTGGCCGCTTGAGTGCCAGGCAGGCGCTCAAGAGGCTACTTTTAAAAAAACCGGTGTCAACATTCATATACAATTTTATAGGAAATCACACATATGTATATAAATAATACATTTTAAAGAACTTTTATACATATATAAACCATGTGACGAGTATAAAATAATCGAATTAACTCAATTGTAACATATTAAATACAATAATATATTAAATTAGTTCCTTACAATAGTGGCAAATACATGATATATACACACTAGTGGTACATATGCTTGTCGTACATGACATAGACATTATACTTTGGTTAGAAGAGAAAATTTTCTCCCCCTTCCCCCAATCGAAGCAGAGGTTGGATGCCCAGAGGGTGGTAAATTGAGGCGGAAGTTGTGAATCAAACACATACACATTATACTTCAGTGGTACATACTACATAGTACAAAATATATATTATACAATAGTAGGCAGTATGTGATATATACATTATATGGTTGTACATTGTACATATTACATACTACAAAGTACATCTATGTAGACAGTACATTAATTGTATACATAACAATACAAGAGAAACAAATGTATGAATGTATAGGTAGCAAAAAGATACGAGTATAGTATATTAGTATATAATTAGTAGTTTAGTACTTAGTAGAGCAGTAATGCAAACATAAGTGATAAATATGTAACCTAAGGTGCAACAGTTAATACATGAAGATGTAACATGGGTGCAACAATACATACATACAGACCTTGTACAAAGTAGGAATTATTTTGATACATATGTAACTTAATTGATAATTATAACACATACTTACCTTGACATACAAACATATCCATAGAGAAATGCACTAATATATGTGTAGTGTATATAATCGCAGCAATTTCAGGCTTTCTTTTAGACCCAGAAGCTACTTTTTCAATAAGCAGGTTGGGGCAGCCACCTCAACATGGGAAGGAAGCGGGTGGTTAGGCAGATCTAGGCGGCCACTTTTTGCTGGGCCACTCAACTGGTGCTTCTTCCACTAACCAGGCAGAAGAAGGCTTGGGTCGCTTAAGTGTTTGCTCAGGCGACCACCTTAGCCTCTTTTTAAAACATTGGTCAAGGCTAAACACTGAAAGCTAGCATGTACCCTACAAACACTCCCTATTCTTATTTGGAAGTGAGAACATATTACCATGCACTATGAGGTGGGATTACCTAGAACATCACATGGTTATGACTCTATTTGGGTAATTGTAAACAAATTAACTAATTTGCTTATTTTCCCCATCTTAAATTCAACTTGGGATGCACCCAAACTGACTAATGTCTATATAGATGAGATAACTAGATTTCGTGGGATATCAATCAATATTATATCTAATAGAGACCCCAAGTTCATATCTAGATTCTGGAATTAATTACATTGTGTCTTGAAAACATGTTTGAAGTTCATCACATCATTTCACCCTCAAATAGATGGACAATTAGAACTTCCCAAATCAAACCCTATAGGATAGACTGAAAGCATGTGTATTATAGTTCAATGACAATTGTGATGATCACCTTAGTCTTATGAAGACCACCTATAACAATAGTTATTGTTCTAGTTTAAACATGGACTCTTATGGATCTTTGTATGGAACAAAGTGTTGATCTCCATATATTGGTATGAAGTGGTTGAGATGAAGATCATAGGTCTAGAGTTGTTCTAAGAAACAACAGAAAAGATATATGTGATCAGACAATAGTTGAAAGTTGAACTGGACAAACAAAAAAGCTATATAGAGAAAAGATGTGGACAACTTTATTTTGAGGTTGGGGATGAAGTTCACTTCAAAGTGTCACCATGGAAAGGTATACTGAGGCTTGGAAAGTGAGGCTAAGTAACTCCTAGATACATGAGTCCCTATCCAATCACTTAGATAATTGTAAAAGTAGCATAAAAACTTGAGTTTCCTCATGAGCTAGAAAATTATATGATGTGTTTCATGTGTCTGCGTTGAATAAGTATCATCCAAGTGCATAGAAGATCATAGAACCAAAACCACTAAAACGAAGAGAAGATATATCCTATGTAGAAGGTCATATACAAATTCTACATCATAGAACTCATAAGCTTAAAAAGAGGGACATACTAATAGTGAAGGTCCTTTAAAAGAATCATGGAGTAGAGGAAGTTACTTAGGAATAGGAATTGGAGATGTGTAACAAGTATCCTTTTCTCTTCTAGAAATTTTGTGATGAATTTTTTATTATAAGGGGATATTGTTACAACCCATACCTTTCTTTACTGATAATTTGAGAGTTTAGATAATTCAGGCATTAGTTACATCTTTGTTAAGTGGTTGATTTAAGTTTTCTTTTATCTTAAAGTTGTTCTTTGATAAGTTCATGAAAATATGTGTTGTGAATATATCGAGGTTTGAACATAGTTAATATAGTAATACCCACACATGTTGGTATAAAGAGGTTTAAGAATTTTCAAGAATTTTTTAATTAAGAAAGTACAAGCTGAGAATTTTGTCAAACTTTTGCTATTGAGTTCAATTGTGAACCCAACACAAAGAGAATGAACCAAATTGGAGTTAAAATGACGTAGTTATGAAACTTTTTGTTTTCATAGAGAACTTCAAATATGTTGAGAACTAATAGTTAACAAAATGGTAGTTCCAAAATGATGATTTTACAGAAAACATGGTTTCACAAGCCGATAGTTTTGTGCTGCCTTGCTGCTTAGCACAACCAATCACAGAAAGACCATAACTTTTGATATACTTATAGGGATTCGGTGAAATTTATTTCATTGGATTCATATTTCAATTTTCTATGCAACCAAATCCTAAATTATAGAAAAGGCACACGAGAAATGATTTCTGGAGTAATTTTAGGAAAGAACACGAAGAACATGAGACAATAGTAGACCTAGCTATAGAATCATCAAGGTAAGTCTAAATCGATGGATTCTTCTTTGTTCTCTCTCATTTTTCTTGGTTGAATACTAGATTAAGGCTAATTGGAGGTTAATTTTCTCTTCTCTTCTTCTTATTCTTCCTCTTGGAGACAGATCCTGGAACAATAGCTTAGTTTTTCCCTATAGACAATGGAATAAGAGATCCTAGCTTGAAACCAAGCAGAACATGTCAAGATCTGGGGATACTGAACTTAGATTTGAGATTAGTACTCTAAGATCAGACCCATATGAGTGGAAAGTCACCTTTAAACCTTGATTTTATAGAAATAAATCCCAAAATACTATAACAAATATGTATGATTTTGTACAATGATTATTGCTTTCATTTACTAAGCATAAACATGAGATTTTAGTTGAGCTATTGATTGTTTTTTAACATATTGTGATGTCATTTAGATGGTTATATCTTTAGATTAATCTTTTATGAGACAATGGAGAATATTAATGGTAGCATTAGAGGCAGTAGAACCCCGAGTTTGTCTTAACTTCTTCAATATTAAATCATATTATGAATTTTGATCTACTATATGGTTATTCCTGTTACATACTTACAAATTAGAAATAATAATTTATTTAAGTAATTATTAGTAAAATCAATTTATTAGATCATGTCGATTTCTTTATTAACATAGTGATGTAGATTAAGTTCAGTGTTCAGAATATGAAAATAGAAGCCTTAAGTACATAGTTACCTAAGAACAATATAGTAGTAATTCTATCAGTGAAACTAAAGAATCAACTAGACATTACATTCCATAAACCCCATGGCACCTATCATGGAGGTCTACACCGTGAAGGAGGAAAGCCACCTACCAACTGAAAGAGCCATGATGAGGTAGCTGGAGTGTACCAAAGAGGTGCATGAGACTAAATATGGTGAGGATGGTCTCCCTATATTAGTAAGGTACTTACTTGGAGATTCCTGTGGTATCTACTGCTAGTAAGTCAGTCCCTGTGGAACCATTGGTGCATGTAGTTAAGTATTGCTTGGACTGTCTACCTCAATATCCATATTTTGAGGAGCAATTCAGTTCATCCAAACAGTTATTTATCCCTCAGGGTCAAATGTGTGAGCCATTATAGGAAAGGGAGCTAATTTATCAGACATAGAGTCCCAAATCTTCTCTGAGTCTTATATAGTAATATCGTTGCTTGTTGTGATACTTCCATCTCCTTCTTTCTTCTTGGACAAATGATATGGAATATCCATGGTGTCTATTTGAGAAGAACTCCTAACCGAATAAAAAGATGATTCTTTCTCTTTTCTCCTTTCTCTCTTGGTTCAGCCTAGGTCTATTTTTCTTCCTTCTTGAGCTCTGTTGTGACCATGGTCTCTTTCTTCTTCTTGGAGATGATCCTAGGTCGAGGTGCTGAAGCTTTTAGAGCTTGATATCATAGGAGTTTGTTTCTCCTCAAAACATGCGGGTTTTATAGCTTTTCCTAACCCTATTATGTGCATCATTAAACCTACTCTTATACTACCTTCTATATAACCCGTCATATCGAAAATAATAGAAAGTTTTGATTTGATATATGTGCACAAGAATCTTGGTTTCTCTCTCTAAGTATACCTCTTTTGATGATCTTTCATCATCACATTTAGGGTTTAATGAACATTAGGAACTAGGGCGTTATCTACCTGGTTGACGCTTGGTATTCTTGGGTGGATCTAATATTTCAACCTTGGTTCAGATATGCTATGGATGGAGCAGGTGGTTGACACAAACTCTTGGTATTCTATTACAATCAACACTCCTTGGTGGGTGATGTTAGTTTTAACACCCCCTAACTCTTAGACTGGTCTCTACCTTTCAGTTTGGCTGTGATGTAGTGTTGCTGCATGTGTTACATAGATGGTTAACATTATAGTTTAATTGGATCAAGTGTCTAGGTTGTAACCCTAGTTTCAGTCATGGTAAAGGTCAAGACATGTCCATGTGTTGGGTGGTCTAGATGCTTGGATGAAGGAACTGGTCGTAACACCCTTTAGGATTATGGTTGCGGCACACTTTGGGTAGCAGTCGCTACACACTTTGTCTAGCAGTCACGACATCACATTGCATGACCCTGGTGTTGCAGTTGTGATGTCATGTTGCTAAGGGGCCGAGACGCCCTGTAGTGCTAATCGTGACCCCATTTTGTGTATTGCCTTGGTCATAATAGGGGTTTATGTGCTATAGTCATAACTACTTTGATGGAGGTCGTAACACACATGTATGGTGACAGTCGAGACTAGGTGCATGGTTGGTCGTAACCATGAGATGTGTCTTAGTCGAGACACGTGTTGTGTCTCGGTCACGACACCTCATTGGTGACTAGGTCAACACTCATGTGTCAAGGGGGTGATCGACACTCATGTGTTGAAGGTAGTTAAAACACATACATGTAAGTATGACCATGATCAATGCATAGGGTTTTGGTTTTCCTAAAAGTATTATGAATGGCTAGTCATCAATAATAATGCTTAACTCTCCAACAATATGGGAAGTGATGGAATTAGGGTTTAGAGGTGGTATGATGCTATGAAACCCTAATCAGGTACATATAGACCCTAACCCTAAATTGATGATAACGCGATAAGTGTGCTCACTACAATTGGAGAGTGTTATTCTATGAGTGTTCTTTCTCTCTCCTACTTGTATAACACTAACTTGTAGGTGAGATAAATATCATAACCATGAGCATGCTATGTCGATCCCTATGTAATACAAGGTGGTGTTTATATGAGGCATACTATGATAATGAAAGTGCAAGAGTTATATGAATTGGTCTAATGACCTGGCAAGTTCTTTATATATGAATTGAGGGGTTGATATTCCATATTTATGTGATCAGGAGATAAGTTCTCACTTAATAAGTTTGATATCTTTTGAAGTTGTATCTTACCCTTAATTTTGTAGAATTTGTTTAGGGTTAATGTGTTGTAACTTGATTGATGTATTAAAAGATACCCAATTGGAATATCTAATCAAGTGAAACCCTAATCATGTAGTTTCCATGTACCATATATCCATATTTAGCGTCAATATTTAGCTAGACGGTGAAATGATTAAATCCAATGGGAAACTCAAAGTGCATATTGTTGAATATGCAGGGTACCAATGGAGATAACTCCCTGTAACATTAAATTGTTGAAATAGTGGTATATTGTTTATTACTGAATGAACAATTGGGGGTATGTTCTCTAGTGATGTGCCATGTACCAAGGCATACTAGTTGTTTTATAGGATCATTGCCTTGACTATGAGTTGCTGTTTCTACAGGACTGTAGCCTTGACTACGAGTTGCTATTTTTAGCAGCATGACTATATGTCACTGCATTGTAGGCTTGAACTGACCAATTAGTGTTGGTGATGATCATGGAGTCTGACTCTTCCATTGATCTTGTATGGTACTAATTTTGACTTAGTAGTGGTCAATTAGATTTATGTGGTATGCCTCAAATCCTCAGGGAATAAAAATGGTTAAACAACCATGTAGTATATCTGCTTAGGGTCAAATAAAAATCACATTGGATGACCCCATGCCTTATTTCTTGTACTATTTAGTTTAAAAGAGTTATACATGTTCTTTATATTCCTTTTATAAGAATAGTTTGTTCTTCTACTCAGTTGTAAGTACTTAATTTGCTTAACCAGTAATTACTGCTTTACTTAAACTGCTCTATTATCTTACTATGCTTATAATAGATGTCAACGAAGTGTTATATATCTCAGTGGTACATTTGATCCCAACCCATAGGTTCCAAAACTTTTTAGGTGGTCGTAGACGAGGAGGTCGAGGTCGTGGTGTAGGTGCGGAGCAGCAAGGAGATCAATAGCTTTCAAAAGGTTGGATATGTTACTAGTTAGAATCTTATAGTAGTGTCCTATATGTCGTCCATGTACTCTCAAGTCTTCGGGGGAGATTTTTTGTTTTATATATCAACACGTACATTTTGGCTTTGTGCCATGATTGTGTAGAATGGATTGTACATATAAATAATGTATGAAATGTAATAGTTGTGGCTTGTGAGCCTTGAACATGGAATGTATCAACTTTTGATCATATCTGAAATATAGATGGCATGTGTTGAAGGCTTATTGTGATAAACTTCTGCTTGAGATATTGAATTGCAAAATGGTTTCAATTTACTCTTTTTTGTGGTAGTATTGTAATTAGTGATAATTATGCACTTTGTTTTGAGTAATCTCATTTAGTGTGGTGATGGTCGTCACAAGTTTAGTGGTATCAGAGCTATAGGTTTGCTGAGTCTACAGGGACATAGGACTAGGGTTTGAGTCTATTCTAGTGTCCTCTAGTATATCTTATGGTCACTTCTTCTTATGCAGAAGAAGAAGAAGAAGAAGAAGAAGAGAAGAAAATATTTTTGGAGAACATGAAGAGCATGTTGTTGAAAGCGGTGTTGCAACACCAGGAGGTGGTGCAAGGAGGCAAGAAAGGGATGATGTTGTGCCCAAGATGCCTCAAGTCAGCCCAGATGATATAACCAACCATATTTTTAATTCCATGGTTGTACAATTTATGACTACAATGAACTGCATGATGGATAGGATGCCTACAGTTCAACCTAGGGTTGTAGTTCCCGATGGTGAAACTCATGGTTCTGGAAAGAATTTCAAAAGACTTCAACATGTAGGAGCATTGAAGTATGTAGGAACATATGATCCAACTGATTCAGACATGTGGTTGACTGAGTTGGAAAAGGCTTTCAAGATCCTCAACATCCCTAAGGAAGATAAGGCAAAACATGTTGTATACCTTTTGAAGGGGAGTGTTGATCACTGGTGGACCATTGAAGAGGAGAAAAGACCATGTGTCATGATTAATCTGGAAGGATTTTGACGGGAGTTTGTAAGTTGGTACTTCTCAAAGACTTAACTAGATGAGAAGATTGTATAATTTGAGAATATACAATAGGGATATATGTCAGTTGTTGCTTATGAATCTAAGTTTATGGATCTTCTCAGGTTTTGTCAGCATATGGCTACAACGGACAAGGAGAGGATCAGATGCTTTGAGAAGGGTCTAAGTTATGAGCTGACAACTCTAGTGTCATCTTTAGATAACAAAGAGAGATTTGACACTTTTTTGGATTCAATTAGGATAGTGGAGAGGTTTGTGATAGAGAAGCGGGAGACAAAGACCAAGAAGAGGCTCATGCACAGTATCAAGGACAATCATCTGGAGGCTTTAAGAATCCTAGGTACTCAACACCTCAATCTCAACAAAGGTTGGTAACTCAATCACAGTGGACACAGAGCAGAGGCATAGGTCATAGTTTTCAACCTACAGGAGCTCGTACAACATCAATGCCTATGATAGGGACGTCTAGGCCATGGTACAAGGGAAAAACCTATTTCAAGTGTGGACAGGTGGGGCATACTAAGTCGTACTGCCATGTGAAGGATGAAGAAGTGACTCAAAATACAAGGCAGAGTCAGCCAACAATGACAACAACAAAGTGGAAGTAGACACGATCAAGCGTCTTAAGCTGGATCAACAGGGTAAGATGGTAGAGCAAGGGGATGGCGAGATGCGGCAACTAGATTCTATGCAATGAGTCAGCTAGAGGGAGTCGTCAACCCAAGGCTCATGACAAGTCAAATGGAATTATTTCATTTAGAATTGTCTTCTTTAGGTTTTGTATTAGTTTTGATTGACCCGGGTGCGACACATCCCTTTATCACTAGAGAAGTGATTGCTAGTTGTTTCCTACCTATTAATTGTAGACACGATAGTCTTCATCTAGAAACTCCTCTAGTTGGTTCCACAGAGTTACAGGAAGTATATCCATCTTGTGTTCTATCTTTATCTGAACATAGCATTCAAGTGGATCTCATACCACTTGATATGCATAGATTCGATGTGATCCTTGGGATGGATACTTTAGAAAAGTTTCGGGTGATCTTGGACTGTAGTGCCAAGATGGCGACATTTGTATATGGTGATGCTTTATGGGTTTTATAGGGTGATAGGAAGATTCTTTCGACATGTCTAGTTTCAGGGATGACAACCAAGAAGTGGATGAGACAGGGATGTGGTGCATTCCTGGCACATATTATGGATACCAAGGCAAAGGGTCCTAGTATTCAGGAAGTGCCAGTTGTATAGAAGTTTGAGGATGTGTTTCCCGATGAGTTCCCAAGTGTACCTCCTCCTAAAATGATTGATTTTAAAATAAATCTAGTTCCAGGTACCTAACCTATAACAAAAATGCCATATAGGATGACACCAATAGAGATGAAAGAACTTAAGAAATAGTTACAATAACTACTTGAGAAAGGTTTCATAAGACTGAGCACGTCTCCCTGGGGTGCTCCTGTTCTATTCGTTAAGAAGAAGGATGGATCAATGAGGTTGTGTATTGTCTATCGACAGTTGAATAAGATGATGATCAAGAATAAGTATCTTTTGCTGCATATAGATGATTTGTTTGATCAATTATGAGATTTCACGGTTATCTCTAAAGTAAATCTGAGGTCGGGTTATCACTAGTTATGGATTAAAATAGATGACATACCTAAGTCAACCTTTAGGATAATGTATGGATGTTATGAGTTTGTGGTTATGTCGTTTGATCTAACAATGCACTAGCAACATTTATGTATCTGATGAACAGAGTGTTCATACCCCATCTAGACCAGTTTGTAGTTGTGTTTATATATGGCATATTGATCTACTCTAGAGATGGCCAACAACATGAGAAACACCTACGTCAGACTTTGTTTTTGCTAAGGAAACACCAGTTGTATGGGAAGTTCAGTAAATGCAAGTTCTGGTTAAAGGAAGTGCCTTTTCTAGGGCACGTAATATCTTCCAGGGAAGTCTATGTAGATCGAAAGAAGTTAGAGTCAATGCTGGACTGGGATCAACCAAAGACACCTACAGAGGTTCATTAAGAACTTCAAAGCAGTAGCCTTACCCCTAACAAAGCTTACAATAAAGGATGTATTGTTCATATGGGACAACATATGTCAACATTCTTTTATAATTATGAAGGAGAGGTTGACCAACACACCGATGTTAGTGTTGCCAAAACATGTTGCCTAAACTGGACATTATCATACCCTTTGTTTTGATGATGACAAACATTTCATTCTTATGGATCTAACATGATACTTGAATATTTTAGGGTTCAAGGAAATAAGGAGATCATACTAAGTGGATAATTGAAGATCAATGTTCTTAAATATATAATATTTTCATGATTGTACTCAATGTAAAAACTTGTACAAGTATATAATGTACAAGTACTTAGACATCATGTAAATCAAATGTTAGATTTTCCTTGTCCACGCAAAACCCTATCTTACCTCACATGAAGACTTTAGGGTTGACAAGTTTCATATGAGTCATCAATAGGACCTCACATACATTGCAAATCCTTGCAAAAAGTCCTTCTCGGTTGAAAATATTGTGGACTGAGATATAGATGTTGTAATAGGTTTAAACAAGAGAGAAACAAACATATATCCAGTTGAACCCAGACAGTCATCCACTCGACAATATTGTGGACCGAGAGTCATCCGGTCGACAATATTGTCGACTGTGAAAAGGTCTAGAAACTTTGTAGTTAATGAACATTTTAGCCGTTGCAACCCAACTACTTTCTACCTAACATATAGTTAATCACTAAGAACACTCTAGAGACTCACTAGAATGTCCCTAAACACTTACAAACCATTTCTATAAATAGGAGAAGCCTTAGGACACCCAAAACACACAAGCAACACTTAAACATCCATCCTAGAGAGAAACAAAGCTGAGATTCACTTGCTATCTTCATCCTTGTTCTCTAAAGTTGTATCCTATAGATATAATCTCCTAGTCACCACATATATCCACGTCCATATTAAGTGGATAGGCCATCTATACACTTTATATAGGATCAAAGCGATGTACTTCATTGGTTAAGTATTTTCTTTCTTCTAATATATTTTTATATATTGTACTTTGTTCTCCTTGACTACTCCTAGGGTTGAAGGCTATTGAAAGGAGGTTTCTTGGTTCTACATCAACAAAGTGAAGGCTGCCCCAAGGTGTGCTTGAGGTTTCTTCAAGAACACTACTTCAAAGGAGGTTGGAGCTACTTCTAGGTGAAGGCTATCTCAAGATGGTGGAGCTACTTCAAGGAAGTGAAGGCTATTCCAAGGTTTCTTGGGTTACTTCTAGAAGGTTGCTTCAAAGGAGGTTTGTGATATCCTAGATTTTAGGGTTTTTCATACCCATAAAATATTTTAAGATCATGAATGCTTTGCTTATGGTTGAAATCCAATTGAGGAATTGGGTACCCTAGTATGATTAGTTGCACCTAAAAGGTATACAAATGTATCTATAAGGTTGTTTTAAGAATTTATGTATGTGACCAAATAATTGATTTGTGTCTCAAACCTTGATAGAAGAGCCATTTGGAGATTGTTAGCCTATGTCTCAAATTCCAAGTCATTTAGAGATTGCTACAAAAAAATATAGTCAATTGAAACTGAGGA
The DNA here is from genome assembly GCA_963693085.1 of Alisma plantago-aquatica. Lineage (NCBI taxonomy): Eukaryota > Viridiplantae > Streptophyta > Magnoliopsida > Alismatales > Alismataceae > Alisma > Alisma plantago-aquatica. The sequence goes on along the minus strand of OY856412.1, from coordinate 1,077,913,768 downwards.
GACTAATGATTATAATGATGTTGAGCTTTAATGAAACGAATGAATAGGGGACTAAGTAGAAGATTATGGTTACTGAATATATTAATCCATGCTCATCAAATCGAAGTCATGCTGGTTTATTATGTTTTTACGTGGGTGTGGCTTGAAGCCTAGCTTGGTGGCATGATGTAAGACCTCAACCAGTTGGATCAGACGGCTGGTTCTCATCTACAACCTCCGATCAAAGTGGAGCCAAGCCTGACCGAGCTACTGCCTTAGAACGTGAGCATATGTAGAGCATAAGATAAACCTTGAATGCTGGAATAGATCCACAATACTCGGAACTACCTAGCGACTCCTCATAGTAAGGCCAACGTGGTGAGATTAGATAGTTTCATCTCTCCACTGTCGCACATAGAAACAAATAGGTGGACAAGGAAGAAGCCCCGGCTGGGGGCGCACGCAGCAGTTGTTTTCATCTCAAATAGGGGAGTTGAAAGACACATGCGAGTTGTTGTAGATGTGAGGGAGACCAAGATGTCACCCCCCATCACCAATTGCCCCTTTCCACTGGTTTCAAGTGGTGTGAGTGCAAGGTAGGGGACTCCGTTCCCACGGAACCAGAGAAAGGAGGAGGGGATCTGCCATGGCTGCAACCTGCAACCGCGACCTCCTCAATCCATGAGGAGGATCTGTGATGGCATGGAGTCCCAGCGATGCTCAGACAGATGCGAGAGGAGCCGCTTGTAAGGACTGTGGGTGTACACATGGTAGGCGGCGGTGCCTGAACTTGGACATGGAGGAGGAACCCCCAGCAGTGAGGATGATGGCACAGGTGCGTGGAGGAGGAGCAACATCCAGCGGTCGTCATCAGTAAGACGAAGGATGGAGATCCGGAAGCGTCGAGCTCCCTTGCAGTCAGTGGAGGACGATGCCTCAGCGGTGGCCATTTTTCCAGGAGGTGACACACTAGGTTGCAGGCGTCGTGCGATGCCAAGAACAGACACGACGACGACCATTTCCTGGAAATGACACACGCATGCGTCGACCGATCGGGTAGGAAGTGGACTTGCGGAGGAGAAAGAAGATAGAGATCGGGCGTGCGATTAGCATGGAGAAGGGATGGGTGAAGTTCAGGGCAGAAGAAGGTCACCGGGAGAATAGGTGCACGGCGGCCTACCCTCTCCGAAGATGTTGTCGAGGCAGTGCCCAGGTATGAGAGCTTTGCGTTGGTGATAGCTTGGGTAGAAGAGAACCCACGCACGCAGGCGACGGCGACACTCATGAGCGGGAAACCTGACTTGCGTTGGGGACCCAACGAGTGTGAGCAGACCGGAGTAGAACCCCATGGCAGTGGCGTGAGAGCTAAGGATGCCACAGGCATCGTCCAAGTTCGTGAGAACGAGTATGGGAGACCGGGTGCGATAGTTATGAATTGATCGAATCCCTTGAACCGGACCGGCCTAGCTGAACCAAAGGAAAACCCTGCGGAACCCAGATCAGCATAGGCCAAGGAAAAAGGAGTTGTGCCTCTCACAGGCCATGTGGCGGCACGTGATAGGCTCAGAGAGGTAATCATGCTCATATCTTCTTTAAATCATAGTAATTAGCCCGATGATCAGAAAATTACAAATAAGGTACCAAAAATCTCATAAAAATGCGTAGAACAATATGGTAGCATAATATCAGGCTTTTGATGCATTAATAACAGTGATATCATATAAGATGTGCAATGCTTGTTTAATGGATAATAAATATCAAACGATGTTCTAAAATTATGAGAACATGTCAGTAAATCAATATTTATGCTTATAATCCATATGGTGTTAGTTATTATGATGATGACGCATGAAATCATATAATTTGATTAATATGGCTAATTAGGGCTAATAACACTAAAGATGATGGAACTAATACATGCATGCTCAATAAATGATGAAATTTATAGAGTAAGCTCATATCTATATTTGGAAACTCAAATTTAATTATGAGATCACGATGATGTATAGAATGCATGTTATATGAAGAGCACCCTTAATACATGTGATGCAACCCTAATATGGTTAATGAAAGTGACATAATGTTGAATATGTCCACATCATAATGTGACACATGAGTATATCCAATTGATGAACTGTAATATGGAAAATGACATCAGTAAGATAAATATAAGACATTAATGCAAGTAAACGTTGGAATATCCTAATGAGATAATATAAACCCTAATGAACATGACTAGGGTTAAGATGATGAGAATCTGATGATAGTATGTGGTCTTGTCTTAATCAGGTGATGACCAGACTTCTAGATGATCAAGGATAAGTTAGAAATCTCTGAACTCAGGCGTGAGGGTTTTATTTAAGTATATGACTATGGTTTTCTTGCTTGCAATCATGATATGTATGTATGCTCTCTTCTATTTGCAAATATTGGATGTAGTAGCACTATATAGTACTCGATGTTTTATCTCTTGTAAACATAAATGATAAGTAGATTCTTTGTAGTTATTTAAGGTGTTCATTATCCCCCTTACGAGGGAATGGATTAATGTTGGCTAGTACACCTCCCTAGAGCACACGGTGTCGGAGAGTTTCCCTAGAGTACTTGGTATACGGGGATGGGCCCAATATTTATGTTTTGGTACTAGTCCACCTTGATAATGCAATTCATCTAGGAAAATGACTTAAATTGGAGTATTTCACTTAATAAAGAAGTGTTTTCTATGATTTTCTTTCCTTCTGCAAATCTTTTTCAAAAATTATGAAATCCATAAATACATGTATCTTTCTGCCCATGTACACAACACCTTGTGTGTTGATTTGTTGTTTCACGTATGTTTTAGGTTCAGAGATAGCATGGGAGAAAAGTACAGGATGTGAGCAAGTTGTACAGGTTGCACCTATTGTGTAGATCCTAGTTCAACATACATGTTCTTAGACTGTAGAATCTTCATACAATATGTAATTGTAAATCGTGTTGTAATAATTCATGTTGTATAAATATGCATGTTGAACGTTGAGTATGTTATGGTTGTTTGTTCATGTATGCGTATTATGCTTCCGCATCGCTTTCTGATATGATTGGATGATGTTCTCAGATTATGACCTCTCATTCCCAATAGGGTTTGGAGAAATCAAATCTGGGGACATCACAGTTGGTATCAGAGCATGAAAAATAGCTACACCTAGCAATTGCTCACCATGAAACATTAAACCTAAATCTCACCTTTCACTTTAAACCTTAGAAACTTAGTAAGTTGTCCTATAGTAATAAGGTTTGACTTAGCCTCTAGGTTAGAACCTAGATGTTCGAGAACTAGGTTTAGACAAGTGTCTGAAACCCTGTGCATATAGAGTTCATATGTATTGGGTAGCTACACTAGTCTACACCATGTTCTCACCATTTCACTAGGTGACATGACACTAGACTATCTACTATGTGTGGGACACTCGATTTTGCTGATTTGGTTTTGTTTTCCAATCGGCTCGAGCCTCGATAGATTTCTCTGACGCCTTCTTTCTTGGAGAAAAACTATATAATATTTTATTAGATATATATAAATATAAAAATGTGTCCCTCACACAGGAGAGTAGTGGGTGTTCATGTAATCTAAGTGAAAGGGAGTGACATCAATCTAGAAGAGAGAATAGATCTAGATTAGAAGTCTAAAGCCTCATAAGGTTATGTGATAGATAGATAGACAAAAGAAAGACAAAGGAATTAAGCATATAGAATCTTATCTAACTTTGATCTATGATGGTATAAGTTTCCTTATTAAGATTTGAGTTGTATATGAGCTGAATCCACTCTTAGAAGATCTATGCTAAGTCATGATGATGAAAGTACATTCCCTTTTCCTACTTAAGATAAGCTAAGTTAAGATAGAGATGAGTGTGCATGAGCCTCAAGCTCTTATACAAGGAGGATATCTAGTGGTAGGATGAGATATGTGGTGAACTCTAGAGAGAGTAAGACCCACAGGGAGAAGGTCATAGGACCTAGCCTCCAATATATGAGATATGTTTTAAAAAAAATGTCCTACACTAGATTACTCTCGAGTATTGAGTTGAGTCCTTTTGCATGATTCAAATCTATATGAGAGAATTGGGTAAAAGAAAAGGATGGGTAGATGACCCATATGATAAAGTCAATCCTTTGGCTGAGTTAGGTCCTAGCTGGAGTGACATATTTTGTGAATCTCATAATTAGTTGCAAGTGAGGTAATATATGAACTCTAGTTATGAGAGTATGATGCTTTGTGCATGAGATACTCAACATACATGTTCTCTCTTCTTCTTCTCCTTCTTAATATACGATGATAGAAACCTCACTTGAGCTATATAGATGATTTATATATGAGGAGTCACTCGTATAAGCTGACCTATTCTATATCCCCCCCTCTATATCATACATATAGTACCCACGATTGAAATCATGATAAGTTTGAATTTAAAATATTCTCTTCCCCTTCATATGAAACATGAAAGATATGATGCTGAGATCATGGGGTAAACTTAGTATATTCTCTTTTTCCCTTCACATAATACATGCAAGACATAAAAAGTTGAACTCATGAACTTGATATAAAGATATTTTTGGATCATAGGGTATATGATCAGAAATATAGTTCGTAACTTTGATCCTTCTTAATCTATACTTCTATATTGAGTATAATTCTCACACAATAGGGTCAAACCCTAATACATAAGTATGAAAAATCAAGTCCTCCTCTAATGATGAAATCCTAGAATGATGATGATCTTGAATCACAATAGTGAGGTTGAGCGTGGAACATTTGTTAATAAATTACATAAAATCATGATACCACCTTATATAGATGTGTAAGGTGAAAGATGAAACCTTGAGTATAATTTTCTCAACATCATATGTGTGATAAACCCTATTTCCTCTAGGGAGATAGGGGATATAAACCTTAGCTTTAAAGAACATCATGCTATGATTGAGTTGATAAATGATGCTTTGACCTATATAAGGTGGAGTGGGCACCCTTATTTCCTCAAAAACCTAAGATGACAACTTAGAATTCATTAAGAACTAAAATAGCACAGAAACCTAGGAGTGATAACCGTTATGACGTTGCACTTTTTGATATGACCATGATTGTGACATTAGTTGAATTTCGAGGATGAAATTCAATATAAGGTGGAGTGAATGTGATATCCTAGATTTTAGGGTTTTTCATACCCATAAAATATTTTAAGATCAAGAATGCTTTGCTTATGGTTGAAATCCAATTGAGGAATTGGGTACTTAGTATGATTAGTTGCACCTAAAAGGTATACAATTGTATCTATAAGGTTGTTTTAAGAATTTATGTATGTGACCAAATAATTGATTTGTGTCTCAAACCTTGATAGAAGAGCCATTTGGAGATTGTTAGCCTATGTCTCAAATTCCAAGTCGTTTAGAGATTGCTACAAAAAAATATAGTCAATTGAAACTGAGGAGATTAATGATTATAATGATGTTGAGCTTTAATAAAACGAATGAATAGGGGACTAAGTAGATGATTATGGTTACTGAATATATTAATCCATGCTCATCAAATCGAAGTCATGCTGGTTTATTATGTTTTTGCGTGGGCGTGGCTCGAAGCCTAGCTTGGTGGCATGATGTAAGACCTCAACCAGTTGGATCGGACGGCTGGTTCTCATCTGCAACCTCTGACCAAAGTGGAGCCAAGCCTGACCGAGTCGCTGCCTTAGAACGTGAGCATATGTAGAGCATAAGATAAACCTTGAATGTTGGAATAGATCCACAATACTCGGAACTACCTAGCGACTCCTCATACTAAGGCCAACGTGGTGATATTAGATAGTTGCATCTCTCCACTGTCGCACACAACAACAACTAGGTGGACAAGGAAGAAGCCCCGGCTGGGGGCGCACGCAGTAGTTGTTTTCATCTCAAATAGGGGAGTTGAAAGACACATGTGAGTTGTTGTAGATGCGAGGGAGACCAAGATCTCACCCCCCCATCGCCACTTGCCCCTTTCCACTGGTTTCAGGTGGTGTGAGTGCAAGGTAGGGGACTCCGTTCCCACAGAACCAGAGAAAGGAGGAGGGGATCTGCCATGGCTGCAACCTGCAACCGCAACCTCCTCAATCCATGAGGAGGATCTGTGATGGCATGGAGTCCCGGCGATGCTCACACATATGCGAGAGGAGCCACTTGTAAGGACTACGGGTGTACACATGGTAGGCGTCGGTGCCTGAACTTGGACACGGAGGAGGAACCCCCAGTAGTGAGGATGATGGCGCAGGTGCGTGGAGGAGGAGCAACATCCAGCGGTCGTCATCAGTAAGACGAAGGATGGAGATCCAGAGGCATCGAGCTCCCTTGTAGTCGGCGGAGGATGACGCCTTAGCGGTGGCCATTTTTCCAGGAGGCGACACACTAGGTTGCGGGCGTCGTGCGATGCCAAGAACAGACACGGCGACGACCATTTCCTAGAAACGACACACGCATGCGTGGACCGATCGGGTAGGAAGTGGACTTGCGGAGGAGAAAGAAGACAGAGATCGGGCATGCGATCAGCATGGAGAAGGGATGGGCAAAGTTCAAGGCAGAAGAAGGTCATCAGGAGAATAGGTGCACGGCGGCCTACCCTCTCCGAAGATGTTGTCGAGGCAGCGCCCAGGTCTGAGAGCTTTGCGCTGGTGATAGCTTGGGCAGAAGAGAACCCACGCACGCAGGCGACGGTGACACTCGTGAGCGGGAAACCTGACTTGTGTTGGGGACCCAGTGAGCATGAGCAGACCGGAGTAGAACCCCATGGCAGCGGCGTGAGAGATAAGGATGCCACAGGCGTCGTCCAAGTTCGTGAGAACGAGTATGGGAGACCGGGTGCGATAGTTTTGAATTGATCGAATCCCTTGAACCGGACTAGCCTAGCTGAACCAAAGGAAAACCCTGCGGAACCCAGATCAACATAGGCCAAGGAAGAAGGAGTTGCGCCTCTCACAGGCCATGTGGCGGCGCGTGATAGGCTCAGAGAGGTAATAATGCTCAGATCTTCTTTAAATCATAGTAATTAGCCCGATGATCAGAAAATTACAAATAAGGTGCCAAAATTCTCATAAAAATGTGTAGAACAATATGGTAGCATAATATTAGGCTTTTGATGCATTAATAACAGTGATATCATATAAGATGTGCAATGCTTGTTTAATGGATAATAAATATCAAACGATGTTCTAAAATTATGAGAACATGTCAGTAAATCATTATTTATGCTTATAATCCATATGGTGTTAGTTATTATGACGATGACGCATGAAAGCATATAATTTGATTAATATGGCTATTTAGGGTTAATAACACTAAAGATGATGCAATTAATACATGCATGCTCAATAAATGATGAAATTTATAGAGTAAGCTCATATCTATATTTGGAAACTCAAATTTAATTATGAGATCATGATGATGTATAGAATGCATGTTATATGAAGAGCACCCTTAATACATGTGATGCAACCCTAATATGGTTAATGAAAGTGACATAATGTTGAATATGTCCACATAATAATGTGACACATGAGTATATCCAGTTGATGAACTGTAATCTAGAAAATGACATCAGTAAGATAAATATAAGACAATAATGCAAGTAAACGTTGGAATATCCTAATGAGATAATATAAACCCTAATGAACATGACTAGGGTTAAGATGATGAGAATCTGATGATAGTATGTGGTCTTGTCTTAATCAGGTGATGACCAGACTTCTAGATGATCAAGGATAAGTTAGAAATCTCTGAACTCAGGTACGTGGGTTTTATTTAAGTATATGACTATGGTTTTCTTGCTTGCAATCATGATATGTATGTATGCTCTCTTCTATTTGCAAATATTGGATGTAGTAGCACTATATAATACTCGATGTTTTATCACTTGTAAACATAAATGATAAGTAGATGCTTTGTAGTTATTTAAGGTGTTCGTTATCCCCCTTACGAGGGAATGGATTAATGTTGGCTAGTACACCTTCCTAGAGAACATGGTGTATGGGGAGTTTCCCTAGAGTACTTGGTACACAGGGATGGGCCCAATATTTATGTTTTGGTACTAGTCCACCTTGATAATGCAATTCATCTAGGAAAATGACTTAAATTGGAGTATTTCGCTTAATAAAGAAGTGTTTTCTATGATTTTCTTTCCTTCTGCAAATCTTTTTCAAAAATTATGAAATCCATAAATATATGTATCTTTCTGCCCATGTACACAACACCTTGTGTGTTGATTTGTTGTTTCACGTATGTTTTAGGTTCAGAGATAGCATGGGAGAAAAGTACAGGATGTGAGCAAGTTGTATAGGTTGTACCTATTGTGTAGATCCTAGTTCAGCATACATGTTCTTAGACTGTAGAATCTCCATACAATATGTAATTGTAAATCGTGTTGTAATAATTCATGTTGTATAAATATGCATGTTGAACATTGAGTATGTTATGGTTGTTTGTTCATGTATGTGTATTATGCTTCCGCATCGCTTTCTGATATGATTGGATGATGTTCTCTGATTATGACCTCTCATTCCCAATAGGGTTTGGAGAAATCAAAATCCAGGGACGTCACAAGGTTGGAGCTCCTTCTAGGTGAAGGCTATCTCAAGGTGGTGGTGCTACTTGAAGGCCGTTAAGGCTGCTCCAAGGTTGCTTGAGGTTACTTCAAGAAGGTTGCTTGAAGGAGGTTGAGGATACTTCAAGGTGAAGACTACTTGGAGTGGAAGACGATTGTATTTTATTGTAACATCATTGTGAGGTAAATAAAATAAGTCACTTTCAAAATCCCAATTGGAAACAATTGGGCAATGGACTGAAAACCTTTGATTCCAAGGTTGGAACCACTCTAATTTGAAGTGTCTTCCTTATTTCCTCCTCCTTCTTTGCCTTGAGTTTTAATTAAATTTTAAAGTACCAAAAGCTCTATTCACCCCCCTATAGATCTTTCTAAACAGGAAAAGGGTTATATTGTCTTCTATGCTGCATCCAAGAACGGTCTAGGTTGTATGCTGATGTAAGATAAGAATGCGATTTCTTTTGCTTCATGATAGGTTAAGAAACATGAAGAGAATTACGCAACACATGATTTGGAGTTGGCCACTGTGGTCCATGCCTTGAAGATATGGAGACACTATTTGTATGGTGAAAAGTGTCAGATCTTCACCGACCACAAGAACCTACAGTATATCTTTTCAAAACAAGAGTTGAACATGCGACAAATATGATACATGGATTTGATAAAGGATTATGATTGCACTATAGATTACCATTTAGGACATGCGAATGTGGTAGCAGGTGCCTTAAGTAGGAAGTCTTCTTCATCCTCATCTACTGAGAAGGCACAATTGAGTGCTTTGGTGTGTCACAAGAGAGATATGTCGATCTCTTTTTGCAGTTAGAGGTTCCCTATTAGCAGGACTATCGACACAGTTACAAGTAAAATTGACATTAAATCAGCATATCAGATATGCACAACAAAATGATACCACAATACAACATATTCGAGCAGAGTTGGGCAGTGACAAGAATGAGGAATTTCATGAATCTGATGATGGGACAATGTGTTATCATGGTAGATCACTTGTTCCTGATATAGGCAATTTGAGGATGTTGGTTCTAGAAGAAGCTCACTCATCTATGTATGCAAAGCATCCAATTAGCACCAAGATGTATCAGAATCTAAAAGATCTGTATTGGTGGCCAAGATTAAAACACAATGTAGCTGAGTTTCTAGCTAAGTGTGTAGTGTGTCAGCAGGTTAAAGCTGAGCATCAGAAGCCTGCAAGAACTTTGCAACCATTTCCTATACTAGAGTGGAAGTGGGATCATATCACAATGGACTTTGTGGTTGAACTTCCAAGGATAGCCAAAGGTCATGATTCCATCTGGGTAATAGTTGATAGGTTGACTGAGTCAACACACTTTCTTACTGTAAAGACAATGTATACAGCTAAAAAGCTTGCACAAGTGTATGTTGATGAGATAGTACATTTACATGGTATCCCATCTACTATTGTGTCAGACAGAGGTCCGCAGGTCACTAGTCGCTTTTGGGAACGCTTGCATACAACTATGGGTACTCAGTTGAGGTTCAATACGACGTTCCATCCATAAACAGATGGATAGCCTTATAGGACAATGCAGACCTTGGAGGATCTATTGAGAGCTTGTGTGTTGCAATTTTTGGGCAGTTGGGATATACACCTTAGCTTGATAGAGTTTTCCTTCAAAATAGCTATCAAAGGAGCATCGCCATGGAACCATATGAAACATTTTATGGGAGGTGTTGTAGATCTCCTTTGTGTTGGTACAAGATGAGAGAATATCAACTTTTAGGTCCTGGGTTAGTGAAATAGACAATACAAAAGATCAAACTCATTCAACAATAGCTGAAGGCAACTTAGGATCGACAAAAGTCTTATGCTGATAATCATCACAGACCATTAGAGTTTAAATTGGGATACATGGTATACCTTAAAGTCTCTCCCTAGAAAGGTGTTTTAAGGTTTGTGAAAAAGGGTAAGTTAGCTCCCCATTATATGGGACCTTATCCTATGATTACACGTGTTGGGAAGGTGGCCTATAAGTTGGAGCTACCATCCGAATTGCAAAGGTTGCATCCTATTTTTCATATCTCTATGTTGAGGAAGTGTCACCCTCATATGAAGTTGACTCTTTAACCTATTGAGGTAGAATTAGATAAGGATATATGTTATGTAGCATGACCTGTGTTGATCCTAGACAGAAGGATCTAGAAGTTGTAGAAAGACATCTTATTAGTTAAGGTTTTGTGGCATCATTGTGACATTGAAGAAGCCATGTGGGAGTTTGAGGATGAGATGCGGAAGAAGTATCCATCTCTTTTTGTGTAGGATTTTGGGGGGAAAATCCCTATTAGGGACTTATAGTTATAAGGCTCATGACCTAAATTAATGCTTAATTGTAATTACTTTGTATAATTAAATGCTCAAACCTTAATATAATCTTTTAAGATGTCTTAATATCATGTGATAAGCTTATATTTTCATTTTGGTCGAATTTGAATAATGTTTGAGATATCTTTGCTATATTTGTGCATGTTTTGGACCATATTGCAATTTACCCATGAGAGAGGATTATCTTGCAAAATGTCACATGTAGAGAGTGTTTCTTAGGCTTTATCATCATGAGAAAGAAGATTATTCAATTAGGTGGCTTATTTGAATCATAGTTGGATATGTGACATCATCAAGTGATATTAGGGTTTCTAGGGTTTACTTTGCTGATATGGTGATTGACTTAGGGTTTGATGTGATGATCCCCTACACCACTTGTGGTGATGGCCATGACCAAGACTCATGCATTATATGCTATGGTCGTGAGTGATACAACCTTGTGAAATGTGGGTTGAAACACCTAGTCTTCTAGTGTCTCGACCATGTACATATGATATCTAGGGTTTCAACCTTGAAATGTCTCAACTGAGACAAGGGTGTGATTGAAAGTGTCTCGACTGAGACAAATGGGGAACTGACCTTAGAGGTCACGAAACATTGCTGGATAAACATGGACATTTCTATTTTTTCATGTGAGTGGAGGAAAAGTTATTTGTTTGATGATCATGTATCCCTTGCTGATTTAATATGCTGACACTCACATATCTTCACTTTTCTCCTCCGTTGGGTATATAACCCATCCTCTTCACAAGAAAGTAACCTTTTCATCCCACAACTCTTTCTTCTATCTTGAGATCGTCTGTGGAAGCTTGAGGAGTAAGGAAGGACAAAGCTTGGACCTTGGGTGGCTGATCTACCTTGCTTGGGGAATATCTTGTGCCAGATCAACATCTTGGTGATGATTTCGTGGAGTTTTCTTCTCTTAGTAAGTGGTATTACTCTTGATCACGTTTCCTCCCTCCTTAAACCTCCATCTCCTTCTTCCTTCTTGGCCAAAGGCTATGGAATATCCATTGTGGCCGTTTGAGAAGAATTCCTAACCAAATAAAAGGATGATTCTTTCTCTTTTCCTCCTTTCTCTCTTGGTTCAGCCTAGATCTATTTTTCTTCCTTCTTGAGCTCTGTTGTGACCATGGTCTCTTTATTCTTCTTGGAGCTAATCCTAGGTTGAGGTGATGAAGCTTGGTTGAAACTTTTGGATCTTGAGATCATAGGAGTTTGTTTCTCCTCAAAATAGGTGGGTTCTATAACTTTTCCAAACTCTATTATGTGCATCATTACACCTTAGCTTATACTACTTTCTATATGGCCCATCATACTTGAAACAATAGAAAGTTTTGATCTGATATATGTGCATAAGAATCTTTGTTTCTCTCTCTAAGTATACCTCTTTTGATGATCTTTCATCATCACATTTAGGATTTAATGAACATTAGGAACTAGGGCATTATCTACCATGTTGATGCCTGGTATTCTTGAGTTGATCACCTATTTCAACCTTGGTTTAAATCTTCTATGGATGCAGTAGGTGGTTGAGACAAACTCTTGGTCTTCTATTATGGCCGACACTCCTTGTTGGGTGATGTCGGTCATAACACACCCTAACTCTTAGACTGGTCACTACCTTTTAGTTTGGCTGCAATGCATCATTGTTGCATGTGTTACATAGATGGTTAACGTTGTAGTTTAAATGGATCAAGTGTCTAGGTTGTAACCCATGTTTGAGTCATTGTAACAGACCAAAACTTAGGTATATTCTCAGTTTGACCTTTGTCTAAGTTTTTCCTTTCCTTTTTATCCTTTTTGTCCTTAATGTTGAATTTTTGGAATTTGATCACTATTCATGCCAATGTATGAGTTTATACACAAATACCTTAGTGAATACTTCTATAAAGGTCTAAAATGCAAATTTGCCACTTAAGTGAGATATTGATAAAGTTTCATCCTAGAACTTTATATAGCCTTATGGAACAAAAAAGAAATAAAGAGATAAATAATAAATCCCAAAAACATGATAATGTGACATTAGATTATTTAATGTGAAAAATAGTGATGATGACGAGTAATGGGCTAAAAATCATAAAAAACTCAAAGGATAAATCTAGCTTCAGATTTGAGTTCCTTGAGTCCTAATTGTCTTGGGTGTAAAGATTCACATTATTTGCTTAATAATAACTATTTTTATTCTAACTGGGAAAGAAAGTAAGGATAAGAGACAAATATATTAAATAAATTATTAAATGACTTCAAAAGTATAAATAAATCTCAAATTCAAAATCAACATGCCAAAATTAGCCTACATGTGAATTTTCATCTAATTTGGACAATCTTAAATATTTTAGTTAATTTAGGAGAGATAATATAATTTAAAGACCAAAAATATTAAATAATATATTGAAAAAATTAACTAATGTCATAAGAGTATCCTCATATTTAGTATTACTTTTAGGCTAAATTTCATATTTTAGAGAGTTTCTAGATGCTTGTACTACATAATAAGAGATATATTTAAAAATATTAAATAAAAAAAATAAAAATCCTCAAACATTATAACTAATGCCAAAATTGGATTCCTAACCCCAAAATTAGATAACCTACTTGGTCTTATTTAGATTTTAAATGCACCCTCAAATAGTCATGGAAACTTTTATACATTTATTTCATCCAAAGAGTATAGTTCTGGGCATTTAATACTTGTCTGTTTGGTTCCGCGACGGTCGCCGACTGCTGCGATTGCAGACCGAGTGATCCACGAGTCATCTTCAACCTCTGGTCTGTGCATAAACGGTAAACCAAATGGAAGGATCCAATTTTTGGATTTTCTCCCTCATTTCTCAACAAAACTTCACGAAACAAGTTGCATTGGATTGCAAATTCAATTCCGCATCCAACTAGCACAAGATCTCATATTTTAATTGAATATTCATGAAATTCCCAATTTTTTTCCCAAGCTTATCCTGGAGATCCTACTCCATACACCATAGGACCAACTCCTATATATATATCTTACCTATTCTAGGGTTTCATTTCACCATGAGCAACCTATTACTCGAATCAATTTCTCCTTTTGTCGTGTGTTGTGCCACCGCCAAGCAACTCTTCTCCTTTGGTTTGGTGTGTCTATGCTTAGCTATGGTATGCTCCGATCTTCGATTCCATCACATGGTAAGTTCGTGGAGCACTGATCTTCATTTTTGTGCATTTAAATAACCATTTCATTGTCGCCCCACATTTTGCCCAAATCAAACCTGAGCTGCTGCTCCCAACTCACGACCATGGCTTGGCCGAGCAAGGGGGGAAGGAGTAGCTGGGCAAGGTTACTATGTTGCCCTCATCCTTTCATTATTTCTTTTTTTCTCCTAAGGGCATTAACAAATTTTCACCATGATTTAAGTTTATAATGTCACATATTGCGCCGATGAATATAAGACGTATATATCGTGTCACAATCTAAAATTTTGATTTTTTATCAAAAGCAAATTAGTCTTTTGGATATGATTTCATTAATAAAATCAGTAAATGAGGTGAATCTTGTAAAAATCATATCTTTCTCTCTGATTGTCCAAAAATTACAAAAAAATGTTTTGGAATCCTTATAATTTTCTCTACAATATAGTATATCTTTTGTCACCTAAATCACAAGATCAAAAAAATGGATTTCTATGGCCTTAAAACTTTATAATATCATATTATTAAGGATTATTTTAAATGTTAACATTTAGATCTTGGAGTTACATCTACAATCAGTAACCCTGAATTTACTCTCTGAAATATGATCATATGTCAATATAGGTTTTTATCGAAGAGTTGAATTTTGGGGTTTTGCTTCCACTTAAGATCTTCATAGTAACTATAAATAACATCATGCTTAGTAAAGATGTGATTTTGAGTCAAATATCAGTAAAAACCCTAAAATTAATGTTTGGTCTTTAACATGAGCCGATCTAGGGTTTTTGCCAAAGGATTTGATTTCTAGGATTTCACCTAATTTAAATCATTAAGCCCATTTTAATGGATCAAATATCATATGTAGGTTTAGGTTGATTCTAGATTTGGAAGATTAGGACTTGATCTTTGACTTAGCAACTCAAGTTAAGGTATGTGCACCTTTTTTTAATTACTTAGGCACTATTTTTATGACCAAAATATCCTTTCCCATACGAGGCATGAATAGATATTAACTTTGTCATCATTTTTGAAATTCTTATTTTCTTGGACAATACTCATGGGTCATGTGACCCCACATGCTTTATTTTGGATCTTCTCATCCTATCATTTATATGGACTAAACTTGTACTTGCCTTTTCCCTATTTATGTGCATGCTTAGACTATCCTTATTTCTTGTAGTGATACATCTGTAAAACCATATATACAAGGGCGTGCTTTTCCGTCCAGGGTGTGTTTTTCCACCGATTATTTACAAAGGCGTGCTTTTCCGCCTAGGGGTGCTTTTCCACCCATATTTTTAGGTTGAGATCCAATGGTGTCTCAACCCTGCTTGAAATAAATTTAGTCTTTGTTTATTACATGCACAATTTATTTTTGTTATTATTAATGAAAAATTTCAAAGACAAGATTCCCTACTTGACATTCCTTAGTAGATATGCCTCATCTTTTGGTCTGATATAATTCTCTTGGCACTTATTTTTCCTGATCATCCCTTATTTTGCTGCTCTCCTTTTGAACCTTTTAAAGTAATGCCTAGTTGTCATTTACTGCACATACACAAATTTTCCGATGTCCTTTCTTTTTGTTTTTCCTCCTCCTGGGTGTTTCCTTTCAACCCACCCTGAGGTGCACAACCCCCTGTATAGGACTTGGTGACATAAACCTGCTAGGTGAAGCTCTTGGGGAGAAAGAGTTGAGATAGCTAGATATACCTCTACTTAGATCCTTATGTTCTAACTTTCATGTAACCCTATAAGGGGGATGATGGTGTACTTTTGTAATTAAGTTTAAATTAAATATAGTCAAGAAATTTATTTCCAATGTTATTCTTTGGTCTCTTTTTGTAAATCATAATTTGAGAGAAGAATAATGTCTATTTGAGGATGCTTGAAAGTATGTTCTGATAGATGAGTTTATTCTCAAATTAATTAGGGACTGGATGCCCTCTCAGGTCCCACTCGTTACAAGATGGTATTAGAGCCATAGTGGTTGGATTTTTTACTATTTCAGTTTTATCTCCCAAATTAGAACCCTTACCCTACATAGTTTCCCTCTAAGTGAGACTGCTCGCCCTAGGATTGACCTATGCTAATCGTGAGATGGTGAAAGTTCAATTTAGAATTATATAAGGTACACATAAGAATCATGGTTGGTAAACCCTATTATGATAAGAAATTAGGTGGTCTTACCCTATAATGTAGGTTGGTGGTGATATTCCCTTTGGATGTTAAGGTAGAGTAAGAATGAAAAAATAGTTGATAAGGAAACCACATATGGATAAAATTGTTAGTTTCTCGCATTGACTTTGATCTCATTTTGTTTAATGTCGTCTGATTTTTCCAAAAAAAAACCTAATTTTCATTATACTACTATATATACAAAAAAATCTATGGGTTTATCGATGCATTCTAGATATAAGTCACAATGAAGAGATAAATGAAATTTGAAACTCTAGAATTATTTAGAAAAGATATCCTAAAACCTAGTTCCAGTATTCAGAGTGATTACTGGTAATATATATATTTTGTGATAGAGATTTAGTTGGCCTACCCTTTTGTATCCTATGACTTTTTAGTTACCCTTGTGAACCTTAGGGTTGTTACGTTAGTAACACAACAACCTAAAATTCAACCCAATGCGGTTTTGACTCGTTAGTTGGATGCATAAAAAAACATAACCCCTAATAACATTTAGGTGTCATAGCCAGATAACCTACTTTAATACACATAAATGCTATATAACCACATAATCACGAGTTAACATATAAATGTATTCATTAATTTGTAATATGTTTCACCTTGTTCACGGATAAACACCAAGTCACTCAAATATGGTTAATGAGTAACTAGATTTACATAAATATGCATGGATGGATAATGTGAGGTTAAATGTGCATCATTAATAATAGGAAGTGATTAAACATGAGAAAATGATTTATCATGACATTAATGTGAGTAATAAAGGTGATGTGACAATGTATAGATGTTTAATGTAAATAGAAGTAATTAATGTGACGTGATTTGGATTAATTATAGACTTAATAAAAATTGGTAAAATTGCCTATTTCATGTAACATAATGTGATATAGTTCACTATGGTGATGATACGAGGACAATGAAGTCAAAATCCAAATTATTAAAGATATTGATCTAATATTGTAACATCCCTGACCTGGGTTATGCTTTAACCCTAGGTGTTTTGTTTAATAAAGATAATTATATACTTAATATTATCATTTTAAAAGTAATTAAGGCTCAAGAGGAACTCATATTTCAATTTTAGTCCATTTTGAATAATGTTGAAAGTATTGTTTTACTTGTTTGGACTAAAGTGCAAATTACCCAAGTTAAGGGGTTAAATTGCAAATATCACATGATAATATGTTCTTCATGTTTTGAAGCATCATGAGAATGAATATGATGCAGAGGAATGGCTAGTGAAAGCTTGAGTACCAAGAAAGAGCTGATAAAGCTATGTTTATGCATTAAAACCTAGTTTTGGTATAATGTGCAATTTACCCAAAACCCAGGGTTCAATATGCAATTTACCACTTCAATAAGGTCCTTAATATTATTGATATATTTTATAGGCAATAAAATGAGAGGGGCGTCTCATTTGAGCTACTTTGAAGGAGAGAGAATCTTGATATTAAAATAATCAAGATTTAAGCATAATTGAAATAATGCAAAAATAATTATATTAAATAGATTGCTCTTTAACCAAAATTATGTTGGTTGAAATCCACACATATGGACGTCCTTGTGCCTTGCAAAGGAAAATGAAAGATCAACGTGGGTGGAGAACCCACTCACATTAAGAAACTAAAAAGAATTATCCACTCACTTATGGATAATGATATTATAAAGATTAAGGTGCTTCATTTCTTTTCCCTTAATTCATGGATAATGGAAGGGAGTTCAGTGGAGATAGAGATGACTTTGCATGCAAGGAACCAAGGGGGGAAGAGGTGGCAACAATTTTGGATTTTAAAGGATTTGCATGAGGCATTTTCTCTCTCATTGATTTTCTTATAAAGACACCCTTTACCATTCAAACCAAGGACTTTTTCGAATCCACTTCTTCTCTTAGCTTGAAAAAACGATCAAGGAAGCTAGGGACAGAAGGAGGATGACCCCCAACCTGTTGTTAAGCTTCTTGACCTTCGTTCATCTTGATTTCATGGTAGAAATCACAAATCAATGCATGATTCCTTCTTATCTCGACCCCATCTTCAATTCTAGCCATTCCTTTTCACTCAAAAGCTTGAGGAACGAGCCTTGAGGTGAGAAAAATCTCCTTCCACCATTGTTGATGTGAAGCTCCAAGATTTGAAGCTCAATTGGAGGTGGGTTATATAACTTGAACCCATATTCATTGTTATTGAATTCGATTTCTCAATCAATTATATTCAAATTGCTCTTCTTTCAATTCCTTTGATTAGTTGATGCAATTACCATGATAATGGCAGTAGTTTTCGATGGACCAAGGCTTGATGATGATAACATCATCTTAGGCACACTTTCCAACAAGTTTGTATTGCAAACGGTTTCATGGACTTTGATCCAAACAGTTTCACCAAATCGTTTGGAGACCAAACAGTTTGCAAACCGTTTGGAGGTTTGGACCCCAAACCATTTAGAGGAGTTGACCATTTATATGGGTTGACCGGTTGAGGTCAGGACCCTAGTAGATGTTGGATGATGATATAATGTATCCAATTGATTAATTCAATATATGGACAATCCTCCAATTAGAAACCCTAAATCGGGTTAAGTGCTGAATTTCCAATTGGTTGACCTAATGTTTTGGGTTGATTAACCCAAACGGTCTCAAGACCATTTGGAGGTCACCCCAATGGTCTCAAAACCATTTGTAGGTCAACCAAGACCGTTTGGAGGTCTAGGGTTGAGTGTGGTTGAGTAATTAAAGAGTTAGAGATATCAAATTAAAGTACAATCAATAGCTAATTTGATGATTAATCCAATGATATAAACCATAATTGGATTTCTCAAATTTTAATGAATGATGAGGCAAATGGTTCAAGACCGTTTGGAGGTTATCCAAACGACCTCAAGACCATTTGGAGGTCATCTAAATGACCTCAAGACCGTTTGAGGTCAGGTCATATCATAAGTTGATGGTAATTCATTGATTTCAATTGGGTTAATTCCACAATGTTAACCATTGATGGTTCCTCGAATTCAAAACCCTAATTGAAGGTTCTTGATTATAAACCCTAGTTTAATTGGGTTCAAAACCCTAATTGATGGTTCAAGTGAAGGATGATTCAGTGGTTCAATTCATGAATGAATCACAGAATCAATGGATAGGCAATTCATTGTTGGAAAGTTTGAATTGGTTAAGTGTTGATAGACCTTTTTGGTCCATTCGGTTTTGAGAGGGTTTGGACCAAACGGTCTCAAACCGTTTGGAGACCCAAGCTCATTCGATTTCAATACTTTCTTGCCCAAACGGTTTCAAGGGCAATGTGCCCAAACGGTTTCAAGGGCAATGTGCCCAAACGGTTTCAAACCGTTTGAACCTTGAAAGACCAAGACCGTTTAGGGTCTAAGTAACCAAAACTGTTTGAGGTTCAACATGATTAATTCGAAGATTTATTTTGTCAATTCAATTGGTTACCTCATGTAATTGAAGGTTCAATTGATCAAATCTTCTGGACATCCTAGGAGAGGATGAGAGAGAGAGATTCATACATGAAAAATAATCTTGTAGCAATCAAGCTTAGCACATTCAAAATTGAGTAACGTATACAATTAGGGTATGATCCTTGTGAAAGAGATCATAAAACCCTATTTGATATAATTGATGAACTCAAATCCTAATTTAGGACAATTCTGAGTGAAACCCTAATCTAGGAGGATAATGTGATATGAACTCAGAGTAATGACATGAGTAACCCTAATTCAGGGTACTTTGATGTAAAACCCTAATTGTGGGTGATTGAATACAAACCCTAATATAGGGTGATGTGATGTGAATAGTAAACCCTAATTTTGGATTATACTATATAGTATGAAACCCTAATCTTGGACAATGAAATGATGAATCATTAGTCCTAATTGAACATAGGGGATGAGTAACCCTGATTTATATAAAATGGGAAACCCTGACCCTGGTAAGGAAATAGTGGTGTTACTTTGGGATAGCATGGAACTAAAATATGATTAATATATCTATTATCATGTGTGCTAACCATGCAGGTATCCTGAGATGATGAACATAGCCAGGTATGGGCTATAATGCTTAAATTATTGAAATTATTTATTGGGCCTTGTGTGCCATAATATGCCTTATTGCTTAGTAAGAGGTAACAAGAGAGTTAATGGGCCTCAAGTGCCAGATGAAATTCTTGTATAGAAAGTGTCTTGTGTACCTTGGTCAGATGACCTGAAGGTGATGATTACCTAAAAAAGTGGTAACAATGCTCAGTGATGAGCTAAGGGTTTGAATACCCAGAACCATATGTTTATAGCATTGAGTTTGAAATGAGGGACTGAGATCCCAATGTCTTTTAAAGACTGAGAAGTAACTGATGAAAATAGTACATGTTTCTTTATAGCATTTTTCCTAATAAGTTATGTTTGAAAACTTGACTGATGCTAAAAGAATATGATAATGTACCTAATTGATCAAGTGAAATCTATTCATGTAGTGCTCTGACCATAGATCCATCATCGTCATAGTTGGTGATGGTGAAATAGGTTTTCTTATGAGATCTCATGGAGTTCGCATATTTTGAATATGCGGGGGTCAATGGGTGAAAATATCCTTACATCCAAATGGGGGAATTGATGGAAGGTAAACATTAAACCTCTCAATCCTTCATGATATGTTCCGAGATGGATGTATCACAAATCTCCCGATGTTGTTAATACCGGATCGATGGAGGTAAACACAAAATCTCTCGATCGCGAAGAGAGTGCAACCGCCGCTGTAGCTCTATAGCGAAGATGCCACTATACCCTGGCAAGCTATGTAGCAGAGACACGAGATGTCTTGCATGTTATCTCGCATTGACCGAGATGTGGGAAGTCATGGAAGTCGGCTCTTCCACTGACTTTGTATGGTACTGATTTCGATTTCACAATGTTCGGTTGGAGTATGAGAGGTATACCTCATCTCCTCAGAGCCTAAATATGTCTAAAAATGTAATCAGTCGTGTAGCGTATTTGCTCAAGATTGAAATACGAGAACCACTGGTTGATGTTATCTTGCTTAGCATGTCTTTGATACATAAATATTACTTATGTTCTTTAATTCATTATTGAATAAGAGACATGCTGCCTTGTTAAATTATAGCTGAAATACTTGAATAGGAATGTTGCTCTAATCTGCATAAGTATTGATTTATCTGCCATTAAAGTATATTATCCCACTACTCAGTTTATTTCTATTAAAACTGCAATAATAATGTTTTTGGTGGAGAGTTATATCTCTCTCTGGGGCAATTGTATAATTGTCTCACCCCCGTGGGATCTAACTTTTTTAGGTAGACGCAGACAAAGAGGCAGAAACTCTGTAGCAGGGGAGGAGCAACACCAGCAACAACAAGGACAACAGTAATCCTACAGGTGGAAATACTGGCTGTCAGGCTTTGTACATATGTCAATAGAGTCCTATGTGTCATCTCTGTACTCTCAGGTCCTAGGGGTCAGTAGATAATGTTTTATAATTGATCTGAGATTTTGATGCTCGAGGTTTTTGTTACTTGTGCTGTTTAAGCAAAGTGGTGATGTATGTATATTCCTCGAGGGGAGATGGTACATGAAATGTACAATTTGGACCAGTATGTAAATATAATATTGTGGTTCTTGTTCAAAGGGTTTTCTTGAGAATGGATCTCTTTGAGAATGGTTTTAATTTTTAGTGATTTTTAGTAATCCGCTGCTAACAATTCGCTTCCGCATTTGTTAATCTTGTTTTGTAAGTTGGATGTCACAAATATGTTAATATATTTTGATATGATTGAGTAAACCCTAATTGTGCTAAACTTTTAATGAGATAAATAAAATATATATGATTTCTTTCATTATAAGGAAATATAATTCTTTTAGCAACAAAAAGAATATAATAGGACACAATTAAAAGAATAATAAGGATCATAATAAATATGATGTTAATAAGTCAAAAATGTTAAATGTGATATATGATAAAAGGACGTCTCAAAAGTGAAACCCTTAGTGAACCATAAGAATCCAACCTATAGGAGTTTCCTGTGAAGTTTTCTAAAATTACCATAGATTGGAAGATAATACTACCGAGAGCTTAGAGATGTTGCACACTGACCCTCCTATTTTTTCTTGATATTTTGGGGATGAAATACTTTTTAAGGGGTGGGGTGTTGTAACATACCGAAACTTAGGTATATTCTCAGTTTGACCCATTGTCTAAGTTTTTCCTTTCCTTTTTATCCTTTTTGTCATTGATGTTGAATTTGTGGAATTTGATCACTATTTATGCCAATGTATGGGTTTATACACATATACCTTAGTGAATACTTCTATAAAGGTCTAAAATGCAAACTTACCACTTAAGTGAGATATTGATAAAGTTTCATCCTAGAACTTTCTATAGCCTTATGGGACAATAAAGAGATAAAGAGATAAATAATAAATCTCGAAAACATGATAATGTGACATTAGATTATTTAATGTGTAAAATAGTGATAATGATGAATAATGGGCTAAAAATCATTAAAAAAACCCTCAAAGGATAAATCTAACTTCATATTCGAGTTCCTTGGATCCTAATTGTCTCGGGTGTAAAGATTCACATTATTTGCGTAATAATAACTATTTTAATTATGACTGGGAAATAAAGTAAGAATAAGATCCAAATATATTAAATAAATTATTAAATGACTTCAAAAGTACAAATAAATCTCAACTTCAAAATCTACATGCCAAAATTAGCCTACGTGTGAATTTTCATCTAATTTGGGCAATCTTATATTTTTTTAGTTAATGTAAGAGAGAGAATACAATTTAAAGACCAAAAATATTAAACAATATATTGAAAAAATTAATTAATGGAATAATCGTATCCTCATATTTAGTATTGCTGGTAGGCTAAGTTTCATATTTTAGAGAGTTTCTAGATGCCTCTAATGCTTAATAAGAAGTAATATTTAAAATATTTAATAAAATTATAAAAATCCTAAAAAATAAGAACTAATGCCAAAATTGGATTCCTAACCCCAAAATTAGCTAACCTACGAAATTTGGTCTTATTTGGACTTTAAATGCACCCTCAAATGGTCATGAAAAGTTTTATACATGTATTAGTATAATTTTAGAAATTTAATACTTGCTCGTTTAGTTCCACATCGCTCGTCGGCCGCTTCGGTTGCGGACCGAGTGATCCATGGGTCATCTTCAACCTCCTACCTCTGCGTCATCACTAAACCGATTGGAAGGATCTAGTTTTTTGGACTTTTCACCCTCGTTTCTTTAAGAAGCTTCACGAAATAAGTTGCACTGGATTGGAAATTCAATTCAGCATCCAACTACCACAAGATCTCATGTTTTAATTGAATATTCATGAAACACCTAATCTTTTTCCCAAGCCTATCCTGTAGCTCTGACTCCATACACCATAGGACCAAATCCTATATATATATCTAACCTATTCCAGGGTTTTGTTTCACCACAAGAAACCTATTACTCGAATCAATTTCTCCTTTCATTACGTGTTGTGCCACCACTAAGCAGCTCTTCTCCTCTAGTTTAGGTCGTCTCTCCCTAGTTGTGGTCTGCTCCAATCTTTGATTCCATCCTGTGGTAAGTTTGTGGATCACTGATCTTCATTTTTGTGTATTTAAATAACCATTTCATCGTTGTCCCACATTTTCCCCAAATCAAACCCAAGTTGTTGCTCCCAACTCACAGCCAGGGCTTGGTCGAGTGAGGGGGAAGGAGCATCCGGGTGAGGTTACTCTGTTGCCCTCGTCCTTTCCTTATTTTTTTTACATAAGGGCATTATCGACTTTTTGCTATGATTTAAGTTTATAATGTCACATCTTACGCTGATGCATATAAGATGTATATACCCTATAAAAACCTAAATTTTGATTTTTTTTTTATTAAGGGCAAATAGGTCTTTTGGATATGATTTCATTAATAAAATCAGTAAATGAGATGAATCTTGTAAAAATCATATCTTTTTTCTCTGATTGTCCAAAAATTACAAAATAATATGTTTTAGAATCCTCATAATTTTCTCTACAATATGATATATGTTTTGTCATCTGAATCACAAGATCTAAATAGTTGATTTATATGGCCTTAAATCTTTATAATATCATATTAATAATCGATGTGGATGTTAAATGTTAAGATTCAGATCTTAGAGTCACATCTATGATTAGTAGCCCTGAATTTACTCTCTAAAATATGATCATATGCCAATTTATATTTTTATCAAATATTTGAGTTTTAGGGTTTTTCTTTCACTTAAGATCTTCATAGTAACTATAAATAACATCATTATTAGTAAAGATGTGATTTTGAGTCAAATATCAGTAAAAAAACCTAAACTCAATGTTAGGTCTTTAACATGAGCCTATCTAGGGTTTTTGCCAAAGGATTTGATTTCTAGTATTTCACCTAATTTAAATCATTAAGCTCTAATTAATGGATAAAATATCATATGTAGGTTTAGGTTGACTGTAGACTTGGAAGATTAGGACTTGATCTCTGATTTAGCAACTCAAGTTAAGGTATGTGCAACGTTTTCTATTATTTAGGCACTACTTTTATGACCAAATGTCCTTTCCCATATGAGGCATGAATAGATATTATCTTTGTCATCATTTTTGAAATTCTTATTTTCATGAAAAATACTCATGGGTCATGTGACCCCACATGATTTATTTGGATGTTCTCATCCTATCATTTATATGGACTAAACTTGTACTTGCATTTTCCCTATTTATGTGCATGTTTAGAATATCCTTATTTCTTTTAGTGGTACATATGTACAACCATATATACAGGAGCATGCTTTTCTGTCCAGGGTGTGCTTTTCCACCCATTATTTATAGAGGTGTGCTTTTCCGCCTAGAGTGTGCTTTTCCACCCATATTTTTAGGTTGAGAACCAATGGTTTCTCAACCCTGCTTGACATAACTTTAGTCTTTGTTTATTACATGCACAATTTATTGTTGTTATTATTAATGAAAAACTTTAATGACAAGATCCCCTACTTGACATTCCTTAGTAGATATGCCGTATCTTTTAGCCTGATATAATTCTCTTGGCACTTATTTCTATTGATCATCCCTTATTTTGATGCGCTCCTTTTAATCCTTTTAAAGTAATTCCTAGTTGTCATTTACTGCCATACTCAGATTTTATGATGTCCTTTCTTTTTGTTTTTCCTCCTCCTGGGTGTTTCCTTTCTACCCACCCTAAGGTGGCACAACCCCTGGTTTAGGACTTGGTGACATAAACATGTGAGGCAAAGATCTTGGGGAGATAGAGTTGACATAGATGGATATCCCTGTACTTAGATCCTTATTTTCTATCTTTCATGTAACCCTATATGGGGGATGATGATGTACCTTTATTATTATGTTTAAACTCAATATAGTCAAGAAATTTATTTCCATTGATATTCTTTGGTCTCTTTTGAATATCATCATTTGAAAGAAGAATTATGTCTATTTGAGCATGCTTGAAAGTATGTTATGATAGATGAGTTTATTCTCAAATTAAGTAGGGAGTGGATCCCCTCTCGGGTCCCACTCATTACAAGATGGTATTAGAACCATAGTAGTCGGATTTCTAACTATTTCAATTTTATCTCCCAAAATAGAACCCTTGCCCTACATATTTAGCCTCTAAGTGAGATTGTTCAACCTAGGATTGACCTATGCTAATCGTGAGATGGTGAAAGTTCAATTTAGAATTATATAAGGTACACATAAGAATCATGGTTGGTAAACCCTATTATGATAAGAAATTAGGTGGTCTTACCATACAATGTAGGTTGGTGGTGATATAGTCCTTTGGATGTTAAGGTAGAGTAAGAATGAGAAAATAGTTGATAAGGAAACCACATATGGATAAAATTGTTACTTAGTTTCTCACATTGACTTTGAGATCATTTTGTTTTATGTCGTGTGATTTTTCCAAAAAAAAACAAATTTTCATTATACTACTATATGTAAAAAAATCTATGGTTTTATCGATGCATTCTAGATATAAGTCACAATGAAGAGATAAATGAAATTTGAAACCCTAGAATTATTTTGAAAAGATATCCTAAAATCTAGTTCCAGTATTCAGAGTGATTACTGGGAATATATATATTTTGTGATAGAGGTTCATTTGGCCTACCCTTTTATATCCTATGACTTTTTAGCGGCCCTTGTGAACCTTAGGGTTATTACGTTAGTAACACAATGACCTAAAATTCAATCCAATGCGGTTTTGACTTGTTAGTTGGATGCATAAAAAAACATAACCCCTAATTTTCATATCTGACCATGATACCTTGATGTTGTTTAGTTTGGCTTATTAGGTGCAACCTTTTAAAGGGGTGGAGAGTATTGGAGAATAAGATATGGATGATTAGATTTCGAGGATGAAATCCTTTTAAGGGGATGGGGTCCTATAACATACTGAAATCTAGCTACTCTGACTCTAGAAACACTAACTCCATGAGTAGGGGGTTAGTGTTCTTGGATCTTTAGAATTGATCAAACAAGGTTAGGAATACCCCCTAACATGCTTGTTTATATCCTAATGAACATATAATGGTCACCTGATGAGTAGTTCACATGTTTTAACCCTAATGAATATTTAATATGAGTAGCTCACATATTAATCTAAAATGTGGACACACATGACGCTAACCATGTCATGGACTAGTAAGCCCTAATGTAATGATGAGTGAGATAAATGGAACCTACTCCTGGTCTTAATAAGAAGGTATAAATGAAGTATAATGATCATGAGATAAATGAAATTTGAAACCCTAGAATTATTTGGAAAAGATATCCTAAACTCTAGTTCCAGTATTCAAAGTGATGACTGGGAATATATATATTTTGTGAGAGAGGTTTAGTTGACCTACCATTTTGTATCCTATGACTTTTTAGTTGCCCTTGTGAACCTTAGGGTTGTTACATTAGTAACACAATGACCTAAAATTCAACCCAATGCGGTTCTGATTCATTAGTTGGATGCATAAAAAAACATAACCTCTAATTTTCATATTTGACCATGATACCTTGATCTTGTTTAGTTTATCTTATTAGGTGCAACCTTTTAAAGGAGTGGAGAGTATTGGAGAATAAGATATGGATGATTAGATTTTGAGGATGAAATACTTTTAAGGGGATGGGGTCCTGTAACATACTAAAATCTAGCTACTCTAACTCTAGAAACCCTAACTCCATGAGTAGGGGGGTAGTGTTCTTAGATCTTTAGAATTGATCCCACAAGGTTAGGCTTACCCCCTAACATGATTGTTTATATCCTAATGAACATATAATGGTCACCTGATGAATAGTTCACATATTTGAACCCTAATGAATATTTAATATGAGTAACTCACATATTAATCCAAAATGTGGATACACATGATGCTAACCATGTCATGGACTAGTAAACCCTAATGTAATGATGAGTGAGATAAATGGACCTACTTCTGGTCTTAATAAGAAGGTATAAGTGAAGTATAATGATCATGTTGACCTAAACCCTAAGTTGTAACCATCTAACATCAATACATACATACTTTATAACTTTCATGATATATTAATAACATCTAGGTGTCATAACCAGATAACCTACTTTAATACACATAAATGGTATATAACCACATAATCACGAGTTAACATATAAATTTATTCATTAATTTGTAATATGTTTCACCTTGTTCACTGATAAACACCAAGTCACTCAAATATGGTTAATGAGTAACTAGATTTACATAAATATGCATGGATGGATAATGCGAGGTTAAATGTGCATAATTAATAATAGGAAGTGATTAAACATGAGAAAATGATTTATCATGACATTAATGTGAGTAATAAAGGTGATGTGACAATGTATATATGTTTAATGTAGATATAAGTAATTAATGTGACGTGATTTGGATTAATTACATACTTAATAAAAAAATTTGGTAAAATTGCCTATTTCATGCAACATAATCTGATATAGTTCACTATGGTGATAATATGAGGACAGTCTAGTCAAAATCCAAATTATTAGAGATATTGATCTAATATGGTAATATATTTTGAGATGATGGAGTAAACCCTAATTGTGCTAAAACGTTTAGTGAGATAAATAAAATATATATGATTTCTTTCATTGTAAGGAAATATAATTCTTTTGGCAACAAAGAGAATATAATATGACACAATTAAAAGAATTATAAGGATGATAATAAATATGATGCTAATAAGTCAAAAATGTTAAATATGTTATATTATAAAAGGAAGTCTCAAAAGTGAAACCCTTAGTGAACCATAAGAATCCAACCTATAGGAGTTGCCTGTGAAGTTTTCTAAAAGTACTTGGAATATAATACTACCGGGAGCTTAGAGATGTTGCACACTGACCCTCCTATTTTTTCTTGAGATTTTGGGGATGAAATCCTCTTTAAGGGGTGGAGTATTGTAACACATCAAAACTTAGGTATATTCTCAGTTTGACCCTTTTTCTATGTTTTTTCTTTCCTTTTTATCCTTTTTGTCCTTGATGTTGAATTTGTGGAATTTGATCACTATTCATGCCAATGTATGAGTTTATACACAAATACCTCAGTGAATACTTCTATAAAGGTCTAAAATGCAAATTTACCACTTAAGTGAGATAGTGATAAAGTTTCATCCTAGAACTTTCTATAGCTTTATGGGACAAGAAAGAGATAAAGAGATAAATAATAAATCCCAAAAACATGATAATGTGACATTAGATTATTTGATGTGTAAAATAGTGATAATGATGAGTAATGGGCTAAAATTCTAAAAAAAAACCAAAGGATAAATCTAACTTCAGATTCGAGTTCCTTGGGTCCCAATTGACTTGGGTGTAAAGATTCACATTATTTGCATAATAATAACTATTTTTATTATGATTGGGAAAGAAAGTAAGAATAAGAGCCAAATATATTAAATAAATTATTAAATGACTTCAAAAGTAGAAATAAATCTCAACTTTGAAATCTACATGCCAAATTTGGCCTACATGTGAATTTTCATCTAATTTGGACAATCTAAAATATTTTATTAAATTTAAGAGTTAGAATACAATTTAAAGACCAAAAATATTAAACAATATATTGAAAAATTAATTAATATCACAATCGTATCCTCATATTAAGTATTTCTTGTAGGTTAAGTTTCATATTTATAGAGAGTTTCTAGATGCCTATAATGCATAATAAGAAATAATATTTAAAATATTTGATAAAATTATTAAAAAAATAAATAATAAAAACTAATGCCAAAGTTGGATTTCTAACCCCAAAATTAGCTAACCTATGAAATTTGGTCTTATTTAGACTTTAAATGCACCCTCAAATGGTCATAGACAGTTTTATAAATATATTTCATCCAAAGAGTATAATTTTGGGCATTTAATACTTGCTCATTTTGTTCCGCGGCAGTCGCCGGCCACTTCGGTTGTGGACCAAGCGATCCGTAGGTCATCTTCAACCTTCAGTCTGTGCATCAACAATAAACCAATTGGAAGGATCTGGTTTTTTGGACTTTTTCCTTCATTTCTCTACGAAATTTTGCAAAACAAGTTGCACTGGAATGAAATTGAATTCCGCATGCAACTAGAACAAGATCTCATATTTTAATTGAATATTCATGTAACACATAACATTTTTCCCAAGCATATCCTGGAGCTCTGAATCCATATACCATAGGACCAAATCCTATATATATCTAACCTATTCTAGGGTTTCGTTTCACCACAGGCAACCTATTACTTGAATCAATTTCTCCTTTTGTAGCGTGTTGTGTCACCGCCAACCAGCTCTTCTCCTATAGTTTGGGGTGTCTCTCCCTAGATGAGGTCTGCTCCAATCTTCGATTTCATCCCTTGATAAGTTCGTAGAGCACTGATCTTCATTTTTGTGCATTTAAATAACCATTTCATCGCCGCCCCACATTTTGCCCAAATCAAACTGACTTGTTGCCCCCATCTCACGGAAAGGGCTTGGCCGAGTGAGGTGGAAGGAGCAGCCGGGTGAGGTTAGTCTGTTTCCATCGTCCTTTCCTTATTTATTTTTTATTTTGCATAAGGGCATTAACGGATTTTTACTATGATTTAAGTTTATAATGTACCATCTTACGCCGATGCATATAAGACGTATATACCCTATCACAACCTCAAGTTTTAATTTTTCATTAAGGGCAAATCGGTCTTTTGGATATGATTTCATTAATAAAATTAGTAAATGAGGTGAATCTTGTAAAAATCATATCTTTTTCTCTGATTGTCCAAAAATTACAAAAAATATGTTTTAGAATCCTTATAATTTTCTATATAATATGATATATGTTTTTTCACCTAAATCACAAGATCTAAATAGTTGATTTCTATGGCCTTAAATCTTTATAATATCATATTAATAATCAATGTGGATATTAAATGTTAAGATTTGTATCTTAGAGTCACATCTATGATCAGTAGCCCTGAATTTACTCTCTAAAATATGATCATATGTCAATTTAGATTTTTATCAAATAGTTGAGTTTTAGGGTTTTTCCTTCACTTAAGATCTTCATAGTAACTATAAATAACATCATGATTAGTAAAGATATGATTTTGATTCAAACATTAATAAAAAAACCTAAACTCAATGTTAGGTCTTTAACATGAGCCGATCTAGGGTTTTTGTCGAAGGATTTGATTTCTAGTATTTCACCTAATTCATTAAGCCCTAATTAATGGATCAAATATCATATGTAGGTTTAGGTTGACTCTAGACTTGGAAGATTAGGACTTGATCTATGGTTTAGCAACTCAATTTAAGGTATGTGTAACTTTTTCTATTATTTAGGCACTACTTTTATGACCAAAACATCCTTTCCCATATGAGGCTTGAATAGATATTATCTTTGTCATAATTTTTGAAGTTCTTTTTTCATGGAAAATACTCATGGGTCATGTGACCCCACATGCTTTATTTTGGATGTTCTCATCCTGTCATGTATATGGGCTAAACTTGTACTTGCCTTTTCCCTATTTATGTGCATGCTTAGACTATCCTTATTTCTTGTAGTGGTACATATGTACAACCATATATACATGGGCATGCTTTTCTGCCCAGGGTGTGCTTTTCCACACATTATTTACAGAGGCATGATTTTCCACCTAGGGTGTGCTTTTCCATCCATATTTTTAGGTTGATATTCAATGGTGTCTCAACCCTTCTTGAAATAACTTTAGTCTTTGTTTATTACATGCACAATTTATTGTTGTTATTATTAATGGAAAACTTTAAAGGCAAGATCCCCTACTTGACATTCCTTAGTAGATATGCCTCATCTTCTGGCCTGTTATAATTCTCTTGGCAGTTATTTCTATTGATCATCCCTTATTTTGATGCGCTCATTTTAATCCTTTTAAAGTAATTCCTAGTTGTCATTTATTGCACATACTCAGATTTTTTGATGTCCTTTCTTTTTATTTTTCCTCCTCCTGGGTGTTTCCTTTCTACCCACCCCATGGTGGCACAACCCCTAGTTTAGGACTTGGTGACATAAACCTGCTAGGTGAAGCTCTTGGGGAGACATAGTTGAGATAGATGGATATCCCTCTACTTAGATCCTTATGTTTTAACTTTCATGTAACCCTATATGGGAGATGATGATGTACCTTTAGAATTATGTTTAAATTGAATATAGTCAAGAAATTTGTTTCTGTTGCTATTCTTTGGTCTCTTTTGTATATCATCATTTGAAAGAAGAATTATGTCTATTTTGATCATGTTTGAAAGTATGTTATGATAGATGAGTTTATTCCCAAATTAAGTAGGAACTAGATCCCGTCTTAGGCCCCACTCGTTACAATATGGTATCAGAGCCATAGTGGTCAGATTTTTTATTATTTCATTTTTTTCTCCCAAATTAGAACCCTCACCCTACATAGTTACCACCTAAGTGAGACTGTTCGCCCTAGGATTGACCTATGCTACTCGTGAGATGGTGACAGTTCAATTTTGAATTATATAAGGTACACATAAGAATCAATTTTGGCAAACCCTATTATGATAAGAAATTGGTGCTCTTATCCTACAATGTAGGTTGGTGGTGATATATCCCTTTGGATGTTAAGGTGGAGTAAGAATGAGAAAGTAGTGGACAAGGATATCACTAATGGATAAAATTGTTACTTAGTTTCTTGCATTGACTTTGAGCTCATTTTGTTTTATGTCATATGATTTTTCCAAAAAAAAACTATTTTCATTATACTACTATATGTTGGGTTTTAGGGGAGACAGAGAAGGCAGCGGAAACAAAAAAAAAATTCTCCCCAACCCATACCGAGGAAACGCGTCAACGTCTATATAATAGGAAAGGATGGTTTGTGGAATCATACCTTGTCTCGAGGCTTGCTCGGTGACAATACCTCGCGCAATGCGCGGTCTTCAACTCCGGTCTTGGACGGTGTCTGTGCAGCTCCTGGTCGCACCGGGACTGACGACTCCTCCTCCTACCGGACGGTCGGATGACAGTTGTCCTCCTAAGCGGCAGTGTCCTCCCGCCTCTGTAGTAGTCCACACGGACCACCTGGAACTCCACTCTCCTTGTCCCACAAGGAAGTGGAAGGAGTCGCACCCTCCTGTTGACGTACTAGTCGCCAACACACTCTCCTGCTACCAGTTGCAACTGCAGTTGTCCTTCCCTTGCTGCACCTCCCTTTTGCGGAAAGCACTTGCTCGAGATCTCTCTCGGTTACCAAAACCAGAGAGAACGACAACTTCGCAAAGCAACCGGCTTGCATTGAGTTGTACTTTGAGAAGCCCCCAATACCCCTATATATATAGGCGGGTCATGGGACAGGGTTCTATGTGCCCTACAATATGGGACTAAAGCAGGAGTAGAAGGGTTCGAGAATTTTCCACAAAAAGCAACCGGTTCGCAACTTGAAATGATCGGTTCACAACTGAACCGATCGGTTCGTCCATTGAGCCGATCGGTTGGACCTGAGCCGATCGTTTGGGGCACTCCAACCGATCGGTTGGTGCCCTGAACCAATCGGTTCATAGTCCTAATCCGGCTCAAAAAGACTTTCCTTGTTTCGTTCCCAATTGGTATCGAATACCAATGTTATTCCCAATCGAATTGGGCAATTTGAAACCAAAGGAAAATTCTTGCCGACATGACTTTTCCCAACTGGTCGGTTGCACCAGTTGAGTCGATCGGTTCAACCCTTGAACTGGTCATTTCAACCTGGGCATGAGCCGATCGGCCTGGACACTCCAGCCGACCGGTTCAGCAACCTCAGCCGACCGGTTGATCACATGAACCGATCGGTTGGGAGCACTGGTTGGGCAAAAATTAGTCAATTGCGATTTCAATCAATCCGATACTCCAATCAATGCGTCCAACACCTTGAACCATATGATATTGAGCTATCAACTGATTGAGTGTTTAATTGAACTACTAAACTCCTTTAGTAATCAATCTAAACATTGCTTTGTGGAGAAAACTCCTCTTCCAGGTTAAATCCTATGTGTGTGACCCTACAGGTCCATTTCACGTTGGCAGTGAAAGTCCATAACACTTATGACTTCACAAGAAAAGAGCGGTGCCTAATCACACATCAGTGCTACCCAAGTGAAAGTAGAAAGTTGGAGAACAACTTTCATCCTACAATCCGTGAATGGTGTTACAGTGAATGTATAATTCCTTTGTCACTGAAATCCCAAATGAACTCAAGGCATGGAACAGTCATCCTGTCAACGTTCATTCACTTTCTTGATCTCAGAGTAGATTGAACGAGATATGTATGACATCAATATAACATACTGATTCACACATGCTTGCGCACGCCTATCTCAATCCTACTCATCAAGTGGCCTTGGATATCAAACTCCCTCAGGAGGGACAAATCCCATATCTATCACTCACCCCTCAAAAGCCCCATGTGTCAAAGCCACCCAATCATCACCTTTATAACAACCCATGTTTCAGGACTGCGTTTGATGATGTCAAAGTGTGCCCAACGACATGTGTTGAGTGTAGTGATTTCAGGTCTAAGAATCACACTCACCACCATCACTGTGAGTACTGACTGTGACTACCATCTCATGGTTCCATGTGTCAAACTCACGATGGGTCTGTCCGGTACCTTGTTCTCTAACAAGTACCTATGTGTTTGGTTTGATATCTCTATATCATGACTAATGAGATTTCGTCATCAACCAACACCACAATCTAGTCGTGTGTGTCATTGCTGTCTATCTACCTTCCACAATGACATCCGACTAGGGACATAACAAGAATTTACAAACTCTTAGCATCCGTATGATCTCATCGTTCAGGTCATGAACCTGAAGGCATACGTCATTGAGTACTGTCATTCTCTAGACATTCAATTTGTTCTATCACTATCTCATATGACTGAACCAGAAAGAATTGGAAGCTTGCCTTGGATGTTAATCAAATCAATCTTAATGTATCCCACCAATCATCCCATGATTGGCTCTCAGGGCATACATACCAACAGACTCCCACTTGCACTGCGAGCCAATCACCCATGAATCATATTCATAGTGATCTTCAAACATGTCCCACATGTTATTGTGCTCTTAGTGCGAACATAGTGAGTAATGACAACACCTTGCCAAAGTCAGTATAAATTGCATGTCTCTCATCTCTTCGATGTACGTCGCACGTATGAGATGGAGTTTCCGTAATATGTGATCTAGTATTCCTTTGCTAACCTTTAGCCACATTGCATGATCAAGGATTCCAGACTTGTCATCAATGAGTGGAATATAAGTTCATCTCATGAACCTTCAGATCCATATAGTATCCACTACTGTTCTCTAACACACAGATACTCGGCATTTCCCTTTTAAATGGTTTTATTGGAACACTTCCAATTATCAACAAATTTTCACTTTTATACATCCTATGTATATTTTGCGATTAATTTTCTGTCCTTTCGTAAGTTCACATCAATGTAACTCTTTACATCGAACTCTTCCTTATCTCCATAGAACTAGTACATCCCAAGTACTTATCAAGTTCTTATGGTATTCCAGTAACCCTTACTGGAAGTAGACAGACATCCACTCGTCATGTCCTACATACGAGTTATCAGGATGAGCACATCATATTGCCATGTCCTACATACAAGATGATGAATGCATTTTATTCTTGCCATGCAAGACAATGGGATGATTACATACATGATAGATCCATATCTATTCTTAGTGTTCCCATTCTTCATAAGAATTGGACACTTGGCCTTGGGATACTAATATCCATATAACATGGACAGGTTTTCTCCCACGGAATCTGTGCATACTGAACCCTTCAGTACAGATTGCCAATGTATGCTCTCTCTTTTCCAGGTCAAGAGATTTGTCGAGAACTATCTCTATAGATCTCTATTCCTATCACATAGGAAACATCTCTATCTTCCTTAAAGATAATTTCCACTTTTGGATTTCCATTCTAGAACAATTCCATTTCACATCAATATGTGGAATGTGAATATGCTCCCACTAAATCACAGATCCCGTCTTTATCTTTGACATATCAGTCAAACCCTTTGACTATATCATCAAAGTAAAGATCCAATTTTGAGTTGCTTGTACTCAATCAATCACATTGATTAGTCCATTGTAACTTATAGACTTCATTTGCATTAATGGATTCATAAACCTTATAGGTTGTGTCACGTACACATCCTGATTTTATTCGTCATAGGAATGCGGTTTTAGTATCCATATGCCAAATGTCTCAGTCATTAAGTTGCAATCAACAAGCATCATCCTTCTCAAAATGTTATCCATGTGTCTTAACACTTAAGACTCATTTGCACTTATGGATTTCATCCAATGAGTGCTACCATCAAGGTCATACCTTATGGTTCACATGGAAATCATTTAGGATGTAATGATCATAAATCATAACTCAAAATTCGGTTCCTCATATTCATCTAGATAGTTGACTCATCACATGAACAACTCATCACATAGATAATTGAGGTGTATCTGTTAAGGATATAAGAACTCACAACCCTTGTGATTCTTAATGTCCTATATTAGTGTGGGATATTCTTTTATTAAGAAGAATTCAGTTATTTGATAATCATTCTCTAACTCCTTAGAGTATGATTCCTTCTTGATTTAGACATCACCATGCCTTAATCATGAGTTCACTATGATACACTATCATAATCACTCATAAGGATCTCAAACATTTGGTCCAAGTATTTCATTCATTGATCTCATCAAGAATTAATACTTTACCAAATTTGTACTTCATCTATGATAATCTTGAACACTTCAAGATATTCATATTGGTATTTATCTAAACACCATTTGAAGTATTAGCATTTGTTCCAATAGGTATGTAAATACATCACATGTATTATACCTATTTGGATGATCATTCTCCCACTACCATTAGTGAAGATTGATTAATCATGTACAAGAGATTCGTGTCTCTTACTGGTTCTCTAACCAAAAGAGTCTAGATTTATCCATCATATGGAAACGAGAAATGAATTTCTCATGATTGATGCTAATTTGATTGTTTGAGTTATCAATAACTTTAGGTATCATTTTATCTTATGCATACCATGTATCACAAGATAAACAAGGCATTGCCACAAAGATCATATCTTTAAGATCGAAACGTCAACTTTATTAATTGCCATCATTGCCATACAATATGCAATAATAAAGTGTTTCTATCTATTGGCAATATATGAAATAGCAGTTCTCAACTCTATTTCGTGCCCTTTAGGATGAAATAAACTGAAAGATACTCCTATCTATGGCAGCAACACTTGCTCCAATGATGGGTATTTCTTTCTTGGTCCTTTCACAAAGGCCATCACTTCTTTGTGGATATTGCATATCATA
Organism: Alisma plantago-aquatica; assembly: GCA_963693085.1. Classification (NCBI taxonomy): domain Eukaryota; kingdom Viridiplantae; phylum Streptophyta; class Magnoliopsida; order Alismatales; family Alismataceae; genus Alisma; species Alisma plantago-aquatica. The sequence goes on along the minus strand of OY856412.1, from coordinate 1,077,876,553 downwards.
TATGACATATCCATATCTTGGTATCATATACCTCACATAAAGAAGCGGTTCATTTCATGATACCTTAGGTGGAGATCTCCATCCCCTCCTTCATCTTCTTTTGTTCTTCCAGATATAGAGGGCAATCCCTCATACACCCTTTCCCCATGTGCCTTGAGGCTGAAGATGGCTTGGATTTCTGGCTAGCATCAGAACACTTCTTAGCTTTGCCCTTGTCCTTGCCCTTAAGAATTACCTTTTCTTTGATCACATCAAAGACTATGGTTTGTCTTTCTTCATCTTTGCCTTTACTATCCTCAACATGTCCAACAACTCTTGTCAACGCTTGTCAAAGTTGTTCATGTTGTAGCTTATCATGAATTGTATGATTCTCACAACATTTGCAGTATCATACCAATAGCCAACTCTTGGCTCAGAGGGAATCCTTCTTAATCAAGTTTTCCACATACCCAATCACATTGAGTGTGTGAATACCTTACCGGATCTCCTTCTGTCATGACATACTAGGACAGTATCTTGGAGACATCATATGTCTCATGTTGTCTCTGCAACTCATAGTTCAGAGAACACAACATCAAGCACTCCTCATCAATGTCATCCTCAGTAAGCTTCCATAAACATACTTTCAACCATTGATGTGGTGGGATCGAGTTCATCTGGTTCTGGTATAATTAGGACTTAGAGCTTTCACTCTTTGACTGAGAACACTTCTCATCATCCTAACCAATCGTGGAATTATTTCCATTTAATTTGTTGGCCTCAAAGACCGATCGCAAATAAAGTGATTCATTGATTAATCATTTATTTTAACAAAAAGGAAATATATGCAATTTTAGTCCAAAAACTCATTTTTGACTTGTTTGATTGATTTGAAAAGTTGACGATAAAATTAGGCCTTTAATTAATTATTGCTCCCACTATTTTAGTTCAAATTGATAGCCCTCACCATCAATTCGGAAGATTGCAGCGTACAACCTTCTAGTGGGCAAGATCCTAAAATCCTCTAAGTCATGAGTCAGCTTTGGCTGATCGCCCACAACTTAGATCTCTCAGGTAGGCAACTCTTGCCAATTGCATCATATGCAACTCTTGTTGAATGAACATGCACAACACCTTGCCATGAACATTCCTTGCCTCTGGGCTTAGACGCTCTAAGAATCACCAGTTAAGTCTAACCCAAAAGCCGACACGGTAGAACATGCACCCTGCTTTGGTAGAACCTACATGTCTACCCTTCACACTTCCACAAGATAGACGATGCACCATGCTTTGGCATAACCTACGCTTGGTCGATCGAGCTTTTCATGTGTGCCGCTAATGGAAGGCATATAAGACTTAATATTTTAATGAGGGATTTAGTTTTATATACATATACATATCCAATCACCACAATATATAGTACGTATCATATACATGCTATATCCCACAGAAAACATGCACAAAAACAATAAAAAGCGATGATTATGGCCATCCTAATGTGATTCCTCGAGCCAAGAGGAATCACGGTCATCTAGGTCTACATCACATGCAACCTGTACAAGATGAACTCTGTGCCTTGCCTTCCGAGTTGATCAACTCATCTCATGAATGATCTGTACTCTCCAGCCGGCCGTCTGGGTGCCACCAGCCGATCAGTTGGCTCCTCCAACCGATCGGTTCACCTGGTCGTCGTGCATCTCATCATGTCCGCCACCCGCTCGTCTCGCTCCTCGAACCGGTCATCAACCGATCAGTTCACTCCTTGAACCGATCGTCTGGAACGTCAACCGATCGGTTCACTCCTTGAACCGATCGTCTGAGCAGTCGTCTTGATGTCCGCCGGTCTTTGACATAACAGGAAATAAAAATCTATCCTATTTATTACATTGCTTCAAAAAAGGGAAACCCCGAGTTACATTCGGGGGGAGCAAAGGTAGGAAAGAATCTCGAATTATTTCGAGTTACATCAGGAATAAGAGAGGGAAGATCGGTGCGCAGACCGAGATGCAAGCAACCACACACAACCAATCATAGATAGGGGTTTATAGGACATAATCATGCTACACACATCCACCACAAAACTCATTTAAGGGCGACGCGTATCGAGTGCATTAATAATACATATCATATATGTAATTAGGGATTTGTGGATTTAGGATTGGACATGCATAAAGCCGATATTATTCGCATCGCATGCAATAAATAAAGGCGACAAACCAAAATCGATCATATCGATATTCCTAAAATATAGAGCAGTTGACGTGGCTCTGATACCACTGTTGGGTTTTAGGGGAGACAGAGAAGGCAGCGGAAACAAAAAAAAATTCTCCCCAACCCATACCGAGGAAACGCGTCAACGTCTATATAATAGGAAAGGATGGTTTGTGGAATAATACCTTGTCCCGAGGCTTGCTCGGCGACAATACCTCGTACAATGCGCGGTCTTCAACTTCGGTCTTGGACGGTGTCTGTGCAGCTCCTGGTCGCACCGGGACTGATGACTCCTCCTCCTACCGGACTGTCAGATGACAGTTGTCCTCCTAAGCGGCAGTGTCCTCCCGCCTCTGTAGTAGTCCACACGGACCACCTGGAACTCCACTCTCCTTGTCCCACAAGGAAGTGGAAGGATTCACACCCTCGTGTTGACGTACTAGTCGCCAACACACTCTCCTGCTACCAGTTGCAACTGCAGTTGTCCTTCCCTTGCTGCACCTCCCTTTTGCGGGAAGCACTTGCTCGGGATCTCTCTCGGTTACCAAAACCAGAGAGAACGACAACTTCGCAAAGCAACCGGCTTGCATTGAGTTGTACTTTGAGAAGCCCCCAATACCCCTATATATATAGGCGGGTCATGGGACAGGGTTCTCTGTGCCCGCCAATATGGGACTAAAGCAGGAGTAGAAGGGTTCGAGAATTTTCCACAAAAAGCAACCGGTTCGCAACTTGAAATGATCGGTTCACAACTGAACCGATCGGTTCAGCCATTGAGCCGATCGGTTGGACCTGAGCCGATCGTTTGGGGCACTCCAACCGATCGGTTGGTGCCCTGAACCGATCGGTTCATAGTCCTAATCCGGCTCAAAAAGACTTTCCTTGTTTCGTTCCCAATTGGTATCGAATACCAATGTTATTCCCAATCGAATTGGGCAATTTGAAACCAAAGGAAAATTCTTGCCGACATGACTTTTCCCAACTGGTCGGTTGCACCAGTTGAGCCGATCGGTTCAACCCTTGAACCGGTCATTTCAACCTGGGCATGAGCCGATCGGCCTGGATACTCCAGCCGATCGGTTCAGCAACCTCAGCCGACCGGTTCAGCAACCTCATCCGACCGGTTGATCACATGAACCGATCGGTTGGGAGCACTGGTTGGGCAAAAATTAGTCAATTGCGATTTCAATCAATCCGATACTCCAATCAATGCATCCAACACCTTGAACCATATGATATTGAGATATCAACTGATTGAGTATTTAATTGAACTACTAAACTCCTTTAGTAATCAATCTAAACATTGCTTTGTGGACAAAAATCCTCTTCCAGGTTAAATCCTATGTGTGTGACCCTGCAGGTCCATTTCACATTGGCAGTGAAAGTCCATAACACTTATGACTTCACAAGCAAAGAGCGGTGCCTAGTCACACATCAGTGCTACCCAAGTGAAAGTAGAAAGTTGGAGAACAACTTTCATCCTACAATCCGTGAATGGTGTTACAGTGAATGTATAATTCCTTTGTCACTGATATCCCGAATGAACTCAAGGCATGGAACAGTCATCCTGTCAACATTCATTCACTTTCTTGATCTCAGAGTAGATTGAACGAGATATGTATGACATCAATATCACATATTGATTCACACATGCGTGCGCACGCCTATCTCAATCCTACTCATCAAGTGGCCTTGGATATCAAACTCCCTCAGGAGGGACAAATCCCATATCTATCACTCACCCCTCAAAAGCCCCATGTGTCAAAGCCACCCAATCATCACCTTTATAACAACCCATGTTTCAGGACTGCGTTTGATGATGTCAAAGTGTGCCCAACGACATGTGTTGAGTGTAGTGATTTCAGGTCTAAGAATCACACTCACCACCATCACTGTGAGTACTGACTGTGACTACCATCTCATGGTTCCATGTGTCAAACTCATGGTGGGTCTGTCCGGTACCTTGTTCTCTAACAAGTACCTATGTGTTTGGTTTGATATCTCTATATCATGACTAATGAGATTCTGTCATCAACCAACACCATAATCTAGTCTTGTGTGTCATTGCTGTCTATCTACCTTCCACAATGACATCCGACTAGGGACATAACAAGAATGTACAAACTCTTAGCATCCGTATGATCTCATCGTTCAGGTCATGAACCTGAAGGCATACGTCATTGAGTACTGTCATTCTCTAGACATTCAATTTGTTCTATCACTATCTCATATGACTGAACCAGAAAGAATTGGAAGCTTGCCTTGGATGTTAATCAAATCAATCTTAATGTATCCCACCAATCATCCCATGATTGGCTCTCAGGGCATACATACCAACACTATATACAAAAAAACTCTGGTTTTAATGATGCAATCTAGAACGAAATCACAATGAAGAGATAAATGAAGTTTGAAACCCTAGAATTAGTTGGAAAAGATAATCTAAACCCTAGTTCCAGTATTTAGAGTGATGACTGGGAATATATATATATATATATATATATATATATATATATTGTGATAAAGGTTGATGACTGGGAATATATATATATATATATATATATATATAGTGATAAAGTTTTAGTTGACCTACCCTTTTGTATGCTATGACTTTTTAGTAGCCCTTTTGAACATTAGGGTTGTTAGGTTAGTAACACAATGACCTAAAATTCAACCCAATGTGGTTTTAACTCCTAAGTTGGATGCATGAAAAAAAACATAACCCCTAATTTTCATATCTGACCATGATACCTTGATGTTGTTTAGTTTGGCTTATTAGGTGCAACCTTTTAAAGGGACGGAGAGTATTGGCAAATAAGATATGGATGATTAGATTTTAAGGACGAAATCCTTTCAAGGGGTTGGGGTCCTGTAACATTCTAAAATCAAGATACTCTAACTCCATGATTAGGGGGTTAGTGTCCTTGGATCTTTATAATTGACCAAACAAGGTTAGGCTATATAATGGTCACCTGATGAATAGTTCACATGTTTGAACCCTAATGAATATTTAATATGAGTTACTCACATATTAATCCAAATTGTAGATACACATGATGCTAACCATGTCATGGACTAGTAATCCCTTAATGTAATGATGAGTGAGATAAATGGAACCTAACCTTGGGCTTAATAAGAAGGTATAAGTGAAGTATAATGATCATGTTGACCTAAACCCTAAGTTGTAACCATCTAACCTAAATACATACATCCTTTATAACTTTCATGATACATTCGTAACATTTAGGTGTCATAACCAAATAACCTACATTAATACACAAATGGTATATAACCACATAATCACGAGTTAACATATAAGTTTATTCATTAATTTGTAATATGTTTCACCTTGTTCACTGATAAACACCAAGCTACTCAAATATGGTTAATGAGTACCTAGATTTACATAAATATGCATGGATGGATAATGTGAGTTAAAAAGTAGAAATAAATCTCAAATTTGAAATCTACATGCCAAAATTAGCCTACATGTGAATTTTCATCTAATTTGGACAATATTAAATATTTTCATTAATTTAGGAGAGAGAATATAATTTAAAGACAAAAATATTAAATAATTTATTGAAAAAATTAATGTCATAATTGTATCCTCATATTTAGTACTTCTTGTAGGATAATTTTCATATTTTTAGAGAGTTTCTAGATGCTTGTAATGCATTATAAGAGATAGTGTTTAAAAATATTAAATAAAATAATAAAATTCTTCAAAAATAAAAAATAATGCCAAAATCGGATTCCTAACCCCAAAATTAGCTAACATAACAAATGTGGTCTTATTTGGACTTTAAATGAACCTTCAAATGGTCATGGAAAGTTTTATACATTTACTTCATCCAAAGAGTATAATTTCGGGCATTAATACTTGCATGTTTGGTCCTGCGGCGTTTGCCGGCCGCTCAGGTTGCAGATCGAGCAATCCACGGGTCATCTTCAACCTTCGTTCCGTGTGTCAATAGTAAACTAATTGGAAGGGTCCAGTTTTTTGGACGTTTCTCCCTCATTTCTCAACAAAACTTTGCAATACAAGTTGCATTGGATTGAAAATTTGATTCCACATCTAAGTAGCACAAGATCTCATGTTTTAATTGAATATTCATAAAACTCCCAATCTTTTTCCCAAGCCTATCCTGGAGCTCTGACTCCATACACTATAGGACCAAATTCTATATATATCTTACCTATTTTAGGGTTTTGTTTCACCTCGAGCAACCTATTACTCAAATCAATTTCTCCTTTCATCGCATGTAGTGCCGCTGCCAAGCAGCTCTTATCCTATGGTTTGGGGTGTCTCTCCCTAGCTGCGGTATGCTTCGGTCTTTGATTCCATCCTGTGGTAAGTTTGTGAAGCACTGATCTTCGTTTCTGTGCATTTAAATAACTATTTCATCGCCGCCCCACATTTTTCCCAAATCAAACCTGAGTTGCTACTCCCAACTCACGGCCATGGCTTGGCTGAGTGAGGGGGAAGGAGCAGTCGGGTGAGGTTACTACGTTGCCCTTGTCCTTTCCTTGTTTCTTTTTTTTTTCACCTAAGGGCATCAATGACTTTTCACCATCATATAAGTTTATAATGTCGCATATTGCACCGATGCATATAAGACATATATACCCTATCACAACCTAAAGTTTTGATTTTTTTAAAGGGAAATCAGTCTTTTGGATATGATTTCATTAATAAAATCAGTAAATGAGGTGAATCTCGTAAAAACCATATCTTTCTCTCTGATTGTCCAAAAATTACAAAAATATATGTTTTGGAATCCTTATAATTTTCTCTACAATACAGTATATGTTTTGTTACCTAAATCACAAGATCTAAATATTTGATTTCTATGGCCATAAATCTTTATAATATCATATTAATAATTGAGGTGGATTTTAAATGTTAAAATTTAGATCTTGGAGTCACATATATGATCAGTAACCCTGAGTTTACTCTATGAAATATGATCACATGTCAATTTAGATTTTTATCGAAGATTTGAGTTTTAGGGTTTTGCTTTCACTTAAGATCTTCATAGTAACTATAAATAACATCATTATTAGTAATATGTGATTTTGAGTTAAATATCAGTAAAACAAAACCTAAAATTAATGTTTGGTCTTTAACCTGAGCCGATCTAGGGTTTTTTTCCAAAGGATTTGATTTCTAGGATTTCACCTAATTTAAATCATTAACCCTAATTAATGGATCAAATATCATATGTAGGTTTAGGTTGACTCTAGACTTGGAAGATTAGGACTTGATCTTTGATTTAGCAACTCAAGTTAAGGTATGTGCACCTTTTTTCTATTATTTATGTGCTACTTTATACCAAAATATCCTTTCCCATATGAGACATGAATAGATATTATCTTTGTCATCATTTTTGAAATTATTATTTTCTTAGATAATACTCATGGGTCCTCTGACCCCACATGCTTTATTTTGGATGTTCTCATCCTATCGTTTATATGGACTAAACTTGTACTTGCCTTTTCCCTGTTTATGTGCATGCTTTGACTATTCTTATTTCTTATAGTGGTACATATGTACAACCATATATACATGGGCTTGCTTTTCTGCCCAGGGTTTGCTTTTCCACCCATATTTTTAGGTTGAGATCCAATGGTGTCTCAACCCTGCTTGAAATCACATGAGTCTTTGTTTATTACATACACAATTTATTGTTGTTATTATTAATAGAAAATTTTAAAGGCAAGATTCCCTACTTGACATTTCTTAGTAGATATGCCTCATCTTTTGGTCTGATATAATTTTCTCAGACTTATTTCTCTTGATCATCTCTTATTTTGATGCTCTCCTTTTGGACCTTATAAAGTAATGCCTAGTAGTTATTTACTGCACATACTTAGATTTTTGATGTCCTTTGTTTTTGTTTTTCCTCCTCCTAGGTGTTACCTTTCAACCCACCCCAAGGTGACACAACCCTCGGTATAGGACTTGATGACATAAACCTACTATGTGGAGCTCTTGGGGAGATAGAGTTGAGATAGAAAGATATCTCTCTACTTAGATCCTTATGTTCTTTCATGTAACCCTACATGGGGGATGATTATGTACTTTTATAATTAAGTTTAAAGTTAATATAGTCAAGAAATTTATTTCCACTACTATTCTTTGGTCTCCTTTTGTATATCATCATTTGAAGAAGAATTATGTCTATTTGATCAGGTCGACACTCATGTGTCAAGGGGGTGATCAACACTCATGTGTTTAAGGTAGTTAAAACACATAAATGTAAGTATGAACATGATCAATGCATAGGGTTTCGGCTTTTCTAAAAGTGTTATGAATGGCTAGTCATCAATAATAATGCTCAACTCTCCAATAATATCAGAAGTGATGGAATTAGGGTTTAGAGTTGGTACGATGCTATGAAACCCTAATCAGGTACATATAGACTCCAACCCTAATTTGATGATAACACAGTAAGTGTGCTCATTATAATTGGAGATTGTTATTCTATGATTTTACTTTCTCTCTCCTACTTGTATAATATTAACTTGTAGGTAAGATGAATATCATAGCCATGATTATGCTATATTGATCCCTCTGTAATACATGGTGGTGTATATGAATAATGTTGAGGCATACTGTGATATTGAAAGTGAAAGAATTATATGAATTGGTCTAGTGACCTGGAAAGTCCTTTGTATATAAATTTAAGGGTTGGTATTCCATATTGATGTGATTAGGAGACAAGTTCTCACTTAATACGTTTGATATCTTTTAAAGTTGTATTTGAACCTTAATTTTGTAAAGTTTGTTTAGGGTTAATACATTATTACTTAATTGATGCATTAAAAGATACCCAATCGGAATATCTAATCAAGTGAAACCCTGATCATGTAGTTTCCATGTACCATAGATCCATCTTCAACATTACTATTTAGCTAGATGGTGAAATGAGTAACTCCTATGGGAAATTTGGAGCGCATATTGTTGAAAATGTGGGGTACCAGTGAAGATAACTCCCTCTGTCCTTAAATTATTGAAATAGTGGTATATTGTTTATTATTGAATGACCAATTGTGGGTCTATTCTCTAGTTCTATGCCATGTACCAAGGCATACTAGGTGTTTTACAAGACAATATACTTGACTATGAGTTGTTGGTTCTACATGACTATAGCCTTTACTACAATTTGTTGTTTTTAGCAGTATGATTATATGTCACTACATTGCATACTTGAACTGACGAAGTAGTGTTGGTGACGATCATGGACTTCGACTCTTCCATTGATCTTGTATGGTATTGATTTCGACTTATCAATGGTCGGTTGGATTTGAGTGGTATGCCTCAAATCCTCAGGGTATAAAAATGATTAAACAACCCTATAGTATATTTACTTAGGGTCAAATACGAATCACATTGCATGACCCCATGCTTTATTTCTTATATTGTTTAGTTTAAAATAATTATATATGTTCTTCATATTCCTTTTAATAGAATAAATTGTTCTTCTACTCAATTGCAAGTACTTAAACTGCTTAACCAGTAATTACTACTTTACTTAAGCTGTTCTATTATCTTACTATGCATATAATAGATGTCAGCAAAGAGTGATATCTCTCCCTGGGACATTTGGTATCAAGCTATGGGTTCTACAACTTTTTAGGTGGTCGTGGACGAGGAGGTCGAGGTAGTGGAGTAGGTGCAGAGCAACAAGGAGATCAATAGATTTCAGAAGGTTGGATATGCTACTAGTTAGAATCTTATAGTAGTGTATTATGTGTTTTCCCTCTACTCTCAGATCTTTGGGGGAGATTTTGTTGTTTTATTTGTTGGATCTAGTGCTCTAGAGGGGGGGGGTTGAATAGAACTTCAAAATTCTCACAAGAATTGTTAGACCTTAAAATTATATCAATTGAAACCAAATGCTAAAACTAAATTTGAAGTCCTATCTAAACAAGCATAGCAAGGACGAGAGAGATGGAAAAAAACACTTGGACAAGGTGTTTAGAGTGGTTCCAATCTACAAACTAGGAGACCATCAATACACTACCTACAAAGGTCGACTTCAGGACTTTGCAACCCATGTATATTTATATTCCATTATAAGAGATACAAGAGGACCACCTTACATCCAAGAACTTACCTATCCAAGACAAGAGTACTTCACCTATGCAAGGACTTACCCACTTAATCAAGATGTCTTCAAACTTCAACAAGGACTTACCTACACTTGCATCAAGTATTTGGCCTTGCAGGGATTACCCACTCTTCTTGAATCTTCCACCTTGTCATTTGCCTTTACTTGGAGAAGATCTTCATACCTTCTTCAGCCTTGAAGAAGAATGTCAACTCCTTCTTCATTCGAAGAAGATCACTTCAGCCTTTTCTCTTTGAGAAAGGGGATTGGGAAGATGGAAAGATGGATAGCTTTATAAGGTAACATTGAGGTAGCTCTCCAGCATGCCTAACTCACTCATAATCATAAAATGCATTGCAAATGAGAGAGAGAAAGGGGCTCAAAGGGTTGTAGCACACTCAACTATAGCAAGGAACAAGGATAACATGAATGAGCAACCATTGAATGAACTCCAAGAGGTCATATTTATAGTTGGGGGTGTTCCTTTGAGTGTGGGATCACTTAAGAACAAAAAATAGCCATTTTCCAACTTGCAACATATCTTTTTTCATTTCTAATGACTGTCCAACAGTTGGAATCACTTTGTCTATGTTTTATGTACAATATATTCAGTCAAGTTTCAATAAAGGTAACTCGACCGATCCACTAACTGATAAAGCAAATGTTCAAATTGTCGATTGAGTTTGTCGTGGGGTAACTCAACCGACCAACTAAAATCAACTTTGGTCACTAAATCAGTCGGTCAAGTTCTGTGAGTGTACAACTTGACCGATGCAACCATTTCTAAAAATCCATCATAGACGATCTAGATCCAAACTCAACCGATCAAAGTGTTGTGACAAAATTTCCAAAATGATTTTAAGTGATCAAATAATGGAATCAAGTGTCCCTAATTTTTTCTCATCTTAGTTACAAGTCATGCCATCAATACAAATGATTACAAAAATATTCTAAAGTGATTCAGAATGTTTTCCACAAAAGTGCATTTGCATTGCTTTTGACTCGAATTTGAACAAGCTAGGGCTTGTGTAATTTGATCCTGAAATCAACCTTAAACAAATATATTAGATACATATGAATGGAATGGTTAAGTCATTATCAAAATATGGACAATGTATAAATCTCAAGTCAACATTCTCCTCTTTTTGACAATGACAAATCATTCCTCAACGTATTGAAAAGGATATGTAAATTTATACCTTAGCCTTGTGAATTGCAGAGGGGATTCATAATTTGAACAATGTGAATTCCCCCCCCCCCTCAATCTATGCTCACTCTTACCTGCATAGTTAGTCTTTCAACACAAAGCTATATAACATATATACTACATGGTCCTTTAGCAAATCACATGATAAAACATATGTTTAGACAAGAAAAGGATCACATATGAAATAAAAACAATATGGTTGAGCTTCCAAAAAATGAATTTCTCTCCCCCTTTTGGCATTATGAAAAAGTAGGGAGGGGGTAGAAGAGAACAAGAACATGTCTTCTCCAAGCACAACCAAAAAAAAACATCCAACCACAAGATAAAACATGTAACCACATAACACACATCAAACAGAGATAAGAGAGAAACAAGCAACATGTGGAATAATCAAAATATGGGTAACATACCAAGAACTCATGAGATATAGTCAACCAAAGAGTAAGGGTTCATATGATTAAGATTACAACACTAGAGCTTGTTCTCAAATAAACTACAAGCCAAAATGATGAAAAACAACATGATGATGATAGAACAGTACAACTCAGATAATGTGCCCAAATGTCTTAAGTACAAAATAGTCTAGAAAGATATATATGATCAACATCTAAACGTCTAAGCTATCTATGTCCACTACATCATTATAGACATCATCATCAAAAGATTTAGGTTCATAGTCCTCATCTTCATATGAAGGTGTAGTAGAGGCAACAGCTCCACCTTCATCACCAGAGGCACCCGCAAAGGCATCATCATCAGAACCATCCTCACCATCATCCTTAGATGCCTCCTCATCATCAGCAACAACTTCCTCATCAACTTGGTCGGGCATCTCCTCATCGGTAGAAGGACCGAAACCACTAGCGGTCCACATGACATTCTGCTCAGCCTAAGACATACCAAGGTCATGCAACTCCTGGGCTTGAGGGAAAGTGGGAGAAGAAGTGCCAAGTCCTACAAGCAAGGTAGCTATGGAGAAGGGAGAGGTAGCACACCAGGGGTAGATCCACCAACAACATAGGGTGTAGCAGCGGAATCAATAGTTGGAGGAGATGGGTAGAAGTGATTATATGCATAGGATGATTCACAATCACCACCTGGGTAGGACTGGTAGGAAGGATAAGGATGGGCACATGATAGGCTCATGGAGGACATGATAGAATAGAGATCTTGATGTATATGCTCCTGAAGCTGTAGGTTGTGTGCATGTTGATGCACCATGTAACCCATGAGGGCTTCATTGGATACATGAAACGAGGCACGGGCAGGATGGGATGGTGGTGGAGGTGAAGGTTCCTGGGTGGAGATAGAGGCTCCATGCATGGTGGAAGAAGATGTAGGCAAAAAAGTTTTCTTAAGAGTGGTGTCACTGATATAGACTCCTTTTATAGAAGGATTGTAATGAAAATCATGAAAAAGAGACTTCTCAGTCACAAAGGCAAAGAGACCACATATTAAAGCTAGGTAGGGAGGGTGGGCGCCATGAGTATTCTTCCAAGAGTCGAAGCAGGTCATATGGTGAAGAATGTATCTAGACCACTTGACTACGATGTTTTTGAACAGGAAAAACATAATCACTGCGGTATTCTCTGCCATTTTAGTTTGATTCTTTTGGGATGAATATTGGAGTTGACTACTAGAGCGAGAATGCAGTTTTTAAGGTCCAAGGTAGGGGAAGGTAGGGTGGATTTCTTCCTATAGGGAAACTGAGGCTTCTTCCAAAACTTATGTATGTTAGGGAGAGTGATATCATATTGCTTGTAGAAGGCCTCAGGGTCAAGGAGGTCTAAATACTCAGGATAATCTTTCCTCCATGTGTCAGTTACCTCAGTACCATTGAAAAACATATTCAAGGTATCTTCTTAGATTTTGAACTTCTTCCCAACAATCATAAAATGATTATCACTTGAGTATTAGGAGGGGGTACAAGAGTGTCATAATTCCATAATAGATTGGCATAGAACTCATCAACCGCCTTAGTGTTTGTCATGGAATTGTTGAAGCACTGACGTTTGACACTCAGGGAAGCTAGGTGATGATCATAAAGCAACTCGCCTACCTCATCTATGACTTTTTTCTTAGCGGGTCTAGGCTCAAACAAAGCACGGAAGGGAAAGGTGTTCCTAGGAAGGAGCTCCTTGTACTAATTTAGAGCTTCTGTTGAGACAAAGAAGGTATCATCATAGGGAATGAGGCAAGAGTTGGATGAGGATGAAGGAACTCTAGCAGGGGATGCCTCTTTCTCCTATTTGAAGCCATGGAGGTGAGATGAAGAGGATCGAGAGGAAAAATTGGAGAAGATCACCACCTAAGGTCATCTAACCACCTATTGTTGATAGAAAAAGGAGCTAGGAAAGCCAAATGAGGGCTAGCTAGGGCTAGGAGAGGGAAGGTTAGGGCTAGGGTTGAGATCTTGAGAGAGTTCGAGGAGGAATTAATAGATTTTTCTCTAATTAGAGGGAGAATAGTCGGACGAACCCTACTTAAGTTTTATTCCAAGCCGGCCATCGGTTGAGTTCTATGAGATGGAAACTTGACCGAATGGCTTTTTACAAAAGCTCTCAGCCACCAATCGATCGAGTTGGCAACTCGACCGACAAAAGTTCTATCCTAACTTAAGAAATCTTAGTTTCTAGCCATATGATTGCCAATTAAATTTATTTTTCTGGTCCATTTTGCATTTTAGACATACTTAGGCACATATCACTCATCATTAGGTACTATTTAGTGATAAAACAAACGTTTGCAAAAAATACCCAAAATACGAAAAAAGGCATAAGAAAATGAAATTTTAGCACTTTAGCCAGCAAAGGTGATCAAGACATGAGCAAAGCATACATGATATATATCAACTAACTATAATGCATATCAGATTTATCCAAAGTAGTTATGAACAGTTTAGATCTAATAAAATTAAATTTCTCTCTAGCTAGAGGTTTAGTAAAAATGTCCGGAACTGATTTTTCGTGTCCACATGCGTAATATAGATATCCTTTTTGGCAATGTGATCATGAAGAAAATGATGACACACCTCTATATGATTGGCTCTACTATACAATATAGGATTGTAAGATAAATTGATTATACTAGTATTATCACAATAGATAGGAGAAACATCAAAATAAATGTTAAAGTCTTGGAGCATTTGCTTCATCCATAGAACATGGGCACAACAACTCCCGGATACAATGTATTCAACCTCAGTAGTTGATACATCCATTGTGCTCTATTTCTTGGAAAACCAAGACACAAAGCTTGGTACTAGGAGGAAGCAAGTGCCACTTGTGCACTTTCTATCAATCAAACATCCCGCGTAAATAACATCACTATAAGTAGTAAGAGTAAAGTTCCTTGACTTGGGATACCATAGTCCAAAATTTTGGGTTTTGGCTAAGTATCTTAAAATCCTCTTAACAACTATAAGATGTGAGTTCTTGGGATTTGATTGAAAGTGAGCACACAAGCCAACACTAAACATTATGTCAGGTCTAGAGACAATAAGTAAACTTCCAATCGTACCTCTATAGAGCTTCTCATCCACTTTCTCACCTTCTTCATCTTTATCAAGTTTGGCGGTGTTTGACATGGGGGTGTCCATCGGCTTGGTATTCTCCATCCCAAAGTTCTTGAGTATCTTAATTGTGTACTTGCCTTGGTTGATAAAGTTCCCATCTTTAGTTTGCTAAATTTGAAAGATGAGGAAGAAATTAAGCTCACCCATCATGCTCATCTCAAACTCACTCTGCATAAGATTACTAAACTGCTTGCAAAGATCAATATTAGTTCTGCCAAAAATGATATCATTAACATAGATTTAAATGATAAGAAAATCGTAGAAGTGTGTTCGAGAAACAAGGTAGAATCTACTTTGCCCATGATATACCCATGATCTAACAAAAAGTTCTTTAATTTCTTATACCAAGCTGAAGGTGCTTGTTTGAGGCCATAGAGAGCTTTTTGCAATAGATAAACATAGTTAGGTAAACTATCATGTCCAAATCTCAGAGGTTGTGCAACATACACTTCCTTCTCAATTGTACCATTCAAAAACACACTTTTAACATCCATTTGATATAGAACAAAATTCTTGTAACTAGAAAAAGAAAGCAACATACGAATTGACTCAAGTCTAGCTACATGTGCATATGTTTCATCAAAATGTATACCTTCCTTCTGATTGTAGCCTTGAGCCACTAACATTGCTTTGTTTCTACCACCTTGCCACTTTCATCTAGCTTGTTGCGGTAGACCCACTTGGTTCCAATGATCTTTCTATCACATGGCTTTGGCACTAGAGTCACACTTTGTTCTTCTCGAATTGCTCCAGTTCTTCCTGCATGGCAAAGATCCACTCATCATCCTCAAGAGCTTCTTTGACATTCTTTGGCTGGGGTTGTGAGATGAAGGCATTGTTGGCTTGTTCTTTGTTGTAGGCAGCCCACATCTTCACTCTTTAAAATTGGTCACCTATGATTAGTTTTTTAGGATGATTCTTTACAAAGAATGGAGTTGGATCCTTATTTTCTTCATCTATCTCTTCTTCTTGAGTGGCCACCTCTTTTCCCTTTTGGGTGATGTTGAGATCTTTCATGATTGGAATTATTACTTCTGCAACATCATCATTAGTAATATCCTTGGAAACAGAGGGGTTGACTTTAATAGATGCTTCTACTTTAGATAGATCAACATTATACACTCTATAAGTCTTTTTAGTAGTTCTATACCCAAGAAAGAAAGCCTTGTATGATTTCTGACCAAACTTATTAAGAGAATCTTTCATGTTCAAGACAAAACAAGGACACTCGAAAATGTGAAATTACTTGATAGAAGGCTTCCTACCACACCATAGCTCATAGGTTTTTTTTTCAAAGAAGTATGTGTGAAAACCCAATTTTACACAAAACATGAGGTACTAGCGACTTCGACCCAAAACTTCTTTGGAGTGTCATACTCTAAAAGCATGGTTCAAGTCATTTTCTACAATGATATATTCTTCCTCTCTACAACCCCATTTGTTTGAGGTATTCGAGGTGAAGAGAAGTTATGTGCATAGCCTGATTGTTCACAAAAGTGTTCAAAAAGATCATCTTCAAATTCTCCCGCATGATCACTATGGATGGAAACCATCCGACAAGAGGCTTTGTTTGCCAAATCTAGAGAAAACATCAAGCGTATCACTCTTAGAAATGAAAATGAAGGTCCAAGTATATCAATAGAAGTCATCGATAATAACACGACAATACTTGGAGCCACGAAGAGATTGAGTTCTCATAGGTCCAAATATATTAATATGGAGAAGTTCAAGAGATCTATTGGTACTAAGGACTCCTTTGGATTTGAAAGAGGACTTAGTTTTCTTTTCTTTGGTACAAGGTTGGCATTCCTCATCCTTTTCAAAATCCAATTTGAGAAGTCCCTTTACCAAGTCCTTTTTTCTCAACTTCTTCAATTGATAGATATTTACATGACCTAGCCGACGATGCCAAAGTGAAATATCATTCGAATTGACTACAAGGCATCTACCAATAATAGGGTTAATAGAGTTAAGCAAAATTACATAAAGATTACCATTCCTAGTTCCCTTATATATGACATGGTAAGTGAGGGAATATAGGAGCAATCATTCAAAGAAGTAAATAGCACAAGGTAACCATTATCACATAATTGACTAACACTTATTAAATTGTGATGTAGTCCATCCACAAAGAGAACATTCTTGATACATAAGGATTCACCTACATCACCCTCACCTTTTACCTTACCTTTCTTATTGTCCCCGAAAGTGACCGAACCTCCTTTCTTCTTTGTGAAATGACTGAAATGGCTTATATCGTCTGTCATGTGCTTTGTGCAACCACTATCAACAATCCATTTTCCTTTTTCCTACAAGTAAGGAGAGTGTCAGTTCCCAAATCAAACTTTGGGATCCAGTGTTAGCTTGGGGACCCATTTCATCTTTGGGTTGGTCCCCTTAGGCTTTTAAAGACAATAAGTAGAGTAATGATTGTCACTTTTGCAATAAGAGCAAATTATAGGGTTCTTACAGCTATAAGACTCTCCAATGAAAAGAGGAGTTTCCTTACTATTTGTCTTAGCTTTGGCCTTAGTCTTGCCCTTGGGATCTCCCCCTATAAATCCCAAACCACTAGTACCACTTTTTTTTTTTTAAGAATGGTCAAGTATTTCATTTAGGGAGTTTTTCCCTTTGAGGAATTTCTACAGAGAGGCTCTAAGTCTATGATTGTCATAAGTAAGACATATAACAGTAGAAGACAAGTTAGAAAGATCATCTCTATAATGAGCAAGGTCGGCCTCTAAATAGAGTGTTTTAGTCAAATAAGAATCTTTTTTAAGAGTGATGGAAGCAACATCATTACTAGGCACAATAGGTCTAGAAGATAAATCATTAAATTGACCAAGTAACCTAGCATTTTCAGATGTAAGCAATTGAATTTATTTGAGATAAACATCCCTCTCATCTCCATGAGCATCACTAATAAGATTAAGTTCAACATTTTCAATTTTAAGTAACTCAAGCTCATTAAGTCACTTTTGGTTGTCTTCCTTAAGAGATGCAATATTCTTAAGATAGACTCCATTCTCTACTTCAACTCCATTGTATTGGAGCTCAAGATCAAGAAATTGGCCTTGTAAGGAATCAATTCTCTCAAAATGAATTTTCTAATTTTGCTCAAGAATATCAAGTTTAGCATACAAATCATCAATGATTTTACCCAACTTCTTTTTAGATTTACATTTGGAATAAAAAGAACAGGTAGCAACAAGCATGTCAATAAGAGTTTCTTTAGCTAACTCATGCAAACTTACCTCACTCACCTCACCAATATATTCACTTGTAGATGCCATGAATGCAAGGTGGCACTCTCCCTCTTCATCGAAGCTTGAGCTACTAGAGGATGATCCTTCCCAAGCTGTAGAGCTGCGTCTTTGTGTCTCCTATCCTTCTTGTCCTTCCTCTTGTATTTGGTATTTTTCTTGTACTCTTCCTCCTTCTTGGAGCTGCTCTTGTGGTGTGACTTTCTATCCTTAGGACATTCACTCTTGTAGTGTCCTTTTTTACCACACTTGTAGCACCTTGGAGCATATGAGGAAGATTTCTTTCCTTTGAAGTGCTTTCCCTTAGAGAAGTTGGCTTCATGCTTACTAGGGCCATCATCTTCAGTTGAGGAGGGGGGAGAGGTTCGGAAAGCAAGTTGTTGTTGAATGATAAAAGCCTCCACTTGAGCTTTAAAGGTACTATCTTTGATCTTCCTTGATTCTTTTTCTTCTTTCTTTGCTTCTTGTCAAGTCTTGGCTCATGAGCTGGTAGATTGCCAATAAGCTCCTTGGTTGGAAGACCACCAAGACTTCTTACTTCTTCAATGGAGGTCACCTTTGACTCCCATCTCTTTGGAAGAGACCTCAAGATCTTTGAGTTGATTTCTCCTTTATCCAAAGTATGTCCCAAAGCAGATTGGCCGTTGATGATGATGTTGAGCTTTAAGTACATCTCGACAACTCCTTTCTTCCCCATCTTGAAGTTCTCAAGGAGGCTATTTAACATGTAGATCTTTGCCTCCTTCACTTTCTTTGTGCCTTCATAAGTGATGCACAACTTGTTCCATATCTCATAAGTTGTATCCCATGTGGAGATGCGGTTAAAATCGGATGGAGTGAGGGATGCATACAGGATGCTAATTGCTTTGGCATTGAGTTGGGCATTCTTTAGGGCTACTTCATCCCAAGTTGATACAACTCTGGTTGGCTCCTCGTAGGGTGTAATCATCACTTTACACATATCAAAGTTCATCCCTTTAATGTAGAACTGCATCCACCACTTCCAATAGAGGAAGTTTGTATGGTCAAAGACTGGGGGGAGGGGCATGGAGAAGCCTCCCTATAGGTTGAGGGAACCAAGTAGGTTCTCACCCATCTTCTCATCTCGTAGAAGATTTGTTGGAGAAGATCCTTGCTCTGATACCACTTGTTGGATCTAGGGCTCTACAAGGGGGGTGAATAGAGCTTCAAAATTCTCACAAGAATAGTTAGACCTTCAAATTATATCAATTGAAACCAAATGCTAAAACTGAATTTGAAGTCCTATCTAAACAAACATAGCAAGGATGATAGATATTGAAACAAACACTTGGACAAGGTATTTAGAGTGGTTCCAATCTCCAAACTTGGAGACCGTCAATCCACTACCTAGAGAGGTCAACCTCTAGGACTTTACAACCCATTTATACTTATATTCAATTATAAAAGATACAAGAAGACCACCTTACATCCAAGGGTTTACCTATCCAAGATAAGAGTCTTTCACCTACACAAGGACTTAACCACTTGATCAAGATGTCTTCAACCTTCAAAAAGGACATACTCACACTTGCATCAAGTCTTTAGCCTCGTGTGGATTACCCACTCTTCTTGAATCTTACACATTGTCCTTCTCCTTCACTTGGAGAAGATCTTCACACCTTCTTCAGACTTGAAGAAGAAGAACAACTCCTTCACTTGGAGAAGATCACTTCTTTTCTCTTTGAGAAAGGGGATTGGAAAGATGGAGAACTTTACAAGGTAACATTGAGGTAGCTCTCTTACAACATGCCTAACTCAATCATAATCATGAAATGCTTTGTAAATGAGAGAGAGAAAGGGGCTCAGAGGGTTGTAGAACACTCAACTATAGTAAGGACCAAGGATAGCATGAATGATCAACCTTAAAATGAACTCCAAGATGTCCTATTTATAGTCGGGGTGTTCTTCTGAGTGTGGGATCACTTAAGAATGAAAATAGTTGTTTTACATCTTGCAAAAAATCTATTTTTATTATTAACAACTCTCTAACAGTTAGTTTCATTTTTTCTGCATTTTCCATACAGTACATTCGGTCGAGTTTCAATAAAGGTAACTTGACCGATCCACTAACCGACAAAGCCAATTTTCAAATCGTCGGTCAAGTTTTTCCTGGGGTAACTCGATCAACCAGATAAAATTAACTTTGGTCAGTAAGTTGGTCGGTTGAGTTCTATGAGTGCACAACCTGATCGATGCAACCATTTCTAAAAATCCATCATAGATCGATCAAGATCCAAACTCGACCGATTAAAGTGCTATGACAAATTTTACAAAACAATTTTTAAGCGATCAAATGATGGAATTAAGTGTCTCTGATTTTGTATCATCTTAGTTACAAGTCATATCATCCATACAAATGATTACAAAAATATTCTAAGGTGATTTGGAGTGTAATTCCACAAAAGTACATTTGCATATACTTTGACCTGAACTTGGATAGGCTAGGGCTTGTGTAATTTGATCATTTTCATGTAACTAATGCTTGAAATCAATCTTAAACAAATATATTAGATACATGTGAATGGAATGGTTAAGTCATTATCAAAATATGGACAATTTATAGCTCTCAAGTCAACATTATTTATCAATAAGTAGATTTTGGCTTTGTGCCATGATTGTATAGAATGGCTCATACATATAAACAGGGTGTAAAATGTAATAGTCATGGCTTGTTAGCCTTGAACATGAAATGTATCAACTTTTAATCATATCTGAAATATAGATGGCCTATTTTGAAGGCTTATTGTGATAAACTTCCTCTTGTTATACTGAATTGCAAAATGGTTTTACTTTACTCTATTTTGTGGTTGTATTGTCAATAATGATAATTCCATGCTTTGTTTTGAGTAATCTCATTTAGTGTGGCGATGGTCATCATTTACTTCAAAGAAAAAAATAAAAATTTAAGGTCCAATTTAGTTACTTATTAAAAATGAATTATTATTCAAATTCCTTTTGGTCGAGCTTAAACCTTAGCTAGTGGATTTGGTTCACACCATCCATCCATGCTATTTGAGAGTGAACGTTTGGGTAGTGAAGAAATAATGCCTCAAAAAAATTAATGTGGATAAAGTGTGCATGCTGGGATAAGTGTGTGGGAAGATAAGGAAGATCACTTGAAAAATGACTTTATGAATAACAAAGTGGGGGTGGTGAGCATAGAAGACAAGTTGCATGAGGGCCACCTGAGAGTGTATGTACATGTGAAACATTGTTTAACTAACACACCCATTTGAACCAATGTTGTTGAGTTGAGTACATTTAATAGAATAAGAGGCAAGCCTAGATTAACTTGGGAAGATCTCACAAAGAGAGATTTAAATCATTAAATATCAATCAAATGATAACCCATAATAGAGTTGATAGGAAAAAACATATCTGTGTAGATGACCCCAACATGATTGGGTTTGAGGCTTAGATGATGATGAAGTATAAAATAAGTCTAGGTGTTTGTTTTGAAGTGATTGGAAATTTCTCTTTCCCTAATATTTTTTGTTCTATTCGAATAAAATGGTGTTAAAGGAAGGCATAAGCTGCAAAGAGATGAAGATTTTGGTTCATGCTCTGATATATTTATAGTTACATACCCCATATAATTGATATCTTGTAGGATAAATAGATGACATCCATCTCACTTTCAAGGGTATTAATTCCATCCATGTTGCCAAAGTATTTCATAGTATAAACAAATCACCATGCTACATCACTTAAAAAAATGGAACTGATGCAAAAATCTTGGAAAATGTGAGTTCATTCTGAGATTTTTTTTGTAAAGGAGAGTATTGTGGTATATGGTAGAAAATATCTAGTTATAGACTGTGACTATTCCAGAAACTCAACTCATCAAAATAACATATGCAATATATGGTTAAATGACTTGTTAGGATATAAAAGGTATCTTTTTTTTTCTTAGTAAGCTTGGCGCCCCTTTTTATTCATTTTCTATGAGTAATAATGGAACATAAATAGTGTACATGAGGTGGGGAGCGAGGGAATAAAGATAAATCAAAACTATATGTACAACTATTATGATTGTGACAAACAAAACATTACTTTAGACATTCATAGTCCAACTGAACGAACATCCAACAAGAACTCTCATCAGAAGCTTTATTATGAAAAAAGATCTTCTATTTCTTTCCAGTAAAACATGGTATAACACAATAAGAGAAACCAAATGAGCTTTTTACTACTATATCTTATTAGATGAGCTATATCACAATGAACTGTATATGTTAGCCCCTTATCAGTAGCTAGATTCCAAATCACAAAAATAAACTCAGAATAGAAGACAATATGATTAGTGTCCTTGTAAGATTTAGAATAGAGAAAGAATCTAAGCACAATATACAAGCCTTTCCATCATGAGAAAATCATGAGTAGACAGACAATTCATCATGATTTTCCAACCATTCAAGATAAAATTCATAGGGGCATTGTGTCTCAAGATTCATGATGCTCAATCCAAATTAGGAGATGGATGCCTGTGAATATTCTAGCTGACACTCAAGTTGACTTTCCATGTTATTAAGTAGAATATCTTCTTATTTATCTAAGCTAACATTCAAATTTTCAATATGAAGCTTGAACTTAGACAAATTTCTTTTGTCAGGGATCCTCCACTTTCCATGCTCAATGAATATATCTAGACAACCATATAAACTGTATCCAATCTTCAAGAAATTATAAGGATTCAGTTAACCGCTAAGGAAAGTATTTCAAGGAAGCCAACATCCCTCCAGATTATTAAGGACTCCCCTTTTCCAATATGGAAACTAATACGGGGAAGAATAGACCCCCTAGCACCAAGAAGATATTTCCACATCCAAGAGTTATTAGGATTACTCTTAACATACCAAATCAAATCCTTTTTCACATACTTGTCATTTACCCATCAAAGTTATAAATAGTCTTCTTTTACAACCACATTCAAAAGCTTGAAAATAAGTCATGCATTGTTTATGTCATTAACTCACATAACACCTAATCTGTGATAACCTAGATTTTTGAGTTTTAATAACTAATACAATAATTGAGAGACAATCATTCTATGTAAGATGTCAAATACCAAATTGAGGAATTGGTTATACAATCATGGATTCCTTCACCCAAATTAGGTGATTGGAAATATGATGGAGGACTATGATGCCTAATTGAATTCAATTGTGAATGAATACCCTTTCTGATTAATTAAGTCCTCATGAGACCAATCATTCATTCAGTGATCCAGTGAGTAGTGAACTAATTTCTTTTGAAGAATCATATACATATGAACCAATGTTGAAGTTTTGGAGTCAACTTTGACTAAATGACCTATCTTTTTCACATAATGTAATGCCCTAAGTGTCACATGAAGGTGAACTTTAGGTAATAATGTGATTAGTCAATAACCATGCCTAACCTTCGAATTTCACTCCCAAATTTATGCCACATCTACATCATGACATTATAAAGCTACACATAAAATTTCATTGCATTTGGACCACCCAATTAGGAGATATAAGCATTTGAAATTATGTGTATATTTGCCTTATTCTCAACTTTAGGACCTAAGATTTCGATTTAATTGGTCAAATATGTGTCACGCAGCCCTTTGAGGCATTGGGCACGGATCTTGGTTTAGACCAATATTTTATGGCCGTTGATCAGCAATCCAGCGGGGGAGACTTCGTCTCCTACCTTCCGCTTTTCTCATCCGATCCCAGCAGAATCTGCCTAACCCCAAGGCTACCTCGCACGCCTAGCTCCCACAACATTTGCACAAGATTTCTTGGAGGACCGATTCTACTCCTCAACCCGAACTCAACAAACCCTGCTAGGTCTCCTACCATGCCCTGAGCAGAGATAACAACCCTCCGCCATCTCGCGCTTCTCACTGGCGACAGGACCCAGTTAGGGCTTTTCCCTCCCACGCATCCTCATACCCATTTAAGGCCACCATCAGCTTCGCCAACCCTTCTTTCCCCTTTTCTGAGCATCAATTTCAAGCAAGACCACCCCAAGAACCGCCACCATATCCACCTTCCTCTCCGCAACTACATCACCTCGGCGGCACCACATAGGTCTCGCCCCACTGAATACGACCTTCCATCACCTTTGCCTCAATCCGAAGGTGCTTCTCGGCTAGAACAAACCACTCCAGATCACCTCTTCGTCCCTGACCTCCTCCTCTCTGGTGACCTCTCCATCCACAATGGCGGCACAGAGCCCCAAAGGGAGTTGCACCCACATAGCTAGCCGCATCGACGGGGAAGCACAAGATGAAGGTGGGGGTGCATCCTTTTCACCCCGGTCCTCACAGTAGGAGCCTCAGCACCTCACCGGAGCATCTCCCTCACGGCGGCGCTCTGCAGATCGAAGTCCCGCCTGGGACTGATTGCGTAGACCAGGGCAGACCAAGATGAACCGGGTTCAATCCCAGACCGACCAGCAACCTTGGCGGCCCAACAACAAACCGTGTTAAACCGGCCGGCTCAACCGCTAGAGAACCCGACCCAGACTAAGTGAACTGGCCGCAGAAAGCAAAGGAGCTGCACCAGACCTAGTGGCCACGTGGCGAGCTCCCATTGGATGATTAAGGTAAAATCTTCAGTAAATCTGCAAATCTTCAATAAATCATAGAAAATAGCCTGCTGATCAGAAAAATGTAAATAAGGTATCAAAATTCTTAGAAAAATATGTAGAACAATATGAAAGCTTAATATCAGACATTTTTATGCTTTAATATTAGCAATATCATATAAGACATGTAATACTTGTTTAATGGATAATAAATAGCAAATGATGACATAAAATTATGGAAAAATGTCAGTAAATCTATAATCATGTTTATAACGCATATGATGTCAGATATGGTCACATTGATGCATGAAAGCATATAATTTGATTAATATGGATAATTAGGGCTAATAACCCTAATAAAATACAATAAATGCATACATGGTCAATAAATGATGAAATTCACAGAGTAAGCTTATATCAGTATATTGAACCTCAGTTTTAATTATGAGATCATAAAGATGAACAAAATCCATGTTATATGAAGATGAATATTAATACATGGTTTAAAACCCTAATCTAGGTTAATGATGTAACCTAGGGTTAATATGTGCACAAAAATAGAATATGGAACCTAATATTCAGATAATGAATCATAATCTAGAAAATGACATCATTAGGATAAATATAAGACAATAATGCAAGTAAACGTTGGAATATCCTAATGAGATAATATAAACCCTAATGAACATGAATAGGGTTAAGATGATGAGAATCTGATGATAGTATGTGGTCTTATCTTAATCAGGTGATGACTAGACTTCTAGATGATCAAGGATAAGTTAGAAATCTCTGAACTCAGGTACGTGGGTTTATTTAATTATATGACTACGGTTTTCTTGCTTGAAATCATGATATGTATGTATGCTCTCTTCTATTTGCAAATTTTGAATGTAGTAGCACTATATAGTACTCGATGTTTTATCACTTGTAAACATAAATGATAAGTAGATGCTTTGTAGTTATTTAAGGTGTTCATTATCCCCCTTACGAGGGAATGGATTAATGTTGGCTAGTACACCTCCCTAGAGCACACGGTGTACGGGGAGTTTCCCTAGAGTACTTAGTACACGGGGATGGGCCCAATATTTATGTTTTGGTACTAGTCCACCTTGATAATACAATTCATCTAGGAAAATGACTTAAATTGGCATATTTCGCTTAATAAAGAAGTGTTTTCTATGATTTTCTTTCCTTCTGCAAATCTTTTTCAAAATTATGAAAGCCATAAATATATGTATCTTCTACCCATGTACACAACACCTTGTGTGTTGATTTGTTGTTTCACATATTTTTTAGGTTCAGAGATAGCATGGGAGGAAAAGTACAGGATGTGAGCAAGTTGTACAAGTTGTACCTATTGTGTAGATCCTAGTTTAGCATACATGTTCTTAGACTGTAGAACTTTCATTCAATATGTAATTGTAAACCATTGTGTAATAATTCATGTTATTGTTGAGAATGTTATGGTTGTATGTTCATGTATGTGTATTATGCTTCCGCATCGCTTTCTGATAAGATTGGATGATGTTTTCGGATTTTGACATCTCATTCCCAATAGGGTTTGGAGAAACAAAATCCAGGGACGTCACAGTTGGTATCAGAGCATGAACAATAGCTACACCTAACAATTACTCACCATAAAACATAAAAACCAAATTTCACCTTTCACTTTAAACCTTAGAAACTTAGTAAGTTTTTCTATAAGAATAAGGTTTGACTTAGCCTCTAGGTTAGAACCTAGATGTTCGAGAACTAGGTTTAGACAAGTGTCTGAAACCCTTTCCATATAGAGCTCATATGTATGGGGTAGCTACACTAGTCTACACCATGTTCTCACCATTTCACTAGGTTACATGGAACCAGACTATCTACTATGTGTTGGACACTCGAGTTTGCTGGTTTGGTTTTGTTTCCCAATCGGCTCGCACCTCGACAGTTTTCTCTGACACCTTCTTTCTCGGAGAAAAACTATATAATATTTTATTATATGTATGTAAATATAAAAATATGTCCCTCACACAGGAGAGTAGTGGGTGTTCATGCAATCTAAGTGAAAGGGAGTGACATCAGTCTAGAAGAGAGAATAGATCTAGATTAGATGTCTAGAGCCTCATAAGGTTATGTGATAGATAGATAGACAAAAGAAAGATGAAGGAAATAAGTATTTAGAATCTTACCTAAGTTGATCTATGATGGTATAAGTTTCCTTATTGAGATTTGAGTTGCAGATGAGCTGAATCCACTCTTAGAGGATCTATGCTAAGTTGTGATGATATAAGCACATTCCTTTTTCTTACTTAAGATAAGCTAAGTTAAGATAGAGATGAGTGTGCATGAGCCTCAAGCTCTTATACAAGGAGGATGTCTAGTGGTAGGATGAGATATGTGGTGAACTCTAGAGAGAGTAAGACCCACAAGGAGAAGGTCATAGGACCTAGACTCCAATATATGAGATACGTAGAAAAAAAATGTCCTACACTAGATTACTCTCGAGTGTTGAGTTGAGTCCTTATGCATGATTCAAATCTATATGTGAGAATTGGGTAAAAGAAAAGGATGGGTAGATGACCCATATGATAAAGTCAATCCTTTGGCTGAGTTAGGTCCTAGATGGAGTGACGTATTTTGTGAATCTCATCATTAGTTGCAAGTGAGGTATTATATGAACTCTAGTTATGAGAGTACGATGTGCGGTGCAAAAGATACTCAAAATACATGTTCTCTCTTCTTCTTCTCTTTCTTAAGATTTGATGATAGAAACCTCACTTGAGCTATGTAGATGATTTATATATGAGGAGTCACTCGTATAAGCTTGACCTATTCTATAGTTTTTCCCCCTATATCATACATGTAGTACCAAAGACTGAAATCATGATAAGTTTGACTATAAAATATTCTCTTCCCCTTCATATGAAACATGAAAGATATGATGTTGAGATCATGGGAGAAACTTAGTATATTCTCTTTTTCCCTTCACATAATACATGCAAGACATAAAAAGTTGAACTAATGAACTTAATATAAAGATATTTTTGGATCATAGGATATATGATCAGAAATATAGTTCGTAACTTTGATCCTTCTCAATACATGCTTCTAAGTTGAGTATAAATATCACACCATAGGGTGAAACCCTAATGGTCAAACATGTTACGTAAGCCCTTCTTAAGAAAAATCCTAATATTAAGGATGCAGATAAATCTCCTCTAATTCTGAAATTATTGTAACATGTTGATCATAAAACATATTGATGATGTTAAATTTGAATAATCTAAATACCATGGCATATAGATGAATTCCTCTTGAACCTTGCAAGCATGAGCAAAACTTGTATCCTTAGGGGTGATGTAATCCTAAGATATCATAATGTCATGCTATGGTTAAGACATTAAGTGATGCTTCCACATAATAAGGTGGGGTGGACACACCCAAGAATATCTAGACCCTAAGCTGACAACTTAGAGTGCATATAACTATGATGGTCTTAGAACCTAAGAAATGATGATGTATGTGAAGTTGAACTCCTAAATAGCCTCTTAAGGATGTGATTAGTTGAATTTTGAGGACGAAATTCCAAATAAGGTGGGGTGAATGTGATAACCTAGATTTTTGAGTTTTAATAACTAATACAATAATTGAGAGACAAACATTATATGTAAGATGTCAAATACCAAATTGAGGAATTGGTTATACAATCACGGATTCCTTCACCAAAATTAGGTGATTGGAAATATGATGGAGGACTATGATGCCTAATTGAATTCAATTGTGAATGAATACCCTTTCTGATTAATTAAGTCCTCATGAGACCAATCATTCATTTAGTGATCCAGTGAGTAGTGAACTAATTTCTTTTGAAGAATCATATACATATGAACAATTGTTGAAGTTTTGGAGTCAACTTTGACTAAATGGCCTATCTTTTTCACATAATGTAATTCCCTAAGTGTCACATGAAGGTGAACTTTAGGTATTAATGTGATTAGTCAATAACCATGCCTAACCTTCGAATTTCACTCCCAAATTTATGCCACATCTACATCATGACATTATAAAGCTACACCTAAAATTTCATTGCATTTGGACCACCCAATTAGGAGATATAAGCATTTGAAATTATGTGTATATTTGCCTTGTTCTCAACTTTAGGACCTAAGATTTCGATTTAATTGGTCAAATATGTGTCACGCAGCCCTTTGAGGCATTGGGCATGGATCTTGGTTTAGGCCAATATTTTATGGCCGTTGATCAGCAATCCAGCGGGGGAGACTTCGTCTCCTACCTTCTGCTTTTCTCGGCCGATCCCAGCAGAATCTGCCTAACCCCAAGGCTACCTCGCACGCATAGCTCCCACAACATTTGCACGAGATTTCTTGGAGGACCGATTCTACTCCTCAACCCGAACTCAACAAACCCTTCTAGGTCTCCTACCATGCCCTGAGCAGAGATAACAACCCTCCGCCATCTCACGCTTCTCACTGGCGGCAGGACCCAGTTAGGGCTTTTCCCTCCCACGCATCCTCATACCCATTTAAGGCCACCATCAGCTTTGCCAACCCTTCTTTCCCCTTTTCCGAGCATCAATTTCAAGCAAGACCACCCCAAGCACTGCCACCATATCCACCTTCCTCTCCGCAACTACATCACCTCGATGGCACCACATAGGTCTCACCCCACTGAATACGACCTTCCATCACCTTCGCCTCAATCCGAAGGTGCTTCTCAGCTAGAACAAACCACTCCAGATCACCTCTTCATCCCTGACCTCCTCCTCTCCGGCGACCTCTCCATACACAATGGTGGCACAGAGCCCCAAAGAGAGCTGCACCCACATAGCTAGCCGCATCGATGGGGAAGTACAAGACGAAGGTGGGGGTGCATCCTTTTCACCCCGGTCCTCACAATAGGAGCCTCAGCACCTCGCCAGAGCATCTCCCTCGCGGAGGCGCTCTGCAGATCAAAGTCCCGCCTGGGACTGATCGCGTAGACCAGGGCAGACCAAGATGAACCGGGTTCAATCCCATACCGGCCAGCAACCTTGGCGGCCCAACAACAAACCGTGTTAAACCGGCCGGCTCAACCGCTAGAGAACCCGGCCCAGACCAAGTGAACTGGCCGCCAGACAAAGGAGCTGCGCCAGACCTAGTGGCCACGTGGCGAGCTCCCATTGGCTGATTAAGGTAAAATCTTCAGTAAATATGCAAATCTTCAATAAATCATAGAAAATAGCCTGCTGATCAGAAAAATGTAAATAAGGTATCGAAATTCTCAGAAAAATATGTAGAACAATATGAAAGATTAATATCAGACATTTTTATGATTTAATATTAGCAATATCATATAATACATGTAATACTTGTTTAATGGATAATAAATAGCAAATGATGACATAAAATTATGGGAAAATGTCAGTAAATCTATAATCATGTTTATAACGCATATGATGTCAGATATGGTCATATTGATGCATGAAAGCATATAATTTGATTAATATGGCTAATTAGGGCTAATAACCCTAATAAAATGCAATAAATGCATACATGGTCAATAAATGATGAAATTCACAGAGTAAGCTTATATCAGTATATTGAACCTTAGTTTTAATTATGAGATCATAAAGATGAACAAAATCCATGTTATATGAAGATGAATATTAATACATGGTTTAAAACCCTAATCTAGGTTAATGATGTAACCTAGGGTTAATATGTGCACAAAAATAGAATATGGAACCTAATATTTAGATAATGAATCATAATCTAGAAAATGACATCATTAGGATAAATATAAGACAATAATGCAAGTAAACGTTGGAATATCCTAATGAGCTAATATAAACCCTAATGAACATGACTAGGGTTAAGATGATGAGAATCTGATGATAGTATGTGATCTTATCTTAATCAGGTGATGACCAGACTTCTAGATGATCAAGGATAAGTTAGAAATCTCTGAACTCAAGTACGTGGGTTTATTTAATTATATGACTACGGTTTTCTTGCTTGCAATCATGATATGTATGTATGCTCTCTTCTATTTGCAAATATTGGATGTAGTAGCACTATATAGTACTCGATGTTTTATCACTTGTAAACATAAATGATAAGTAGATGCTTTGTAGTTATTTAAGGTGTTCATTATCCCCCTTACGAGGGAATGGATTAATGTTGGCTAGTACACCTCCCTAGAGCACACGGTGTACGGGGAGTTTCCCTAGAGTACTTGGTACACGGGGATGGGCCCAATATTTATGTTTTGGTACTAGTCCACCTTGATAATACAATTCATCTAGGAAAATGACTTAAATTGGCGTATTTCGCTTAATAAAGAAGTGTTTTCTATGATTTTATTTCCTTCTGTAAATCTTTTTCAAAATTATGAAAGCCATAAATATATGTATCTTCTACCCATGTACACAGCACCTTGTGTGTTGATTTGTGGTTTCACGTATGTTTTAGGTTCAGAGATAGCATGGGAGGAAAAGTACAGGATGTGAGCAAGTTGTACATGTTGTACCTATTGTGTAGATCCTAGTTTAGCGTACATGTTCTTAGACTGTAGAACTTTCATTCAATATGTAATTGTAAACCATTGTGTAATAATTCATGTTGTATAAATTTACATGTTGAATGTTGAGAATGTTATGGTTGTATGTTCATGTATGTGTATTATGCTTCCGCATCGCTTTCTGATATGATTGGATGATATTTTCGGATTCTAACATATCATTCCCAATAGGGTTTGGAGAAAAAAATCCGGGGACGTCACATAATCCACCTTATAGATGTAAAGTGTCTCATTTATAAAAAAGAAGTATTGGATTTGTCCTCTTAATGGTGAAGTACAAAGGAAATGTCATGGTACTCATTTTGATTTTCTTGCATTTGGATGAAAAATGTTGTATGAAGTGATTGATCTGGGTTCATAAACTTTGTCAAAAGATATGACTTTGGTATTACAATTTTTTTTTAAATGTCAAATGTTGATTTTTAGGACAAAGATGGCATGTTAGTAGTGTAATCAACAAAATAGGTCTATATGGGTAATCCAATATAGAAATAAACAACTAATATTATATAGAAATATGGCAATAAAAAGTTATAGAAAGCAAGTGGTGGTTCTTTTATACAATGCATCTTGTAAGAACAAAATAATCAATTTATGGACTAAGAGAGATGAATTAACACATGATATCAAACACTAGTAAAAGTGCTCTAGGGACTCAAAACACCATTAACTGCATATAAAAAACATGAGGGTTCTTCAACTTTTGCATGGAATGTTATGGAAATTCATAATCATATAAGGTTCACCTCCTTTGATAACTACTAATGTAATGAACATACTCAATCAAAAATGTAGGTGTGATCATTTTATATATAAAGGATATGTATGCAACTTCAACATTTCATTTGTAAATACCACCCTCAAAATTTCTTGCAACCGTGAGTGGTTGTTAGGTGCATATAGTGATTGTAATAGGTGGCCTTGGCATACCCCATATTTATGATTTTAAATGCTCTATTATAGTACCTGAGGAATATATGAGAAGACGTCTATATATTTGCTGCAATTTTAATGTTTCTCCTGTACTGCCAACATATTCAGTTAAAGATGATGAATGTGCTCTTTTATTAGTATGATTTTTTTTCCATTTAAGGATTTTAAGTGGCCACCATGAAAAGAATTGAATAACACATACTTTTTCTATTTTAATTGATTTAGAAAAACTGATAATGTAAAATTTATGCTACTTGTTACAAAATATCCAATCAATATTAAGATACAACGAGACATGTACTGAGTTGATTATGAAAAATTATTCTTTTAAAAATCAATATAGAAATGATTAACAAACCTTGTGTGCATTGAATCTTATACATTCGAGTAAACTTTGTTAATGTCCTAAAATTGTAAGTAATTCTTGTGTGATGAATTTGTATGGTATGGTTTCTTGCAATAGAAATATTGATTCATCAAAAATGAACCATGAATATCTAGAATCATGACATTTTTTATGATCATTTATTACATTTAAATTGGGATAAAAAGTAATAAAAATTAGAAATATTCAAGGACAAAGGAATAGATGCATGAGGCTATCTGTATCTACAAAACGATGATATAAAACTATTTTAACATCACGAAAATATATTATCCACGATATAGACTAAGAATGTACAATATTCATGCTTCCACATACCCTCTCAATAATGATATGATTCTATTATAGAAAAATGACAAGATATAAAGTCTGAGTATGTATAAAGCACATGCACTTGAAATTATTAAATTTTCATTACCTCTTTAACTTTTTGTCTTATATTCACAATTTCACTTTGATTTATATATGTTTCTCTATACATGTATTAAGATTGGATCTAAATATTAATTTTAATATAGAGTTTTGATCAAATTTAAAGGGTACACCAATCTTGGTACTATATGCTCCATAGTATAATCTAGTCCAATTACAATCCTATTTATTGGACAATCTTCTGAGACTAAGACTAGGTTCACAAACAGAACTAGATTAGATCTGGGACTGCATAGTCTAATACCATGACAAGTTCTTAATATCCCAACCCAATCAACTTAGTCTATTACCAAATAGGGAAAAATAGAAAAAGGACATGTAAAACCAAATGAAACTCTTCATATGTTGTTTTTCAAATTTTAGTAGCTTCAACACAACGTCAGATCTATCATTTAAGAAATCCAATGACCGTGAGGGTTCTCTTTTTCTTGACCCAAAGACTTTTTTTTCTTTCAGTAACACTTAACAACTTGTTTAATATGAAGGAAAATGTGTGGATGAAAGGCAAAAGCCAATTCCTCATGTTTGGGTAAATATTAGTGGTTAAGAATAAGAGGAAGTAATGAAGAGAGAGAATTCATTCTTGAAGGAAAACTTTGTCTACCTTTTGAGTTTGAATAGTAGTGAAGGGGAAAGACGATTTGCTGACCTCCTAACTTCCCTTTCATATGTTTAGAAGCCAATAAATAGCAAACTCATACATATCTTGTCCCCTTCTCTCGACTCACATGACTGTCATTTCTTTTCTCTCACCGCCTACCTATCAATGTAACAGGGAATTTACAACACTCAAGGACTCATAGGATGATTGAATCACAACCTAATGCATGACGTTCCGAGTTGGAAATATGTAAGGCAAAATTTTGATTTCTCTATTGAAGTTAATATTAGCTCGTAAGCGTTGAGTTTCTTGGACTTCATATGATCATAGCTTTGAAGTTGTCTATTAAATGAAGAGAAATAAATGACAAGTAAAGAGTCTTTTGTAATATGTTTTTCTACTTCTTTATGTCAATAGCAAGCATAAAACCTTTAGTATTCCTTTTTGTGTGTGTTCTAGAAACCAAGTTAACGTAGACCATAAAGGAACTTTTACAACCAGATTTGAAACAATTCAATCAACGTCATTCGAACTCAAGTTATATTTTAATCAAAATGAATCCGAGTTCTACCTATATTATTGGTTTGCCTTAGCAAGTTCTTCTCTTTTAATTTTTTACATAAAAGATCTGCCTATATCTAAAAAGTTCTTTCCTCTTTTAGGTTGTATTTGGTACGTGATGAATCATGGTGACAGGAAATGATGGTGAAGTAAAAATGTTGTTTGGTATAAATGGTGATAGTGATAGATAATTTTTCCGTAGTGAATCCATGGTGAGCTTTAACCTGTTTATGTCCCCATGGAAAAGTATGGTGAATGATTGTGAAAAAAGTTCTTTTTAAGTCTCCATTAATATATGGACATATGTGCAAAACAAAATTCTACTATATTTTTCCTTCTCTCCCTATGCAACATGTTTCCCTCCAAGATTTCTTTCCCGCCAACAAATTTTGACTTCTCACCAAAACTTATTTTGCTATAAATACTATTTATATATCTTATTTTTTCGAACACATTTTTTTCCTTTATTTTTTATTTGTTAATATATACGTTACCAACTAAAAATAATCATACCATAGGAATTGAAAATCATATCCGTACCAAAGCTTATTTTGATCTAGTTGAGCATCCAAATATGATGAAGGCCTTCTTTTGTTGCCCACAACATGAGCGATGTTGTATTTATCAAGAAAATATTTATGATGAAGTATTTTTATTTTCATAATTTTTTAATAAAGTATTTCTTTGTAATGATTATTAAAAAATATAACTCACATGTGAAAGAGTCTCCTTGATATATCTTTAAATTAAACAATTCATACTCATACTAAAATTTGATGATAGAATGTTTGTATTATTCATGCCATAAGAAATTTTCATATACGAGGTGTTCAATAAATAAAATTTATAATTGTGTGTGATGTTTTCTATAAAAATAATTCTATATCCTCATCCTCGTCACTATAACCATGTAACAAACAACATTTTGTTACATATTTTCCTATGTCTTTTACCATCACCGTATTACTAAATAATAATTTTTAACAATTTCACCACCGTCACTGTCATGTCACTGTCACCATCACCACTTATTTTGTTAACGCATACCCACTTACCAAATCCAGCCTAAACTTCTATATAAAAAAGCAATTGCATGGAGACACCTTGGTCTAACATCGGCTTAGTCTACAAAGCCAGTTGTCTTTCCCGGTCTCGGACATGGCCTGTGGCGTGGCATTGGCTCTCTCCACAAGTCCCTCAGCCGCTGCCTGCACAGGCACCGCCGCTCGGCTCCCCGCTTCGAACCTAAACAGAGTAGCAACCTTCTCTTCCGGCAGAGGTCGCCACGTCAATCTCCATGTCCCGACCCACTATCTACATTCGCCGGTGCCCCTAGGGGTTCATGGACGCAGAGATATGCTCCGTGGCGTACCTTGCAGGTCCCTTGAGGTCAGGAGCCGTAGTAAGAAAGCGGAAGGGTTGGAAAGCCGGACACCTCAGGATGCACTATTACAGGCTGCTCTCTGGGGAGCTGAAGCCACCTACATAGTGTGGCTCTTCTTGCTCCCTTACGCCCCTGGTGATCCAGTATGGGCTATCTCACCAGCGACCGTCGATCAGCTTTTGGGCCTCTCGCTAAATTTCTTTTTTGTTCTGCCTTTGCTCAATTCAGGTAAATCCATTTTTCGATGGTTTTGACTAGGAATTACCTTCTGAAAGAAGTTGACATTCATTTACCATGATAACTAACAAGTATTGTTTATCTATATAGTTTTGTTACTTTAGGCCCAAAGTAAGCTATACATGAAATGCGTTTAGTAAGGCAAATCTTGAAACAATTTTAATTTAAATCACAATGCTTTGAAATCATGAGCTCTGCAAGACCTCCCTTTTTGAAGCAAATTTCCGTCTGCTGCCTTAGATTTCCAACTTTGGCCAGACATCTCTCTTATAACTAATAATCGGTCAGCCCGACCTTCACGGCGTTCCTTTTGTTGCACTGACTCCTTGGAGCACTATTATTGTTTGTCTTTCCATTCCACATCAGTTAACCTACAAAATTGTGTCAACTAATATAATCACCGTACCACCAAGGTTTGGACCTTTCCAACCAAAAGGCTCTAGGCCGACTCTTCCAGTCAGAAAGCTTAAGCCTCAAGATCTATATAATTATGTGTGTCTGTCTGGAGGGAGGGCTGTGGTTGCAACAAACATGAGCTATATATTAAGTGGCAAAACGGATGCATAAGAATTTACTTGAGGGTTTACATAAAAACTTTTATAGAGGAACTACTGTATACAAAGCCCTATAGAAATGCCTTCGCAGAGGCATGAGCTACAAATTGGGCTGCCAACTCTTTTTGAATGGCAAACCCCAGTGATCTCAAATATTTCTACTTTTTTGCCTGTACAGGCAGTAGTTATATATCAGTGGCAATAGATTACTTTCAATCTAGCACCAAACATCTCTGAATTGTTTATGTCCTTCAACAAGTTTACATCAATTCTGTTCAGCCTGTGAGCCAGACAGAATAAGCACTAAGCAGGCGGAAAATGCTCTTAGTGGTGTTTAGTCTTACCAAGCCTTCTTTTCTGACTACTGACTGTCGGAACTACCCAATCAAGTCCGTCACAGGCCCTGGAAACGTGCACTCGAACAGAATGTATGCATTGGATTAAATACTTGAGTATTACAGATAGCATGCAGGGAAAAGTGAAACCTTTTTTCGGGAAAATCACAGGTTAGGAGCCATTTGTGAAAACATCTAAGCATCAATAACGAGACATCCAAAAGCATTATTGCATCGTAGCCACAACGCCCATTCAAGCCTTCTAGCTTGTTGCTATTGCATGTTCCAAGCTCATTCCAAAGAACCAGTTTGGAGCCCATATGAGAGACTTCAATCCTGCCCCCTTACCAGTTCAGGAATCAATTTCAGTGGGTTCATATGGATCAGCATGTGACTTTAAGTATTAAGTAGCCATTTATTATTTCACAAGCGTAACAATATCTTCTCATGCGAAGGTTAAGGACTATCCCTTCTCCCATTACATCTGGCAGTATTTTGCCTTGCAATTACCAGGGATCGAGCCATAAGTT
Organism: Alisma plantago-aquatica; assembly: GCA_963693085.1. Lineage (NCBI taxonomy): Eukaryota > Viridiplantae > Streptophyta > Magnoliopsida > Alismatales > Alismataceae > Alisma > Alisma plantago-aquatica. The sequence continues at coordinate 1,077,839,101 of OY856412.1, read as the reverse complement.
TCAATTTGGTACTGGAGTAGAGATGCACTGATTCCCGTGACTAAGAAACTGTTTTGTCATCCGTGAATGAGCATTATCAACCGTTTTGGTCCATGTGGAGTCCTTGTCTTAATAAGTTGTGAACTTATTAAACCCACATTTTCGATTTTGCAATGGCATATGTTTCTAGTATGTCCATCGACTATCTGATTGGTTACTCATTGACTAGAAGGCATGGACATAGCCATGGAACAGTCCTGGGTATCCTGGACATGTCAGCCACATGCAATGCACACAACTTAGTATCAATTTCTTTTCCCCAGTGCCAAGAGTTGGCTGTGTCACCGACAGTGTACTGGCCAGCTGGAGTCTGTTGTAGTGTGAGTTATGTGTTGGCTAGGCGCCATGTATGTCATGTTGGTTGGCTGGAGTCTGTTGTGTTGGCTGGATGAATCGTCATCATCAGAAGGATTCTGGCTTGGGGTCATCTGCCTAAGTATACGAGGAGGATGAGAAACAAGAGGAAGAAGAGGCGATATGTTTCTCGTTCTTGGGCTGGCATAAGTTCAGGTTTAATGTGCAGTGCCGAGTTAGTGTCCCTTTTGAGAGTGTTTTTTTTCTTGCAATCTTCAAATGATATTCAAGCAATCAAGTGCAGGGTATTTTGATGGATACTCATTTAGCAAACAGTTACGGCCCATTGCACCCGGTTGACCCTTCGCTTTCACGCATTCTGCCTAGACTGCTTACGAAAAATATTACTACAGTACCAAGTAGCAATTTCACTGACCGCAACATGGTCTTGAATCTTTTGACCGATAGCGACAATGATATTTACGGATTTAATCTTAGACTGCATAAAATTGTATTCATATAAATTTGTTTTGCAATGCTGGCGTCCTAAATTAGGAAAATTAACTTGTCTTGTATCGGTGTCCGCAAACGTGTCCATGCTTCTTACCTCATTGAAGTTTCGAGTCCTTCGTCCTTAGGATTTTAAATGTCCAACCATGCTGATTTGAACTTCTTCAAGTTGTAATGTCTCGTTAAGCCAATACTTGATACAAGCATGTAAGTTATACAGCCACAAAAACAGGTAAAGCAAAGATGTTAGGCCAGAAAAGATGGTACCTTTTGTGGTAAAATCAGTAATTGTATCTGTCCGACTATACAAACGAGTATTCTGTTGCGTGAATCCATCTCTCTCAACTTTATCAACCAGCAGACCATACATCACTTTGTTCAGCCTCACTCCAAAAATGGGCAAGCCAAGATATTGAACCTCCAAGTTCATTTGCATCACCTTGAGAAAGCTGGGGATGAGTTTTCCATGAGTTTTTCTGAGAGAAGTTGGCTCTTTCCTTCATTGAGATTGAACCCCGACATATTAGCAAAGTCTTTAAGGATGTACATGATAGTTGACAAATAAATGCATCTTGCATCCTCCGTTAAGAAACATCATAAGATAGCCTAAAAAATTAATTAATATACAACAAACTGAATAGAAGTTACAAAAGGTCAATATTGTAGGAGAAAACTCTCTTTGAAGGGTGCATACATCAATAAATTTTCGCATTTTTTTGAACTTAAGGACTTATATTTAACTCTAGATACTTATTTTTGAATTTTAAGGGACTTCCTTGGAAGTTTGAGTTTTGATATTATATTTAAGTTTGACATGAGTAATTTAGTAGTTGAGGGATCTTGCGTAGATGCTTGAGTCATTAGGGTTTTGTGCAGGTCCTTATAACTACCAACTTTGGGGCATTTGTCCAAGTAGACAGATAGACTGATCTTATGAATTGGTTATTTTGCATATTAGTTCCCCTTCAGTTGGTATCAAAATTCAAAGCCCAAAGCCTAGATCTAGGTCTGCGACCCCCATCTACTGTTGGTTTCCTAAACCCTAGGTCTAGAATCATCTCCAACATCATTCCCTTGATCTAAACCATCGGTTGGACCAATCCATAGAAATGGATTTTACGTGCTGTTGTGTTGTCTCCTCCCATTTTGTTCTTTGTTCATCATCTCCCTTCTTTCTTAATCGATTGTCCTTTACCCACCCACCACACAAGCATCTCTTTTTCTCCTTCCTTTTCTTCTCATCTCTTGCCCTTGTTTACCTATTTTGTGCGCAGAGCAGTTGGGTGCTACAATGTCTACCGTAGCACTGCCAACCTTGTGGTTTAGTCTGAGTCCTTATAAATATCATTGTTCGGTATTTTTCCTCATAGACAGATGGACTTGATTATATGAATTGAATCTTTCAAGAATTGGCTCCCCTTCAATGAGCTTCTTTTGATTCTCGACATGTTAGAACCAAGGCTTCAGAGTTCCAAAAAAATCTTGGAATTTCGTGAAACTTTTGATTTTGAGGCGAGGCAAATGAGTGATTTGTTTTGATGCTAGGATTTTGTCTAAATTTTGCCAAATTTGATGAGATTTTGACAAATTTGTCATTTTTATGCAAAAGAGGCTGTCTTGTCGACTATCATATGGACATTCCACCAAAATAGTCAACAGAGGGTCACCAAAGCGGTCTAGGTAGTGCAAAGTTGGGGAAGGTATTAGAATCCGATGATCTGCTTAAGAGATATATCATTAAATCTTAACCTATGTAAGTCATACATCAAACACTAAGATACAATCTATACTATATAGGAAAGCCCGTGGAGGGGGCTGGTTGCAATTTTCTTCATTATTTTTTAAAATTACGTGTTGGTCCCTGTGTGTGTACACCACACTTTTGTCTTTAATTTTTTAAATTATATATTATATTAGACGACACATCTATACTATATAGGAAAGTCCGTGGAGGGGGCTGGATGCAATTTTCATTATTTTTTTTGAAATTACGTATTGGTCCCTGTGTGTAGACCACATTTTTGTCTTTAATTTTTTAAACTATATATTATATTAGAAGACACATGTATACTATATAGAAAACCCCGGGGAGGGGGTTGGATGTAATTTTCTCCATTATGTTTTGAAATTATGTATTGGTCCCTGTGTGTGAAGACCACACTTTTGTCTTTAATGTTTTAAATTATATATTATATTAGAAGACACATCTATACCATATAGGAAAGCCCGTGGAGGCGACTGGATGCAATTTTTTCCATTATTTTTTTGAAATTACGTATTGGTCCCTGTGTGTAGACCACACTTTTGTCTTTAATTTTTAAATTACATATTATATTAGAAGGCACATCTATACTATATAGGAAAGCCCGTGGAGGGGGCTGGATGCAATTTTTTCCATTATTTTTTGAAATTACATATTGGTCCCTGTGTGTACACCACACTTTTGTCTTTAATTTTTTAAATTATATATTATATTAGAAGACACATCGATACTACATAGGAAAGCCAGTACAGGGGGCTGGATGTAGTTTTCTCTATTATTTTTTAAAATTACGTATTGGTCCCTATGTGTGTAAACCACACTTTTGTCTTTAATTTTTTAAATTATATATTATATTAGAAGACACATCTATACCATATAGGAAATCCCGTGGAGGGGGCTGGATGCAATTTTCTCAATTATTTTTTTGAAATTACGTATTGGTCCCTGTGTGTAGACCACACTTTTGTCTTTAATTTTTCAAATTATATATTATATTAGAAGACACATCTATACTATATAGGAAAGCCCATGAAGGGGGCTGGATGCAATTTTCTCCGTTATTTTTTTTTGAAATTACGTTCCGGTCCCTGTGTAGACCACATTTTTGTCTTTAATTTTTAAATTATATATTATATTAGAAGACACATCTATACTATATAGGAAATCCTGTGGAGGGGGCTAGATGCAATTTTCTCCATTATTTTTTTAAAATTACGTATTGGTCCTTGTGTTTGTGCACCACACTTTTGTGAATAGTTTTTTAAATATATATAATATTAGAAGACACATCTATACTATATAGGAAAGCGTGGAGGGGGCTGGATGCAATTTTTTCTATTATTTTCTGAAATTACGTATTGGTCCATGTGTGTAAGAGAAGTCCTACTAATATTTGTATTGTACATATATTTTTTAGTTTTTAAAGTTAAATATATAACTATTGATTGCAGTCTACTAAGGCACTCGTGCATAGCATGAGTTTATGCCTAGTATTAAAATAAGGTCAAGGTTGATCTAAGTTGAATCAACCAAAATTATGGATTCTTTCACGAAGACTCCATAATTTTTTCCTTTTTTTGGAAAACAAGCATGTTTCACGGATAGCAACATGCAAAACTACATATAACAAATGAGCTTATTTATGAGCAAAATCTTATTCCTCCCATTTTTTGTAGATTATTAGTAATTTTTATTTTTAATAATACTTTATGCTATTAATGTTAGAAAATCAACTATTTATCATGTATGGTCATAACTAACATCTACCAAGATCTAGGCTACTGAGCTCATTTTTTTATGACTGGGGAAACCCAACCCCCTAGGCGGAGGCCCAAATAGTAGGGATGGTAAACTCGGGAGACCCGTGCACCAGCACTCCGATATCTCAAACTAAGTCGCATCAGAGGCCGGATGACGCTGCAGGAAAATCACTTGCGAGCGACGCTTCCAGCGTAATGAGCCCATTTATGACCAAGATGAAAATATCCTTGACGTTTTGTTGGTTTCAAGTAGTATAATTCATTTCAAGATTTACGATTGATAAAATTAACCATGGTTCATTTATAATTACACCTAATTATACTTAGATTAACTAGGTCTATACCTGCATACCCCATTTATGATAGCCCATTTATGGCAAACATGGATTTCCTTCATTTTTTTCCAATTTGCAGTGATGCAATCAAATTCTGCTAATACTACAATATGCTGCCACAGTCAGTACTCAATAGCACTGCATATAGGCTACAAGATATATATTAGTGATTATTGTAGGCTGCAAGCTACAAAGATTATTACTAGTAGTTTTTGCATAGGTCCTTGCTGAGGTACTAATCCCAAACGTAAGTTGACGTGGCAATACAAATATCTTAGAATTTCAAGTGCACAAAAATCCTCAAAGTGAAGTTAAATTTCCATTATTTCATTATATTTCTTAATTTTCATGGTGAATTGTAGTTTCCATGGACAAACCAAGATTTCCCTAACATTTCCATCTAGATTCTCAAAATTAATTTCCATGGGTGTCGAAATTGACATGTGAATCCTTGGTTGCAATACAATTGTGAGGCCTTGCATTCCAAAAATAGAGGTATGGGACAAGAGGATCACCTCTCCTAATATCATTTTCTGTGTGGGGTTGTTGGTTTGCTTTTGAAGAGGACTGGATGGATGTTCTATTCAAGCATTCTTTTATCCGCACCAACCAACAATGAGGGATAACCAAGCATTCCATGGCTTTTAGGGACGTAAGGCTGAAGTATGAATTCCTATCAATATGATATAGGTACACACACTAAGATGAATATGGACACACAAACAACATAGGGAACAAGGATACTGAGATTTTTTCATCTCTATGTGCGTGTACTTATAGTTTTAACCAAAGGATTAGAGTTAACAAATATTAATAATCAGATATGCATGCACTGGGTTAAGTTTTTGTGTGGTTATTGGGGTAATAGGGGTTCACCCTCTAATGTTGCAAAATGATATATATCTTATGTTGGTTAAAACATGCATTAAATTGGGAGCATTTCAATGCAAATCACGTTTCAAAAATCAATTCATTCATCTAATTCAACTGCCAACCCCCGACATGGGTATATGTAGATAACACATGGGAAGCCCTAACTGCCTGAGTTTTGCTAATGACCTAACTGAATTAAGGAATAAAAGTAATTAATTGAAAATTTCAAACAACTATTTTAACTAATACACATAATTCCTAATATTGAGACAATTGCGAATAACAAACGTAAATGATAACGAATAGAAGACTACTAATCAAAAGATGAGTACGTATAAAAGACGAAGGCTACACACTCCAATCAGAGACACCCAAACCCTAGTCAGGCTCTAATTGAGCAGTATCTCCTACACCAATACCCTCCAGGTTGACGAAACCAACCTCTCACGAGTGGGGGTGTAGTTGTGGTACTCCAAACCGGTCTGGAGTAAGTACCATATGTCTGATGATGTGTTAAAGATTTTCTTGCAACTGAGGATGCCAAAAGGTGCAACGCCAAAGGAATGTTGTCAATATAAGTGTGTCTAGCATGTAGAGTGTGATGTCGTTACCGCTTGCATCACAAGGCATTACATCACACCGTACAGTGTAGACTCTGTGGGTAGGAGAAAGTCACTCATCAATGCTGAGTCGCCTATTGGAAAACCCAAGACTCCGACCAACAAATCAGGTATGTGTGCGCGAGTGGGGTTCTGTAACCCCATGAGGTGCACAATTGTTGCTGAATACAAGGTTGGTGAAGCTCCCTTTTTTAGTTACCAGGATTCATGTGTCTTGAACACTCGACCTCCAACGAGTAGAGTTGTGTTCATGGTGGAGATTCACAGGCGAAACATGTAGAGGAAATGGTGCTACAAACAAGGTGCGCTGAGGTGGGTTCTCCTCATCCGGCTTGTCGTTGCTAGCTCGCTTGCAGGGAGGATATCCTTGTATTCTTTGTCGTCTTCCTTAGTATTGGAAGCCTTGAGCATCAGATGATTGGGGCATTGAACAGAACGATGCCCAAACACCTTACTATAGAAATTTAGAATCTAGCTGGAAGATGATGTAGAAGATGTTGGCGTGACTGTGGCGAGGTCAGTGGATAGGGCCAATGTCGAGGAAGACCATCGCCAAGAGATGGGTCTTTCACGCGTTGTTTCTACTCATGCTCTTTCTTACATACAGTCTTAGTGGTAGTATCCCTTGTGACGTATGACTTGTAGATCAAGTTGTAGAACTTTGTTGTGTATTCATCAACTTAATCTACTCCATGTTGTAAATCAAATAGCTCGAGCACAACCGTTGGATGAATGATTGCATGTTTGCTTTCATGTCTGCCTAAGTGTTGATCCGACGCACTGTAAGCAAGCTCTTCCACCTAGTAAGAGTGCTGCCACAAAGCTTGGCTTCTGCTTACATGATCTTGCGATTATTTGCAAGTTAGTGCCAATCAAAGAATGATTCCATGTTGTGGCCACCATCATGGAATATATCGGGGTTGCCAGTGCCATGAAATTCTGGAATATCAATCTTAAGTAGTTGATCCTGTTGGGGAGGCACTTCTGGAGGTGGTGGACATCATGGTTCAGGTTTCTCTTGCATGTGGTCAAACGTGACTCACATCTCTTGTTGCATGCCTTGAATTAATGCATTCGAGGCAGTCAAACTGCTCTTCATGACCTACCAGACATCCTTCCAGCTTTGCAACTTTATTGTTTGATCTCTTCGTTGCATACCATGGTGAGCTTTGGCGACATTTTTGGCTGTCGTGGAAGTGTGATTCAACCCCCTGATTTGCTGGAGTTGATCTCTTCATGGCGCAACATGGTCAAAGCAACATGGTAAAAAAAAAACTTCAGACTTCGGTACCCCAGTACGTGCGGATTTTACAGTGACTGAAATGGAATCCAAAAATTATGAGATGCTGTAGAAGGCTTCTCAAATATATGGCTGAAGCTTGGGATTACAGATGTTGCTTTAAAAATAATTCCGGGGCCAAACTTGTACGCCATCGTCATTGCTACAGGAACCGTAAGGAACTATCAACTACAATGGAGGTTACTGCTCCTTGGCGCTCCCTTTCATTGTGGTGGCTCTTGGAAAGCTCGTCGTGCGGTTCCGAGGTGAGGGACCCCTGGAGCAGTTGAAGTGGCCGTTAGTCGGCTTGTTGTCGATGGACAGTGAGGGCAAGTGCCCACGGCATCCCTCCAGGGTCTAGTGGCAGCCAAGGGCCACCCTGCAAGGCCGTGGTGGACCTAAGGAGGTGGTTGGCATGGCAGGGTAGCTGTGCTCTGATTTGGGTTCTGGAGGCCGTTGTGCCCCTCTCAAGGTCAGTGATGCTACAGTATCCCTTTGAAGCACCTCGACAAGGAACAATAACATGAAAAAGAGAGACCAGAAAGAAAATGAAGGAGAAGAGAAGTAGGGGGGGGGGGGGAGGATTTGGTGGAGTGAATTGGGAGGAAGAAGATGGCCGTGAGAGGGAATAAACAGAGGCGGCAGCGTACTGTGAATGGGAATAGTGTTTAGTTAGTGAAGGAGACTAATCCTAACCTAGGGTTTGGGATTAACTAATGGTGGAGTAGAGATGGGTTGGGTTGCACTTTGGGTTTTGACTGTTTCCTACGGTGATATGGATCTAGATCTATGGTTTAGATCTTAAGCTTCGATACCAACAGATGCTAATTATGTTGCAAAAGCTCAATTCATTAATCTAATTCAACCTCAGACAAAACCTCTGGGCATTGGTATATCGTAGATAATGCATGGGAATCCTTAATTGCTTTATTTCCGCTTGTGACCCAACTAAATTGAGAAATAAATAGTAATTAATAGTGAGCTTTCAAATAAAGTCCCCAGCTATTATTCCTAAAACTGAAATGATTGTGGATACTATACAAAAACAAATAAAAGACAACTAACCAAAAGAGGAACACATAAAAGATGAAAGTGACACACTCTAATCAAAGAAGCCAAATTGTAGCCAAACTCCAGATGAGCAGCCTGTCCTACATCAGTACACTACATAAATATATTACACAATGCACTTAGACCATTTGTTGCGTCAACATGCACTTAGCATATGCATTCATCTCTCATTTTTCTTGATATTTGATTGGTGTGGGATATCTCATGTTGTATCCTCAATGGATATGTGCAATGCATTTATGGAAATATGGCCCTGCTTGGAGTATCTATGGGACATACATGCCATAAAAGAGAATGTCACGAAAACATGACCTGGCTGTCACTTATAGAGATGGTAAAATTGTCTGCAGTCCACTAATTAAGCTTTGAGTGATAATGTTATAGAGGAAATTGAATAAAGAATCAGGCCAGAGGTCTAAAATGATTTTTTACCTCTTTTTATGGTGTAAGATAAGAACCAGGTGTAATGAGCTTTGCTATGCATTCTCCCTCAGCCGAAGGACTGAACATCACTTTTACATCATCGCCAGTAATTTACCTAGCATGTTTTGTAGAAATGGGAACCAAAACAGACAGGCTGTGAGCTTTGTCATTGTTTGCTGCATTGCGTTGCTCTACTTGGTACTAGAGAGTCAAGTACTAACTTATAGCTAAGCCTGATCTACCTAACTCTGAAGTCACTCTTTTCTGTTCTATAGATGATTAGACTCAAGATTGTTGCTTGTTTTCGGCATCCGAGTTTAAAATAACCACTACATTTGTTCAAGTAAGAATTTTCGGTGTATTTTTTCCACGAGCAACGGTTTTTCTTCTGCATGAAAGTGGTTGTGTATATCAAGATCTGTAATTGAAATCCTAACAGTGATCTTTTTTTTTTCTGGGAACCCACACATATTTTTTGGTTTTTTACTGATAGAATGTTATATAGGCTGCTTTCAGTCAGACATTAAGAGGCATATTCTTCTGCGCTATATAACACTTATTTACAAAAAATCTATTTAACATATAAAATACCCTATATCAACAATTATTAGGTGTCACTTCTCACGCTCAAGCAAGTATTTGCACTCTGACCCCCTCTAGTTCTCTGATGAGATTGATAAGTAGTCACCTCAACAAACGTGACCATCTAATGGCAAGCTGAAATTCTGACAATTTTAGAGAACCAACCTGTGAATTTGGCCCAAAAATTCTGCTACTTGCTCCTTCTCTAACTTGACGCCACTCAGTGTTTTGATTCCGTATTCAGCAAAAGACTGCTACAGGAAAATTCCATATTTTTGAATTAAAATGCTTATAAACTAAAAAATTTCATCCTCTAGATTATTGACTTTCAAACGTGTCTAATTCAAACAATCAGTATAGATAAAGATCAACGATATAAATGAAAACCACAACCATGCCTCCAGATGACTAAAAGCCACTTACCAAGATCTCTTAACCAGTGCTTAACAGTAACATGGATCTTGAAGCAAGGAATTAGTGAGCAGTTAACTACTGGGCTTTTCTGTCTTGCCTACTGATATGTGATTCTTTTGCTGTATGTTTTAAATATGGACGCTCCTTATATCAAGACTCTGTTAACTTACCAGTTTTACCTTTTTCGGCAGTGTAGCTGGTATTCACACAATTGAAGCCCCGGTATTTCATCCTGTTTCTGAAGGACTGTTTAATTTCGTCATCGGGTGGACATTGTTGTTTGCTCCTTTGCTTTTCACGGACTCCAAGAGAGACAGGTTCAAAGGATCATTGGAACTCTTGTGGGGCCTCCAGATGTTTCTCACCAATGTGTTCCTGATACCTTATATGGCAATTCGACTGAATGACGCTGATGAGAAATACACAGCGCCGAAACAGTCTCAACTCTCTCAGCTGATGACAAATGGAGCTGCAGCTGTTGCTGCCGTCGGTTCCATAGTTTGCGTCATCTCTGCATTCTGGTTTCTATATGGTCGAGGTGGCAATCAAATTTATGGTGGATTGACTGACCGTTGGGATTTCTTCAAAGACTATATTGGGTCAGAGAGGCTTGCGCATGCCTTCATCTGGGACATAGTTCTATACTCTGTGTTTCAGCCTTGGCTGGTTAGTGACAATCTTCAGAACGTAAGAAAAAGTGCGGTAGGAGTGGTGAATGTTCTAAAATATGTTCCTGTCGTGGGCTTGGTGACTTACCTTTTTAGCCTAGATAAGGAAGACGATCTGTAGGTCATTTGGCATTTATATTAGACCAATAAAAAAAATTGAAATTGTATCTACAGTTAACCAGATGACAATTTTTGGGGCACGATTAGTTTGTGCGGTCACAAGGAATTCTGCATCCACTAGTTCGGAGGATTGGATTTGCCATCCAAAACTGCATACACTAGTTCAGAGGATTGGATATCCAAAAAGGTCAGGCGGCGCAGCTTGTTGGCTGTCTCCCATCTATCTCTTTGTAATCTATTTCGATAAGTATTACATGTTTAGTGTTGATGAGTTTGATAGACCAGACGATTAATCGTTCTATTGCTGAGAACAGGTTTCGGCATTTATCACTTTTTATTTGGAAATTGAGTTTATATTGGTGGATATAAATATACAATTGAATTTAGTTCAATTCAACAAATTTAACGTTCCGTTGCACTTTCGCAATATTGCCATATGCTTTACTAATTGCGGCTGTGAACAGAATAACATCACGTGGATTTTATCCTTAATCATTTTCACACCAGATACTATGGGGTTTCTACTTTTTTCCATCTACTCAATTTTTTACTATAATAATTGATTTTAATTAAGCACATTTGTATTAGTTCTTTGTTGTTTTCTTGTGTTTGCTTCCCTCCTAACTCTCTCATGTTAGGGATAGCTTGGTAGGGTGTATCAGGGCTGCAAAGTATGATTTTGCCATATAAACATACATATAAAACCACACCTCGTTATCCAATCATACTCAACTAGCCAAGCCTTTTATGTGTTATTCATTCTTAGGGTAATGCACACCCCCCCCCTAGTTTGGCTAGTTGTTTTATTAATTCTTAGAACAACTCTCCTTTCTCGTTAGTTTGGCATGTCTAAGTAATATTAAGATAAAATCATTGAAGGCACACATTATACTTGTAGTGGTTCCAAATATGTACTACTCAGTAAGGCTTTTCCATGACACCATATTCAACATATTAAAAATCATAATAAGCCTTCCATTTTTATAATATATACATGTTCCATGATGTGCTATGATTTTGAGCAAGTCATTTTTGGTCAATATATAATATGGTAAGTGGTTTTCCACTCTTCCAATCTCCATGTCATTTCAAACAAGTCCATGATGTGTATATTTGTGCAAATAACTAGTCCATGAGTGGGAAAATGGAAGTTGTAAATTTTCCTAAGTGAGAATGACGCCAAAGATTGAAGTCCTCCAATACATGCTTAGATAAAAAGTGTAGATTTGATTATCATAATGAATATCATCTAGGGGCAATTGATGCAGTGAAATATGTTTTTGATAAGAAAATTATTGGAGATTATGTATAAGGATTCAAAGAGCACCTCTCAACCTTATTAATTGATTTGCAACTTGTTGGGTCCACTAGTATTTGTGTGTGGGGCACTCATAATTAACTTTCATACTAGACTATAGGATTAATAGTTGCAACGAAGAATGGAAAAAGTTAAGGTTGCTAAGAGGCCCAATTTCAAATAAAGGATATGGCTTTATTTTCACCAAGATACACTATATGTGCGATTATATCTTAATATAATATAGAAACTAATAAGCCAAGCCCGCAATTCTCCAAATATGCTGATCGCCATCATTTATTTGATACCACCACTTGTGAGGATCCTTAACCAACTTCCCTGATGGAAGAATTTGGACATGACACTATTATATCCTAGGAACTTGTGGTAATCAAAGCTTCATTTGAGATAAAAGATGAAGAAACCATCAATAGAAATTTTGTAATTAGATTTTTTTCTTCCAATTTCCACTTTGTGGGTTAAGAAGTAGTTTCTAGTGAAAGATTGAAATAATACCCTGGATGGACAAAAACATATATTTGCCATCTATTTAGAAATTCATAATTTAAATAAATATAATTAAGTTTATGAAGCTCCATAAAAGGAACCAAATTTTGTACACTAGTTTTTAGTAATTTTATATAACGATGATGCATGTTAGGTATTGATCACTATTTGGTAATTTGCCATTACTTCAATGTAAAAACAATAAAAAAATATTAGGGAGAATAATTCCAAGTCAATTGACAAAAATATGGAAATTTTGCCCGTCACAATCATTTTATTAGATTTTTGCATTCTTGTAATTTTTTTATAAATGAAATTAAATAAAAAAAGAATTATGAACACCAACCACCATTGTATTTTTGTCCAACATCAATCTAGTTTACAAGGTGATGTTGTAAGGTCCTTGGTCGTGAGATTCCATGTAAAGTTAGGATCTAGTACATCAAAGAACAATTGAATCCACGTGACCCAATGTTTGAATGGTGGTGAATCATTTCTTAACCCCTCCCGTGATTCTATCACAAAAAATGAAGAAAGCAAAATGGTAGATGAAATAAGGGGACAAGAATCAATACCATCTAATTCAACTCACTTGGAAGTTCCCTTCGATTTAAACAACTGTGCTAAACCTTATGATTTGACTAGGATGAACAAACACACTAGGAAACCCCAATTTGTTTTAAGAGAAAGATATTGATATGAAGGCGAAGTAAGGGAGTGTTGGGGCATGGGCATAAAACCACCCTGTCATATTTGCCAATGCCTTCTCAACCCAACAAGATGAAATTTGAGGCTCGAGATCAAGAAGAAAGGGAGAGAGATTTACCATCAGATTTTATAATGAACTCAACTACTAAGCTCATCAGGTCGGTCTAGAGGACTTTCTAGTGATTAAAAGTAGGATGCAGGGAAGAGGGCATTGACCGGCCTAAATCACGCGTCCAAAATTGGAGGCGGATTTGAGGTAGTCGAGCTTTTACATTTATAAACCTGAATCCTTCTAGGCCCCCGCAACTTTGCTCACGGGGTCGAAGTAGTCATACGGGGTCGAATACAGGGACAAGGGGTAGTGTTGAGAACCATAAATCGACACGCTACACTCCGGTAGGTATAAAGAGATATAAATTCCCGAAAGGGAACGGTAAGATGTCACGAAATAAATAAGAAAACTATCTCCAAATGGAGCTACAAGAGAGATTTAAGGTTTTAGTCATTTAGCAGTTTTTAGGGCTTTTCATGCAACAGAAGCAGAAAGACTCCAACATTGTACACCAAGCATAGACCAACAAGTAATTGAATCTTTCCATTTCCATAAACATTTAAAGGTCTTAATTCATTGCATAAACAAAGAATTAAATAACAGAATTAAAAGATAGGTGTCCCCTCCTTGATGTAGAACGACGACAGGGTGTTGTAGCTCTCCTGCCCGATATCGGTCAGAGGCCTTGTTGGCTAAATGGACATCTATAAAATCCCTTTGTTTTGATTTTGACAAACATTTCATTCTTATTTATCTGACGAGCTACTTGAGTGTGCAGGATGACACAACTATAAGGGAAATCCAACATGAAGTATTTATATTTTCATGTAAATGTAATCATTGTAAAAACTTGTACAGAATTATAATGTACAAGTACTTAGAATCGCATGTAAATCAAGCATTGGATTTTCCCTAGCTAAACACCACACTTAGTTAGGTCATCTCCTTCTAATAGATCACATAAAGCACACTCATGCACATACTTAGTATCTTAATTAAAAGATTGAAAACAGAGTCAAACTCGGTCGACCACACTCCTCGACCGAGACACTCTCGGTCGACAAACTTCTCGACCGAGATTGACCAAAAGTAGCCGTTAGACACAGCAGTTGACAGTTGCAAATCAACGTTAATCCAGAGAGCCTGTCGGTCGATAAATCCTCGACCGACTGGGCAACTCGGTCGACAAGTCCTCGACCGAGATGGTCTCTGACAGCAACTGCAGAATTAATTAACTAGCCGTTGCTAATGCGCCTAACTTATTCCTAACGGCTAGTTAAGCACTAGGAACCCCCTAGAAGTTGTCTAGAACGTCCTTAAGCATACTTAGGTCATTCCTATAAATAGGACAAGCCATAGGACACTAGAACACACTTCTTACACTTGCTATACTTGAGAAAATACTTGAGCCCTCTTGTGCAATCTGTGTGAACTGAGCTTTGTGATCAATTGGCCATTTTCCCTTTAGCTCAAGCTCGTCCTATAGGCTAGATTTTCCTAACCCTAGCAATCACAAGTCCATCATATTAGCTAGGAAAATCCAAACGCTTGATCTAGGGAAATCAAGCCTTGAGCTACAAGGATAAGTTGTATTTTCTTTTATTCCTTTCTTGTTCCTTGTATTACTTGTACTCTCCTTGCTACTCCAGGTAGGAGGCTGCGGATTGGAGAGGGTGAAGCTCTTCGTGGTGAAGAGGAAGACTTTGGACTACTTCAGAAGGCTGTCTTGACGGGAAGCTACTTCGAGAGGAAGGCTACTTCAAGGGGGAGCTTGAAGTTACTTCAAGGAAGGCTGCTTCGAGGTTGGCAAGACTACTTCAAGGTGAAGGCTGTCCAAAGGGTGTTTAGAAAGTATTGTAAATTTTATGTAACATCCTTGAGAGGTAATAAAATTTAGTACTTTCAAAATCCCGGTTGGGTAAGCAACCGGGTAGTGGACTGACTCCTTAGTATTTGCTAAGGTGGAACCACTCTAAACACCTGTGTTCCTCTTCTTAATCTTTAGTTTGGTTGTTTGAGTTTAAATTATTTTAAAATCTCTATAAAACTCTATTCACCCCCCCTCTAGAGGTTTTCAATTGGTATCAGAGCCAGGCTTCAAGGAGCTCTAACAAAGTCTTGAAGAAAAGATGGGGGATGGAGTGCTCAACAACCTCAACATTGAAGGAACGCTCGTTGCTAGACCTCCGGCGTTCGACGGGACAAACTATCAATACTGGAAGAGAAGGATGCAATTCTACTTCCAAGGAATCAACTGGGATCTTTGGAGAATGGTATCTACACCATACACACTCCCACAAGACGATTTTGCATTATGGGATGCTAATACGGTAAAAATGGCTCAAATAAATGCAAAGGCAGTAAGCATTTTATATTGTTCCATTTCAGTAAGTGAATTTAATAGAGTATCAAACTGTGATACCGCATATGAGATTTGGCATAGATTATCTATAACATATGAGGGTACCGTTCAAGTTAAAAACTCTAAAGTTAGTTTGCTTAAAACCAAGTTTGAACATTTTCGTATGGATCCAAACGAAACTATTAGTGAAATGTATTCAAAATTTTCTACTATTATTAATGGTTTAAGTGCTTTAGGGAAACCTGTTCTTGAGGAGGATCAGGTATCAAAAATACTTCGATCTCTTCCTCCAAAGTACAAACCAAAGGTGACAGCTATTGCAGAAGCAAACGACCTCACTCGCCTCAAAATGGAGCAGCTCATCGGAAACTTAGAAGCTCATGAGGCAGACCTAGAAGAGGAAGAGAGAAGAGAACATGAGCATCAACGGGGGCCAAAGAAAGACGTGGCTCTCAAAGCATCAAAAGCTCCCTCACATGAGAGTGAGGAATCCAGTGAAGAAGAAGGAGAAGAAGCATTGATAGTCAACGGTAAGAAATACAGAAGGTTTAAATCTAATAAAATTTCTAGTTCTTCTTCCACTCCCAGGTGCTTCGAATGTGGAAAGAAAGGACATTTCAAAAATGAATGTCCCAAATCAAAGAAGGGAAAGAAAAGCTCACATAAGAAGAAATAAAAAGCTTATAAAGCGGCATGGGATGAAACCAGTGAAAGTGAAAGTGGAGATGAAAATGTGGAATGTCTAATGGCAAGAGAAGACAATGAAGACTCTCAAGAGGTAAGCCTTATTGGTCTTCCTAAAGAAGAATTAGTTGCTAGCTTACAAGAAACTCATGATAAGTATGTTGATGCCAAGAAGAAACTAAAGAAGACTATGAAATCAAATAATGAGCTCATTGCCAAAATAGATGAACTCTCTTCTGAAAAGAATAACATTGATCTTGAAAATGTATCTTTAAAAACATCTTTAGATGATTGCACTAGAAAGCTACTTACTTTGGAAACCAATCTTAATCTTCTATCAAAAGAAAAGACTGATTTGTTAGCCAAACTACAAGCTTTTCAAACTCAACCTATCCTGTGCAATCATTCTGACTATGACAATATTGTAAAAGAAAAGGATTCATTGTTTTCTGATTTAGACCAGGCAAGAAAAGATATACATAAGAAGATGAATGACATTGCTCAATTGCAAAGAGAACTTTATGAGTTAAGAAGAAAAGATATTCTTGATAACATATTGAGAAGTGGTACTACCTTCAATGGAAGAAAAGGTTTGGGATATGTTCCAAAGAAAAACCAAACCAAAAAGATCCAAACTATGTTTGTACCCAAAAACACAATGGCTAGAAAGAGAAATGAAGTTGATTCTATTACTTGTCATTTCTGTTTACGTCTTGGACATTACTGTTTTTCATGCCCCTACAAGACTAAGAAGTCCAACTTAGTTTGGACCCCAAGACCCCAAACTTAGAAGAATGGAATGTAGTTGAGATATGACAAAATACTTAATTTTTGCAATTTACATTGTCCTATCTCAACAAACAATGCTATGCTTATTAGTATTATTTTTTCTGCATTGCTGTACTAAAACAGAAACTTCGTCGGTCGAAGTACTGTCGACCGAGCTCTGGGTCGGTCGAAGTATTGTCGACCGACTGGATGTCTTTAACAAATCGAAAATCTTCCAGTACTTATTTCGGTCGAAAATTGGTCAACCGAGAAATTCTCTGTGTCTTTTGATTATAATACAGTAACCTGCTCGATCGACAAATTGTCGACCGAGAATGATATCGGTCGAACAATTGTCGACCGACTGGTTTTCTGTATCAGAACTTTACACACATCAGCAAATTAAAAAGTTTCTAACCTTATCGGACCATCACATGGGTACCAAAATCTACATTCTAATGCAGGAATGGGTCGTTGACAGTGGCTGCTCCAAACATATGACCGGAAATAAGGATGCATTTTCAACTTTTGAAGAAAAGAAAAGTGGAACGGTCACTTTTGGAGACAATGGTAAGGGCAAAATCGTTGGAATAGGTAATGTTGGAACAAATCTTGAAATCAAAAATGTTCTACTAGATGATGGATTGCACCATAACTTAATAAGTGTAAGTCAACTATGTGATAGTGGTTATGATGTGTTATTTAACAAAACCTGCTGCAAGTTATTGATAGAAAATACTACAACTATTGTTTATGAAGGAAATAGAGTTGGAAATTTTTATATCCTTAAACCAAACTCTATGAAATCAGTAGTAGGTAAATGCTTACTTGCAAATGAAAACACATTACAACTATGGCATAAAAAGCTTGGTCATGCTAGTTCACATGCTATTAAAAAGTTAGTAAAATATGATCTTGTTCGTGGATTACCTGCTTTGTCTTTTGATCAAGTTGCAAATTGTGAACCTTGTACAATGGGAAAGCAAACCAAAACATCTTTTAAATCAAAACATGTACTTAGCACCAGTAGATCCTTAGAATTAATTCATATGGATTTATTTGGACCAATGAGAACACAATCTATTGGTGGTAAACGATACTGTTTTGTTATTGTTGATGATTACAGTAGATTTACATGGGTACATTTTATTGCAACTAAAGATGATACTATTCATGTCTTTATACAATTTTGTTCTAAGATTGAAAATCTTTTACAACATAAAATATGTACCATTAGAAGTGATCACGGTGGCGAATTTGAAAATCATACATTTGAAACTTTTTGTACATCTCAGGGATATACTCACAATTTCTCTGCTCCACGTACCCCACAACAAAATGGTATTGTAGAACGGAAAAATCGATCTCTACAAGAAATGGCTAGGACCATGATGCTTGAACACAACACACCTAAAACCTTTTGGGCTGAAGCTGTAAACACTGCTTGTTATGTGCTAAATAGAGTCACGGTTCACTCTCATTTGAAGAAAACTCCATATGAAATAATACACTCTAAGAAACCTAGAGTTGACTACTTCCATACTTTTGGCTCTACATGTTACATTTTAAACACCAAGGATGATAGAGACAAGTTTGATTCTAAATCACACAAAGCATTCTTCTTGGGATACTCTACTTCTAGCAAAGCGTTTAGGGTATATAACACTATCTCTAGAAAAGTTGAGGAATCCATTCATGTTTCTTTTCATGAGGAATCCAAATCTACAAATTTAGATATCATTGATCTCACTAATCAGTTTGAAACTATAACCATTCCCAATGATAATGAGAAAACTCCCACATCCGATCCTCCAGTTGAAACACAACCTACACCTAGGCTGATCAAGGATCATCCCCAAAAGCTAATTATTGGAGATCCAAATGATAAAGTCAAAACTAGGTCCTCTTTCCAAGATGTTGCAAACATGGCTTTTGTCTCTATCATTGAACCAAAGAAAATATCCGAAGCTCTTAAGGATGATTACTGGATAATAGCCATGCAAGAAGAATTAAATCAATTCACTAAAAACGATGTATGGGATTTAGTTCCTAAACCACAAGATAAAACTATCATAGGAACTAAATGGGTTTTTAGGAACAAGCTTAATGAGGCAGGAGAAGTCATAAGGAATAAAGCACGGTTAGTTGCACAAGGATATAATCAACAAGAAGGAATAGATTTTGATGAAACATATGCACCCGTAGCTAGACTTGAAGCTATTAGGATGTTACTAGCTATTGCTGCCCATAAAAACATTCAGCTATATCAAATGGATGTCAAAAGTGCATTTCTAAATGGCATTATACAAGAAGAAGTTTATGTTGCTCAACCACCTGGCTTCGAAATACCAGAAAAGGACAATCATGTTTATAAACTTAAAAAGGCACTTTATGGTCTAAAACAAGCACCTAGGACTTGGTATGAACGGCTCAAGACATATCTTTTTGATAATGGTTTCTCTATTGGAAATTCAGATTCTACTTTATTTTTCAAAACATATGCATCTGATTTCTTAGTTGTGCAAATATATGTTGATGACATTATTTTTGGTGCCTCAAATGAATCATTATGCACACAATTCAGTGACATTATGCAAAAAGAATTTGAAATGAGCCTTATGGGTGAACTAACATTCTTTCTTGGTTTTCAAATTAAGCAAACACCTGCCGGAATTTTTATAAGCCAAGAAAAATACACTAAAGAACTGTTAAAACGCTTTGGGATGGATCAGTGCAAACATGCTACTACTCCTATGGCTACTTCTATTAAAATTGATAAGGATGAACATGGGGAACCTATTGATGATTCCTTATATAGAGCCATGATTGGTAGTTTGTTATATTTAATCGCTTCTCGACCGGACATTATGTTTTCCGTTGGTCTTTGTGCTCGATTTCAATCCCAGCCTATGCAATCTCATTTTCTTGCGGTTAAACGAATTCTTCGATATCTAGCCGGCACTACTTGTTTTGGTTTATGGTATCCAAAAGGACAATCCTTGGATTTTAAAGCATATACTGATGCGGATTATGCCGGTTGTCGACTTGATCGCAAAAGTACTAGTGGTGGATGTTTCTTATTAGGTAGAGCCTTAGTATCTTGGTTTAGCAAGAAACAAAACACAGTTGCCCTATCTACAACCGAAGCTGAATATATGGCAGCTGGGTCTTGTTGTGCTCAAGTGCTTTATATGCAACAGGTTTTAAGCGATTATGGTTTTCATCTTTCATCTACACCTATTTTGTGTGACAACACAAGCGCCATAAACTTAGCACACAATCCTATTCTACACAGCCGGGCCAAACATATTGAAATCCGTCATCACTTCTTAAGGGATCACATCTCAAAGAATCATGTTTCCCTTCATCATGTTGATACGGAAAATCAATTGGCTGATATTTTTACAAAACCGCTTCCATTAGATCAATTTAACAACATTAGGAAGCAACTACTTATTACTCCGTTGGAGGATGTTTTCTTTGATATCTGCGGTTCTTAAAACGAATACTTATGCTTTTATGTTTAGTATCAACATTGATATGCACGTTTAAATTGGAAATCTGCAAATTGTTGCCTCTTGGCTAAAACAAAACTTAGCCAAGGGGCGCTACGGTCGTAGTCAAGGGCGACCTAAAACAAGCTTTGCCAAATATGCCTCTTTGGACATCTTTTTCGTTCGTTTTTGATGGGATATCTCATTAAGGGGGAGTTTTTAATAAAACGGTTATCTTTTTGAGATGACAAAGGGGGAGAGATATATAAAAAATATAACTTAATATTTATGACAAACTCAATCAATGAGTTTCATAAATATACTCTTGGCTTTACATTGAAAGTTGCTATATTCCCAAATGAACTGGATTTCATGTTCCATAATTCATTGGGGATACTAAGCACACATTTTATAAATAAGAGGAAAAGTTCCAAACGGCAATCTAAAGGTATGGCATTTATATGTTTTATATTTCCTCTATTCATATTTTGGAAATGTTTGTCATCTTCAAAAAGGGGGAGATTGTTGGCTAAATGGACATCTATAAAATCCCTTTGTTTTGATTTTGACAAACATTTCATTCTTATTTATCTGACGAGCTACTTGAGTGTGCAGGATGACACAACTATAAGGGAAATCCAACATGAAGTATTTATATTTTCATGTAAATGTAATCATTGTAAAAACTTGTACAGAATTATAATGTACAAGTACTTAGAATCGCATGTAAATCAAGCATTGGATTTTCCCTAGCTAAACACCACACTTAGTTAGGTCATCTCCTTCTAATAGATCACATAAAGCACACTCATGCACATACTTAGTATCTTAATTAAAAGATTGAAAACAGAGTCAAACTCGGTCGACCACACTCCTCGACCGAGACACTCTCGGTCGACAAACTTCTCGACCGAGATTGACCAAAAGTAGCCGTTAGACACAGCAGTTGACAGTTGCAAATCAACGTTAATCCAGAGAGCCTGTCGGTCGATAAATCCTCGACCGACTGGGCAACTCGGTCGACAAGTCCTCGACCGAGATGGTCTCTGACAGCAACTGCAGAATTAATTAACTAGCCGTTGCTAATGCGCCTAACTTATTCCTAACGGCTAGTTAAGCACTAGGAACCCCCTAGAAGTTGTCTAGAACGTCCTTAAGCATACTTAGGTCATTCCTATAAATAGGACAAGCCATAGGACACTAGAACACACTTCTTACACTTGCTATACTTGAGAAAATACTTGAGCCCTCTTGTGCAATCTGTGTGAACTGAGCTTTGTGATCAATTGGCCATTTTCCCTTTAGCTCAAGCTCGTCCTATAGGCTAGATTTTCCTAACCCTAGCAATCACAAGTCCATCATATTAGCTAGGAAAATCCAAACGCTTGATCTAGGGAAATCAAGCCTTGAGCTACAAGGATAAGTTGTATTTTCTTTTATTCCTTTCTTGTTCCTTGTATTACTTGTACTCTCCTTGCTACTCCAGGTAGGAGGCTGCGGATTGGAGAGGGTGAAGCTCTTCGTGGTGAAGAGGAAGACTTTGGACTACTTCAGAAGGCTGTCTTGACGGGAAGCTACTTCGAGAGGAAGGCTACTTCAAGGGGGAGCTTGAAGTTACTTCAAGGAAGGCTGCTTCGAGGTTGGCAAGACTACTTCAAGGTGAAGGCTGTCCAAAGGGTGTTTAGAAAGTATTGTAAATTTTATGTAACATCCTTGAGAGGTAATAAAATTTAGTACTTTCAAAATCCCGGTTGGGTAAGCAACCGGGTAGTGGACTGACTCCTTAGTATTTGCTAAGGTGGAACCACTCTAAACACCTGTGTTCCTCTTCTTAATCTTTAGTTTGGTTGTTTGAGTTTAAATTATTTTAAAATCTCTATAAAACTCTATTCACCCCCCCTCTAGAGGTTTTTAGGCCTAGCCCGATACAGAGGTGTCAGGCGACACACCCTCTTGGGTGGCACGCGCCGACTGGCGACTGCATCGGTCGAGGGCTCTGGCCGATACGCTCATGTCGGACGACACACCCTCTCGGGCGACACGTTCGATAGACTAAGCGTATCGGGTTGATATCGTGTCGGGCTAAGAGCTAAGCATTATTGATGTCGGTCACTTGTGTCGGGCAGTGATGTCGGCCGATATCGGCCCGCAGTGTCGCCCAGGACGGTCCTAAGTGAACTGTCCCCTCCCTCTCGGGATGAGGAGAAGCTCACCTAGTGTCACCCGAGACGAACACTGGGGCACGATACGGGTGCTCTCGGAGTTTCCTCGCTCAAGCTCCTAACTGTCTAACTGTCAGTTGTCCGAATGCAAACTGTTCCGGCCGTGCGAGCCGTTTGAGCCGTGCGAGCCATCTTTTCGGCTCCCTGTAGCTGCTATTTATAGTCAGCTGGTTGGTGGGAAGACATGGTGCACGAAGCGCCACGTAGCTCCCTTGTACGCCGGTTGATGGAGATGGACGACCGATACAAGCATTTCTCGGCGCAAGGTGCTGGCTATTGGTCACGTGGCGGGCGGCACGCCTGCCGGTGGGTGGTTGTGTCGCCCGACGAGCTGGGTCGTCGAGGCGGCTTTGGCTCCCTGTCGGGTAGAAGGTGTGTCGGCCGGCACGTTCCTGTCGCATGGCATCTCCTCGTCGAGCATCTTTGTGTCGCCCATCCCGTGTCGGGCAGAGGCTGTATCGGGCGTCAGGGAGGCCGAGACGGGTCTGGACTTATTCATGGGACGGAATCGGCCTTATTGTACAAAAGCGAGGAAAATTCTGTAAAAGATAGAAAAATCGGAGTAAGAGCATTGCTTGGCCAATTATTGCGAAAATGCTAATAAAATAGAGGAAAATAGCAAAAAAAGGGCAGTTTTGATAACAAAATAAAGAGCAAAAACGTCACAAAAACTGATGTTATCAACTCCCCCAAACTTAGCGTTTTGATTGTCCTCAATCAATATTTAAACTATATTTTTTGTGATGCTTCTTTTTGCTCGAAAAACTTTCAGGCCAAGAGGTAAAACAAGTGTAGTAATGCCTTTAGAGATAATGCTGCTTCACTCAAACAAAAGACTACGCGTTTCCTAGCCTTATTGTTTCAATAAATTTTTTCTCTACAGCTTCAGCGAGACTTTGTTGTATGATTTCGAAGTTAGCTTACGCACCAAACAACTTTATTTTTAGGGCAGAAAAGTTGTGTATAGGGTAGGCTAAGGCTTTTTGGGTTTTCTTCTTGTTTCCCATCGGTCCATCTAGGTAAGGGTCCGTTAACGGGCAAGTGGTCCCTGCAGTCCAAGCCAGTTGGCTTTAGAGCAGTGATTTCACATCCTACGTACCATTGCCCCGGATCTACCATGCCTAAAGATGGGTACTTTTGGAAAACAAGAGGTGTATATTTTTTTTTCTTCTTTTTCTTTTATTGGGCACAACTCTCATGCTTTTATTCACTCTCGTCAGGCTTCTCTCTCTTTTTGGGATTTTTATTGGGTGAGGGAAGACAAATAGATTCTTGCTGTTTGGGCAGCTTTTTCCTTCTCCATACTCGTCTCTTAGCTGTTTGCGAGATTATTATATTTTTGAAATTTTTGACATGGCAAAGTATACTCTTTTGTTCGTTTGGAGCAGCATTATCAAAAAGATATAACAGGACTTGCGTCACATTTAGCACAAAGAAAATAAACTTGGCAAGCAGTTGCATCAGAGTTTTTACTAATATAGCGACTTTGTACATATGCATGGGAACAAAATAAGAAAAATTTTCGAAATTTTTATATGAGCAAGGGTGGAAGCACATGATATAGTGGAAAGGCAAAATGGCACAAGAGAATTTTTATACCTCCTTCACTGGTACATGGGTACCCCCCCCAAACTTATCCAATACTCTGTCCCAGAGTAGTGAAGAAGAGGGTGAGTTCATGTTAGTCCAGTGAAGGTTATTTAGCGGGTTCGCTTGTGCCTTGTAGAAGCTGCAATATGCTTCTTTGCTTCCGCCTCCTTCTTTCTCATTTGGAAACAGCTTCTATAAGTGCGGACACTTGTGGCTGCTTCCTCCTTATTAAGTAGCTGGAACCGGGATGCCCAAGTTCCATCTGGAGGTCGCTTGGCAAAACATTTCCCCGGCTCACCCTCCATTTTATTTCCCAGCTCAGCCGGAACATGCGCAATAGCTCTTGGTAGACAGAGAGCTCTTGTGCTGTCCCGGCAGTCACCGGGGCTGTACTCGTGCTGTCTCTGTAGTTGGCCCCATGCTACTACAGAAGACAGACTATGATAAGGAATTGCCCCTCTTCGGGGTGCTGACGTTTCTGACCGACAGTTGTTGCTTCAGCTGCGGCATCCAATCTGCCTGTTATCAAGTTCATCAACCATTATAAATCGTTAGATAGAAAAAGTTAAAGAAGCTCGATAATGCTAGACTTATACCGAAATCCGGGTATCATCCGTCAAAAGAAAGCATAAGTCGATACAAGATTGGGCGATACGAGGAGGGATTGCACGGCACAACATACCTCCCGATATGGGTATATCAGGCGATAAGGTCGTCAAAGAGCAACTGCCCGACAGAACGTCACAAAAGAAAAACGTGCCGCCCGACATGGCGTATCGGGCAAACACCATCGGTCGTTATGTCGTGCAAAACCGCACTGGGCGATAAGGTTATCGGTCGATAGACATGTCGGTCTATATCTATGTCGGGCGATAAGAAAATAACAAGTCAACCGATACCTAGCGCACGATACAAGACTCGTGTCGGTTAAAAGAAAATGTGTCGGGTAAGAGGTGTGTCGGGCTATACCCTTGCTCATAGGAGACATCGCCCGATACTAGAGTGAAGGCGAGATGGCCGACACACGAGCAAAAGATGGGTCACTGCATGCGTTCCAGGTGGCTGAAAAGTGAACAAGTGAGGTACCCCGACACGATGGTCCCCCCTTCATATTTATACCGAGTTCAGCTGGGGGCAAATCGGTCAGATCAGGGCGCACGCGTCGACCGGTTAAAACATGTCGTCCCCGAGACGACGATCCCGTCGGCCAAAGCAAAGGGCATTTACTCCTCGCACGAAACAGATGTCGCTCGGGAATGCTAACCGTCGCGGCGCTTGCGGTGCCCAAGAAACTCTGGCCGATATGAGCGAGTCTGTGCGCCAGCTAAGCGGCTGCCCGACACGGCCTAAAACTTAAAGCAAAGCGGGAAAAAGCATTTGACGGGCAAAACATCATAGGTCAGGGCAGAACCCATTGCCCTCAGACAAAAATGCTCGTCAAAGCTTCGGAAAATTAAGCGATGACCCATAAAATAGAAGAGTCAGCACGCTCGGCGCATGCTCTGACTCGGGCCTTATTACAATTCATAAAGTTTGTTTTTGCTGTTTATAAGAAAAATGCAACCTATTCTAAGAAAGAAAGAAAGAAGAACTCGGGCTGCCTCCCGAGGAGCGCTGGGGTTTGCGTCGCCAGCTCGACCGGTGTAGGATCATCATGTTCATCCCTCAATTGTACCCATATCTTGCAGACTGGTCTCTGTCCTCTTGAAAAACACTTTGTCTTCGTAGAACCTTTTCACCCTGTTCCCATTTACCTTAAAGGCCTTACTCGGATCGTCTTTGTCGTAGAGCTCCATCATCCCTGATGGATATATCTTTGACACTGTGAACGGTCCCGACCACCTTATTTGCAACTTCCCAGGGAAAAGACGAATAGAGGACTTGAATAACAAGACCTTATCTCCTTCGCTTACATCTTTTCTCCTGAGATGGGCATCATGCCACAACTTGGTCCTCTGTTTGTAGATTTTTGCATTTTTGTAGGCGTTCATTCTCAGCTCTTCGAGCTCTTGAAGCTGCAAAAACCTCTTTTCTCCAGCTTTGTCGAGGTCCATATTTAGGAACTTGATTTCCCAAAGTGCCTTATGTTCCAATTCCAACGGCAAGTGGCAGGATTTTCCGTAGATCAGACGGTAGGGGGTGGTTCCAATGGGTGTTTTGTAAGCGGTACGATATGCCCATAGTGCGTCGTCTAGTTTCATGGACCAATCTTTCCTTGTTCGGCTGACAGTTTTCTCCAAGATCTGCTTGATTTGTCTGTTAGAAACCTCTACCTGTCCTGATGTCTGGGGATGGTAGGGTGTAGCGATCTTGTGCTTCACTCCATACTTGCGCAGAAGTGCTTCAAACTGTCTTTCTCCGAAATGCGACCCTCCGTCGCTTATTACTGTTCGTGGGACGCCGAAACGAGGGAAGATGGTCTTCTCGAAGAGCTGGATAACTGACTTGGCGTCACAGGTCTGGGTGGCTACCGCTTCCACCCACTTCGATACATAATCTACAACCACGAGAATGTATTGATACCCCCGGGATGGGGGAAACAGTCCTATGTAATCAATCCCCCATACGTCAAATATCTCCACTTCAATCCAGCTTGCCATAGGCATTTCGTTCCTCTTTCCTATGTTCCCCGTGAACTGGCACTCTTTGCAAACCTTCACAAACTGTGCCGCGTCTTTAAACAGGGATGGCCAGTAGAAACCTGACTGCAGCACCTTTGCAGCTGTTCTTTCGCTGCCTAGGTGACCACCATAGGGAGAGGCGTGGCATTGCTTCAGGATGTCTGCGGTTTCTTCTTCTGGGATGCACCTTCTGTATAAGTTGTCGGCGCATCTTTTGAACAGGAGGGGATCATCCCAGTAGTAGTTCTTAACATCCGCGAGAAGTTTCTTCTTCTGATTGTACGTAATGTCAGGAGGCAGCTCACCGCAAGCAAGATAGTTGCAGATGTCTGCAAACTAGGGTAGGCTTTCTTCTTGGGCTTCAGTCGACATAAGAGCTTCATCGGTGTAGTCGTCGTTGATGGGAGGTCCTCTCTCTTTCTCAGTCATGATTCTTGATAGGTGGTCTGCGACCACATTCTCTGCGCCCTTCTTGTCGATAATTTCGTGGTCCAACTCTTGGAGCAACAAGGCCCACCTCAACAGTCTTGGCTTGGCGTCTTTCTTTTGCATCAAGTATTTTATAGCCCCGTGATCTGTATATACTTTGACCTTGGCTCCAATGAGATACGACCTGAATTTATCAAACGCGAAGACGATCGCTAGCATCTCCTTCTCAGTGGTCGTGTAGTTCACCTGAGCTTCGTCCAACGTGCGACTCGCGTAGCAGATCACATGGTGCTTCTTGTCTTTCTTTTGCCCCAGGACTGCCCCAACCGCGTAGTCGCTAGCATCGCACATTAGCTCGAAAGGTAAACCCCATTCAGGTGCTTGAAGGATTGGTGGTGAGGTTAAAGCATCTTTTAGGGCCTGAAAAGCACTTAGACAATCATTAGAGAAAACAAATTCAACATCTTTTACTAGAAGATTAGACAGTGGTTTGGAGATCTTTGAGAAGTCCTTTATGAATTTTCGGTAATATCCCGCGTGTCCGAGGAAGCTTCACACCCCCGTCACGGATCTTGGTGGAGGAAGCTTGGATATTGCTTCAACCTTGCTTGCGTCCATCTCGATCCCACGCTTCGAGATCTTATGCCCGAGGACGATGCCCTCCCGTACCATGAAATGACACTTCTCCCAGTTCAGAACTAGGCTTTTCTCCTCGCACCTTTGAAGGACCAATGACAGATTCTTCAGGCAACTATCGAAGTCTTTTCCATAGACAGAGAAATCGTCCATGAAAACTTCTACGATGTCTTCCAGAAAATTTGAGAACATTGATATCATGCATCGTTGAAAGGTGGCGGGGGCGTTGCTGAGTCCGAAGGGCATCCTTCGGAAGGCATAAGTGTCGTAAAGGCAGGTGAACGTTGTTTTCTCTTGATCGTTGGGTAAGATGGGTACCTGGTAAAAACCTGAAAAGCCATCAAGAAAACAAAAGAAATCGTGATGCGCTAATCTTTCAAGAACTTGGTCAAAAAAGGTAGCGGAAAATGATCCTTCTTTGTAGCCTGATTAATCTTTCGGTAATCAATGCACATCCGCCAGTCGGTGACGGTCCTTACCGCCACCTCGTCGCCCTTCTCACCCCTGGCCACCGTCATCCCGCCCTTTTTGGGTACTACGTGGATCGGACTTATCCAATTGCTGTCGCTGATTGGGTAAATGATCCCCGCATCCCTAAGCTTTATTACCTCTTTCTTGACGACCTCCTTGAGGATCTGGTTCAGCTTCCTCTGGGGTTGGGCCACGGGCTTGGCAGATTCCTCCAGGTTGATGCGATGCATGCACAAGGCGGGGCTAAGGCCTCTGATATCATCCACTGAGTATCCTATAGCCCCCCTATGGAGTCTTAGCTCTTCAAGGAGTCGGTCTAGCTGGCTGCTCGAAAGATTGGCGTTCACGATGACGGGGTTTTTGTGCTCTTCATCTAAGAATTCGTACTTCAGGCCCTCGGGTAACGCTTTTAACTCTGGTTTTGGTCCGGGTGTCTTCTCCTGAGGTTCTCCTTCAAGAGAGACATACATCGCAGACTCTACCACCACATCTTCCTCTGACAAGCCTTCCTCAGAAAGGCTGAGAAGGTCGAGATGCTTTGCGACCTCAGGATCTTCGAGGTCAGGATCTTCACAGTTTATAGCCCTCAAGAGGGGGTCTACTGTCCGAAAGTCCTCCTCTATCTCCTCGTAGAATTTATTGTAACTATCTGTGAACTGTGCTGATTTAGAGATGGACGGGCCCCTCATTATTTCTTTCAGCTTGAAGTCCATATGGTCATTTCCGACCCTTAAGGTGATCATCCCCTCGAAAACATCAATTAGCACTCTTCCTGTTGCCAAGAAGGGGCGCCCAAAGATGATCGGGCACCGGGGGTCTTCAGCTGTATCCATGACTACTATATCGCAAGGGATGAAGAAGTCGCCAACCCTTATCGGCACATCTTCGACAATGCCAACGGGTCTCTTAAAGGTGTGGTCCACCAGTTGAATCCGCATGCTGGTTCCAACCATGTCGGTCAAGCCCACCCTTCGTGCGAAACTTAGAGGCATGAGGCTAATGCTTGCCCCCAAGTCCGCTAGACCTTTGCGCTCGACGTTGTCCCCGATGGCGAAAGGGATTGTGAAAGCTCCGGGATCCCTTCTCTTATTTGGTAAGTCGGGTTTGAGGAAGGCGGACGAGGCGGAAGCTAGCTGCACTATCTCTATCCTTCCTCCCCTTTTCTTCTTCGTGATAAGGTCCTTGAGGAACTTGGCGTACGTAGGCATCTCCTCCAGGGCATCAAGGAAGGGGACTTCAAGATGCAGTTTTCTGATCGAGTCCATGAACCTTTCGTGACGCTTCTTCAGATTCGCCTTTATTAGTTTGTACGGGAACGGGATCCTAGGAGCGTAGGCATTCCTTTTTCCAGGTAGCTCCTCAGGGGAACCTTGCGCAGACTCCCAAACGTCTGCCTATCTTTCTTCTCCTTCTGCTGGATCTGCACCCTCAGGCCTTTGCTCAGGCTCGGGCCTGGCTTCATCAGGGCGCTCCAACATCCTTCCAGACCTCAGAACTGCCATTACGGAAGATTCAGGGTGTGGGAGTGCTTTTATTGCAGGATTCTTCATCAAAGAAGCCATCTGGGTCAGTCGCTGATCAACCTCGCGCTGGCACGTCTGCAAGCTGGCCATCTGGCACTGCATTGAATCCAGAGCCCCAGGGCTAGGGAGCGTGTTCTGCACCAGTCGGCTGATGATGGCATCCTGTCTCTTTATATAGGCAGCAAGCTGGCCAACCAAGTTAGGCTGGCTTGACCTCTTGCCCTTGCCCTGACATTCATCCGCAGAAAGGGACTGCTCGCAGCGAGACATGTCTCAAAGCTTGGCGGAACAAGTCACAGATCTTCAGAGTTTCTGAAAAGGCATGGAAAATCAAGTTTAGAAAATTGAAATTTTTATTTAAAGCAAAGTATAATGCTACGAAAAGAAAAAGGAAAAAGAGTGTTGTCAAGCTCATCTCTAAGCTTGAGGCACAGGAGTGTAGTTAGTGGATTCAGGTTCGTCTTACAGTACCGCTATTGCCTTGTCCCCGGCAACGGTGCCAAAAAGTTGACCGGCCTAAATCGCACGTCCAAAATTGGAGGTGGATTTGAGGTAGTCGAGCTTTTACATTTATAAACCCGAATCCTTCTAGGCCCCCACAACTTTGCTCACGGGGTCGAAGTAGTCATACGGGGTCGAACACAGGGACAAGGGAGTAGTGTTGAGAACCATAAATCGACACGCTACACTCCGGTAGGTATAAAGAGATATAAATTCCCGAAAGGGAACGGTAAGATGTCACGAAATAAACAAGAAAACTATATCCAAATGGAGATACAAGAGAGATTTAAGGTTTTAGTAATTTAGCAGTTTTTAGGGGTTTTCATGCAACAGAAGCAGAAAGATAAAGACTAGAGCTCAGGCAAGGTTCAGAGGATAAGATTGTAGTAAAACAAGCGGTAGCGGTAACACCCTGCACCCCTCCTCTCAGAGCGGGTACCTCTAACCTCTACATCAACACCCCTCTCGAGGTTGCTGGGCTTCAGTTAGAGTGGAATGTTACAGAAAACAGCTCCGTTCCAGGCACTCTCATACTCCAGAATCGGACCAAACGCTAGAGCCGCAACACAACTCTCGAAGTTGTTGCGATGGGAAAATGGTTCGGTAGCTAATCGAAACGCGATCCAAATCATGCAAGCTAGGGTTTGGATATTAAACAGAGCAGTCATCCAACATTGTACACCAAGTATAGAGCAACAAGTA
The DNA here is from genome assembly GCA_963693085.1 of Alisma plantago-aquatica. Taxonomy (NCBI): domain Eukaryota; kingdom Viridiplantae; phylum Streptophyta; class Magnoliopsida; order Alismatales; family Alismataceae; genus Alisma; species Alisma plantago-aquatica. Next base: position 1,077,807,784 of record OY856412.1, on the reverse strand, counting down.
ATTGAATCTTTCCATTTCCATAAACATTCAAAGGTCTTAATTCATTGCATAAACAAAGAATTAAATAACCGAATTAAAAGATAGGTGTCGTCTCCTTGATGTAGAACGACCACAGGGTGCTGTAGCTCTCCTGCCCGATATCGGTCAGAGGCCTAGCCCGATACAGAGGTGTCGGGCGACACACGCCGACTGGCGACTGCATCGGTCGAGGGCTCTGGCCGATACGCTCATGTCGGACGACACACCCTCTCGGGAGGCAAGTTTGATAGACTAAGCGTATCAGGTTGATATCGTGTCGGGCTAAGAGCTAAGCATTATTGATGTCGGTCACTTGTGTCGGGCAGTGATGTCGGCCGATATCGGCCCGCAGTGTCGCCCGGGACGGTCCTAAGTGAACTGTCCCCTCCCTCTCGGGATGAGGAGAAGCTCACCTAGTGTCGCCCGAGACGAACACTGGGGCACGATATGGGTGCTCTCGGAGTTTCCTCGCTCAAGCTCCCAACTGTCTAACTGTCAGTTGTCCGAATGCGAACTGTTCTGGCCGTGTGAGCCGTTCGAGCCGTGCGAGCTGTCCGAGCCGTGCGAGCCATCTTTTCGGCTCCCTGTAGCTGCTATTTATAGTCAGCTGGTTGGTGGGAAGACATGGTGCACGAAGCGCCACGTAGCTCCCTTGTACGCCGATCGATGGAGATGGACGGCCGATACAAGCATTTCTCGACGCAAGGTGCTGGCTATTGGTCACGTGGCGGGCAGCACACCTGTCGGTGGGTGGCTGTGTCGCCCGACGAGCTGGGTCGTCGAGGCGGCTTTGGCTCCCTGTCGGGTAGAAGGTGTGTCGGCCGACACGTTCCTGTCGCGCGGCATCTCCTCGTCGAGCATCTTTGTGTCGCCCAGCCCGTGTCGGGCAGAGGCTGTATCAGGCGTCAGGGAGGCCGAGATGGGTCTGGACTTATTCATGGGCCGGAATCGGCCTTATTGCACAAAAGCGAGGAAAATTCTGTAAAAGATAGGAAAATCGGAGTAAGAGCATTGCTTGGCCAATTATTGCGAAAATGCTAATAAAATAGAGGAAAATAGCAGAAAAAGGGCTGTTTTGATAACAAAATAAAGGGCAAAAACGTCACAAAAACTGATGTTATCAGGCATCTTAATGGATGAGATAAGGACCTTCAAACATGGTGACCCCTCATGACCAATGTGTAAGGGATAAGCAAGCACTAACACAAAGTTGTGTTGTAGAGAGATAAAAATGATTAAAAAAGGCCCACATGGACCAATAAGGTGTGGCCAAATTAGTCTTTAAGTCCTCAAAGACACATTTGAAGTAGGTTATCTGACCACTCGAGTAGATTTATAAACTACTTTTTTGAACTTGTATGATCAGTAGTGATTACAATATAAGCCCAAAGATGCCATACACATTAATGCATACTATGGAAAATGTGTAATCCAAATATATGTTTTCTTCTCATGTCAAAATGTGATTTGGAAACACATATTTTTCTATGTATAATCATAGTGGTGTGCCACTAAAATGTGGGAGATTATGCTTTAATATGTAGAGTCTATGATCAAGAAGGGGATGGGGTGAATTAAGTAACTTAAAACTTAAAATATAACTTTTTAGACCTTAAAATTATATCACAATGTAAACAAACATGAAAGGATGAGAGAGAATGAACAAAGAAAAACTGAACATAAGTGTTCATAGAGGTTCTGACTTGAAATACTATATCTCAACTACCTAGAAAGGCCAGCCCTAGGATTTCTTGACCCCATGAGTACCATCTTGTATTACATCACCAAGAACATGTATTAAGTAAGCTCTCTTTAAACTTCAAGAGTAACTAACTTCCTTTTCACGCAAAGGATCCAACAACCTATCGATAACTACCTACCCTTACCTAGGATTGCATTCCCTACACCTTCCTAGGCTAAGGAATATCTTCAAACAAGCTTTGAGAGAAAGAGACCGCAAGACAAAAATGATACCTCATAATATAACAATTAGGTCTATCTCATAAAAATGTATCCTATTCACTATGATTATAGTAAGCAAGTAATGAAAATCAAGGGAGTGAGTAGGGGCTCTTTGAGGAAATAACTCTAAACTTTATGATAAGGGCCCTCTAGTAACCTTGGGAAGCTTCCAAGAATTTCTATTTATATTTGAGAGTGCCTACTTACTAGAACACTTGATTAGGATGAATTATAGATATTTTGGCGTGGTAACTGGTGATTCTATATATATATACACACACACACATATATATATATATATATATATATATATATATATAAATATAAGATTTCAACCACCTCTAACAGTTTGTTGAGCACTTAAAAAAGCTAGAACAACAAAATTGTCGAGTAAATTACCTCAAGAAATTCTTAGTCAACTAGTAGCAATGGGAGAGATTGCACATGTTTGTCTGATGAATTTTCAGGCTGGAAATTCAACCGACAATGCTTCTACCAAACTAATTGTGGATCAACTAAATTTCTAAATAGGAAGTTCAGAATACAACAATACATGGGAAGATCCCTACATAGTGTGATTGGTGGAATTTGCTGAGGAAATTTTTTAGTTGATGCAATTTTCTATCTAGATATTTTTTTACACACACTAATGAAACATGTCATAATTTGTTACATTTAAATCTACTCACTTTGGGCTTAATGACAAGTCATGCATTCAAGTAACATAATTTACAACAAATATCTATAGATAAATATATCTTATTCTATAGATTTTATCTCAGTTGATAACTTGTCATGATTCTCCATTTTCAAAGTTTGTCAATTTGGGAGAATTCAAGAATGTTTGAAAATATGAAATAATCTCAATAGAAGCAAAAGCACGCATGAGTAGAATGTTTGAAAATATGAAACTCTCCCAAAATGTGGGAAACATGGCTAGAAATTCAGTCATAGTTCCAGAAATGCTTGTTTTTAAACTTAGTCATTTTCTCTAATCGAATCTTCATTTCATTCAATATTATTATATCACATCTTGAACGTCCAAGCTCTTCCTTGACACCCTTGGTTTTATTAGCAATACCTCTGACGTTCCATGAAGAGATGTGAATAGAGGGAATCATTTAACCACTTTGGATGTTGAACTGTCAACCTCAGTGTTTTTTTCCTCATTAGTAATTTCCAGGCCTCCAAATATATTGTTGTGTATAGGAGAAAAGGTTGAGTTTGTTACTCTATCAAAGATCCCAACACGCGATTTTGTAGGGAAAATATGGGGGACCTGTTCCTCTTTTTAACCTATGTAAAACCTTCTTCATCCACATACATAGATGAACTGGGGATACTTGTAGGAATAAAGGAACAAGGGATGAGGGAATATATCTTCTTTCTTCTTCAATTCTTTCTTTCTAAACCAGATCATCATTATGTGCTACCACAGTCGAGTTAACATAGGTGATAGAAGTATTGCGTGCTTGATCAGAGGAGCCCCCAACCGATTTCACTTGTCATACTTGCCTCTCCTTCTATTCAGGGAGATTTTTTGGTCTACTAGTAATCTTTATACCAAAAAAAACCACATACATGACAATTAGTCAGAGCCATTCATACAACAATGTAAAGGTATGCTAATCTCCTTCATCACTAGATAGAATAAGATCTTTAGGGAATTTTGACTTTGAGTCCATCTTCACTTGAATCCTAACAAATTGCATTCTACAACATGACCCGATGACCTCATCAACATAGAGAGGGGTACCTAGAAAGGAGCCTATCCTTTCAAACATTTGGGAATCCCATAGATCCAGGGGTAGGTTCTAAACACAAACTAGATAGGGACATCTTTTAGCTTCAGCTTACTAGTACTATCGCCCTGTGACCATTTCTCAAGATACGTTGGCATATTCTTTTAACAAACCAAGTTCCATATAAAGCATATTCTAGGTCAAATGATACCAACAATTAATGGATAAGGAACACCCCAAAACCATGGTTTAGAAGTTCTATAGATCCTTTAGGGTTCGATAACCATTGGAGGTAATTTAGGAGGGTAGGAAGGCGTGGGTAGAAATCAATCACATATCCTACTAAACCTTTACTCCATCAAATTAAATTTTCTTAAGCCTTGGACTTAGTATAGATAAGCTTCCCATTCTTCATAGTTATTTGTTATTGCTGGAGAGAGGATCTGGACATCCTCTGTAGGGATTTGAATATTTTCTAAGGATTGGGAGACATGAAGATCTAAAGGGCTAGCAGAATCATTGTGTTTCTTCCTCCAGATGAGCTTGAGAAAGGGTGGGGGAGGTCGGAGATGCAAGGTCGCCCAACCAGTCACTAAGGGTACCGCCTTTGTGCGCATCGTTCCTCTACATCATAATATCTCATATATCTTAGACCTTTTAAAAATGGGGTTTTAATTAAATAAAATTAGTTTTATCTCTTAGGAGGGATCCCAATAAGATCTAGACTCCATGAGATAGGTGGAGCTGTGAGTAGATGAGTTTCCCCCTATATTCTTCTCCCAAGCAAGCGAAAATGATGGCTCATGATATCTGACTATAGCACGTTGTTCAAAGGGACTTTGCTCAAACTTGAGTCACGTGGGAGCTTCATTAGGCTTCATCGATGAAGATACGTTGCTCAGGACGCTCCAAGTCCAGGTACACTCCAACACCATAAGACTTTCCTTAGCATCATGATTCTCTTCATAACTTGTACATATGGGTAGCTCCCCTGTCATCTTTGGAGGCTCCAAGGGGCATCTACAAGTAAGGTCCAGGCACCAAAGCTAGCCCTAGCCTAAATCCCACAACCAAGAGTTGCAATACAAAGAAAACTCTCAAGTTGACTGCCATGGCATGCAGGTTGAGGCTGCATCAGAGGAGGAAGGATCCTAACAAGGAAATGAAAGAGATACCCACACTACTTGACAATAACAAAGTCACCACGAAGGGCTAATAAGGACTTTGGACCTTCTTTTCCAATAAGAAGTTCACTTGATACTATCCAATCATATGTGCTTAAATAGCACTCTGCCATTGGTCAAATTATGTTAATATTGAATTAAATGTAGAAAATAAGTTGTAGCTTGAATAATAAAGATGTTATATACCAAAATGATAAAAAAATGTTGGAGTTCAAATAAAATGTAAAAAATATCTATTTTTCATTCTACTTTCAAAAGTATGTATTAGTTCATGATTTTAAGGTGATTAATGCAAGAGATCCGTAGAGTTGATAAAATATTATTGATCATGTTAAATACATTTATTCTGTGACATAATCTAATGTTTATGAAAGCTAATAGTATCTCAAGATCTTAATCATATTAGGATGATAATGTGTTCAATTACAGTTTCTAAATCATATGACCTATACATGGGAACTTGGGTTTATACCTAACCCTAATATCAACCCTAAACCCTAGAATTGACCTTTATTTGTATCATATATATGCAAGGTGACACTTTAGGGTTATATGTAGTTTCAGATCATTTTGATTGCTTGGATCTTCATATGATTGGTTGTTTGGATCATATACTTGAAGTACATATTACACGTTGTTTTCACTAAAGGCTCGTCATTATTTATGAATACTCACATATATCAACTTTTGAGGAAAACCAGTGATTTCTTGATGTTTGATGAATAAACTACTTGGATTTATATTTTAGTTCTAGTTCAATATATAATACCTATGTGTATCATATAAAGAAACTATGGTATTTTGAACCTAGGGTAAGACCTACCAATAGGTAGATCATATAAGTCTAATGATGGATAGTGAAATGATTACACATGAGGCGGTATGACAAGCATGAGTTAGAACATCCAAAAGATAATAGAACTTCATATGTGGGTATATTTGAATGTTGAATATATATATGTGTGCGTATATTTGAATTTTGAATATATATATATATATATATATATATATATATATATATATATATATATATATATATGCACTCCTATATAGTGCATAGAAATATACTGAAATGTGCTTCTTTTGTTGGCATTTAGATAGTTGTCTTGCGTTAAAGATATGAAGACATGAAGATTAATATATATATATCTATATATACATGTTTACTATCTTAAATTTAATGTCACAAGGAGGATGTAACATCCTAGGATTTGGGGCTTCAGATAAAATGATCTTAAAAGGAATAATTGGACTACACATATCACCATGGTTCACCTCCTTTTTAGGGATCCCATCACTAAATAACTCTCCGGTTAAGCATTCTCAACATAGAGTAATACTCGAATGGGTGACATGTCAAGAAGATGATCTCATTTGTACATGAGTGAGAAAAAAGCACACAACTGAGGCTAGTGGTAGTCTAATGGGTCAATCATCAATCCTAAAACTCTACTAGAGCCTTGGGTGGTGGGTCCAGGCATTTACAATTGGTTATAGAGCTAGTTCCACTCGATTAAGTGGGACTCACATGGGCAAGTGGCACACCAGTCTTTGAGCCATACGGTCCAAGCATGTTGGAAAGGGCTATGTGTGGGGATGGATCCACCCTTGCGTTGGTAGCCATGACTGAGAGCTGGGTGTACATAGGTCATTATGGGTCTACACTGAAATGGGGAAATCTGATGAGGCCATATAATTGATCCTTGATGAGGACGTCAAGATTCTAAGTGGGGAAGACTACAACATCCTAGGATTTGAGGCCTGAGATAAAATAATATTAAAGGGAATGATTGGACTACCATATCACCAAGGCACACATCCTTTGTATGAGTCCATCACTAAAGAATTCTGCGGTTATGCATGCTCAATGCATAGTAGTACTACGATGGGTGACATGTCACAAAGTTGATTCCTGGCTATGTGTGAGTGAGGACAAAGTGCACAGTCAAGGCTAGTGGTGGTATGTGGGGCCAATTGTCATTCCTAAAACTCTACTGAAGAATTGGGCGGTGGGTCATGGCGTTTGGTAATTGAGGGATGGATTATAACATTTACCTTTTAATTTGTGGGAGGAGGGGTTTATGCATTGAGTTAATAAGCTCCTCCTTAATTCATGCCTAGAAATATCATTTGTTATTTCTTCAATAAAATCATTGCTATATATAGCAATTTATATTCATTTGTAACATTAAAAAAAGTTGTCCATTCAAGACCCATTCACAAGAGACAACGGTCACTGTTTGTCATAATAAAAAGTGTTGAGGGTAGAAGATATAAGATAAGGTCTTATCTTATCATTCTCAACAAGATAGAGACATTCAACCACAAATATGTGATTCCAAAATTCATAATCAAAATATGCATGTCAATTGTCTCAAAGACAAAATATATGAATTAAAAATATTGTCTTAGTACAATATATAGTATGATTAAGACATTTGACAAGTCAAGATAATATGACAACATAAATTATGAGAAGATGATGAAATACATAGCCTAGAGAAATGAGTGTCCAAAACCATACAAGGACACTCTAGGTACTAAATATAATTGTCTAAAGCTGGATCATAGTCCTCATATTCTTTCTCATTCTAAGGAGTGGGGAGGAATGTATGAAGAATTGTTAATTAATTCCTTAAAGGGACCTTCAAATTCATCATCCTTTCCATCACCTTCAATTTCACCGTCTTCATCCTCATCATCAACATCTACAAAAACCTCATCCATAGCCTCAGCCACATTAGTAGAAGAGACACCACACAATCAAGCATTGAATTGTGGCCATGTCATAATGACGTTGTCAATCATATTCTTAGCCTCACTCCAGTCTACCTAATCTCAGAGGTCCAGTAAAAATTCTTCACAATCCTAGGCATGCTGATGAATGTGATAAGGTCCATGGGTATATCTGGAATAGCATGTGCAGAAGTAGGTGTAAGACACATATATAAACTCATAGGTGGAGAGGAGTGGAAAGGCTCAACATAAAAAGAAGAAGTTTGGGTGGCATGGGTAGTAGGAGTAGCGGAGGGTGGGAACAAGATTGTGTAGAACTAACCATATGTGTTAGTGAAGGTGAAATAAGGTTGATAGGATGGGTAAGGGTAAGGGCATGAGATGTTAATGGAAAATATGATGTGGATAAAGTCATCATAAATGTGTAAATGGACCTTATGGTGGTAGGCATTCTCATACATCATATATCCTATGAGTTTCTCAATGGATATAAAGAAGGAATCCCTAGAAGGTGGTGGAGGGAAGGTAAATAGTTTGGTAGGTTGAGGTCTAGGTTGGGTGGGTGGGGTGAACTAAAGGTATAATATGAGGAGAAGAACCAAGGGAAGAGATGGTGGTGTTGGTTTTTCTTAGGGATTTTGTGTTGACGGTTTTATTAATCATAGTCCCCATACAATATTAAATTTACTTCAATTTAGTGAAGAGGTTGTACTCACTGTGATGTTGAAACACTCCATATATCAAACTAGGGTAGGGTTGATGGATCTGATGAGAGTTTTTATCCAAGTATAAGAAACTCAACGATGGAAAATGCACGAATACCATTTTCCCTAACCCCGTTCAAAATTCATTAAATTATCTTTAGCAATATATGTTTGATTTTCATAAGATGGACATTGACATTAACTACAAAAGTTGCATTCTAGAAAAAAGGGAGAGGGAAGAAGATAAAAGGGTGGATCTCTTTATGTACACATACCCAAGTTTCTTGATGGAAATGTGCATCATGAATAGTGAATTTGGGGTCATAGAGGTTGTAGAGGTTTTTAGGGTCAAGGAGGTTGATTGCCTTCTCATAAATAGAATATTATGGACAATGCAGATCTGTATGATTAAAATACTGAGTCACTCTTTTTGAAAACTCCAAATCAGATCCCATCAATCATAGAGGAAAGGATGCTGGATTGGTCTTTTGGAGGAATCATGCAAGAATAATTTCTTGTAAAATTAGCATATAATTCTTCCAAAACTTTTATTTTCGAATGATATTTATAGAAAGTAGAAGGCTCACAAGAAGACTTTCAAGATGATGAGTGATGAAGGCATATTCATCTAGTTTTAATTGCATTTTTGATTAGTTTCTCATTAACTTGCCCCATTTTAGTTAAGAATCAACTTCCTTAAATTTTTCCTTGGCTCTCAGGGTAGGGTTGAGCTTCATTCTATGTGCACTAACTAGTGGTCCCATTTTTTCTTGATAAAATGAGCCAAATTTGCATTGATTTATCCCTTCACTAGTCCACATCACCAGTCTTAAATTCATAGGCATAGACCATATGACACACACTATTACCCCCAGGGTGGATTTGCTTCTATAAAAAGTACCATTGGTCGACCTTGATGACTGGTCTATGCCCATGCTCTAATGATTGGCCTACGTCCATGCTCTGATGATTGTCTTTCTCTCATGCACTGGTGCCCAACCTAGAATCACATTCTAATGGGAATTCTACTTCATTGACACATGGCTGATCTCTAATGGAGATCATGCTCTTGACCGCAGATTCCCAATCAGGCAACATGCTCTGATGCCCCGCCAAGCAACATGCCTACTAATATTGTCATGCATTTTTCCATAAAAGAGACTCATGTGTGCCTACCAATGGTTGGACAAACTCCACCAATCGATGACCACCCCACACTCGACCCCTAATGGAAATTTTGTGTGATCCAATCAATGCTCCCATGTAATGATTGAAATCTTGGGAATCGTGAGGATCTTTGTCTTCCTCCCGTTGTTGTACCTTCAATCCATGGTGGCTGCACTTAACTATAAGGTAATTGAGAAGGGTTACAAACCCTAGTTTTCTACCTATAAATACATGGTCATGACCTCTAAGAAAAGGATCTACCTCAAAAACTGCCGGGATATCAAAATTAGTTCAGAGAAATCCGTTTCTAATTTCCATAGACCATCTCCATCAGTTAATCAATCGATGACTCCCAATATCCACCAAGATTTTAAGGTCCTAACTTTACAAGAATATTGACTAGGTACGTCCTCTATCATTAATCCATCATCATCCTCCACCTACTTTACCTCCATAGTAACATATCCAATCCATAGGAAAGGGAGATCGATGACCTCTAGTTTGACTCTAATAAACATTAAAGGGTTGTTCTTGTTGCTTTCTCGACGCCATTATCTCCAAGTTTTAAGACATAATTCCGCATACCATGGCTACAATCCCATGTTCTCCTATGATAATAGATCTCTCTCTTTCTCTCTCTCCCTCTCTCTCTCTTGCCTAGTTGTACTTGTTATTGCTTGGATGACTGAGTAGTCCTCTCGCTACAATGTCGGTAGTATATGGCATTCTCTTCACTGCATCTACTATTTTATGAACCTAGATATATTTTGAATCAAATTTTTTATTTCTTGCAATTCTTCTTTGGCCAACTTGTTTACATATTACCATATCTTAGGTGTGAAATGTTTTGAATCTATGATCTGTGATATATTTTGGTTAACGTTAGATGATTCATTAGAACTTTAGATGGGTGTTTTGCAAGTCAATAGGTAAATGATATCTAGGTAAGGCGACAATGAGATTATATTGATATATGTCATGTTTTAATCCTAATTTAGAAGGGGGATTGAATCATATTTGACATGCTATGTTCATGCTATTTATGATACAATGAGAGAGTGAATGATAGGTGGTGGTTGTGAAACTCATCCAAAATGTTTTCCATCGTATGGTAATCAACCATTAATTCAACCCTTATATTATTTTCAATAATATTACAGTCAACAAACTTCCACTTTCTGTGACAAGTGCTAGTTCTTGTTGGTTAAATTTGATCAAATTATTCTTAATTATGATTTTTGGGTTCAATCCTAAACTATACTATGATAATATCTGTCCATTTGCGGTTGGGGTTGATGTACACTTGAGTAAGGTAAAACCTTAAGAAATTCATCCCTTAGGAAATTATTGTGCGATAAATTTTCACATCAGTGAGTCTTGAATAATAGATGGATGCCAAAACCCTCTCATCCTTGGTCTTGTATGGTCTAATAGGAGAAGTCTTTCTGGGTAAAAGGGATTTAAATTTGGAAATTTCTTGGGAATGAATAAACAATGTTCCATCTAATGAAACCTTTCTATAGGAGGTAGAATGGACATTAGCAATGTCTCAAACCTGGGGTTATGATTGGGGTTCTTTCTCTTCCCAGTGAACATTGTCAATTTTAGGAGAAAGATCATGGAGAAATAGCTAGGGTGAGGAAGAGAGAGAGAACGAGAATAGAGGTCAGACACGGAGTGGGAGATGTGATTAGGGTTTGGGAGTATTTTAGAAGTAGGGTACATGGTTTTGACAGGGTTTAAGTAGATTGGAACTAGTTGGATGATTCTAATTTTGCTGACATACCATATATATTATTTACAAAACTTGGTTTGTGTCATTAGAAACTTGGTTGATGGCAAATTCTTCACATCCCCTACAAGGATTGTTGGCCTATATCTTTCTAGGACCAATTCAATCGATGAAATTGCTTAGCAAAAAACAAAAGATTTATAAAATCGAGATCTAAGTTCATGTTTAAATAAAATTGTGATCCTAACATGTATATACAATTTACAAAATTAGTTTTGACTCATTATATGCCATTTTACTAGTAAATAATGAAAATTAAATTTTATTCCAAATCATGAAGTAAAACATATAAACTTGGCATTTCCTCATTGAAAACAAGCAATAAGATATACAATTCATACCTAGGTTATGTGCCTAAAATGATTTATCCCATCAAGAAGGTTGGCTCACTATGTGAGTTACATGCCCACTATGGTGTGCATGTAGTTGAGAAGGGATGGGGGTTTACACATTTGGGGTGGGGTCATTGAAGTGTCTCCTCCTCGGAGGGTGGTTCTCACATATCAAAGAAAAATATGTGCAATTCAAACGTAATAGATTCATTCAACATCTTGCTATTTAGGGGACATACAATATTTGTTAATGAAAATGATAGGAAATTATGATATGATAAAATTATATTGTTTCCTAGCAAGAGGTTTAGTGAATATATATCCAAGTTGATTTTTGGTGTTCACATGTGATATATATGTACACACACAATATATATATATAGTCAGGCTAGAATACACTCGAGTGTACAGATCACACAAATACACTCAAGTGTGTTTGCATATCAAGGCTATTTTTTGCAAAATGTAAACCATTGATCTTCACTATCATACTATAACTACTCTACATATAAAATTTTAGCCCATTTGGATGAGTTTTAGTCAGTTATCCAAGGACAACAAAATCGACATGCGAAACTAATTTGAAATGCATAATTTTTGTGATCTTTATAACATGATCTATAAATGTCCAAATGTGCTTAAATTTTTTATATGAGCTATTCACAAGATGTTTAAGAAGATCAATGGATTATATTTTTGAAAAAAATATTGCATCATGAAAAACTACTTGAGTGTATTCTACTCTGAATACACTCGAGTGTATTCTAACCTGACTTGAGTGTATTTAGGCTAGTGTACACTCGAGTGTACCAGAGGCACCGTACACCTCAGTCATTTTTGAAGATGTAGTAAATTTTTAAAAAATCTAGACCGTTGATCTTCTTAATTATCATAAGAACATACTATATAATAAATTTAGCTCATTCAGACACTTATAGGTCGTTTATCTAAAGGAGGCAAAAATCATGCATTTCAAATTAGTTTTGTGCGTCGATTTTGTTGTCCTTAGATGAGTGACTTACACTCATCCAAATGAGTTCAAATTTTTTATGTGACCTATTATTATTGTAACCATGAAGATGAATGGATTAGATTTTGAAAAAACATGGTCTAGATAGGAAAACACCATTGGGGTGTACGGCGTGATCTGTACACTCGAGTGTATTCTAGCCTAACTCTCTCTCTATCTCTCTCTCTCTCTCTCTCTCTCTCTCTCTATATATATATATATATATATATATATATAGTCAGACTAGAATACTCTCGAGTGTATTCAAAGAAATATATATATATATATATATATATATATATATATATATATATATAGTCATACTAGAATACACTCGAGTGTATTTGGAGAAATATATATGTATATATATGTATATATATATGTATATATATGTATATATATGTATATATATATATATATATATATATATATATAAATACAGTCAGGCTAGAATACACTCGAGTGTATTCAGAGCAGAATACACTCAAGTAGTTTTTTATGATGCAATGTTTTTTCAAAAATCTAATCCTTTGATCTTCTTAAACACCTTGTGAATAGATCATACGCAAAATTTGAGCACATTTGGACATTTATAGGTCATGTTATAAAGACCGCAAAAATTATGCATTTCAAATTAGTTTTGCACGTCAATTTTTTTGCCCTTGGATGAGTGATTTACACTCATCCAAATGGGCTTAAAATTTGTATGTAGTCTAGTTATATTATGACAGTGAAGATCAATGGTTTACATTTTGTAAAGAATAATCTTGATATGCAAACACACTTGAGTGTATTCGTGCGATCTGTACACTCGAGTGTATTCTAGCCTGACTCTCTCTCTCTCTCTCTCTATAAATTATATATATATATATACATATAGTTGCATGGTGAGTATTAATCAGACTAGCATATATTAAAAGATAGGGTAGGAATCCATATATTTCATACCAAGGGATGGGAGGACTAAAAACTAAGTTCCAAATAAATATAGTATTTATAGGAGGACTTATACCTTAGTGAATCAGTAGGAGGATTAAAACCTCAGTGCCTGGAAAGAGGACTAATACCTTAGTGTGAACATATAATATATTATAGGAGGATTAAAACCTCAGTTCATCACCATGAGGATTAAAACCTCAATGCTTGCAAAAAACATGAAGTTACTACTAATGTTATGGCTATTGAATTCACATATGCAAATTAGGAAGGCAATATAAAGTATAATCGTGCTCAAGTCAGGGATGAGAACGTCCAACTAGTATTAAGTGTGTTTAGAGGACCTGTAAATAAGTATTCTATCATCTCCACAATTAAGATACATCATAAGACCATCAAAGGCCGCCACTTGAGAAATAAGGTTCCATTTAATTCAAAAGCACAAATTAGGGTTCAATGATGAAGTAAGATGAACATGACACATATTTAAAGTACAACATTCATATCAAATTATTAATATGATCTAAAGATCTATATCAATAAATTAGAATCAAATTGTCCAATCACAACATGAAAGAGGACTTCACATACTAATATCTCATAGAGGTTTAAGAGAGAGAACAAGATAGTAATTTCTCAATATAACATATGGGGAATGCAACATACATTAAGATATAGAGATAAGTTAGATCCACTTCCCAATCTGAATAAAGCGTGTAAAATACATCATCAAGTATGGATATGTCCATATTCAACACTAAGTCTCCATCACAACTTCAAATAGCCTAAGCCTATATATGGAATCAAGGTTAATATTGCATTAATTACATAAAAACAAAAAATTGTCTTTTTATTATTAACGAATTTGTTTATCAAACCCACATCATAATTTATATTATATAAATCTAAGTCTATAACATACTTTACTTTATTTTTATGACTTGTATATTCCTAGATATCATTTTATAAGATTCCATCCAATAATATATATATGTATTTAATATATGTAGTTAGGCGATGTGAATCATAACAATGTATAGAGAAAAATCCCAAAATTTCAAGACATATTTTTGTTTATTTTTGTGACCTAAAATTGAATTGTAGTGAACTTTAAAAAATCTTGCCAATCAGAATTCTTGGAATATCTGCCTATAAAGATCCTTATCCTCTTAGAGATGTAGGGTCCAACTGAGGTGGACCTATAAAGGCTTTACATATTACCCTGGGCCCGATCAAACCAAAGCATACCCAACATGATAACAAAGGGAGAAAAGACAACAATATCCCTTCTGTGTAAAACAAAACCAAACAGATGCCGGGGCTTATCTCAATTTTATTCACCCTAAAACTTCCCCAGAACCTTGTCAGAAAGTAAGGATTGGAAGAAAGGAGAGCCTCTAACGGATTATTCTCGTAGGATAAGAGAAGGAAGAAAATGTTTCAAACTCACCTCTGACCATGGGAGTTTCTTCATGAAGATGGGTCAGAAATAGAGCTGACAGTTAGGTCTGGTTAGACTGGGTCCTAACCAATAAAGTGAATTTTGGGTTTCATTTGCTCCTAAATTGGGTTTCTACTAAAATGTGTATGTAATGTGCAAAACTAAGAACATATTTTGAATTAGCACTATTTATAGGACATGCCAAAAATACTGAGTTATCAACATTAGATATATGTTAAGTAATCTCTCAAAAGACTCATTTTAAGTCATTTAGGGTTACTCTTGGGATGAAGGGGTTGGGTTTGGGTTATTTGGATCCCTACAAACCAAATGAGATTTTTTGACTTTAATGCGAGTCACAATTTGGCTTGGGTCCATCAATCTGTATCTTAGATTTCCATCCCCAGTCACAAACAACTATCTAAGAGTCAAGGGTAATAGGGGAAGTGAAAGATGGGAGACTATACTCAGAAACCTCAATGCAAAAAAGAAATACGTACCAAGAAGCCCACTTGAAAGAGGGGATTATAACAAGCTTGGACACTTCACTAGAAGTTGAAGGACATGAAGCCATAGAGAGGTGATGCTGGTGGGAAGAAGCTCTTGAGGCTGGTATGTGAGTGGGTGATTTGGCAAAGGGGTTTGATCACACGAACATCCTTGGACACATCCTAGGATGGTTCGAGCCCAACCAATTAAGCCGAGGTTCTCTAGAGTTTCATTTTCAAAATGATATATCAAGGAGTAAGATTGAGTAGGAAGGATCAAGGGGAGAAAATTGGGAAACATTAGGAGTCATTACAGGTTCCTAGATAGTCAACAACAATGAAAAGGGGTTCATTTATAGTTGGGACTTGACATTGTGGCCTTTGGGGAAAGAGATAGGGAAATGCATTTTAGGGATTTTTTCAAATAGAACAAAAGATAGGGAAAGTATATGTCATTGTGTGTAGATTTATACAAGGAAAATAATGGGTTAGAAATCAGGGAAAACAAATGAGAGCCAAGAGAGAGTCGAGGGAAAGAAAATCAAAGTTGTATAAACATATGAGAGAATCTGAAATTGGAAAGTAGGAGACAATAGGCATGCCGTATGATTAGAATTCAACAGCTAAAGACGAACCCAATTTTAAAAAACTAGGGGTTCCATATAAACTTCAGGAAACCATGGATTAAATTGCATGACAATGAAATTTGTTAGGAAAGTTCATTATATCCACTAAATATTTGATATTTCTCAATATTTCTTTCCTAATATATTGGAGAGATCAAACAATTCTTAAGTAAAGTGAATTTTGATGCCTATGCTATTTATGACATGTAGAATCTGAATTTTAGATTACTTTTCACTTTTTGGGAAAGTCATCATTTTATTTAATATCATAGATATTATCTTATATTTTCTTCTCTAAATTGAATTAAAGCACTTAAGGACATTTAATGTGAAACTTAGACCCTAAGCAAAATGAAACATAAGGATTCTAAATATTATGTTAGTTTTCACTTTAGTCTTAACTAATTAAGGTATCTAAAAAATTATGCCTAAAGGAGGTTATTTCCATATTTATTCACCTAATAAATATAGTTATGCATAATGTGCTGACATTATACTCTTTAGGATTATCTTCACATGAATTATTACAAGGGAGTAAAAGAGATTTTTGTCGAAACGATACTCCTGTAATTGAACCGTAGGTCAACTAGGTATTTGCGAACATGCTCAAATTCATCATTAGTCCATAAGTCCAATAGTAATAGCACAAGCTAAAACACCAACTTTTCACTTTCTTACATTGGAATTCCTCAGTAATTGTGCAAAAATGGGAGAAGATGAATTTGATGAACATGCAATCACTTTCCAAATTAGGGATCAACATGTCAAAATTCCACTCATCATTCTACAGGAAGTCCTCATGTCCTCTAAGAATGACAGAGAAGACACATATGCTTCCCAAAATCTTAACACAATAACACAAGATTCAATAGAAATACAGTCTTGGAAGAATGGATAAGAGAAACTACCTTTGTAGTTTCCAAGGTAAAAACATAACAAATTTAAAACATGCATACATGCACTTCTAGAATTTCTAAATACACACTTTTGGATCATGTTGAAAATAGTATCATGAAAAAACATGATTTATATGGTGTTCCATACACAATCACAAAATGAATTTTCTCATTTCTCCGTATATCATTTAAAAAATATAAGAGGAAATAAACCCCTCATGATGAGAGGTATAATAAAAATTATTACTTATGATCACACCGCATTGATTTGAATAATTTTGAACAATTCAAAGAAGAACGTATATTTTTCCATCAACATATTGCATCTACTAAAAAGATAAAGACAAAATTATAACCTTTTTTTCGAGAATCAGGTTGACACGTGTCATTACCAATATTTCCCTCTCTAGTTATGGAGAGGAATACATATGACTAGATTCTCAAATGCTAGATGCTACTATTCAAGAAGCCGCTATAGAATCCCCTTAGCATGAACATGTTTTACAGATAGTTCAACCAAAGATGATCAACCAAGAGGAACAAATCCTAATTCTCCCTCAAAATAAACTTCAGAATTGGATTAGATCTCCATAGATACATGAAATCGGGAAACTAGCAAGCTGAATGAATTAGTCATTATTTTGAAAGGTCAAGTTGCTTTAGTGACCAGAGTAGTCCTAGGTCTTGATTGGTAACATCGACCAAAATATATTATGTTGATTTATCTAATCAACCAAAACCTCCGCATGGGTAAGATATTCCTATTATTACAAAGACAATAACTCTTGTAATACAAGCCTCAACAATAAAGGAGGTGGATAATGGGGTACAATATTAGATAATCATTTCAACCCCTAACTTAGTTATTCAAAGAGACATAACTTCCTGCATTGTTTTAATCCTATCATCAAATCTTTTCAAGATGTTGAAACTTGTTCTATTGATATTATGTACAAATTAAAGAATTCACATGTACATGCAACTTTTTTGTCCAACTAGCATCATATACTATTACATGAAACATTACAATATCATCATAAAGATAAAGCAATTACTAATGAATTTGCTAAAGATGCACATAAAGAGAAATCACCTATCAATGTTATCTTTAACAATCGTTTATGCAATTCTTAACTAAAACTAATACACAACTATTCATATATAAATTAAGAATGGCTCACTAAAAAAAGAAGTTTTTCTAGATATTTAAAAGTATTCAAGTTAATCTAGACAATAAACTAGTACATAAACCAACACAACCTATTAAGGCAACTAAGAAACCTGTGATACTTGTTCCTCGACTTGCAATATGTATTTATTCTACCATTCATGAACACATATTCATCTTAGTTTTAGTCTTACACTTACATCTCTCATGTTGCCTTTGTTTTTGCTTCTATATATTTTCCCTTAATTTTATGTACATATTTAAGGTTTTGATCGAATCTAT
The DNA here is from genome assembly GCA_963693085.1 of Alisma plantago-aquatica. Lineage (NCBI taxonomy): Eukaryota > Viridiplantae > Streptophyta > Magnoliopsida > Alismatales > Alismataceae > Alisma > Alisma plantago-aquatica. The sequence goes on along the minus strand of OY856412.1, from coordinate 1,077,789,301 downwards.
TGGTTTCCATGACAAGATTAAGTTTGCATCATGTACAACAGATTAGGCCACAACGATCCCGCTCATCGACTAGCAGGCCCAAGAAAATTTTGATAAATTGGACTTGATTTGGTAATCCATCCCTTAATCAATCTTCTTTCCCATTGATCCATGTTTTCATCGACACAAACATTTGAGGCTAAAAGGGAAATCCTTGAATTTAGAGTTTTTAACAGCATGAAGAGGCCAAGTATAAGAAGAAGTTTTCTTGTTAGACTTTATATAAAAGATGTCACTCCTCAAACAAGAGAATCTAGAATATGAAGACCCTCTAGAAACCAACCTCATTGATCCTAAAGTTAGAGAGTCAATTTATGAATGAATGAAGCAGTGCATGCTTCACCTTCATTCAGTAGAAAAAGAAACAAAGCTGAATTTGAAGAACTTAATGCAATGCAATCTACCTTACTAAGGAACTAGTTGAAGCACCAAAGTCCCCTAAGATAAATTTTTTCTAGATTGTTTAAAGTATGTGTCCCTATGTGATGTGAAGGTATGCCCAATGATAATCAATTTCAATCTGACATCTGAGCAAGAAGACAAACTATTATCTAAACTAATAGAAAGGCAAAAAGCCATAGGCTACAAGATGAGTGATCTCGCTGGGGTGAGTCAAATGTTATGCATGCACAAGATCCCTATGATGGAGGACCACCAACAATATGTAGAACACCAGTGTAAATTGAACCTGAACATGAAGGAAGTGGTTCACCTAAAGTCATGAAGTTGCTCACTTTTGGCATCATTTACCCTATGTCTAGTTCAGCATGGGTGAGCCCAGTACAAATAATTCCAAAGAAAGGAGGTACCAAAATGGTACGCAACAAAAACAACAAACCCGTCCCCACTCTCACAACCATCGGGTGGAGGATGTGCATTGATTATAGGAAGTTGAACAAATATGTGTGCATGGATCATTTTCCATTATCTTTTCTAGAGAAGGTCTTGGAGAACCTAGCTCATCAAGAATATATTTTTCCTATCTAGATGGTTATGCTGGATTCTATAAAATTCCAATTCATCCAGATGACCAAGAGAATTATACTTTCACATGTCCCCTTGGGACCTATGCCTTCATAAGAATGCACTTTGGGCTCTGTAATGCACCAACCACATTCTAAAATTGCAGGGCAGCCATTTTTGCAAGATTAACTGAAATATTATGGAATAATTCTTTATCTATGGAGGTTCATTCGAATCATTTCTTAGAACATCTCCCTAGAGCCCAAACACCATGAAGAAGCACATCTGGTGCTTAACTAGAAGAAATGTCATTTTATGGTGAAAGAAGGTATTGTGTTAGGCCACATAGTCAACAATCGAGGACTCAAAGTAGACAATGAAAACATAGAAGTGATAGATAAACATAACCCTCTAGCCATAATAAGAGAAGTTAGAGCCTTATTAGGTCATGCATGCTTCTACAAAAGATTCATCAATGATGTATCCAAGATATCTAAGAAAATGACAAACATATTGCTCAAGGATGTTGAATTCCACTTTGACAAAGAATGTATGATGAGTTTCAACAATATGAACCAGACCCTTACTTCAACCCCCATTATTTGAGCTCCACATTGGTCTCAAACCTTTAAGATTATGGGCTATGCTAGTGATTATGAAGTGAGAGCATTTTTGGGCCAACACATAGACAAGAAGCACCACATCATATATTATGCATCCATGACTCTTAATGAATTTTAGAGAAATTACATGACTACTGAGAAGGAATTATTAGCAATTGTGTATGCTTTTGATAAATTCAGATCATACATCGTGGGCTCAAAAGTTATAGTTTATATTGAAAATGTTGCAATAAGATATCTATTAATAAAGAAGGATGTAAAACCCAGACTGATCCAGTGGATCCTTCTCCTACAAGAGTTTGACCTAGAGATACAAGATAAGAAAGGTGCAAAGAATGTAGTTTCTTATCATTTGAGTTTCATTCACAATCATGACATAGAAATTGTCCCTATAAATGACTCCCTATTAGATGATTAGATCATGAAAGCCTTAGATGCTTTTCATTGGTATGAAAATTTTGTTGACTACCTTGTCGCATGTATTATTCACCCAGAATGCACTAGAAATGCAAGAAAGAAACTCATGCATGATCTTAGACAATATTAGTGGGTTGAACCATACCTTTTTAAATGATGTGATGATGGTCTCTATTGATTATGTATTATAAAGGAGGTAGACCCTCTATTTCTATAATAGTGCCACTCAGGCCCTGTTGTAGGCCACACGACTTCTAAGAGGACTGCACCAGGTGTTGACAATGTAGATTTATCTACCCCATGATATCAAAGGATGTTTACATATTTGTTTTGTCCTGTGATAAATGTCAAGTGTCTAGAAACATCACCAAGAGATGAGATGTCCCTAAATCTTTGGCAAGAATTTGAAACCTTTGATGTTTGGGGTGTGGACTACATGGGCCCGTTCCCCTCTTCATACAACTTCTGTCACATACTAGTAGTGATTGATTATGTCTCTAAATGGATATAGACTATACCACAGTAAAAGGTGATTTAGAGCATGTATCAAGATTTTATGAAAGTTTATCTTTCCTAATTTTAGAGTCCATCACACTATCATATCTGATGGGGGTTCTCATTTTCTGGAACGAAGTTTTAAAACTCTATTGAGGAGATATGGCATATATCACAAGCTAATGTCTCCTTATCATTTGCAAACCAGTGGGCAGGTGCAAGTGTCAAACCATCAACTCAAGGCTATTCTGGAGAAAACAATTGGCCAAAATATGAAGGATTGGTCCAAAACATCAATGATTCTCTATGGGCCTACATGATAGCTTTTATGAATCCTATTGGAACCACACCTTTTATATTGATCTATGGAAAGAAATGTAACCTCCTTGTAAAAATCAAACACAAATCCTAGTGGGCAATTAAGTAACTAAATTTTGATTTGAAGGAAGTTGGGTAGAAGAAATAACTACATCTATAGGATCTTGAGGAGCTTATAATGATTTCATACAAGAATGCACAGATCTATACCTTTTTTCTCAAAATTGGAAATTCATTCATCCCATTGCCCAAAGGTCTTGAACTTGTGACCTCTCAGTCATACGGCATCAACTTTACCATTTGGATGCCAGCACATTAGCAGAATGCACATAACTATAAAAAGAGAACAAAAATACATAATTGTGGTCAAATGAAAAGGAGATACATACAAGTCAAAGACCAAGTTCTTATCTTTAACTCATGATTGAGATTTTTTCTAGGTAGATTCCAATCTTATTTGTGTCGACCATACATTGTAAGGCATATCTACCCACATGGTGCCTTCATCCCCTAGAGTGAAAACTCTAGAAATTTTATGGCAAATGTACATCGATTAAAGAGATATTTACAATGGAATACATGAGTGTTGAACTACCTCTCAACCTTGTAAAACCTACTCCTCCATCGAACAATTGAAATCAAGGCCTCGAGCCAATGTGTAAAGCACAAGTTCTTGTCGAGAGGCAACCCAATCTTTAATTTAGTTTTAGCTCTTAAATTTAGATTAGAAAATTTTGCATCCATTAGATAATGGGTCACAAGATGCCATCTTAAGTTCTAACAATTTCATTTTAGAATTTTAGATGGAGGAACATTGTTGATGGGAACGCAACCACGTCTAGTGGCCCAACTAGCACAATTTTCCCCTCCATCTAGGATTCAATATTTTCTCAGAATGAGAAAATTTCTAACTGTAGGGTGGAGGGTGAGTGGTACATATTATACTATCCATCCACACCAATCTGTGTAAGACATAAGATCCCATCATTGCATTTTTTAGAAAATTTTGACACAATTTTCAAACATTGGCTGCATAGAAATTTGATGTACGCTTTTCATCAAAGCCATTATCTAGCTGGGTAATTCTTTTTCCATGCAATTTTTTTATCATTATACCCCTCGCATTCAAAGCAAAGCATCAAAAGGAACAACTTCTAAAATCTGACCAATGGATAGAAATCACATTGTGAGGCCCATGAATCCTAACATCATGTTCATCGGTAAAAGATGACAAGTATCTATGAATGGAGAGGGATCAACCACATTGTTCTTCCTACTGATAGTGGAAAAACTAATGTGGAATCACAACTTGATCCTCGTCAAGTCATTATTTGAGTATGGAGTGGCAAGGAGGAATACCTGGTGCCCCTAATTATAAATCAAGTTGCATTATGATCCAAACTAGAGCTGGCAATCAGGAGAGTCGGGTCAGGTTTGGGTCGGGTCATTACGGGTCAGAGATAATTTAGGTTATTATATTCTTTCAGGTCGGGTTGGGTTTGAGTTGGGTTAGTATCAGGTTGGGTCCCTTCGGGTCATTTTGTATTTTCGGGTCAACTCGGGTTTGGGTCAGGTCAAATTTGGTATAGATTTTTTCATGTTACATTATCCGGTCTGGCCGGGTTCAAATCAAATCTTTTTGAGTGGTCTTAATATCGGGTCGGGTCAATTTGCATTATTTCCTCGGGCTAATTTGACTTTGGGTGGAGTCATTTTCAGATTGGGTAGTAATCATATTGGGCCTTCTTGGGTTGTGTATTTTGTCCAGGTCTAGTTGTTTTGGGTTGAGTCTTAGTCTGTTTAGGTTGGAGAGTTGGCAATCAGGAGGGTCAGTTCGGCTTTGGCCAAGGTCATTATGGGTCAAAGATTATTGAGGTTATTTTATCTTTTCATGTCGAGTGGGTTAGTATCGATTTGGTCCCTTCAGTTCATTTTGCATTTTTTGATCAACTCGTGTTCAGGTCTGGTCAATTTTGACACAAGTTTGTTCAGATTCATTTATTGGGTTGGTTTGGGTTCGTCAAATCACTTCATGTCGTTTCAATTTACATTATTTCCTGGGGCTAACTCGAGTTTGAATCGAGTCATTTTGAATTTGGTAGTTATCAAGTTGGGGTTTCTTGGGTTGTATATATGTATAATCAACTTGTTATGAGTTGGACCTCATTTAGGTCACATTGTGACTTGTGATAATTAGTAATGACTAATAAATTGTATTAATTAAAAAATAAATAAAATATTCTTTTTACTTGTTAATTTCTTCTTTTAGTATCCATTATCTCATATATTTCCCTTTCCTTTTCCTTACTATCAAATTATCAAACAAACTATTTTTTTTAAAGAATATACCAAGAAAGCCATACCAAAATCTATTCTAAAACTAAAACTTGACTTCTCATCTTCTCGCTAGTTGCTACTCGCTAGTACTCAGTCATGTTGACATTGTGTGAGGTCGGTGTTTGGTTGGATTGAGTTTGGGTCGGGTTGACATTGAGTCGATCGGTGTAGGGTCGGTTTGACGTCAAATCAGGTTGATATAGGGCCATGTTGGTGTTGGATCGGGTTGACATTGGGTTGGGTTTGTGTTGGTTAGGTTGACGTCGGGTTGGGTCAATGTCAGGGTAGGTTGATATTGAGTTGGGTCAAGTCAGGTGTGATTATTTCAGGTTGATTCGGGTCACACGATATCACCGAGTCAGGTGTCGGGTCAGGTTTGGGTCTGACAATTCCGGGTCATCTTGAGTTTTTGATAAACATCGGGTCGGGTCGGGTTGGGTTTGGGTTTATATTTTTTCAGGTTTAATCAGGTCGAGTTGCGGATAGGACGGGTCGGGTCAACTTTTTCCATCTCTAATCTAAACTCTCTTCTACACCCTTCTACCATCTTATTATCCCTACATACATAAAAAGCCACAAAAGTGGTATCAAACCTAAATTTGGGGAGGCACAACCCCCTTTCTTTATTTGCTTCATCCATACCTCTCACTATGTAATAGGGATGTACAACCAAAAGTAAAAGAAAAGATGCCAATGTACACAAAAGAAAAAAATACAATCTCGAGTCAAACTGAGGAGAGATTCATAATTTTTTTTTCAATCAATGTAATTGTAGCCATAAATAAAATCTTGAGTTGAATAGAGGAGAAATTTGCTACTTACTTCCATTCTTGATTTCTTTCCCTTTCCACCTATAGGCACAATGAATGCCTCAATTTGACCACTCTCTTGAGAAACACCAGTGTCAGACCAGATTTACACTTTTTTTTGTGTGGGTCCCTCTAAACTCTCATGAAGCTTTTAAACATGCCTGATCTTGGAAATAGTGGGGTGGAAGTGTTTCAGTGAAATGAAATTGGGAAAAAAGAAGTTGCAAGATCTGTCTAATGATATCAGAAAGTTGATATGATTGCCATACTTGAAAATAAAGAAGCTAATATGATGTGAAGATGAGGCAATCACAAAGGTTGAAAATATTTGATTGGTGACTATTTTAAATTTTATTCTACTCAAGAATGAGAAACATTTAATTTTGGGTTATTTTGATGAATACATATTCACCTTATTTTCAGTTGCATCTTTCTTTCAATTTTGTACTTCGATATCTCATATTACCGTTGATTTTGCTTCCATATAGTTTTCCTTAATTTTATGTAAATATTTAAGGTTTTGATCGAATCCATTGGTTTCTATGGCAGAATTAAGCTTAGCTTAATGTGCACCAAGTTATGCCAAGGTGGTCCTGCTAATTGACTAGAGGGACCAAGAAACTTTTGATAAATTGAACATATTTTTGATAATCAATGCCTTCTGCTTTTGCATCGACCTAGCTCTTCATCAATGCAAAAAATCTGATGATACACTAATAATCCCCCCGAGGTGGTTTGTTACTAGCATGACTGACCCTTGACCGATGGAGTCTGCAACCAATAGTGACCGACAGAGTCTAGCCCAATGTGACTCTTTTTGCCCTTCCATTGAGCATGCCCCAACGACTTAGTGACTGACGAGATCCCTACAACCCAATGCCTGACCACCTAAAGTTTTTCTACCTCCTTGTTGATCTACTCCTGATGGAGCGTCTACCTCAACCATCAGTGTATTCCTTCATCGACTGACTATGTCCTTGCAAGCTACCCCTAAAGGTTAGTCTACCCAAAGGGAACCTCCATCGAACCCGACAGGAATACTACGTCCAATCGATCAACAAGGCATAGACCCCTGATGAGATAACTACAATTTCCCCCGATGGGTCACCCTCCTATGAGAAACAAACTCATCTCATCAACCGACCATCTTCTTTACATGATTGTCTACCCAAGCCCCAATGAGGCAACAATCAACTGTGTTTGGTGGACTAATAAAATGAAGGGTCCTCCTCTTGCACTCCCTCAACCTATAAATAGCTACCATCTCCACCATAGAGGGGGATCAATTTCACTCCAAGACAGTTCCAGGCTACCACTCCATCCATCCAAGGGAACAATGACTGTCAAAACTCTTCCACCAGGCACCTCTGTGGACATTTGATTTCCATTTATGCTTTGCCAAGGTCCATCATCAAGACACAAAGGTGGTTAGATCTTAGACGATATTGTCGTATGCTCCTTCTCGATGAACTAGAGCTCTAGGAGAGAAGAATCAAGGAGGGAATACCTTGTTCTTCACCTATGGCTAGTATTCATCTCCTTCAATTGAATCCAGTCACTACATCAATCAAAGACGTTGTTGTTCACACTGAGCCGCTCCCCTTCCAACTACTTTAGCTATGACCCTCTTGTCTTTTCCCCCACTTTTTGTGATTTCATCATGAAAAGATAGTAATATTCCTCATTGAGGTGCAGGGACTAGTCCTACTACCTATTCTTGTATGTCCATCCTTTTGATGTTTGCTGGCTTGCATATAACTGTTTTAATCAATGTTAATTATTTAATGCATGTTTTGTGGATTGATCTCCCACTTTGCATGATCTACTATATTACTTTGTTGTTAGAATTGAATTCTTAGGTATTGAATATCGATTAACTTTGTTGACACATAGATGAGAACTTCAGAAGGGATGCCTCTAGAGATGTAGATACATGACCGGGGAATAACAAGACATCAAGTTCATTAAGATATCTACATGATTTCCCACACCTAATAGGTCAATCTTGCCCGTTCCTTTGAATGGTTTCATCAAGACTAGATATGTTTGTATGTGTAGCAGCAGTAAAAGCTAATTCCACCCTAGTGACTTCCATCATTAATCTAAACCCAATTTTGATCCTACACTTTTCCTTTCCTTTGCAAGTATTCAATTCTACCCAATGAACTCTTGGTTTATATATTAGTCTTAGTTCAACTAGATACAAGTTATCAAACTTATTGAAGACATTATGACTTGGGATTTTATCCATAATTATACTATAATAAGACTCATCCACTTGCAGATGTATTGTTGCACATTGTTTTGGTAAAAACTTAGGGATTTCAACCCTAGGTGAATTTGTTAGTGCGATAAAAATCATGTCAGCCATAAACATTGATAAAGAACCATCTCAATAGACAATTAAATGTACTCCTAATTCTAATAAAAGATAATTACATATATCAATATCAAGATTTAGAACCAATACAAACCATGTCAATCGAGGATCATCTAAATCCCTGAGCCATCATTTGGTCGGGCAGTGCAAACTCAACAAAATTCACTATCCTTCCTACAAAAAAGACTTGCTACTAAGGAAAAATAATATTCATTTCGTCTTCTCCTTCATGAGAAAGGTGTCAAAAGATCTACCATATCCTCCCTATCTAGAGAGGACAACATTCTTTGGTTAGCAAAGAAATTCAAGGATGATGTCTTTAGCAGGATCCTTGGTGAAGATTATAGATCATGCTTAACACTAAGATGAATCATGACTATTTTAGTATTTTATTCTATACATGAAACTCTCCTTGAAAATATCAACAATCTATCCAATAAGTTTACTTCTTCAAAAAATTTCATGCTGCACAATGACCAGTCAATAGAAAAAAGAAAAGGCTATCACAAATGGTGCTTGTAAGAACTTTCAATCTCTGTAATATACACTTATTAACCATCCTTGTTATCCATGAAGAACACTAGATCCTTTTCAAACCTAATAAACTAAAATATTATACATAGAGACATCTCTGATTCTTATAGGGGCAGCGCAAACAACTTGCATATTGAAAAAATGAATCAAAAGAACTTTTTCTATTTTTAAAAAATTATGCACCATATTACACCAAATGAATTCAATCACAACACTCTGTATCCAAAAGATGAATCTGGACATTGAGGATTCTTTGTTCTTTAATGATCAATACCACATGTTAAGGGCTCAAGATCAAGCCAATTCAGAAGAAATATCATTAACTACAAGAATAATACATATGTGATATCGTTCGTTCATCGAGATTTCAACTCCCAAATGATGAAGCTGGATTTAATAGATGTTTTATTCCACCTTACTTATTTTGTTTTCTTCTACTTGATGACAACTAAAATTTAAAATGTGGAGTGACGAATAATTTGAATATTAAACAAAAGCATTCATACCCTTTTTTCTTTTCTTTTATTTCTTTTATTCTCATTTCATAATTTTTTAATTTCATAATTTCTTTATCTTTAGTAACCACTAACACTACTATAATAGATTGCATGAATGCTTGTGTCTACCAAAGTCTATCCATCAATTCTTATTATTACCCAACAATAAGTAGTTTAAGTGGTTTTTTGAGAATTTTTTATTAATCATAACATCATATCATTTTATTTAGAAAAATCTATATTTTTTTCTCTCAAAACTTTATTTAGAAGTAAAATTTGATTCTCTTATGTGAAGAAGAATGAAAGGAAATCACCATTTTTGTGATATTCTAGTCATTCTATATTTTATAACTTTTTTTAATTAATTAATTAATGAGTTTTTTATTTCAGAGAAACTATCTTTGAATAAGACTAAACCAAGTTAGAGCCTCTTGAAAAGAATTAAGTTGAATAACTATAATAAGAATAGCCAACAAAAAGAAAAGGGGAGAATGACCCATGGTGGAATCTAGCTTAATAGACTAATTTGGTAGTGATTTACTTCACAAAGGCGAGTCCCAAACATGACCATTGAATTATGAAAAACTTTCTAAAAAGGATTAATTTGTGTCATGTGCTTTTTGGCATTACCTCTCTTATCAATCAGTTTGAGGTTCAAAATCCTTTTTAACTCCTAAACAAGGGAGATACACCATGCAGTAGACAGAGGGTATCCTGAGGAATAAAATTCTCTTTACTTGTAATACAAGAAGGAATAAATATTTTACTAGAGATACTCAACCCCTATAAGATAAAATATGAGATTTGATGACCCTTGGTATAAAAGTCAAACTGAAGTACTCAAGTACAAAAATAATTGATTTTAATATGCATGAGCAATTATTAAACCTGAGAAGGGCCCAGTGAAATTTTATAGAAAGAAATTAGAATGAGGATATACTTAGGTTTAATATCTTTAGAAAACTACTTATATTCTCTTCTCTAGAACATGATATATTTTTAATGAAAAAAATTCTTTTCACAAAAAAGTTTTCTAAGCTATAATCAACCTATGATTCAGGACAAACTGGAGTTGTTGATAACATTCATTATTTTTCTATTATGATGTCTATAAATAGTTCTGTTTTGCCATTGATTAAAGACAAACATTTTTTTAATCTACACGAATCTTGGTAGTTTTAAATGTTGTGCATATTGAACGAGGAAACTACTTTGTTCTGAATTTGTTTGCAATTTGGGACTCATTTAGATAATCATATGAAGTAGCCTTCCAATCCTTATTTGGTGTGTGAAAAGCTCATGAAGCTGACATAGAAGGCCCTATTACTACTAAAGCAACTCCCATCAGTAGTCTATGCTATTTGGTAACCAGAATTCTCCATGCTTAGATAGACAACAAACATACCCAATCATGCCAAAGAAAGCATGATTTGAATAACTAAATATTATACTAAAAGTTCCATGTATCAAAATCTAGATTAATCACTTCAAATCCATTCAACCGAATAGAAGGAGAAACCCCCAATGCCATCAAGAATTTGACTGAGTAGCCTTTCATTCGATATGGTACTAAATTTGTATGATTGGGGTCCAACAATATCACAAAGTTCTTATATACTAAAGATCTCACATCTCAAATACGACATTCTCTTGACCAAACTCCATTAAAAAATTGTCCAAAGGTCTCTTATACCCTTCATCCAAACATCATTCCCATAAACATAACACTTATGTAAGAATTCTTAAGATTCAAAACTTCACCCTCATTCTCCACTCCTCAATGATATATGCTCATTGTCCACCCTTTTGTTAATGAATATATGACATTTCCATAACACCTTCCCAATAGTCAGTCAGAGACTTCCATACCACTAAAACACCACCATACCACACCACCAGAGATAGACTATTAGACATGCTTGCAACAATGCTATGATGTCCCAAAGTTTGATGCCCACCTGTGATAGACTATTAGACATGCTTGCAACAATGCTACAATGTCCCAGACTCTGATGTGTTTTTTCCATTGACTCAACCCTTAGAAACCTATGATTCTAATCTACCTAGTATCTTGTAACCAATGATGGAACTAAAATATATTCTAGATCATTTTTAAGCTCACTCACACATGAGTGACTAGTTTCATATTCTGGATTGAATGTTACTATTCTTCAATCTTTCTTTCAGTTCATTTGAACCTAGAATTTTAACAATTGTTTGTAGATACTTAATCCTCCCAATAATTTTACATATTTAGTGTATCTATATAATGTTCATGATGTCCATCATTTATTCTTAAACACTAGTCCTAGCCCCAAATGAGGAGGGTCACATTGAGTCTTGTGGTTATCACACCATGATGCATATGTATTGATATTTAGTCTCGAGAGATGTAGTGTCCACTAAATCTACACATTCTTGTCAAATTTGAGATAAGCCTAAGTAGAGTGATGTTGACCACTAACTCAGTAGGACTTGATTTTTATGTTTGTACTACTAGTTGATGGATAAGTTGATCAGGAATCAAAAGGGTCCAATCTGGATGCTTGTATTTAATTATCATCATATACCCTTGGTTTCAAACAAACTTATCTAGTTTAATTTTATTTCTTTCTTGAGTTTATATATATTTTATATCATGTTATCTTCAAATCAAAGTATATAATAAAAAACTAATAGAAATTTATGGCTTGTTTCGAGATACTGAGAAGGATCCCAATTCCACAACAAATACACCTCATACACTTGTGAGTATCAAATGTTGTGTGATAATTTCATAAATTTAAAATTTGTGCCTACAACCATGAGTAGTAGCCTGTATTCAATGAGATCATTGTTGTGTGATTTCTACATCATCTTTTCACATTCTATTACACATACATTTGGTTCATTCTGATATTATTTAGCCTCTTTTCATATTACTTTTGCCATCTTTTTGGTACTTTACTTATCGCATAACTTGCATTACATATATGCTCCAAATAAGACTGAAATAGCAGAATGCACGACGTGCAGGATGAACGCACGACGTGTAAGATTTCAAAAGAATTTCCATTTCACCCAGACAGTAAAATGCACGGCATGTTCGAGCCTTGAGCACGGTGTGTGCGTTTCTAGAAAAGTGCAGAAAAGCAAATGCACGGTGTGCACTTTAATGCACGGCGTGCAACTAGAGCATGAAGCTAACAAAAAATCTTCTGGAAAGTTGCACAGTGTACATACCTTCAGCACATGCCGTGCGCAGTGCATTCTAGAGTAGATTGAAAGTTTCTAGAAAGTTGCACGGCGTGCATTACTACTATGCACGCCGTGCGTAGTACATTCTGGAGCAACTGTCAAAGCTTTTGCACGACTGGCACTTTGGACGCACGCCGTCTCTCTGGCAGTTTCAGTATTTCAAAAAATATGAGTTTTTGTTTAAAATGAAGAGGGAACTTAATAGGTAGTTATCACTTGTCATAATTGAGAGTTCTCTCATCCCATAACCAAAGGAGAGTAGAGGAAGGTGATTTTGAGGATAAAGGAAGTGGTTTCTTGCCAAAGGAGCCCATTTCTTCTTCTCTTCTTCTCCATTGTCTTCTCCAAGGTACAACCAAGCTTCCCCAAATTTGTGCAGCTTCATGGGAGAGGAGCCAATTTATTTTGGAGCAGCTAAAGGAGGATATTTTCATCCCCAAGCCGGAATTCCTCCTTCTTGTGGTTACATTTTTGGATCTCTTTGTTTTTCCTCCTCTAGATCGTGTTAAAACCTGAATTTTCTGTAGCAAATCTGCAAAACATGATTATGGATGAGTAATTCTCTTTTCTTAACACGGGAGAGTAGCTCCCATGTCATAGTATGTATGGAATAAGTTAATTTCATACTAAATACTATGTTGCTTGTTTTTCTACCATGAAAGTACCAATTTTATCATCTCTTGCATGTATTGTTGGCCACTTTATATGTATGTGTTCTGCTTTCTTGCTTGATCTGAGAAGATAAGTAAGAATGTACGGAGGTGCCCTTCTTGGCAACTCTTTTTCTACTACGAGAGTGGAGATAAATGAGTTGAGGAATAGGTTGTGATAAAAAAGGAAATTATGCATGAGAATGTGACTTTGAGTTGAGACCGTTGCACTTATACCGGGAGGTGAAGTGCAACACAACTTTTCCTTTAAAACAAGTACCTATGTATGTTTAGATTTTTGTGTTCCTATGATGTGCTATGATATGTGAGTGAAATTATAATGTCCAAGACCCATTAATGTATGAATCTAAACCCTTTTAGTAATCTTTTTATTGCTTGTTTAAATCTGAATTTCTACAATTAGATAAACATTACCATCATTTTTAAACCCAATCTAGATTGTTGAACTTTAGTGTTGTTGCGCTCAATTAATTACTTGAGCTCCTTGTGTTCGATCTCGACTACACTACCTCTGTATACTTGTAGAGATTGGTTAAGTTGGGTAAACTTTCCTTATTAGGATTGAAACTCATTAGTCTATATAGCCAACAAGGGCGTGCACTTAACATGCACAGCGTGTTCATCTTTAATTTTGTCAATAAGCCTGTCATGGATGAATGTAATAATTTAGACTTGATTTCTGCCATAACTATCTTTATTTTGTGCAGACTGACTACTATTTTATGCAAAAATTTCAAAATGCATGATGTGTCTTTATTTGACACGGCGTGCACCTCAACAGAAATATAGTGTGATCGGGATATATCTCTAGATACACGACGTGTTTTCACCAACACACCGTGTTCTATTCACGAATATGTTTCAGGAAACTAACACGATGTGCATTTACTAGATGCACTCCGTTCACCTAGAGAGCTGCAAAAGACAAAAACTTTCTGGAAAGTTGCATGTTGTGCACTTGTTCATGCATGTCATGCTCCTGGAGTTGCAAATGTGCAAATAAGTTATTGGAATCATACACGACGTGCATTTATTCGATACACGCCATGCGTCTATCTTTCACTGAACAACAAGAGTTTCTGTAAACTCGCACGACGTGCATAAATTCATGCACGCCGTGCATATGGGTGCAAAATTAGGTCTTTAAGGTGAATTCAAAGAAGAACACACTCTGCATACATAAGACACGTTGTGCAACTGGGTGTAAAAGACAGTCTGAAAAGAGGAAATCAAAGAGGAACACGCCGTGCATGTTAAGTGCACGCCATGTCTTATTTCATAAAGTTAGGACAAAAGGGAGGGGGCACACGACCTAATTTCTCACTTGAGAAATCAGTCATGCGAGAGCAAGCCCTAGCCGTCGTGTAGCAGCCACTGTCTTCGAGCCACCGTGCATGCCGACCTCACGCTGTGTGCGTCAACCATGCAGTAGCCATCGTCTTCGAGCTGTCGTGCATGCCAACCTCATGCCGTGCGTGTTCACCAGCAGCCTCCCTTCTTCTTCAGCTCTAGCCACCTCCGTCATCACCTCCAAGCTCACACAGCACTGCTGCATCACACGACTATCAGTCGTGCATGCCCAGTTGTGCCCTTGCGTGACCTCGTGCCGCCAACCGTCAGCAGCCCACACCACTTTCTCTACTGCTCGCACCGGCATCACCTTCCAGTAGAGGAAGCTCAGCCTAGCAGCGCCACTGACAACAACAGACGCCCAACCACCGCCAAAGCAAGCCTCCACTGACTCCTTTCCTCTCAGCAAGCTCACTGTCGAGATGCCCAAGCAAGACCCCTCCCTTGCTTGATCGCCCTCGAGCCTCTTTTTTCCCCCTTTGTTCTTCTCCTCCCGGTGGGCGATTCAGTTTGCGATTCTATTCCAGACGCACACCGTGACTTCAAGGTGCACGTCGTGGACTCTACAGTTCAGGCCAAAGGTGATTTCTCAAGTGCACGACGTGATCAATCTCTGCATGTCATGCGTTTTATCTGATACACCATGGCACCAATCAAGAGAGGCTCGGGCAGACGCCATGGTGGAGCTTCATCTTCCACGACACCATCCGAATCAGCAGCTTTCGTACCCTCCACTTAGTTCCGAGTCACCCCGGAGGAGGATGTAGATTACCAATTTCTCATCACTAGGCAGGTTCTACCTTCCCGCTATGTTTGTGAAGAAACACTTGACAAGCTGGGTTTCAAGACTGATGTAATGGGGTATCTTCAGTTTTTAGGCCTCCATCTACTCTGCACTAGAGTCACAAAGACCTACCCCCACCTTGTATATGAATTTATGACCACTTTTAGGCAGAAGATGACCCACACCGCAGTGAGACTTATCCGAAGATCAATTTTCATCTTCTAAACAAATGCTTTTCTATGGAGGCTATACTGATTATCCACCCACTTTCCATAGTGATGTTTTTGGTCTAAAATTACCATTGAACCAGTGCACAAGGCTAGGAATGCCCGAGCTTCATCACACCATAATCTGATTTTTAGAGTTGTGCATCGCCTTCTAAGCACATGTCCCTTTGCCAAAAATGAAACTCAAGGGGTCGTGGGGAAAACTGACCTTTTCTTCTTGTGGTGCATGGTCAACAATGAGCAAATCAGTTATGGTTACTACATTGTAAACAAACTTCTAGAAGCCAAGAAGAAGAGGCAAAGTGAGGCGGGGGATATCATGTGTGGTGGGATGATCACTATACTTGCAATGCAACTAGGGTTGGATGTAGCGGCTTTAGAACCTACATCGGGGAAAAATGTTGTAGATATCAACTATCTTATTTCTCGTGGCCTAATATCAAGGCATGGTGATAGCACTAGAAATTTCAAGGTTTTTATCACAAAGAAACAATTCATTGTCATCCCCGATGCAGCCCGCAATGACCTCAGCAATAAAGCAAGTTGGAAGGTGGAGTTACAACTCGAGGATAAAGCGGAGGCACCCACCCATGGAGCCAGTAGCTTTATAGCCACATCTACAACAATAGCTACAACACCACTTCCACCCTCCACTAGTACTCAGATGGAGTATGCTTGGGTGATACCTAATGTGAGGCACCTTTGCAGTTATGTTTAGCAGTGGTTTGACCACATCAACGGCCATTTGGACTAGATGGGCACACATTACACTACGATGTACAACATGGTTGCCCAGATGGACGTTTGGCATATCTCTCAGGGCCATTACTCCGTTCTGCTGCCATCTTAGTCACCTCCATCACAGAAACCCAAGTTTCCACCACCTGAATTCTCACATCAGCCACCAAAGTTTCCAGCACATCAGCCCCAGTTTCCCCAGTAGCATGATTTAGCAGACCAACCCATGGACATTCCAGATCTCGTCAGCTAGTTTTTCCTGAATCAGGGCGGTGGCCCTCTTTTTGATATTTGATCCATGATAGGTACTAGTTGTGAACTCCATAAGTTTGATTGACGCAGTGAGGACACTGCTGACTTTAAGCTTAGGGGGGGTACAACCGGACGATATTTGTAGTTTTCATTCAATTTTTCTTTAATTGAGTCAGTTGTGTCAGTTGTTTTCCATTTTATTCCATGTTCAGTTTCCTTGATGATAAAGTTAATATGATTTGAGGCTATCTTATTAGAATGAAACCCCCTTGTATGCTTGAATTATTCTGTCCTTTATGTTTCTTGGCTACATGAAAAGAAAAATCAAGAGCATGTATGAATGAAATGGAAATTGAAAATCCCCATGTACATGATTTTGCCTTGTGTTTGTAGTTGAAATCTCAAAATCTTTTTACATATTTGCTTAGTCAATACATGTAACAGTTCCATTTTTGAGTGAATGAATCAACCTTACAACATTTAATAGAATATGAGATACTCTTGCCAAACCTTTAGTGCATTTACAATAAATTTTTCAGTGAAAAATTTACAAAACAAGGACTGAAATCTTGTTACCTTAACATTCTTGTTGACTCTTTGATGTTGAATAATGAATTATGCTATCCTTTGTTCACCCTTACCCAATAAAAGATGGCAAATGGCCCACATATCATGTTAGCCTAGTGTGAGTCCGATCTGGCAATGATGGTTAGGTGATATGAATATCAAAAGAGGGTAAAAACAACACCCCAACCGGTATTCCATGTGAGCATAACCCTAAATTAGCAGCTGAATGTCGAAAACCCAAAAATTTCCATCATCATATCCTTGAGAAAAAGAGTACAACTAAGTTCATTAATGTTAGTACTAATTTCATCGTCTTACATTCATACTAGATAAAAATTTTGTAATGTACATGCATTGATTGTTTGGCTTGATTATCCAAATTCTATTTAGTGTTGTCTAGTTTATCATTTCGCTTGATTTGGAACCGACCTTACTGAACTTAATTTCTCTATCTTGGATGTTGAAAATTTGAGACAATAATAATGAACACAAGCACAATGTACTTGATTGGTTGAGCTAATTGCATATCTCATTTTCATTTAATCCATGCATGAGCTTGTTTACTCTTTTGCTTTGATTGTAGCCCTATTCTTTTTGCTTGAGGACTAGCAATAGTTGAAGCTTAGGGGGATTTGTTGTGTGATTTCTACATCATCTTTTCAAATTCTATCACACACACATTTGGTTCATTATGATATTATTTAGCCTCTTTACATATTACTTTTGCCATCCTTTTGTTACTTTACTTATCGCATAACTTGCATTGCAGATGTGATCCAAATAAGATAGAAACAGCAGAATGCACGGCATGCAGGATGAACGCATGACATGCAATATTTTAGAAGAATTTCCATTTCACCCAGACAACAAAATGCACAACATGTTCAAGCCTTGAGCACGGCGTGCACGTTTCTAGAAA
The DNA here is from genome assembly GCA_963693085.1 of Alisma plantago-aquatica. Classification (NCBI taxonomy): domain Eukaryota; kingdom Viridiplantae; phylum Streptophyta; class Magnoliopsida; order Alismatales; family Alismataceae; genus Alisma; species Alisma plantago-aquatica. Next base: position 1,077,771,144 of record OY856412.1, on the reverse strand, counting down.
AGTGCAAAAAAGCAAATGCACGACGTACACTTGGAGCGTCAAGCTAACCAAAAATCTTCTGGAAAGTCGCACGACATACATTCCTTCAGTGCACTCTGTGCGCAGTGCATTCTGGAGCAGATTGAAAGTTTTTGGAAAGTTGCACGGTGTATATTTCTGGAGCAACTATCGAAGCTTTTGCACGGTGTGCACTCTGGACGCACGCCGTGTCTCTGGCAGTTTCAACATTTCGAAAAATATGAGTTTTTATTTAAAATGAAGAGGTAACTTAATGGGCAGTTATCACTTGTCATAATTGAGTGTTCCCTCATTCCAGAACCAGAGGAGAGCAGAGGAAGGCAATTTTGATGAGAAAGGAGGTGGTTTCTTGCCAAAGGAGCCCATTTCTTCTTCTCTTCTTCTCCATTATCTTCTCCAAGGTGCAGCCAAGCTTCCCCAACTTCGTGTAGCTTCTCGAGAGAGGAGCCAGTTCATTTTGGAGAAGCTAAAGGAGGAGAATTTCGTCCCCAAGCTGGAATTCCTCCTTCTTGTGGTTACATTTTCGGATATCTTTGTTTTTCCTCCTCTAGATCATGTTAAAACCTGAATTTTCTGTAGCAAATGTGCAAAGCATGATTATGGATGAGTAATTCCCTTTTCTTGGGCATGGGAGAGTAGCTCCCATGTCATAGCATGTATGGAACAAGTTAATTTCGTACTAAATACTATGTTGCTTGTTTTTCTACCATGAATGTACCAGTTTTATCATCTCTTACATGTATTGTTGGCCACTTTATATGCATGTGTTCTACTTTCTTGCTTGATCTGAGAAGATAAGTAGGAATGTATGGATGTGTTCTTCTTGGAAACTCTTTTTCTACCACGAGAGTGGAGATAAATGAGTTGAGGAATAGGTTGTGATAAAAAACAAAATTTATGCATGAGAATGTGACTTTGAGTTGAGACCTTTGCACTTATATCGGGAGGTGAAGTGCAACCCAACTTTTCCTTTAAAACAAGTACTTATGTATGTTTAGATTTTCGTGTTCCTATGTTGTGCTATGATATGTGAGTGAAATTCTAATGTCCAAGACCCTTTAATTTCTGAATCTAAACCCTTTTAGTAATCTTTTTATTGCTTGTTTAAATCTGAATTTTTGCAATTAGATAAACATTACCATCCTTTTTAAATTGATCTAGATTGTTGAACTTTAGTGTTGTTGTTCTCAATTAATTACTTAAGCTCCTTATGTTCAATCTCAACTACACTACCTCCGTATACTTACAGAGATTGGTTAAGTTGGGTAAACTTTCCTTGTTAGGATTGAAACTCATTAGCCTATATAGCCAACAAGCATCAACTCCTATTCAATTAGATATAAACTCTATTCTTCAAACACATGCCAGGATGCTAATGGCTTAGGATATGGTGAGTCCCTATAAATCCTCATCCCAATTTTTATACTACATCAATTGTAGATCTGACTGTCTTGGGCTTGTTTCACAAAGGCATTCATTATTCTCAATGGTATGGCACCACCAGGAAGATATAACTGCCTTCAACTACAATCTTGGACCACTTCTATGTTGCTGATCAATGATCTGTTCTTGTGTTAGGGGGTCATCTTCTTACATTCTTTTATTGTGAAATCAAAACTATTGTTAAGAATAAAAACAAACATCATGCTCAAGGGGTTAACACAGATGTGACATTAGCATTGTTGAAAGATACCTCTTGTTATGAGAAACACAACACTTCTTCATGATTATGACGAAGCACCTTATCATGATGTATAAGGGCATCATTATATCTAGATCAACAACCTTCTACTGAAGGATGAATTCAATCATTGTCAAGGGACATTGAATTGTCTCAATAGAAACAAAAAGATTCTAAATCTTCCTAGTTTTATTATTCTAATAGTGTATATATTTGAGACAAATCGAGGGATCATTGTGCTCCTTACCATGGTTTTGTAGAACTAGATCCATATACATCCTCCCATGGTTCTGAAATAGGTGGCAAATTGATCTACTTGTGTGCAAGAGTCTCCTAGTCAATGTGATGTAGTGTTCTTTGCTAGTGCTTGTTATCCTATGTCTCCCCAATCATCTTCATATGCAACTAATGAGGATGATGATGATGCACCTTCTTCTGGTGGTATGTAATCTAATACTGGCCCAACCTATTGGCTGTCTCGGTCTTCAAGTTCATCTTCTAGGCATAACATGAAGAAGGGATTTGTTCAAAATTTTACTTCCTTTCTTTAAACAGGCTTCACCATGTAGATAATATGTTTGTTGTGTTATATAAGATTGGTTTTTTTATATAATCACCATCCTATATAAGCTTCCATGTACTTTTTCTTTTGCAAGAATGAAATCAATGTTAGCATCTCTATGCATTAGCTCATGCAAAACTACTCTTGCTTCGAAGAATTTTGGTATATTGATCACATTTTTGATAGTCTAGCATCCAGAGACACAACATCATAAAAAAGAGGTGTGAGCTATGTCGTTCAAGGTGCCACATCTAGGGATCACCTGTATTAATGAGGGAAAGCTGCATGAAGATATGTTTATAAATGTATTCATGATTTTAGGATGTTGTTTGATCTTATATTCTTTTTTTATTTTCTTGTTTTGTTGTGCATTTGTATTTGAGAAATTTTATGTAACATAATTATATCATTTTAATTTGACATGTCTCTTGTTCTCCATACATGTGACCTATAATCCATAAAGTTATTCCATTTATAAGGCTAAAAATTCTTGAAGGTAGTAATGGCATCTTTGTCATACAAGGAAAACCATGATGGTATAGAATGGGATGGGGATGTTGGTGAGGATATTAAGTTTCTATGGATGTTTTCCACCTTCTTTCCTCCTCTATTCTTAAAACTCCTGTCCCTAATACATAACGTGGGATTAAATGTTCGTGCATCCTAATTTCCTCAAAATTCGTATAAGATGAGTGTTTCTTTCATGGGAAGAGAGGACTTAGTGCATCACTGAATTTGGGTAACTATTTTATTGTAGGAATAAATCATGTGAGGATCATATTTTAGGTGACCGTTAGTCACAAGCACTTGTTACAGTAACATATCAACCTTGATTGAGATCCCTTGGCATTGATACTTACAACTTCAAGATGGAAGTTGGTTCTCCACTGGTTTTCAAAGTTGTTTAGAATTTTGATTCTTTTTTTTAATTAGAGGGGTGTGGTGTCATGTTAACATACCTCAAAGAAAGTGGTTCTCAAAGCCTTACGACGAGGGATATGTTTTGGCATGGAGAATTCAATGGGTTCCCCATCTTTGAATTTCATGGAATTGGATTCTAGAGTTTTGGGTATGTCAACCCCAAAAACACTAGTTTGAATGACATTGTTTGTAACACCCTATCTTTTATCTATACCCTTAATGTGGTGGACATGGTGGAATGTTGACCTTTCATAGATGAAAGATAACTATACCAATAAAGATTCCTTTATGTGATTCTTTTAAGAGGAGAGGTCTCATGATCACCCTTTTAAAGGGTAGAAAATACATTGTACTTATCGATATGACCATTTATTCATTTGTGATATCTATGAAATATTGTTAGTTTACACAAGCTAGGAGTAAATGAATTGATTGGATGACTTTCAATAAATTTTGATTTGTGAAGTGATGTGATGTGACCAAGGACGATGATCATGTGATATTCCTTCTCATCCTCAAAGTTTTAGTTGAGTAAAACTTATCTTCAATGGTGATACATGATTTTCACTATTTTAGTTGGGCAGGGGCTTACAACATCAATTTTGAACATTTTATTATGCATTTTCCCTATCTTAAGCACTAGTAACCTTTTTGTGGCCATCATTGATTGGCAACATATACAAGTCACTGTCCATGTCTTGTTGTTACATAGCACCACTATTATAGACTTCATGGACAATGTATAACCTTACCAACTTGGTGTGAACTTACCTTGAGTTTTAGGGTTAAGGTACATGCATAGCATGGGGTTTCCCTCATGGAAACACCAGGGTATACTTTCTTGGAAAATGATTAGGAGATTCACACTTGGTTGAACTACACTTAGTGTAAGGTAGAAAGTCTGCACTTTTGATCACATCACATACTACATGGATGATAGCACGTTGAAGTCTAAACAAGGACGAAACTTTAATTTCTATCGATATAACAACTCCCATCCCATAGACAGGGGAATACGGTGTTGTTCCAATTGATATGCAAATGGATACCTGGTACACCCTTAGTGATATAGACAATCGTTCACCCAAATCTTGAGTAAAATCGATGGTCTTATTATGTATCGTGATGAGAATTTTGTTGGATGCTTCATCTGATCCATTCATATGTGATTAATAAGGAGAAGCTTTTGATGCTTGATGCTGAAAAAATCCATGTACTCTTGCATTTTGTGATGAAATTTGCACCCCTTTATTAGAGATGATCCTATTTCGAATACCATATCTGATGATGATATTGTTGTGATAAAACTTGATGGTTGTGAGGTTGACAAAGCCCGAGGTTACTTCTACTCACTTGGTTAAGTAGTCGGTGATGACTAATATGAATTACTGGATGTTGGAGGATTTGGGATGGATCTTTCTAACCATTTAAACTCCCCTTATTGGAAATGGCCATGCCATCTCCATGTTTTATAGACGAGTCAGAGGCATATTGATGCAATCAATGTGTAGCTGGAAAATTTGGCATTTGTGAATATACTACATGTAATTTGACTTCAGGATGATCCAATGATGAGTTGGATACACTTAGATAGGTTGACACTTCCCATGTGGCGGCTACATATTGCTTTGTCGATTTCTCACATGATATCTTTGTCTTTTGTCTCATTGAAGCAACACAAAAACATATGATTATTATACAATCACTACATTGTATCTTCTCCTAATACATAGTTGACTGCAAGGTGTTGTAATTGTTTGTTGATTGTGTATGAAGGTGCCTTTGAAAAAGGGGCTCCCTTTATTGAATCACATGATTTCGTGAAACCAAGCTTCTATTGGCTGAAGCATATGATTTGATTTGCATGTTTTAGAATAGTTTAGGTGGTATTTTGACTTTTATTACAAAGCTATTTGTATGTTGAATGTTGAACCATGAGGCTAGATTCACCAATGCATTGTCATATGTGTTCTGGTCTCTCTTGTAGTGAGTGAATGTAATCTCGTCAAACTCCTCATCCAACTTTTGAGAGAAACTCCTATTATGAGATAATATGTTCATGCTATGTCTTCCACTTACAATTGCCTTATGACATGATGAGTAGAAAGTCATAAATGACATCAACATGTTGGATAAGCATAGTCTTGCCCACTTGTAGGCCTCATATTCATACTGCATACTCAATGACATAGTTGGTAATGTTAAACTATGGTCGTTCGACGATAGTGACATATTCTTATGTCATATTGATGAATAATGCCGAATGTTTTTTCCATGATTGTTTGAGGAATTGTCAAACAGCATGGTCCATGTGACCTCAAGATTGATGTTGTAGCTATTGTGCCATCAATCATGTTGATTCCACCATAACAAAGTTAAAATCCCATTATGTTATAGATGACATGGGATTTTCATCTAGTTGATTTTATAATGCCTAGGCTTTGACCACCTTCAAGGGGACATATGTGATGTCAAATTTAGAGAGAAAACCCTACCCTTTGTCTCATGATTTGATCAGGTCCAGATACACATAGATAGAATAATGGGGCATGAAGTATTATTAGCAAAAATTGATATAACATTAGGTAATTTCATAGTTTCTGGGTGGTGTGAACCAAAGTGAGTCAATGTTTTATAACTACTGTGTATCTATGACAAAGTAGATTTTCTCTATCTTCCCATTATTAACATTCCCACCCATAACAAGATCAATTCTGTTCACTAATATCTTTCTTCATTAATTGTATGGTTTTTGAATCACATGTTACTATTTTGATGATACAAAGTGATAAATTTCATTCAGGATACAGTTGTGTAAAGTTGAATGAATTATTGTACATATGATTGCATTTCAATTCCTGATATCACTTACTAGACTTATCTTGACTCAATTTTTTTAATACAAGAATAAGGAAAAATTTGTGAATCAATAATGAACATTTCACCTCAATCACAAGTATCAAAAATCAGAATGCATTTAGATGGTGAAAATTTCACCCCTATTCCCCATCATCAACCATCCCTATTGGCCACATCTAGCAAGCTTGGGATCTAGTCCCCCAACTCGGGTTTCCTACCGACATCATCCTCTACCCAGTGTGACCAAGGAGCTTGGAGGAGATTAGCTTTCAAGGCTAACTGATCATGTTTTTCTCTTGGTCTTTTGGTGCCGATGGGCTTTTCCTCTACATAAATGGCCTTCTTGTGAGGGAGAGGTGATCAAGGAAAATGATGCACAACCAGTGGATCGGTTAAGTGGTAGACTGTACAGATCCAAAGATGAAGGATATTTCACCCTATTAGATATCTCACACCCACTCTCACTCTCTCATGATCATTATTGGTTACATCACACCAAGATTGTCGATCCAAGCCAAGTCATGATGGACCTTGATCATGCGACTGCCATATTGTTGAAAAAAAGTGTATTTTGATCTCTCTTTGTCAATATAAAAAAATGTTGTTATCTTGCAAATACAATGATGTTATATATCACTTTGACCAAAAAATGTGATCTATTACTTAAAATGGTTTCACAGTCTAGATATACTCATAGTTCTACTATTTACCCAAAATTTACTCCTTGAAGTTATTTGAAATGATAAATACATATTTATGCCAAACCATGATCAATAATGATTCTAATAATATTTGCAACTCTATATCAGTAAGGTTTGATGCTTGTTAAGCCATGATTCGAGCTTGACCTATTTGGTTCCCTTATTATTATCCTGTTACACATAAATGAGATCAAATGTGATAGTTCAATGCTACATTTTTATTATTATGCAAACTATGACCTAATGATGTTCATTGAATATTGTAGCCTAAGATCAATATGTTTGTCATCTTATAAACCACGAATCAACTTGATCACATTATGCTCTACTAATGACTCTATGATGCAGATGGCAAGGAGTAGCTCAAGTGGTCAAGCATGGTGTCCCCTAACAAAGGGACCCATGTTCAAACTCGAGTTGCCACCTTGATTTACCACCCTCCTGGGCATTTGACCTCCTCCATGGGCATGTGAGAGGGCGAGAGAATGCATTTATTAATCCCATGACTCTATGATGTGAAAAAATCATGGAATGTGACATTTATGGACTTCTATTAATGGATCGCAAACCTTGTTCATATATTAATCTATTGTTTCTCAAAATGTATATGTGGATTTAAAATAAGTAGATCAACTCCTTGTATCAAAAAATCTCATTCGAGCACTCTTATACTCTAATGATGACTATATGACTTGAAACTTGACTTAAAATGAATGTTTTGATGATTAAGTTGTTTATATCTTACTTAACCTCATGATTTAACTACTTGACATCCATGAAATCTAATCTTGAGCCCCTAATATTGTTGTGATGTTTTGCTTTAAGATTGGAATGATTTATGATGAAATATGTAATATGATGATTACATTATTTACACTAATCAAGATTTTGAAATCAATATGGAAAGAAATAATAGATAACTTAAGTGAAACATCCAACCATCATGATAATGATAGGTAGAGATAAATCTTCCAAATTTCAATTATATCACACAATTTTCTAATCTCAGTATCTACTTGCAAGACTATTTTTTATTATCTAGTCAAGAATTACTAATCTGGTGCTTAATATAAATGTATAATCAAGGTACAATTTTACCTCCTATTGTCTAGACTAGTACTATTGAAATTTCTTTTATGTATGCTGAAAAATTCTTGGAAATATGTACTTGTTTGAAATCCATGTTCCTTATGAATACTACTTTTGAATTGCTTGAAAAATGTTGAACACGTAAATATTAACTCATATATGTCCATTATACAACCCTTGTGCACATACATGTAGTATCAAATTTAGGTCACAAGGCTAGTTGCACCTACTTGATTTATCAAGTAAGGCTGACCATGTCAAAAAAAAGGTTAGCTCATGGAATTGAGGTCCCTCATGTTGGAACAAGGTTAAATCTTGACTTTTAGTCTTGTAGTCATTCACATAGACCATGTATCATTCTTACCTTTGGCTTGAATGACCCTCACAGAACGCTTCCTTTAGGAAGCTAGAGAAAGGCCTTACGATGTTTTGGTATAATGGAAATGTGCTTAAAATATATTTACTTGTTTAAAATAAAGTCTTTAATGTTGTTTCTTTATTTCTTGATATTATATTAATTTTAGCCAAGCAAATGTGTTACTTAAACTTACATTTTTGTAAGTTTTTATAGTGTACTCAATGCAATTGTATGAATGTGTACCCATTTTATGATTTTGGGTATGACAATATTATAGTAATAGTTTTTTTTTCTCATATATGATATATTCTGCTACTATTATTATGTTGGAATAATCATTTCCTGCAAATGTATTATACATGTGGGCTGAATCTAAAAAGGGACTATGATCTTGATTCAATTACTAGTTAGTTTCATTTTATGCATTCATCCTTTTTGTCACACCTTTTGTTTATTTTGTTGTTGTTGTTGTTGTTGTGGTTTATTCATTCATATGTAATGTGAATGTATTCCAATTTAGGTATGGAGGCGGAGGATCTTTCACCATTTACTTTCTAGTCATTTGGAGTTGGGATTTGTGTAATAAATTGTTACCTACTAGTTCGTATGAGAGTCTGTCACATATCCTCTGTGTATGATTAAAACTCAATTACTCATTTAAACCTAGGGAAAACCAAAGTCCATAATGGTGAAATTAAGGTATATAGCATTGGTAAATGCATGGAGGCTGATACACCTCCTATCCACTGAGTTGTGATGGTTGGGGTATCCTCTATACACCTACCTAGACAAAGTGGAACCAAAATTGGAGTCAGGATTTTACACTACAAAGCCTTCAGAGTCTTGTAGCATATCATATATTCTTTAAGGATTAACCCTAAAAAACCGAATTATATGATGCTTAGTTAGTTTTCTCATCTCCTCATGTGATTATTCTCTCATGAAAATTAATCACATGAGGTCTCAATTATGGCTAGCCTATGTATGGGGGAAAATAAAATTCAAATGAATTCATAAAAGTTGACTATTTATAATGATGATGTCATGCTCTGATCTTAACTTGAAACTCTATTATGATTAATGGAGTAATCTTGAAGTTAAATACTCATGTGTAATCTCTAATATCATGTAAAATTGGTTTGACAAAATTTATTCTATTTGCTTCTTAGGTTTTAGTAAAATCACAAGGATCTGTTACATGATGAAATACAGATAGCTCATGGCTGATGATGTCCCAATAAATTAAGTTTGTACCGCATCATTGATGATGTCCTAATTTATTAAATTTATGTTGCCCCTATCATTTTTCAAACCTCAAACATGACTGTGCAAACTTTCCCCCTATTTATTATGTATTATGCTCCATGATTTGGAATTTCTATGCCTTTGGAAATGAAAATAATAATAGAGAGACTTGCTACAAGATGCAATCCCTATTCATCCAAGTTCCTCTTTGTAGAACTCAATTTTTAGTAATATGAAAATATGAGACCTCATATATACCATTTGATTCTCTAACTTTTGGATTGCCCAATTTTTCATCTTGATTTTAGGTATACTCCGTTACTCTTATCTATGAAGGGAAGGGGGAACAATATCATGAACTCAATTATGCAAAATCTTAGATGATATCTGTTCCTTGATGGAAATTGATCTTTGATATCTTGATTTTGTGATATACAAATAAATAATTGATTCTCTCTCTAATTTCTATGGTTAATGTTTCATGACAAATAAGGAAAAATGTTCTAGGTTCGAGTGGTAGTTGATTTATGTCTCCCATAAACTAGGTCACATCCCTTTTATGATTGTCACTAAATTTTCCATCTTGTTGATTATTTAGAGTATTGGAAAGGGAACACCTTTTGTATATTTTTGATCTCTTGATCTAAATTCAAATAGGTCAAATCTCATGATGGTATTGAAAGACAATCTCAAATCTCAATTTAATGATAATCTTGACCATGATGATGTTGAATATTTGTTGTGGTTTAGTTCCAAGAATGACCTAGATCATTCATCAATGTTGAACCACAATAATGAAATATTTATATCTCAATATTTTGCTATATTGTTTCTTATGGATGAATGATCACACATATGATCTAGGTAGGAACCTACACCCCAACTTCGAAATTTTTTACATGTGGATTTTTATTTCTGAAACTTTACTCCCAATATTGATATAAGAAACATGGACTCATTATTTATCTTAATATCAGTTTGACTCATGTGATCACCCTATTTGGATCTTGAGGTTACCCTTGGTCTAGATTAATGACTTTCATGCTCCCATTTTTGTAAACTAGAAATGATGATTATATCAATGTCTCAATTTAGGAAACATGGATGATCTCTAATGTAGACTAGGTTGGTACCATCCATTAATTTGGTAGTAAAACCATTATTTCCAAATATGATGCGAGCTTCCAAATTTTGAAACACAAAATCTCAATCATGGATTTATAGCCTCACCTAGTATCAATGTTGAATCTAAAACACTAAACAATGGGATTACAATCATGAAATTATTCTTGAAACAAAGAGCTCTACTCTGACATATATAATGATCTCTCCAAATTATGATCTATGGACAACCTATGTGGAAATATCTTTGAGATAGATGGTCGGTTTCTTGATATTGGAATGGAGCTGATAATTGAGTAAGATGATAAATATGGAGTACCAAGATGTATATGATATGGAATATAAGTACCAATATCTTTTGTGCATTTATTATAATGTTTAGTAAAAAAATTATTTTAAGGTAGGGAGGATGTGAATAGGTGGAATTTAACTCTATTCTCATTATGTACTCTCATATCTTGCTCAATAAATTTTTGTATTCTCTCTATTTGTAAATTGGATTGTTTTTGAATTGCATGTTATTCTTTTGGTGATTTGATAGTGGTAAATGTCATTCTATAGACAAGTGTGTAAAATTGATTGCATTAATGTATAAATAAATGGATTTTAATTTTAATAACCCTCAACACCCTTTTATTGATCTCAGTCTCTCTTATTACAATTATAGGATTTTTTTTGAAACAATGGAAGAAAATATCACCTCAACATAACCCCAAGGACAAAGAGTAGGTAGTTTGGCCACCTACATGGCTCCCCCATGCCAAATCAATACTCCCATTTGCTTTTCCTACCCTCCCACTTCTTTTTACCTCTACTTCCCTCCTCTTTTGCACCTAGGAGAACCCGATGTTCTCCCTCATTAGCCCTCCTCATTGTCCACCTCTGATAATATTGGAGCTCGTCCCCCATCTGTGATTTGGGCCTATTGACATCATCCTCTACACTGCGTGACTAATGAGTTTGTGGTAGATGAGTTATTAGGGATAGCCAAGCCCATTTTGCTCTTGCTCCTCCTATTTCAGTGGACTTTTACATTGCAATAGTGTCTCTTCATAAAGGAGAGGTGAGATGGGAAAGTGGCTCACACCACTTGATTTGGTCAAGTAGTTGACTCGAGTGAATACAACAGTAAATGATCTTTTACTGCATTAGCATTTTCACCCTCCCCTACCAATCATTAATGGGATCAATGCACTGGGATCATCAATCCAATCCTATTCATGATGGTCCTTTCATCAATCATCAACCATATTTTCTAAAAATGGTATTTTGATCTCTCTCTCAACAAAAACCAAGAAATTTTATTAACTTGAGAAAAGGGTAATAAGTAGCTCAATTATCCAAATATAAAGATGCTATATACCATTTTGACTAGATAAGAATGATGTCTATATATTACAAATGGTCTCACAACCTATATCTACTCATGTTTATATTGTTGTCCCAAAATTCATTCTTCAAGTATTTTGAAAAGGTAAACACGTCTTTATGCGAAACCATGATTAATGGTGAATTTAATAATTGTTGCAACTTTATATAAATAAGTTTTGATGCTTGTTAAGACAATATTTGACTTTGACCTCTTTTATTTACTTATTATGATCTTGTGACACCGAAATGAGAACTCATGTGATATTTTAACGATGATAAAAAACTATGACCTAGTGATGATAAAACTAAATTGTGTCCTAAGATCAATAACCTTTGTCATATTATCAACCAAGAATCAAACTTGATCACAATATGCTATATTAATGACTTCTTAATGTGAAAAATACCACAACATGTGATATTTATGGACTTTTAACAATGGATCTTAAACCTTGTTGATATAGTGATATACTTTTGCTCAAAATGTATATGTGGACTTCAAATAAGTAGCTCAATGCCTAGTACCACGAAATTTCATGTTGATCACTCTTTTACTATAGTTATGAGTATATGACTTGAAACTTGACTTAAAAATGGATGTTTTGTTGACTTAGCCATTTAAATCTTACTAAATCTAATGATTTATCAATTTGATATACATGAAATACAATCTTGAACCCATAATCTTGTTGTCATGTTTCACACTATTTTAAGAATGATCTATGGTAAAATAAGTAATTTGATGATGACATTACTTGCACAAATGAAGATATGGAAATCAGCAATGGAAGAAATTGTACATAGACTTCAGTGAACATCCAACCATCATGATAATGATCAATATAACTAAATATTCCTAATTTTAATCAAATCACACTTGTTTGTAATATCATGTTCTACTTCTATTATTCTTGTTAAATATATGGTCAAGAATCTCTAATCAAGTTTCTTACTCTAATTCTCCAATCAAGGTACACGTTTTTCTCTAATTAGTCAGAGTAGTAGTATTGAATTTTCTTATAAGTATATATGCTTAAACATGCTTCACTGTACTTATTTGAGCTCATGTTACCTATGAACACTACTTTCCTTTTACTTGTAATATTTTGAACAAATTGAAAAAATAATCATATATGTCCATCGTACTACCCTAGTAAACCTTCCTATGTTCTTGGGGTAAGGAAACAAGGATGGGTGAATGTACTTGATTTATCAAGAAAGGAAAAAATATGTACAAAAAAGGGTTAGCTCTTAGCTTTGGCCTTGAGGTCCCTCATGTTGAAATAGGGTTAGTTCTTGACTATTAGTCTTGTAGTACCTCATGTAGAAATATGTGTCATTCTTAGCTTTGGCTTACATGACCCTCATGGACTCTTTCCTTTGGTAAACTGATCAAAGGTCTTAATATGTTTTGGTATAATGGAAATTCTCTTAGCGCACTCTTTCTTGTTAAAAAGAAAGCGTTTTATGTTGTTTCTTTCTTTCTTGATATTATATAAAGCTTTAGCCAAGTAAATATGCTATTTATACCTATGATTTTATTTGTTTTGCATAGTGTACTCATCACAATTGTGGGGATATGTACCGAATCTATGATTTTAGGTAGTAGGTACACTGTGAAAGTTTTACATCGAATGTTCTTCCTCTCTTATATGATATGTCCCTTTGCTAACACTCTTTTGGACTCATCATGAGTTAAAAATGCAATCTATATGTGGGTTGAATACAAAAAGAGACTAAGATCCTGTTTCAGGTCCTAGTTAGATTTGTTTTATTACATATATCCATGTTGTCATACCTTATGTTTTTTTTTGTGGTTTTGGTCATGCATATTTTATGTGAATGAGATCCATTTTAGGGACATACACTCATGTCCTTTTGACATCTACTTTCTAGTCGGAGTTGGGTTTGGGTAATAATGGTTTTATGATAGATGGTACCAGATCCAATCACATATCCTCTATATATGATTAAAAGTCAATTACTCATATGAACTTTGGAATAACTTAAGTTCATAATGGTAAAAATGAGGTGTCTAAGATTGGTAAATGTTGGGGAGGGGGGCTGATATACCTCATGTCTTCCTAGATATGGTTGTTGTGGTCTCCTCTATGCACCTCCCTGCTAAAGTGTAAACAAAATTGGATTAATGATGTTCCCTCCATTTCCTAGAGTCTTCCAGCATCTCATATTTTCTTTAAGTATTATCTCAAGAAACATATTTATATGAGAATTTGTTAGTTTTCTCATCTACTCATGCAATTCCTCTCTCATGCTAACTAATCACACTAACTCTCAATTGTGGATAGCCTATGTATGGAAAAAAATTAAATTTAAATGAGTTTGTAGAAGTTGAGTTATGATAATGATGATGCCATGCTCTAATATTAACTTATTGTGAGTGTAAGTACTCTTGAAGTGAAGTAATCTTGTGTAATCTCTCCAATCATTTAAACTAAATTTGACCAAATCTAGTTTATTGCTTCCTATGTTTGAGGTAAATCACAAAGATCTGGTATATGATAATATATAGAGAGCTCGTGCTTTATTCGTCATGCTTGATGAGGTCCCTATTGATTAAGTTTATGCTACCTCTATTGTAGTTCAAACATCAAACATGACTAAGAAAATTTCCCCTCTCTTTGCTATGTGTCGTGCTCCATGCTTTGGAATGACTATGTCCTTAGGTAATCAAACCACGATTTACAAACTTGCTACAAGAGGCAACCTCTATTGATTTTAAAGCCTCTTGGTAAAACTCAATTTTGAATAATATGACAATCTGAGTTCTCAACCATGCCCTATGATGCTCTAACTCTTTGAGTTCCTAATGTAGACTTCTCAATTTCCAACTATACCCCCTTACTCTTATGTGTGAATGGAAGAGAATGATATTATGACCTCAAATATACAAAATATTTTTACTGACCAAAAAAATATACAAAATATTTTGGACCATATTTTCTCTATTATGGAAATTTACCTTTGATCCTATGACTTTGTGAAATACGAATTGATAATCGTTTCACTCCCTATTTTCTATTCTAAATGTCTCATGACTAATGAGGGAAAATGTGCTAGGTTAGGTTGATAGTTGATTTATGATTCCCCCAACCTAGATCACATCCCTATTGTGATTGCCTCTAAATTTTCATCTTGTTGATTACTTAGAGTTTTGGAAAGGTAAACCTTTCATACAACTTTGATCTCTTGACCTAGTTATAATGGGCCTGATCTTGGAATGATATTGCAACTCAATCTTCAATCTCGATTTGATGATAATATTGACCATGATGATGTTGATTTATATTTGTGGTTAAGTTCCTAGAAACACCAACGTTGAATACCATGATATGTATTTGATATTGATATCTCAAAATGATGCTAGATTGTTTCTTACTAATGAATTATCACACCTACAATTACACCCTTTCATTGAAATCTTGGACCAACGACTTTTAATGTCTAAATCTTAACTATCAATATTGATCAAAGGAATATGAACTCACAATTATTGATCTTGATATTGATTCAAATCCCATGACCACCCTATATTAATATTGAGCCCTTAATATATGATTGATGACTTTTGTGATCCCCATTTTTAAAATTCAAAATTAATGATTGTATTGACCTCCCGATTTGTGAATGAGGGATAATATCTCATGTGAACTAGTGTACGACCGCTCATTGATTTTGATATGAAAATAATAGTGTCGAAATATGATGCTAGCTTGAAATTGTTCAGGCAAAAAATCTCGCCATGGATGTATACCCCACCTAAGGTCAATGTATAAGATAGAAACCTAATGTTGAGATTAAAAGTCATGGACTTACTCTTGAATCAAAGAAATCTTTTCTTATGGCGTTCATGGTTATTTCTTCTTATTGTGATCCAGGGATGATCTACATGGCTATATCTTAATATTAATGCTTGCATTCTTGATATTAGAATGATCTTGATAATTATGTAGAGATGATGATATATATGGACTACCTAGATGGATATTATATGGAATATGAAGTCCAATTTCTTTTGTGGATTTGTTTTAAGTTTTAGGATGAAATTCCTATTAAGGTGGGTAGGAGGTCATAAAGTGGACTTACTCTCTCTAGACATTATGCACGTTCTCACTCATAACAAGATCCATTACTTTTAATAGTATATATCTTCATAAAGTGTATGGTTCTTGAATCACATCTTACTCTTTCGATGATTTGAAAGTGATAAATGTCATTTTGGACACAACTGTGTAAAGTTGAATGCACTAATGTACATATAAATGCACTTTGATTTTTAAGACCGCTCAAGAACCTTATCTTGATCCCAATATTTTATTTAAATAAGAACTAAATTTGTGAACCAATGATAAATTCCAACTCAATGGGAGCTATCATTTCGATGGAAATGAATTTTGCAAGTTAATTAAAGAAAACCAATTTCTTTATCCATTTTCCATGGGTTTCCAAATTAGTCACCATCTCTGTTTCTCACGAACAATTAAAAGACTCGAATCATGATTCTATGGATCTAGTATTCATCCAATAATTGGTAAAACTTCACCCTACCTTTCACATCTGCAAGGATGAAGAGTAGGTGGTTTAGCCACGTACTCTGCTCCTCACACCAATATGTACTCCCATTTGATTTGCCGGACCTCCCACTTCTTTTCCCATATTTTTTCCTCCTATTTTGCACCCAAGAACACCCCCTATTCTCCCGCATTAACCATCCCTATGATTTTCCTTTCACAATCTTGGGAGCTCGTCCTTCAGCCCCAATTTCAGCCAATCAACATTGTTCTCTACCCCCACACGAACAAGGTATATGATGGAGGTGAGTTCCCATTTTGATCTTGCTCCTCCAACACTGGTGGGGTTTTATACTACATGAATGGATCTTCTTGTGAGTGATATGTGATCAAGGATGTTGACCTATGAGTGCTGGATCCATTCAAGTGATTGACCTAAGCAAATTCAATGATGGAGGATCTTTCACCCCACCAGATCTCTCAAATCTCCTTTTTCTAAATCACATGTGGGGCAACAGACCAACATTGTCAATCCAAGTGGGGTCTATGATGGACCTTGATCATGTTGCATCCATATATTTTAAAAAATATATATTTTGATCTCTCTCACAAATAATAAGAAAATGGTATCTTACAAAAAGGGTAACAAATAGCTTAATTATCCAAATATTGTAATGTTATATACCATTTTGTTTAAAAAATGAGATTATCCATTTTAAATAGTGTAATATCCTAGACCTTGTTGTAGTTCTACTTCGAAAGTTACTTCTTAAGTCTTTTTAAATTATAAATGAATCTTTATAAATTATGATCAATAATGACTCTAATCATTCTTGAAAATCTATATTAGTAAGTTTTTATGGCTTTTGATCTATAATATATGACCTCTACCTCTTTTAAGTATTTATTGTTATCTTGTGACACATAAATGAAACCTCGTGATTTTTATGCTATATTTTTATTATTATGCAAAACCATGTGTTAATGATGATAAACTATATTTTTACCTAAGATCAATAGCTTTTGTCATCAACATGAAATTTGACTTAATCACACTATGCTCTATATTAATGACATACCATGAAATGTGATATTTATGAACTTCATTAATGGATTCTAAATATTTTTTATGAATTGATCTAATGTTTTTGGATATCAATACATGGACTTAAAATAAGTAGCTATGCCTGATATCATGAAATCTCATGTTGATCACTCTTATAAACTCGATTTAAGATAGATATTTTGATAATTAAGTCATTTCAATCTTACTAGATCTCATGATTTCTCTATTTGACATACATGAAATTTAATCTTGAACCCCTAATGTTTTTGTGATGTGTAACCCTAGGTTAGGAATGATTTATGATAAAATATGTAATTTAATGATGACATTACTTGCACTAATCAAGATGTTAAAATTAATGTTGAAAGAAATGATGCATCAAATTAGGTGAAACATCCAACCATTGTAATAATGACCAATAGGATTACATCATCATAATTTTAATCAAATCACACTAGCTTGTATTCCCATGATCTACTTATATGACTCTTGTCAAAGATCTAGTCAATAGTTTCTAATCAAGTTTCTTAATCTAGCGATCTAATTAAGGTACACCTTTACCTCCTATTGATCAGACTACTGGTTTTGAAATTATGTGTATTTATGTTTGCATAAAAATCCTTGGCTATATGAACTTGTTTCAGATACATGTTCCCTACGATTACTACTTTTGTTTTTCATGTAATATGTTCAAAAACTTTTATACATTGATTGTATATGTCCATTATACAACCCTAGTGCACCTGTCTATAAATTCAAGGTAAGGATACAAGGCTGGGAAAGAATCTCAATTTTGGAATTGAAGCTTCATTCCATAAGATCAATATGCACTGATTAGATTCTAATGGATTCTACTTGGAAGGCTAGACCACCTAATATTGGTATGTATGCCTAGAGATCCAATCATATGATGATTGTAATGGTGCATCTTGTAAATGAATTGATTAATAATAAAACCAATCTTCCAATTTATTATGTTTTATTCAATTTTGAGATAATGATGGTAAGGCGAGGGTGAGGTGGATGTAGGTGAGGTGGGAGGTGACACCCTAACAATGACGGTGAAGCATAGAGAGGAAGCGAGCCAGAGTCGATTTTGACTCCTCCGGATGGTGCAAGGGAGGCCAACGAAGCGATTTCACCCTCTTCTTCTTCTTTCGAAGCGCGCAGACCCTAAGGGGAAGCCACCTGCTACCAATTGCTCCCCGTCCCCTTCTCCCTCATTACCTCTTCCAGAGAGGAGCGGTGATGTCCCTTCAACCCTGCCCAATCTTGACTGGATTCTATCCAGTAGGTTGGGGAGAGCGTGCGATGACGTCCCTATTCTCAAATATGTGGAGCCAACCATCAAGGAAGGCAAGAAGATCTTCTCGTTCTCGTGCCGGAAGGATCTTGCTCCCAGATGGAAAGAGTTCGTATCACTCCAATGCACTGGGAGAAAGCATTTCAAAGGCCAAGTTTAGGGATGGATAAAGCGGAGATGGAGGCCGAGTGGTGAGTTCTAGATCGTGGCAGAAGAGCCCGAGGGATTCGTCATTAAACTCCCAACTGAGATTGAAAGAGAGAGAATCTTGAATGAAGCTCCATGGATGCTGGACGACACCCTTGTCATCGTGCATCTGTAGGAACCCATCGAACCCCTTCAGTCCCTGTCGTTCAAGAAACTCCTAGTATGGACTAAGTTTGCCAACCCAGGTGTCCTTTGGACGATGGATCATTTGGAAGGCACAACAAGTCTCCTTGGGCATCTGGTTGATTTTGATGAGTCTACATTGTCATCCAATTGCCTCAAAGATGCCATGGTGTACGTGGAGCTTGAATCCAACACTAGTTTTCCCAAGGATGTATCGATCGAGGTTGAAGAGGTCCCCAAGAATCTCGACGTTGAATTTGTCTCCAATCCTGTTATATGTTCCAGATGCAAATGCTTTGGGCATAGATTTGCTTCCTGCCCCCTGGAGCCCAGGCAGAAGGTGCTTGGCAGTGACCTACAAATCCGCTCAGGGAAACCAGGAGGCCCCCAACCTGTTCGACACAATGCTGATTGTCTGGGGAATTCTGTTGACAAACAAGTGAAGCCAAGTAAATGTCAGGTGTCAATCGAGGAGCCAGATATGCATTGTGATCCAGTCTGCACTCCAACAGCTGGATTAGACTTAGAATGGGAGCTTACCCTCTCTAATCTAAACCTAACTTCGCAAAGAAACAAGATCCTCCAGTTATCAAGCATTTCTCTTGAATTTTGCAAGGCTTGTGAGCCAACGTCAGATGTTGAATCCACAAGTTCATATGAACCAGATCTGGAGTTTCCTAAGTTCAAACTCAGTGAGAGTCCAAAGCTATGGAAGAAAAAGAAGAAGATAAGAAGGGTCAAAAATGATGAGATACCATGGATCGATGACTCTGCCTAATCCTCCTTGGTTTCCTCTTTATCGTTTCCTTATCAATCTGGTGCAATTAGTTGCTTGATGATGTCCAGTGTTTTGGCACAGAAAAATAGGCTATTTCTACCTCCCTGATGACAAAAGTTGTCTCTACTCCCTCTTTGCCACATCTTCAGTGAGTGGGTTAATGCTAGTTGGTCAGATTGGGTGTGGTTGGCTTCTATATGCCCACAGCTGACAGAGTCCCCTATTTCTCTTGTTTCTGAAATACAACTCATCTGTGAAGGCATATGATCCTTTTCTAATAGCTTTCTTCTAAGATTAGGTTGTGAAGATTGTTGTTCCCTGAGGTAATGCTAGTTCGAGTAGCAACTATTGAAGACTGAATGCAGACCGATCAGAAGTGCTTGTGATGTTTTTGATGGCACCTGGAGCTCCCCTCAGGGAAGCATATATCTTTCAGGGATGTGGTTCTAACGCATATGTTTTCTTGTCGGGGTTTGGGTGTTTTGACATATTTCATTTGTAGTTTTGCTTGGGTTGTGTTTGGTCTTCTTGATCCTCCTGCTCTTGGATCTGAGTGGAAATGATGTAACTATTCATGGTTTGTTACCATTTTCCAGTTTTTGTTTGTTAGCTTATTTAGGGGTTCTGTCGTCATGTACATGTAGCCCATAGTTTTTGGTTTTATATAGAAACAAATTTTTATCCGACCAAAAAAAAGAGATAATGATGTAAAATAACAAATGTCTAAAGCATGATATTACTCAACAATGCATGTCTTTGAGTTGAGGACCTGAATGAGATATTAGGGATGTTAAGAGAATATACATTCTTGTTATGTCCCTAGTCGGATGTTATTGAGGAAGGATAATTGACAACAATAACACAAAAGACTAGAGTGTGTGTTGGTTGATGACAAAATCTCATTAACCATAATATGTGATATCAAACCAAACACATGGATACTTGCTAGAGAATAGTGTATCGGACAAACCCACCTTGAGAGTGATGCATGGAAGCATTTAATGGTAGTTAGAATAATCTCTCATAGTGATGGTGGTGACTGTGGTTCTTTGATCTAAAATCACTACACTCATCACATGTCGTTCGATGTACTTTGACATCATCCGTTGTGACCTTGAATAAGGGTTGCCATAAAGGTGATGCTCAGGTGCACTATGACACATGGGGATGAATGTGGGTGATGTAGATGGGATTTTCCCCTCCTACAAGAGTTTGATATCTTGGACACTTGATAAGAGAGACTGAGAAAAGCATGGCCATGAGCATGTGAGACAATATATGATGTTGAGTTTGCATATATCTTAGATAGTCTACTCTAGTTCAAGGAACATGGAATGAACGTTGAAGAGGATGGCAATTTCATGCCTCAAGTTCAATCTAGATATCATAGAAAAAGGAAATATACAATCACTATAACACCAATCATGGATTGTAGGTTGAAGTTGTTCTCCAACTTTCCAAATTACTTGGGTAGCAATGCTGTCTTGCTAGATACCAATCATTTCTTATGATGTCATTAATTGGTTATGGACATTCACTGCCAACGTGACTTGGAACCTATATGATCACACAAATACAGTGCACTTAGAGTAGGATTTTATTCATAAATGATATTTAACTTGATTGAGAAATATGTTTAGGAATTCAATTTGAAAAATACTAGTTCAAAATTGATTGACAGGACTCTGAACCAACTGGTTCAAGTTTTGAACCGATTGGTTGGAGTGTCAGGTCAGTTAGAAAAAACACTGGTTGAACAATGCATGAATGAGGGCATGAACGGACAACTTCGCTAAGTGAACCAACCGGTTCATGGTCCCAAACAACCGATTCATGTGATGAACCACCCAATTTAGTGGTCAATTCGATTGGGTCAAGGATTACTGCTGATGTCATGATCTGCATTAATCACGCCTTGAATACCAATGTAATTCAGAATAGGAAACATGCACAAACTGATCGGTTTGAGGAATGAACCGACCGGTTCACCGTTTGCAAGTTCCAGAAAATTCATGAAAAGTCATCTCTTTGACTCCTAGATGGATCGGGAACCTTGACCCTGTCCCTCCTATATATAGAGGGGCACTAGGGGCTTCCCAGACACAATAATAAGCTCTGAAAATTTTTCTCTATTGTGGTTGTGATAACCAAGAGAACCTGAGCAAGTTCTACCCATCAAAGAGGATCAACATGGGAGAGACAATTGGGAGAAAGTCGACGCTAGGATGTTTACTAGAAGGGATAACTCCTTCTTGTTCGTTCTACAAGAATGATAGAAATTCCCAATGGTCTGTGTGAACTACTCTAGAGGCAAGGAGGTTGTTGCCTACCGCTAGGAGGATGATGTCAATCGTTGTTCCTGGTGCCTGACTAGGAGGCTGACGGCGACAGAAGTCCAGGTGCAACTTGAAGAAAGTTGGATGCTACTATGAGGTTATTATCTCTGGACTTGCTCTAGGACTAGGTATAACCTCACAACCATCCTTCCCATATCATAGTTGTTGACATGATCTACTGTCTTTAAGGAATATGGAAAGTAAAATTTTTGTTTTCTCTTCCTTACCTGATGCCATATTTCCTTACAGTAGTATTAGAGCCACACCAATTTACTATGTTTTGGGATTTAATTGATATGAGCACATTTTGGTTTTATTATTTATTTATTGAATAAAATGTGAATAATTAGTCTGGTTAACATGCATATCTGATTAAACACCACAAACGACCCCTATATATACATATATATATATATATATATATATATATATATATGCAATTTAACATATCACCTTAAATAGTTTTGTTGGTGATTGGTAGCATGGTTATGGCCTATACCCCTAGACCTTTTGTGCATGGTGGATGGTTGTTTTTCTCTTTCATATCTCAGTTTGCATACAGAGCCTCTCTCTTCTTTTCCATATGTGAGAGTATTAATTCTTTCCTTCTAATACTCCCCTCGAATGTAACTCGAGGTTTCACCGTATAATGTAATATGTTAAAATAGGATTAGGATATCTTTTAATTCTTGTTATGGCAAAGAAGGCGTTCTACACCAAGCAAGCCATTCGGCATATCAGGCTAACTGAGCGGTTTAGGAAGAGGCAACACCCAACCACATGTTGGAGGAATCCAGAGGTCACAAGGTCTAGAGGCTAGTGACCAATTTGAGCAACCAACTAACCAACCAACCAACCAACCAACCAACCAACCAACCAACCAACCAACCAACCAACCAACCAACCAACCAACCAACCAACCAACCAACCAACCAACTGACCAGGAGGCCAACTGACTGGTTCAAGGGTTGAATGATTGTCCCAGACTAATTCTACACTGATCATCATCAACAATAGGTTTCTACATATAATGTGGACCTTAGATGGTAGTAATTCCTTGTGTCTCCAAGGAATCACAATAGGATGGTTATAACCATTGCTTGTGTTTATTGTTGCATGTTTTGTTGTGGTTATAACATGTATATGATATGTACTATAAATATGTGGTGATTGGATATGTATATGTATTTATATAAAATCACTCAAATATAATATTAAGTCTTAGATGCTTTCCAATAAGATACATGCATGAAAATCTTGACAAACTAAGCATGGGCACACCCCAGTGTGGCGCATTGTCTATCTCATGGAAGTGTGATGGTAGATATGTGGGTCTACCCCAGCAGGGTGCATATTCTATTGTGTTGACTTATGGGTCAGGCTTAACTAGGTGATCCCAATAGGATTAAGTGCCTAGAAGTATGCATATGAACTATGACAAGGAGTTGTGGATAACATCTATCCAAGAATTGCATGAAATGCAATTGAAAAATGTTGCCTACCTTAATAATTGGTTATGAGTGCCACATTGGCTGGGTATTAACTTAATTGTTATGGATCATGGTCATTAGAAGGTTGTACGCTGTAATCTTTCGAATTGATGCATGAGGGTTTCCATTTAAACAAAATAGTGGGAGCCATAATTAATTAAAAACTAATTAAACATCATCAAATTTTATCTAATCAAATCAAATCAAATAAAAATGTTTGAAAATTGCAAATTCTATTATAGAATCAAATGACGACAAATGACACATTTTCCTTGTGATCGGTCCTTAAGAAGGACATGTTAAATGGGAATAATTTCCACAATTGGTTCAGGATGATGAGAATTGTTCTCATACAAGAGTGAAAGCTCTATATCCTAAAAACACCAGAGCCAGATGAACCTGCTCCCATTGAGCTTGAGGATGACAGAGATGCTTACAAGAAGTACTCTGAAGATGTTGTAGATGTCAAGTGCCTAATGTCGTGCTCAATGAACTATGAGTTGTAAAGACAACATGAGAACACAGATGTATTGAGATGGTCACACATTTGAAGAACATGTACCAAGATCAGGCAAGATAAGATATATATATATATATATATATATATATATTGTCTCTAAGGTTTCATTCAAGTGCAACATGGTAGAAGGAGATCCAATAGGTCCCCATGTACTCAATATCATTGGTATGTGGAGAATCTTACAAGACTGGGGTTTCCCTTGGGTTAAGAGTTGGCCAAAGATGTGATTATGTAGTCACTGCCAAAATCATATAGCCAATTTGTCACGTATTACAACATGAACAATTTTGACAAGATGTTTCCAGAATTTCTTGGCATGTTGAGAACAACTAAAGTGTAAATGAATAAAGACAAGCCCAATTCTATGATGATGATAAACAGAGGAAACAAAAATTCCAAGGTCAAAGGCAAAGATAAGAAGAGTTCTAAATCTAGCTAGAAGCACAAGTTTTCTGCACTGAAGCCAAAATGAGGGGTTAGCTAGGGAGGCAATTGTCACCACTATCACCAGCCTGGATATTAGAAAACAAATTGCCCTCTCTATTTGGAGGAACTAAGGAAGAAGGAGGGGATAGAAATATCCACTTCACGTATAAATACTATTGAGATAAATTTATCTAATTTTTCATCTTGGGTACTTGATACCAAATGTGGATCTCACATATGCTCCAATATGCATGATCTGAAAAGAAGTAAGCCTTTAGGCTGAGGTTGAACTACACGTTGCAAATGGAGCAAGAGTTTCTAGCATTGCAATTGGAACCTATCATTTATCTCTACCCACAAGGCTTGTAATAGAGTTAAAGAGTTGCTATTTTGTACCTTCCATAAATGGAAACATTATCTCTCTATCTTGTATGGACAAGGATGGATGTGAATTTCGTATAAAGAATGATCAATGTTCTATTTAAAAAGATGATATCTTTTACGACAGTGCCCCAATTTCTTATGGTCTTTATTCGTTAGATCTTAATACAAATGTTTATAACGTAAATACCAAAAGGTAGAAACTCAAAAACTCAAACCAAATAGATATTTGACAATATTATCTTGGGCACATCAATGAGAATCACATATATAGACTCCATAAAGATGGATATCTAGAATCTTTTGATTTCAAATGAATAGAGACATGCACGTCTTGTTTGTTGGGAAAGATGACAAAGACCCCCTTCACTGATAAGAGTGAAAGGGTTAGTGATATATTAGGATTCATACATACTGATGTGTGTGGTCCTTTTAGTACAAATGCTAGAGGTGGGTATCAAAATTGCCTTACCTTCAATGATGACTTTAGTAGGTATGGTTTTGTTTACCTAATGAAACATAAGTAAGAAACTCTTGAAAAGTTCAAGGATTTCATTAATGAAGTACAAAACCAACTTGGAAAAAGTATTAAGGCACTTCATTCTGATCAAGGTTGAGAATACTTAAGCTAAGAGTTTGAGGACCTTCTGCGATCCCGTGGCATTGTATCACAATGGACTCCACCTGGAACACCAAATCACAATGGCGTATCAGAAATATGGAATCACACATTGCTAGATGTGGTGTGATCAATGATGAGTTTTGCTAATCTTCTGACATCCTTCTGGGGTTATGCTCTTGAAACTGCATCGTTTACACTAAATTGTATACCATCTGAACTGGTTCAAAAGACACCATATGAGTTATGGTATGGGAAACATCCCAATGTGTCTTTTATGAAGATTGAGGATTTGAAGCTTATGCCAGAAAAGTTTTTCCTGAAAAGATCGGACCCAAATATGATAAATGTTATTTTTTTGGATATCCCAAAGAAACTAGGGGATACTACTTTTATACTTTGTGTGACAACAAATTGTTTATTCCCAGAACTAGTGTATTCCTGTAAAAAGAATATATTTCTAAAGGAATCAGTAGTAGAACTTAAATAGGTTTGGGACGAACAATAAAATATTGAACCTAAGGAGGTACAATTGGAACATAGAGAGTCACAAACCATTTTGGAATCTCAAATTCCTCAAGTAACATATGAACCTCACACATCTAGTAGGAGATGACTTGAGCCTGAAAAATTTGGTTATCTTGTGACTCAATAAGGCAATGAGTTGGTCATTGATGATGAGCCAAGAACCTAACTAGAAGTTGTTAAGGGACCAGAGTCTGAGAAGTGGCTTGAATCCATAAGATCTAATATGGAATCCATGTACACCAACAAGGTATGGACCTTGGTGGATCCACCAAAAGGGGGAAACCCATAGGGTGCAAGTGGGTTTTCAAGAAAAAAGACTGACATGGATTGTAATGTACAAACTGACTAAGTCAATTTGTTGTAAAGGGTCTCAAACAAGTTCAAGGTGTTCAATATGACAAAGCCTTTTCTCCAGTTGCCATGGTTAAGTCCATCAGGATCATGCTTTCCATTGTAGCTTATCATGACTATGATATTTGGCATATGGATATTAAAACATCATTCCTTAATAGGAATCTACTCAAGGATGTATACATGACACATCCTAAAGGTTTTATAAATCCAAAGGATGCAAATAAAGTCTGCAAGCTACAAAGGTTAATCTATGGATTGAAGAAAGTATCTTAGAGTTGGGATCTTTGATTTGATGAAATAGTCAATGAAGATGAACCATGTATCCACAAGAAGGTTTCTAGGTGCATGATTGCATTCATCATATTGTATGTGGATGACATACTATTGATGGGTAATGACATACCTACTTTACATATGTCAAAGACTTGGCTTGGAAATACATTCTCTATATCTAGGGAATCAAGATCTATAGAGATAGATCCAGATGGCTTCTTGGACTAAGTCAGAGCACATACATTGACAAAGTGCTGAAGAGGTACAACATGGAGAACTCAAAGAGAGGAAACCTTCCCATGTTTCATGGTGTTGCTATATCTAAAGATCAATGTCTCAATTCTTATGAATAAAGGGAACTCATGAGAAGGATTCCATATGCATATGCAATTGGATCCATCATGTACGCAATGTTCTACACTCTCCCAGATGTCTCGTATGCCTTGAGCATGACAAGAAGATATCAGTCAGATTTTGGTGAAGCTCACTAGAAAGTGGCGAAAAACATCCTTAAGTACTTGAGAAGAACTAAGGATAAGTTCCCTGTCTACGATGATGAGGAAGAGTTGGTGATAAAAGGTTACACTGATGCAAGCTTACAAACTGACAAAGATGACTACAAATCACATTCAGGATTTGTGTTTTGCCTGAACAACAAAGTTGTGACCTAGAAGAGTTCCAAGCAAGAGATAGTTGTAGATACTACAACAAAGGCCAAGTATATTTCTTCATCCAATACAACAAAGGAGGGTGTTTGGATCAAGAAGTTCATTTCTGAACTTGGGGTGGTTCCAAGCATTAGCGATGATATTGAACTATATTGTGACAATAATGGAGCTATTGCACAACATAAGGAACCCATATCGCATCAATGTTCCAAGAACATACAAAGGCGGTTCCATCTCATACGAGATATCTTACAATGAGGAGATGTGAAGATTTTCAAAGTACTAATGAAAAGAAATGTGGCTGACCCATTGACAAAAGCACTTTCATAGAAGAAGCATGAGGGTCATGTTAGATCACTTGGGATTAAATTCATGGGTGATTGGATGTAAGTGCAAGTGGTAGTCTATTGGTATGTATGCCCAAAGTGCCTATCATATGATGATTGTAATGGCATACCTTGTAAATGATTTGATTAATAATAAAGGAAATCTTCCAACTTATTCTATTTTTTTCAATTATGGGATAATGATGTACCATAATAAATGTCTAAAAAACTATATTACTCAATGACATATGTCTTTGAGTTGAGGACCTGGACAATGAGATCATACGAATGTTAAGAGAATATACATTCTTGTTATGTCCCTAATTAGATGTTATTGTGGAAGGATAATTGATAACAATAACACAAAAGACTAGGGTGTGTCTTGGTTGATGGAAAAATCTCATTAGTCATGATATGTGATATCAAACCAAACAGATAGATACTTGTTAGAGAACAATGTATCAGATAGACCCACATTGAGAGTGATGCATGGAACCATTAATGGTAGCGAGAATAATCTCTCATAGTGATTTGGTGATTGTGGTTCTTAGACCTAAAATCACTACACTCATCACATGTCGTTCGATGTACTTTGACACCATACATCGTGACCTTGAATAAGGGTTGCCATAAAGGTGATGCTCGGGTGCATTGTGACACATGGGGGTGACTGTGAGTGACGTGAATCAGATTTGTCCCTCCTAATGGGTTTGATATGCTAGCCATTTGATAAGTGAGATTGAGAAAAGCATGTCCATGCACATGTGAATCAATATATGATGTTGGGTTTGCATATATATCAGACAGTATGCTCTAGTTCAAGGAATAAGGATTGAACGTTTAAGAGCATGACAGTTCCATGGCTTGAGTTCAATCTGGATATTAGGGACAAAGGAACTATATAATCACTATAACACCAATCATGGGTTGTAGGTTGAAGTTGTTTTCCAACTTTCTGAATTACTTGGATAGCCATGGTGTCTTTCTAGATACCAATCATTCCTTGTGATGTCATAAATTAGTTACATACATTCACTACTAATGAAGGTTGGAACCTATAAAGTAACACACATAGGATGCACTTGGAATATGAGTTAATTCATGAATGATGTTTAACTTGATTACAAAATGTGTTTAGGTATTCAATTTAAACAAGACTAATTCAAAATGGGCTCACTGGACTCTGAACTGATCGATTCAATTGTTGAATTGATCGGTTGGAGTGTCAGGTCAATTAGAAATGACATTAGTTGAAAAATACCTGAACTAGGACATGAACTGATCGGTTCACTAAGTGAACTGACCAGTTCATGGTCCCAAACAACCGGTTCATGTGATGAACCAACTGGTTCACTAAGTGCACTGACCGGTTCATGGTCCCAAACAACTGGCACATGTGATGAACTATCCCGTTCAATGCTTAATTCGATTCAATTCGATTGGATCAAGAATTGATGCCGATCTCATCATCTGCATTAATCACACATTGAAAAGAAATGAGATTCAAAATAGGAAACATACATGAACCAAATGCATTGGGGAACGAACCAATTGGTTCATGCACGAACTGACCGCTTTTCCATTTGGAGGTTTTGGAAAATCCATGAAAAGCCATCTCTTTGTCTCCCTGATGGATCGGGAACCCTGACCCTAGACCTCATATAAATAGAGGGGTAGTCTGGGCTTCCCATACACAATAATAAGTTCTGACAATTGTTGTCTTCTCTAGTTGTGGTACTCAAGAGAATACAAGCAAGTTCTACCTATCAAAGGGAAGAAAAACAAGGGAAAGACAATTGGGTGAGCAAGTCAATGCTACCATGTTGACTCAAATGGAAAATTCCTTCCTATCCATTCCACAAGAAGGACAGGGGTTCCCGGTGGTCCACGTGGACTACTCTAGAGGAGAGGAGGCCATTGTCTTCCGCTAAGAGGATGAAGTCAACCTCTGTTCATGGTGCCAGACTAGGAGGCCGATGATGACAGATGTCTAGGTGAAACTTAAAGAAAGTTACACACCATTGTGAGGGAATTGTCATTGGACTTGCTCCATGACCATGTTCAACCTCTCAACCATCCTTCCCATCTCATAGTTGTTGACACGATCTATTGTCCTAGGGGAATATGGCAAATGAAATTTTTGTTTCTGCTACCTTACTCGATGCCATATTTTCTTACACCTACTTGATTTACCTTCAAGGGAAAACCATGTCAAAAAAGGGTTATCCCTTGACTTTGTTCGTTAGGTATCTCATGTTGAAACATAGTCAACTCTTGACTTTTAGTCTTCTAACCCCACACATAGAAATATGTGCCATTCTTAGTTTTTTTTATTGACCCTCATAGAGCCCTTATTTTGGGAAGTTGATCAAAGGCCTTATGATGTTTTGGTAAACTGGAAATGCTATTAAAATATCCTTGCTTGTTGATAATAAAGTCTATACTTTTTTTTAAATTTTTTCATGATATAAATTTAAGGTTTATCCAAGAAAACATGTTACTTAAACCTTTGATATTATATGTGTTTCATGGTGAAATCAACACAATCGTGTTGATGTGTACCCTCTTTATGATTTTAGGTATGAGGTACACATAAAAATATTACAATATTGTTGCTTTTTCTCTTATGTTCTATATTCCACTATTATTATTATATTATACTTATCATGAAATACAAATGCAATCTGCATGTGGGTTGAATCTAAAAAGGGAATGTGATCTTGTTTTAGGTACTCACTAGCTTCCTTTTGTGCATAAATCCTTGTTGTTGTACCTTATGGTTTATTTTGGTGTTGTTGTAGTTTTATTCATGCATATGTTATGTGAATGGGTTCCATTTTATTCATGGACACTCAGGTGGTTTTTCCATTGACTTTCTAGTAATTTGGAGTTGGGATTTGGGTAAAAAAATGGTTCTGCAACAATATTTTCCTTTTGTATTTGTGAACTTCTTTCACATATAGTAGATGGCATATTCGTCGTCATTGAGTGTCTGTGTTAGGATTACTCCCCAGCTATTATCTCATGATTGAGAGCCTCAAGATCAATGGGTGACCTTAAATTGGTGGTTTAAGACATGATGGGTTGGATGAGTATTTTTTCAATTTGTGAAACGCCAACTCACTTTGATCATTCTAACTTTCATTCAAATTGTTTTCCATAGGCTTGAATATTGGTTTGATAATTAATGTGAAATTTATGATGAATGAAAATATGTATTGGAATATCTCAAACATGTCTATATCCTTTTTCTTTTTGAAGGAAATTTGTAACTCAATTATCCCCTAATCTTTCACTTGATCAACCTCTATACCTTGTTGGCTAAATATATAGCCTCGTAGGTTGCTGAATGTGTCACTGAAGGTACACTTTGATTGATTCATTCATTGGAGGAAACATCATTGTCTTTAAAGTATACTTTTTAACAGTACATGTAGTCTTGTACTTTCTTTGACTCCTTGATCATTTCATGTAAGTAAACATCAATTTTGTTGTGTATGAGGTCAGGGAGGATAGGCACCATGGATCACTGATAACTTGCACTGACATTCTTGTGTCCAAATGGCATAACTTTGAAGTTTACAACACCCCTCTCTATGATCAATCTAGTTTCTCCATTTATAATGATTTCGTCATGATTTTATTCTATCCTTATAATCTTTCCATAAATCTGAGGAGATTTGTCACAGAACCAGAATCCCAGTCCCATGAACCAAACAAATACAAAAGGCAACATGCAAAAGCGTTGCTTAGCATACATGAACAAATAACAAGATAAAGACACCATTCATAATATCAACAATCAACAATATATATAAAGCAACATTGTTTATTACAAGCTTTCAATTACATATTCAAGAGGACAATTATTTGGGTCTGCTCATGTACACTACAGATCTAACAACAAGAACACCTGAAATAGCTCATCAAGCCCATCAACTTCTAGCCATCTCTGAACCTATAAAATACGTGAAACAAGGTGGGTCAAGCACACAAGGTGCCAAGTACAGGGCTAAAATATACATATACATAAGGTTTGCATAATTTGAAAAGAGTGCAGAAGTAAATGAGCAAGAGTAAAAAGATAAGTTCTTAGAAAAATGAGAGCCCATGTTTTTTGTCATTTCACTCCAATTACACCATCAAATCATATATTCATAAGGCCTTTGATCAACTTCCCATTGGAACGATCTGTAAGGGTTCTCAAGATTAGCTAACCCTTCTATATGTGAGGGACCTCGAGGCCATTTCCAAGAGCTGGCCCTATTTCAACATTGTATAATGGAGTTTCTATATTATGTTTGTAAGTTATAAAACCACGATATGAGACAAACATCAAGTACATACTTGAATACTACATGTCAATATTTGAGCAAGTAAACAAGCATACATATGTATCACATTTCAAGCAAGAAAGCCTTAGTCATACAATTATTTAAAGCCCGTACCTGGTTTTAGAGATTTCATAGACTAACTCATCCTTGATCATCTAGCCACAAGAAACCACCTAATAAGGAATAAGATTGATACATGCTTTAGATTCTCATCATTAACCCTAATTACCTTCGTTATAGGGTTTTAGCCAAGTTAGGGTGTTGTCAAACCATGCTGGGTAGGACACATGACATTTCAAACATGTTCCATACTGCTTATGAACTTCTTTATTTATTTTCATCCCCAATTCTAGCTTGATGTGGATGTCCTTTTGCTTGATGGTACACATCCTTCGTGTGGTGGGGAGTCAATGTATGATGATGGACTTGTCCATTCCTAGTATATCAGTGTAGCTCCAAAAGATAAGTCAATGTACATGGATAAAGAGATCGATCCATGTTGTTTTGTTGATGGATGTGAGGTAGTGCTTATCTTCACAAGATGAAAGAGTGAGCCCCAACCAATGTCATATACTCTATTTTCAAGCAATGTGAAATGATTGAAGTTTTATAATCATGTATTTTGGAATGACTATATCTTATAGAGGTTCATTGATGAGGACATTTACATATCTTTGAACAAATCCCATAGGACCGAGTTCTTGTAATGATGGAAGATGTCCAAATTTGTCTTGTTATGCTTTAGTCTGTGGTTCTTGTAAAGAGGGTGATAAGCCTTTCATGGAATCCGAGGAGGAGTCTGGTGAAATATATAGGGTGGGACCTCCTCTTTGGTTACTAAACATATTTTGACAATTGAGATGTCAGAGAGTGCTCAATGTCTCACACTTTCATCTGATAGGTTTAGAGGATTTTATTGCCTTGCATCTTCTTTTATGGTTGTTTCATTAAATTGTGCCTTGTTTTCAATGACCAAAAATTATAGTAGTCCTCAATGACTGCCTGGGGTTTGACCTCATTGGTCTCCTTCACAAAGTTCATGATGGAAGATTGCATACTCCCAATTTTTTTGACACTCAATTCACTTCTTTCTAAAATTCCATGTGCTTCTCTTCTTCCGACGACCCATGTAGTTCTGGTTGTACTATGCTATGGTTGCCTTCTAGAATGGATACTAGTAAGTAAGTGATTCCCCTTTTGACCTTGCGCTCTCTTGTAGTTGATTTCATCATATCATGCCTATATGGTATGAATTCACATTCCACTATGCCTTAGCACCACTTTGCTAGACCTTAGTTTAACTCTAGTCCCATGTGATTCAATGCTTTGTTATAGCAGTTGCGATCATGATAGATTAGAGTGAAAAATTGAATGCTCATCTATATAATTAATCATTCATCTACTATGAATGAAACCAAAGGTCTAGATATACAAGCCCGATGGCCCCCACCATTTTTGGTAAGAAGTCTCCCATGAAAATGAGGATCATGCTGACATACCTAAATTTGAGGCATTGATGTACAGAGGAGGGAATGACCTTATGCTTGTATATCCATGATAATCCTAAAAATATTGAAGGAGGCATTGATTTACATGATAATGAATGTCTATGAGCATATATGGCTACTTGTATCTGTCGTGGGACCTCTCTTATCAATTCCTTTGGAAATCCATAAAAATCTATTTTGATGTTCTAGTAGCATGGATGTCACCTAAATTGACACCAAGAGTGATGAATATATTTGATGGGAATGTCACACAATGATTCCACAAATGCTGACAGATCATGAAATTAGGGCACAACATGAGTTTAGGAAAACTAAAAATCATTCTTAATTCTTTTTTTATATCTTTCTAAAACTTGAATAGTATACTAAAATGAACAACATGAATCAACCTGAGCTAAGAATTAAAACCTTTATCTTTGATCTAATAGCAAACATAAAAAATAGATTCAAATATCCGTACTACCTTTCAAATTTACATGATTGTTGGCTTGGCTATTAAATATGACCATTGTCACAATCAAACATTAGTACAACTTCATTCATATACAAAATTTTGAACTTCTAAACTAGGACCTAGAGTGACATGGATCGACTATCTGACCCTCTCTAGCATCTAACATGTGGAAGAATTTCTAATGTACACATAAATATCCATATGCTTGGGGTGTACCTAAAATCTTTGTGATTAGAGAGTTATGAGATACTCACCCAGTGAATGAGTACTTCTAAGAAATAATTTAAAGCACTTATATAGTGAAAAGGTATATTCTTGAGCAACTAGATTTAAAGTAGAACAATAACAAACTATAAAGAAACTAGTCATTGACAACATCTAAATGGTAGGTTATTCTATATATCTATAAAGAGTAAATCAATATGTGAACATACTTGATTAATCTCAAGGGAACTAGTCATTCAGAAACATAAATTTGGTATGCTAATTTGGATGAAGAAAAATAAATCAATAACTGAACACAGTTGATTAATCTCTTATTCTTCTTATTATGCCCTAAACCCACATGAAGTGTACCACAACACGTGAAAACATTGTAGAAAGCTACCATATCATAGTACATTACTTAGAGTAGACCCAAGACTATGTGTCTGCTAATTAGCTACTCAGATCTACAAAAGGCCTTGCCATGTCTAGCCTCAGTGGCTAAATAACTGGCCAATCAAACTAGACTCCTCCTCTAAACCCAGGTACTCAGATTGAGAGTCAAAATCACTTTGGTTAAAACTGTGTACTCTAGTGGTTCTACAAGGTATGACTCACTGAGTAGTAACCAAACTGGATCCCACTGGGATCTCCATTAAATATTAGGTACCTAAATGAAACTATACTGAACTTGGTACCACCTAAATCTATGTTAATGTTGGGTACCATTGGGTATCACTGGAATATCCAATTAGTGTTGGATATTCATAATATTATGAGCAATCCTTACTCACTAGTCTAAGAATCACGTGCCTCTATGGTACACTCCAACTACCTCATTGGGAACCCTAACATTTGGTATACCATTTCCTCCACTATGGTGCAGACCTCTATAGGGAATCTATGGTGTCTAGGGCATATAATGTTTAATTCACTCTTTAATTTCATTATACAATCATATGATCGACATTTCTTAACTTAAACTTGCATTAAGTTCCTTTCATAACTTTTCTATAATCTTTAGTATGAACTGAGAGACTGAACTACTTCACTTGTCATACTAAAAATATTGAAATGAAAATATTTGAATTACTGAATACCCTACTCTAGTGGTTTCATTTATTTTATTCACATTAAAATGACATGTATATAAGAATTTACTACATCATAAACTATAATTGGTTGAAAGTCGATTTATACTATCTCACATACAACTAAACATGGTTACGAAACCTTGAAATGAAATTGAACCAGGGTTTCCACACCATTGACTAACATATCATGCATCAATATTAAATTGATTACATAAAACTAAAATCATCAAATGAATAATTTTACTAACTTTCATCATATGTCTATTCACAAAACCCCCAATTTTTCACTCGTCCTAGGAGTTCACCATATTTACTCACTGATAAATTCAATGGAAACCCTAGATAATATTTGATATGTATGTATTAAACATTCATGTAAAAACCCAAAATAATATATATAATAAGATTCAGACTGACATTATTCTTTACTTAGCGATATACTTCAAATTCATATATAACTACATACCCTAGCTTTTGATATTTTCTTCTAACTTATGTAATAACTTTAGGAATTTTATTCAAGAAGATTTGTATTCATTTTTAATATGATTTCATCATCTGAATTTCATCAAGGAAACAATCCATTTCTAATTTTTATTGTAAAAAGCTAGAACTAGAAGGCAAACTTAGGATTTATTGTTGCATACGGGAAGAACTAAGGATTTTAGTATATTTTAATCCAATTTGGTGAAATATATTATGAAATGGAAGTACTCACTCACCTAAGGTGTGAAACACTTTAAAAACGTAGTCCAAGATCTGATCTCAATGAATCCATATCAAACTTCAAGCAACACACCGCTTTCTTCTTCTTTCATCTCAAAAACCCTAGGAATAGAAAATTATAGAGAAATAATGATAAAAGAGGGTGATTTGATAAAATCTTGATTCAAATTAGAGGAGGGACAAAATCTAGAAATGAAAGAGATGATTCACCATGAAAACCTATCTCAAGAAGGTAAATTTACTTGCTTTTAGCACCCCTCAGAAGATAAAATCCTAGATCCATGTTCCAACTCCTTCCTCACTCAAACCCCAATCTCCATCTCTCTCTAGAATTTTATTAAATCACAAAATATGGGAGCTACTTGTGTGTTAGGTTACAAATATATATAAACTAAGGTTCTTGGGAAATTACAAATTAACCCTATCTCACATTTTCTTTCATTTCAATAGAGTTTTCAATCATTACACATTTACTAAAAATGCTATCTTAATCAGTCAAAAATCTTCCAAAAATTATGAAAAATAAGTATATTATTTAAAATAAAGTTTCAAAGATTATTTTAAAATTTCAGGTCATTAAGAGTTACCAAAAAATACATTAAAATAAAACACTACATGCTATACTGTAGTCTGGAGCATGGCCAATCAAATTGTAATTCGACTAACCAACAGGTTCAAAGAACATCCACATTTTTTTACAATTTCATAAACACACATTATGAAGTTATCCACATTATGTAAAAATTTCAAAAAAAAACTCCAAGCTACCTATAAAATACTAAAAATAATTTATTAGACCTTTGTGTTTATCAAATTTTGTACGCATATACTATCAAAACCTATTTTGGCCGACTAGGGTTTACAATTATAAAACCCTAATTATTCAAAGTAAAAGTATGTTTTGAGTTCTTAAATGTTGCAATTAGGCATATCCTTTTTAAGAAATTTTAAAATATCCATGTAAACCCTAGTCACAAGCTAAGATGAAACTGGACCATTACAATCTCTCCTCAAAAGATTTCATCCTAGAAACATATATATACATGAAAAGTAAATCCAATATTTCTTTTTGAAATTTTAAAATCTTATATTCCATATACTTTTATATTTATTATTTGTATACTAACCTCAACATAGAATCATTTGTTTCTCTTCTCATCACAACAAATTTGAAATAGAGAATTTCAATGATAGAGAAATATCTTCCTATATCCCAATAAATTGCTAAGAAATACAAAGAAAAATGAACTTCCCTTAAACTTGGAATTCTCTTTTGAAGTGTTATCATAATAGTGAGAATACAATCTAACTATATCGATCTATATAGTTCAATTTGTACCATTGTTCTATATCACATCTTAATTACTAAAGAGAGTTCACTTTGTTGTTTTGAAGTTTACTATTGTGCCATTCCCATATTAAAGAACTCATAACCTTCAAGAGTGGTATTTACAACAACTATACTATACTGAGCTAGATTGCTGGTATGAATGACTAAATTCATAATTATCCTTTAATCTCAATGCATTTATTACACACGTACTACTAAAATCATATGTAAAATGATTTCACATCCTTTGATATGCCTTTAGCAATTCATATTTCTGAAAACAAATTCATATATTACATAAACCACTTGTTTTCTCTTGACTTTTCTCATGCATTATTACTTATCCTTCTCCTTTACATCTTATATAAATTGTTGTCTCTAACATTAAGATTTATGAGTTTAGGATGCATTATCCATCATCCTTTCTATCACTGTAAGAATTTATTTAGGATCACACTTTGATCATACCGAACTTTTCCTTTTCTTCAAATCACATTTCCAAGAACTCAAATATATATCTAATCATCTGTTCTTAGTCATTTCCATATTGTTTCTCTTTCCCATTTTCTACCCTTAAACCCTAAATTACTACCACTATTAGTTTACTTTGCATAGTGGTAATCTCATGATCTTATTTTATAATAGTGTCAATACTCAAGGTTGAATCATTAGTGGCATCCCGTGAACTATGAAAACCCCTAACATGCATGATATTGTATAGGAAAATTCACTAGGAATGAAATCCATAGTGTTTACCTAAACTACATTCAACAATCACCACCTGCAACAGACAAATCTTATTGCAGTACAATTTCATATCCAACCCAATGGATAACATATTTAAGAATTAATTGGCCAATGTGACCAATCAAGAATTAGTCTATCACATGATTGAGTTGGTGTAATTAACTAATGTTGCAAGAACAAAAGTAGCTAGATTAAGGTTCTAGTTATCAATGGACAAAAATAATAGAGTAGAGTGGGGTTTCTCAACCACTATCTCAATATGTGTATACATTCAAATACAAGCAAGTGCAAAGATATAAATAGATTTATGAAAATTTCCCCTTTCAACATTAGAAACTTGCATGAGTAGATTTTCCTATAATCTCGGTGTTTTGTTACTTATACATCATATATACACTACTCTAGAAACTTCTCGTTAGATTTTTTTGTCAGGGTATCAACCAGATCTAATTGATATTCAAATATTAAATGTTGAAGTTATCATGGTATAAGATTATAATAGATCATGTATAGTGGGTGATCAATCCACATGAAATGCGTTAGATGATTAGCAATGAAGTAATGAGTTCATACAAGAATTGGAACAAGAATGAAATCACAAGAAACATGTTGTGGGGCTAGTCCCCACAACTCGGTGAAAGGAATACTCCCTTGACATGGTGATGTTGATATCATTGGTAGAGGAAGAGGACATGATCACGGTAATGATGGTAATAGAAGTTGCTCGATGTGGTGTGCAATGGTAGACTTCGTTCCTTATCTATCTTTCATGTATTAACCCTGACGTGCAGTTGAAGTAGGTGATTGCCAACAACTTGATGAGGAGGTCAATCACCCTAGATAGGGAGATTGATGGTTTTTGAGTTGCTGAATGTAGGGGTCGATGATTTCTTCTCTCTATCACAATAGAACTTTTGCAAGTAGGTATGTTGACCTTTCAATGGGAGAGGTTGGTCGTCAATTCTAGAGGTCTATGGTTTTAGTAGGTCAATGATTCTAGCTAGGTTGATGGTCACTAGACTTGGCTTCGATCTTGAATAAAACCTTTCAGCTTGTTCGTCCCCCAAATCTTAGATACCTTAAAGTGATACCCTAAGGGCATGTTTATAGGTTTTGAATTGCAATAATGATATGTGACTGGTCCACATGACACTGACCCTTGGGCTCCCTACCATGACCTGTGAGGTTGATGGGTCTTGGATTTGATTAAATCTTTGTCTAACTTTAGGAGGTTGATATCTTGGACATCGACAAGTTGACTATAATGAAGTGTTGACCCAAAGATTGATGGATGTTTTTTCCATTATTAGCATGGTGGCATATGGTGGATGTGTAGCTCAACAAAAAAAATTTAAGCTCTGAGATTGATGCCTTTGTGTTTATTTTGGATTCATCAACCTTGTTGATCAATTGATTTCATGATTCTTTAAGCTCAATGGATTTATCTATCGATCTCTTGAGTAAAGTTCTAAGGTTTTTATGAGAGGTCAACAAGTAAATATTCTTTGTTGTGGTCAATTCCCTTTCATAAATATTGGTCGATTTTGAATGTTTATTGGCATGTCGATCAGTAGGTGATAAGACTCATTACCTGTGTTTCAACAAAGCTATTTCCAATGAAGACTAGGACATTTAAATGCTACACTAGACTAAAATAACTAGGATGGATATGCATTCATCAACCCCAAACAATCAAACATGAAATCATTATTCATAACCTAACCTCATGGAAACATGATTTTACATCCTTCAATTCAAAAAAATCAAACTATAGCTCTCTTGAAGTTCTTCCTTATCTTTTATCACTTGAATTTCTTTTCTCTTATCTGACATTTTAAGTAAGTTGGCTTTTTTGTTTACTCTATTGGGGCATCATCATTCCATAATGTTTCATCACTACTTTCAACAATGTATCTACCATGGTGGTTATGTACCACTTAAAATTTATTTTCTTGTCACTTCATCCCCACATTACTCTCATTAAGGAAATATTACAAACAGAAGATGATTTTGAAATTTAGAATTCTATTTTTCTTCTTATTCAAGTGTTCAATTAACACATCTCATATCTAGTATTAATTATTATAATCAAAGATACATTATTATTTAGTATTTTCTCACATCTCACAATCTCTTTTTTTGTTTAATTACTTCCTCACGTTTCAAGCCCTTTGTTTATTTCCATTATTATTTCTATATATACTACTCTTCCATTATCTTTAACTTATATTTATCTCTCAAGATCATTTTCCTCATTCATGAGTATTATTCTTTATTCGATGTTAAATATATTTCCTTATCCTTTTACTTTATCAATTTGAATTTCTGATTGACATTTTCCCTACTAGTTTCATTTATACCCAACACATTAAATGTCCTTGATTTCAATTAAAATGGCTCACGAAAGGGTCAAACAATATTTTTATCAAGATTTTCTATTATGCATTCAAATCATATTGATATGACTCACTGATTTGTTTTGCATCATAATTGTACTTCCTTTTTTCTTCTTTTGAAAATTAGTTTCATTCATTACAGGGAACTTATTGAGTACGTACAACTAAAACTAAGTGGTTACTCTATAGAGAATTTGAATCCAAATAGTAGCAATGATGAATGCCTTAGAATTCATTATATAAATACATGCTTAATGTTCCATATTCATTCCGTAACCTTCTTTCCTCAATCAAGCTCACCATTTCCATGATTTTTCTTATTTCATCTAAGTTCTTATCCTTAACTTATATTTTACATGTTCACCTAGTCCTCTTTATTTTAAGTCTTCTAAAAATTCTTCACTTCTATGTACTTATTGTATACTTCAAATCTTTTCTTATATTTTTCCTTTGTTTCGAAGTACATTAACACATTTTACTCGACTATATGATGCATTCTTCATAATTGATTTTTCATATATTGGCCTTTTACGTAATTTTTTCTTATCTTGCCCATATATAATATTTAGAGACTTCATGTAATACTACTCATTAAGCCTTAATCCAATCTTATATCATTTCCATTTTATATCTTTCTATTTGTTTTTTTTACTTGACATACTTTACTATCATGAGTTTCACAATTGATCCATTTCTTGTGTGTCTTTCAATATTCTGTAACTCCTTTATTCTTTACTTTTCATTGTTTCAAATTGAAAAAAATTCCACACCTGATTATTTGATTAAGTTCTTTTTGTCCATCCTTTCTTTTTTTAAGATTTATACTAAGTCATGTCTTGAATCTATAATCCCTCCTCCTTTATCCTTAATTTAGGGTTTCTTGTATGATGCCCAAAACTTGATCATAAATATTAATTTCAAATTATTATTATTTATTATAGTCTTTCCATTATATTTCAGCATCATAGTGTATGTACATTATAATTATATTTTGTATTTACTTCATCCAGATCTTACTCTTATTAGATTGTTCATAGGAGTTATTACATCTTGGTAACACATCCTAATACTCAAAATGACTATGGGAGCTACTTGTGTGTTATATCACTAACTATGGGAGCTACTTGTATGTTAGATTACTCATATAGAGCAACTATGGTGCTTGGGATGATTGCAAATTAACCCTATCTTACATTTTTGTTTATTTTAGGAGAACTTTCTATCATAAACATTTATTGAAAACATTATCTAAATCATTCAAAAATCCTCCAAAAATTATGAGAAATTATTATGTTGTCTTAGATAGGGTTTTCGATCTCCTCATAAAATTTGTGGCCATTCAATCTTATCAATAAATAACTAAAACTCAAACACCATACTACTATAGTGCAATCTGTAGCAATGTTGGTTAATTCGACCAACCAACATATTGAAAAATCAAATATTATGAAAATTTGCACTAACACATATAATTAAGTTATCCAAATCATTTAAAAAAATTCAAATAACATATAAAATATTAAAAATAATTTATTACAACTTTATATTCATCAAATTCTATATT
Organism: Alisma plantago-aquatica; assembly: GCA_963693085.1. Lineage (NCBI taxonomy): Eukaryota > Viridiplantae > Streptophyta > Magnoliopsida > Alismatales > Alismataceae > Alisma > Alisma plantago-aquatica. Next base: position 1,077,728,930 of record OY856412.1, on the reverse strand, counting down.
GATATACTATAAAACCCTAACTTTGGTGGACTACAGTTCACTTCTCAAACCCTAATTATTCAAAGTAAAAGTATGTTTATAATTCTTATTTCGGTCTAAAACATTGTAATTAACCATCTCATTATTATTCAAGCTTAAATATTGACCACTCTAGTGAACCATTTAATAATCCATATAAACGCAAATCAGATGCTAAGATGAAATCGATCTATTATAGGGAAAATGTTGAGGTTGACACCATTCTCAACAAATGAAAGGGGCAATTTCATGTCACCATGTTTGATCATGATATATGATGGTGGATTGGAGTCTGGATATGTTAGGATATGTTATTTGGAGAAGGATGACATTCATATTAACAATCAAAGAAATTTTATCATCCAACTTATGAGGATGGATATGATTTGGCACAAATGAACCCTCCAAGATCTTCAAGGTAATTGATCAGTGTGTTAGTAGATTTGGATCAGGCACCACACGAAGATGTTTGTGTGAGTATCCTTCATTTCTCCTACCATTCAACAGGATGAAATGAGTGTGACAACCTCAGACATCTATGGATCTCACATGGTAATGTGACTTTGCCTGTTGATGAGGAAGCATAAGAATTCAAGACATGTAGATATTGGGTTGAATTTGAATAGCTCTGGTATCTTGATATATATAAAGGATGACCACCATGGATTTATCATTAGCTGAGTCAGGTGTCAGAATTGAATGTATTCCCCATATGCAATGGCTTTTGCCTTTCCTTTGTCATTAATTGGTTCTACAAGTAAATGATTACTTGATGATAGTGTCATCTATGCAAGAAATTTAGAGAGAGTCTTGATAGAGTTGGGTTGTTCTCAATATCATATGAGGTTAGAGATCTACCCTATGCACATCATGCCTTGAATGTGAATCTTTGGGCAATATGCAACTAAAATGAAGCTCCTACTATAACATACTAAGATCTTAATTATGGTAGTCTCAAAACCAAGATTTGGATGTGAATGTTGATAATGTCCTTCATTGTCATAGTTAGGGAAGCCACTAGATTCATGATACACATCAAAGGTATTACCTAGCTGAACAAGTTGCATAAATCTTTATTTTATTTTATACTGATGTCGTCTTCCTCTAACTGAGTATCTTGATGACCACAGTCAATTTAGGAAACTTCAAAAGAATGAAATTCTCTAACCAATCTAAGGTGTATGAATTTTCATACCTGTATAGAACAAGCTTCCTCTTTAGGGCCGTGCATTCATTCATGTTATGACTCTTGAGTTAGTGGAAGAGGCAAAAGGCATGTGAGTTGTAAATGTCCATATAAAGTATAGGTCCCTTCCATTATGTATAATGTAGGTTTTTCCATAGTTCTATGAGAATCTCACTTTAGGAGAACTTAAATCCTTAAATCTCTCTCGTTACTATAGGTTTCAGAGGGCCATCTAGTTGGGGTTGGACTCTTGTTCATGACACAGTCTACTGAGTCAAAGGAGGTCTCCTTGTCGCACTATTTTTCAAGGGGTCACTCTTATGGTTGCTAAACTAACTTTATCTGTAATCTATGTTGTATGGAGGATCTTAAGGCACTCTTATCCAATCTTCTAAGAATTAGAATCACAAGTTTTGGAGATTCTTTTCATAAAAGTGGTTCAAGCCAACCATCATAACTATCCCATGTGTCTTTAGAAGGGAAGTAATTCTCACCGATCCCTCACTCATTGTGTGGAACTTGGATGATCCAATTCCCCAATAGAGTTTGAGACTGAGTAGTTGGCGAGAGTCAAGCAGCTCCTTAAGATTTATTGTGACAGTATATACCGTGATAAGATCATAAATTAGCTCGAGTTTTCCATCTTCAATGAGGTATTGAACAAAATAAATCAAAACTCAAAATCCATCTATACATGCACAAGGGAGAAATGGTACTAATAGTATGTCATTGAGTTGAAGTTATACATGGGAGGGTTTGGAAGTGGCCTCTGTATAAAAAAATTGAACATGTATTGGATCTTGGGGAATATTGAGGATTAGATTTACAAGAATATAGTGAATCTATATGGAACTTATTAGAGTGAAGTTATATAAATGTGTACTCCTAGAGGAGTGATTGGTGTTGTTTCCTACATTTGGTTGGCTGGTGTTGGGCAAGGGCCATAGCGGTTGGGGACGTCGGCTATTATACCAATGGCTAAAAGGGAAGGGAATATTGCCACCGACCATAATAATTTTGCAAATGGTACTACCACCCTTGTTGGTATGGCATTAGTTTTTATTTATTTTTGGGTTGGGATTGTTGATGTAGGGGAATCTACTACAACTGTGGTGGTGGGATGCATCTTCCTTTTACTTGCAAAGATTATGGGGATGGTTGTGGTGCTAACAAATCTTGGTTGTGACTCCACACCCACTATATTGCTAGTTTATGAAGCCATATTTAGGGTAATAAAAATATCTTTAGAAATCCCTTTTTTGTAGCTGTATATTGGTAAATAATGCATGCACTAAACAATCTAATTTACATATCCACATCCATCAACCAAAACAATTTTCAAGACATCACATTGGTTTATGTAATATAAATATAGTTGATATTATATCTAATATGATATTTGGTGGTTACTGGTGGATACAAATATGCACGTGTTGTCCAATGATAAAAACATAGTGAAAAACCCAAACAAAAAAAGTGTATGATGTGACTCTAATACCACCATATGGTTTTAGAGCAATGTTGCACAACAACTTACAACTTCTCGTGGATGAAACCCAAGGGGTTTTGTCATATTCATAAAACAAGACTATTATAAAACCACAAGAAGGAATATTGATAATAACTTAGTGTGCTATTGTTTTTCCAACAAAAATACACATTAGTTTGGTGTTTCTTTTATAATTCTAGATTTGAATATGTATGCATTCTAGATAATAACACTATTGTACTCACTGAAACAATGCAATCCAAGATCAACAATTTGGGAAACAATGCGCCTTATCCTCATGGAGGATTGTCCTCTAACGTTAGCACATGTTCAATTGCATCAAACCCATACATATATATGTGAGGAGATCTCTGGGAACCACCAAGGCTTCCAATAAGGAGTGTACAATAATGTAGACATGCTAGAATTCCCTAACATCTACTTTAGGGTTTTGGTCCTTGTGTCTCTCCGTACTTCACAATGGCATAAAGTTTTGTGTCTCAATGTATCAAAATCCTCAAATGTGAACCCCCACATATTAGATGGCATAGGATAAGGTTTCATCAAATCCCAATACCTACTCTAAAATTTAATCACAAAACTTGAACGACTTGTACAACATTCCAGATAATCAGGTGGACATTCAATCAATTGATTGGACTATATTCTTGTGAGTGAAAAACACTTAAAGATGAACTAGTTCTCTAACACGTACCTAAGTGTTTGACTTGATATACAACAAAATGACTAATGATATATAAATTTCAATTATCACAAACTAGTCTTTTGTATTATTATTGTCCATATAACTTTCAAAATCATATCTTACTAGGGAGTATACACGTCCTATAACCTAATTATATTTATGATCTCATGTTTAGGTTCCCAAACAAAAGAGATATGTCCTCGAGTTAATCATTACTATCAAAGCTGTATGCATTGAGTCAATCATTCATAGTACATATTAACTAGTCCCATTTTCGAGTCATCCTAATCTAGTGTCCAAATCAATGAAATCATGAAAAAAGTCAAGTCAAAGTCATTAAATAGAGACAAATCAAGATATGCAAACAAACTTCAAAACCATAACAATATGTTAATGAACTATGGGCATAAGCACAACCCCTAATATCTATAGAAAGGCACTAAAGTTCAACCCATAATTAGATGAATCAATATAGACATTTAAAGTTCATGAGTAACATCCCAAGGGATGTCAGGATGGAAAATATGATTCAAAAGTACACCACAATACTAATTGACCACCAAATTCTAATTATAATAGTGATCAAATATCAAAATGTGATTCAATGATCAATACAAGTGACATTCTTCAGATGAACTAGCCAAAATGATCCTAAATATATCATGATTAGATGTAATTCACAAAGATTTAGGCATTAAATTACAATGGGTGGGACAAATATCAATTGGAATAGATGTCTAGTTGATCAACAATAAACTATAGACTACCTTTATTGGATATCAACAGTAAGGCCCCAACCCGAGATAGTTTGATGACCTAGTCACCCATGATGAGATATCCAAATCAAAACCCATGCTATGTACCCATAACCAATATGTGATCCTTGATCTTGTTCAAGATCACATGCCACCACAACAACACTGAAAATTACATGGGAACTAAGGTTAAGAAGGGTTCCCACTAGGTTCGTGCCCCACTTTGAAGGACCCCATCATGAATTGGTATATGATCTGGTTGGTTCCATCTAAGTTTAGACTCAAAAGGCAGAGCATACACTTGTACCATGCCCCCACCTTTCATGCATGCATTGGGTCCACCAAATGCCATGTTTCCATGCTTGAAAATCCTTAAAAGGAGGGGCACATGATAGTAAATAGTTTCACACTTGCTGCTTTGACCAAATCAACTAGACCACATTCAAGTGTCGTCTAAAACACTACATGAAGAGAAGTGAATGTTAGGTGCACACCCCATATTTCCCTCCTTGATGATGTTAGCCAGACTATATTCAAAACATGTATGGAAGATTCTTGAAGGTGGGGTTGCCTCTTAGCATGCAATACTTTGACATCCAATCACCTTTGGATAAAGAGAGGATAATATCTAAACCCTAACCCCATATAACCCCCATGCCTTATATATATGATTCCCTGACCACCATTTATAGAGATTAGTCTACAACATAACTAGACCCTAATCTATCATTTTGAGTGATTTGACCCCATTGAGAGAGGTAAGCATTAGTAACACAATGAGGCATCTTTCACCCTAGATTAGAAAACTAGCCTCCCTATTGAAACACTTAGCTCTTCTCTTTCCATCCTCTAAACCATAGAGAGAAAATAGAGGAAAGATCCATCCCCTTACTTGATGGTTTTAAAGCAAGGTAGTTTGGGCTAAAAGTCACATAGATATCTCTCTCCCCTCCCTTTCCATCCCCCATGGTGTGATGACAATCCTTAATACTATATTGTTATGTCTTAATCTCTCTCTTTTAGGTTTCTTCCTTTCTACTTTTTCACCCTCCCTCATTCTCCTTTTTTCCAACCCCCTAGTGGTGAGGGTATGGGCACATGTGTTGATGTTCCCTGGTACACTAGTTATCTATCTCATATCTTGCACATGTTTCTTTCTTGTCATGTTTATGTTTTTTGTTCATATAAACAAAACCAAAAACTAATGGACCTCATCAGGAACTACACTACCAGAAGTGCATAATGGGATGCCTTACACCTTCCCCATGCATAATATTATGATGTAGTTATTCTTTGCTTGATATTATGTCTTATCCAATCACTTTATAAAGACCCTTCCCTATAAATTTTTCCATTTTTACTTAAAAATGTGGTGGGGAATCTGACTATCTTTTCTTTTTTCACAAACCATCCATGAAAATCCTCCCATGTTAATTATGTTCTACTGAGAAATTATGACCATATCCACAATGACATATCCACCGAGAACTTTCCCACAATAGTCACTAAAGATCCCAATGAGGTCCAAGTTTTGTTCTATTTTCTACTTATTTTTTTAAGGCATGTCCCGCCTAGACACCCCCTGAGGTCTTTTCTTTTGATATAGGCTTTTATCAATAGGAATGACATATTATTACATACCTTGTGTTGAACGTACAACCTAAGTCTGTAGGATGGGTGATTGATCCCATGACAAACCCATCACCTAGTTATCATTTGACCTAGACACCATGGATCATTGGACGTATACATAGTTAAGGGGTGTTCCATGAATTGACGTTGTCCCTTTTTTTGCATTTTTTAGACAATTATGAGAGGGGATGGGTAACCAAGATGATTGAATGTACATGCAAAAGGTGGCCTAGTTCTATGAATATGATCACATGGTGGTTATATTCAATTTCATCTAATACTAAAGGTAACATGTCCTCATCATGTGTCTTTACTCTAGGCTTCAAATTGCCTTTCTTTGGAATCATCTTTATTTCTTTTCTTATTCATTTTTTGTTGTTGTTTAGGAGTCATTTTTTGTAAACCTTATAAGATAAAAAACAAGATATAAGAAAACATATATAAAGGAAAAGATCCTGGGCATACTCTAAGAGTAATCCCCATACATGAAACCTTTAGACAAACACCAATGACATGATTGTTAATTATGTATCTTATAATTGTTTATGCAGGGATTTGATGCTAGGATGTTTAATTATTGTTTTTTAGGATGCTTGTAGAAATATATTGCTTAAAATAAACATGCTTGCATGAAAGTACAATAATTTTTGCATTAATATAATGTTATATTTAATGCCCCCACATAACCTAGTCGTTGAAATAATGAGTTTTGTTTTCAAAAACTAAAAACATCACTCTTTACACTCTCCCTTTCTTATTATGAGTACAAAAGAGCAACACTCATGTTGAATTGCCGTAAAGGCACTACAAGACATCAATAGTGGTAGGGATCCCGTTCAAGTGAGGTAAATCTTAGCTCTAAATTTTCTCAATCACTCGTAACAACCATTGATTGTGGTCACTGGATTAGAAGGTATATTGAGGATAGCACCCTATCTTGGTGAATTTTGAAACCTATGTAGGAAAGAATTATGTAATACTTGAAGATCAGGAAATCCATTTCACCTACTATGGGTACATGAGTGGAGAGGTTGGTAATATATTTATTAAAGTCATGTAGGTTAAAAACTGAGGAGACACTTATTTTATGAAGAACATACATAAAGTCTAATAAACCATTTTTATTAAACTCAAGATAGAATCAAAATGTTGGCAAATTTTTGAACTCGGGGTAATTTCTCTTTCAAACCCCAAGATAGAATCAAGATACCGAAGAAATTTTGACCCCTTAGTAAATCCTTTTCTAAAACACGAGATACATAAAAACTTTCTTAGTATTAATGTTAGTATACCAATTTTCCAAACCCAAGATAGAGTTTAAATGCTATCAAACTTTGAACTGCTTGATAGACCCTTTTCTAAAACCCAAGATAGCGTTGAAATATTGTTCAAATCTTGACCTCTTTTTAAAATCTTTTTTGATAATATGAGTTACGTCAAGTCTTTTGTAAAGTATTGTACTTACTAAAACTAATTTCCAAATCAATGATAGCATCAATATGCTTCCATACTCTCATCTCCTTGACCAAAGATTTTTTTAGCAACCCAAGATAGCTCTAAATGTTGGTGAAGTATTTACTCCTTTTGTACAACCCATTTTTAAGAACTTGACAAGTTGAAAATTCTAATTTGTTCCTATTAGTTAAACCTTTTCTCCGAGCTACATTAAAACTTGATAATATTTTGATCTTGGTAATCCCATGTTCCAAAATTTTATTTAAATTAGAGATTCCAATTTCCACCTTTTTAACATAACAATTTTTTCAGAACTTAGATAGCATCATATATACATAAATTCTTGATCTCGATGAACAATTTTGCAAAATATAGTTATTGATTGCAGAATCAGGCCAAATTTCCCCTAATGTGTTTGGCACTCAAATCAAATCATATGAGTGGTCAACATATGATTTGCAAATTAATTTTATTTGATGATATTAATTTGGTCTTTAATTAATGACACACCCACTACTTTGATCAAATTAATAGACCTTACTATAAATTTATAATATTACACTGAGCAATCTTCTAGTAAGTCAAGATTCATGGTATACTAAGTTATGATTAAACTTTAGGTGACATATTACAACTTAAGTATTTAGGTAGATATAAATTACCAATTGCATACAATCCAACTATTGGATAGATGGTTGTACAACTTTTTGTCATGAATCATCTTATGAAGTATATGGCATCTTTATGCTTCTATGTGCCTAATCCAATTAAGATTACCTAGTCATGTCCAACCCAAAGTCCAACAGAATAGGTTGTGCACTGTACCTTGGAAGACTCACATACTTTTATCAGACTTCTTAAACATTGAAAATTTACCATGATTTGGCGTGCTCACACTTAGTCGATAAATATTCTTATGTGAATCTCAAAATGGAAGACATCTTAAATTTTAATGTTATAGTGAGGGATTTAATATAATGATCATATGTATCCAATCACCACTTGATATATATTATTTACGTATCATATACTACAATAATCACAACAAGTGATAAAACATGATATGGCAACCAATACAACATCTTGAGAAAACATGAATTGTAGAGAAACAACCAAGATATGTGCATATAATGTAACCCTAAATATACCTTTATAGGATTTTCAAGTTGGAAGACTGGCAATCTGATCTCCCAACTGTATTCTTTGTTTGGGTAGTTCTTTAAATATTATTGGATTTATTGCTTCATCTTCATCATGAACCCTCCAAGGACCTCACTTGTTGGCATGGTCTTCTGATAATATCCCCTTATCCACCATTGTCCACCAGTGATCTCAAAACATTATCCTATCATAAGAACTAAATTTTACATGGAGTATATAGGGAGAGAGGCATTCCCTACAATTCATATGCATATGACACATTTTAATCACAATCAAAACCACAAATTACATGTTTTAGATCAAAAGCATTCACCATAATGACCTAGTTACCGTATCTAAATCCACCAAACAAAACAATTTCAAAGGAATTGTATTGATTTATATAATATAATATATGATATCATATACAATATTTGGTGACTAACATGGTTACACATTGCATACATTTCATCCAACAAATTGTTTTGGGCTAAAAGACCAACCCAATGTTAAAGTCAACTGACATCAACTCTGATACCGTTTTAGGGTTTTGGTGGGAGGGGGTACACAATTTTCTCCCAATAAAACCCAATTCAATGGATCTGTTAAACCCATAAAATGTCTATATTTTATATACATAGAAGGGATATCAAACATATATTAATGCATACTATTTGTCCAACAACTTGACACGTCTTATGTTGGTGCAGAGCTTGCACTTTTAGATCTAGATCCAAAGTTGTTGTTGTTGTTACTGCTTTTTCATAGCAGCAACACATTGTGTATTTCTTGAAGAAGCTTTTTATTCTCAAGTCTCCGCCTAAGAGACTCGACCTCTACATCATCCATGCATATGAAAGAACTCTTGGTTCAACACCTTGGTCACCAAGAGGAAGCAGAAAATAGAGTTGTCGACATGCTATAGTTTCTCACTCTTCTTCTCCTGCTATTGCAAGTTGTTGTCCTTTGGGTGAGTTTTTTTTCTCTCAAGAAGGAATAAATCTTAGAGAACTTGTCTCACAGTGTTGTGTTAAGTGTATATTACCCCATGGATGTCCACCCTTATATATATGGAAGAGTCATGGTCTTGAAGTTTCCAAAATCCCCTTTTCCTAATCACAACTCCAAATATACTCAAACAATGAAAATAATCACTAATCCTAGTCAGTCGACTGGTTTGTCAAGTCACCCAATTGGAATCAATTTGGATGCCTAGTCACTAGATTGGCTTACCCAATCATGTAACTCATCAATCTTGGTTCACTTTTGCTAGCCGATTTGATTCATATCAAATAAAGGAAATTTTCTTTTTTTGCCATTGACTTGGTCTAGTCACCTGATTGGGTTTTCTAGTCACCCATCTTGTCACTTTCCCAGTGAGGTAATCAGTCAATTGATTAAAAATCAATAATTTCATTGAACCAAACCATCAAGTTGTCTGACTAGATTACCAGTAAACCGAATGGGTAGGAAATAAACCTATACATGATTCAAAACAATTCTAACAATAATTTTTTTTTAAACTTCAATTCCCTTATGCATCCTTATGTATAGGACCCAATAGGTTTCATATTATGTTGGTAATGGTGTTCATAACCTCACAAGCAAAGATAGGTATCTAGAAACATTTCATTGCTACCCAAGTAAATGGAATAAGTTGAGAACAACATCAATCTATAAAGTGGTCAATATTACCATGATTGTATAATCCCTTTGTCTTAGTTGTCTAGATTGAAATTGAGGCATGACATCCCGATCCTCTTAACATTCAATCTATGTTCCTTAAACTAGAGCATACAAGTTAGATTGTGTGAGACTAATATCAAATACAAACTACCATGATCATGGCCATGCATTTCATTTTCTCACTTATCAAATGGACAAGATATCACTCCAAGGGAGAAATTCCATGTACATCACTCACATTATTGCAGAAGTGTCACAATGAACCCAATTACTACCTATATGGAAATCCTTATTCAGAATAATGTTGGAGTAGTGTTAAAGTACACATAATAACATGTGATTAGTCTAGTGACTTTAGGTCTAAGGATCACAATAACTACTGTCATGTTGATATATTACTGAAAATTGCCACGATATGGCTTCCATGTCTCATTCTGAAAGTGGTTCTATCAAATAAAACATGTTGTCTAACAAGTATGCATGCGTATAAGTTGATATCCAATATCATGACTAAACTAACATAGTCATCACTCAATATATACACTAGCCTTGAAATTATCTATTGTACTCTAATATCCAAAATAAAAACTAACTAGGGACATAACAAGAAAGAATACTCTTAATCATACATTCAATTCATGTTCAAGTCCTCAACCTAACCCACATTTTTACATTGATTCATTATCTCAGTAAAACACACATAATAAATGCAATTTCCTTTATTAATAATCAAACCATATACAATGGATCCCTATTGTAGTGATCACATGTTGGAATTTAGGGCATACAACTAATAATTGGCTTTCACCTATCTTTTCCCAATAAAAACATATGTAGTATATTTCTATAAAAATAAAAAAATGTGACATCGATTGGTGGTTTGTAACATTTTTAAGTTTTTTCGATATGATATATTTTTCTAATTTGGTGGTTTTAAACTTATTAACAGTTTAATCAAATTGTCTACTCATTTAATATTATTAGTCCAAAAAAATAAAAATTAAAATAAGAGCTTAGTTATGGGTTTCTTCTTCAAAATTCTTTGGATGGTATGCTTGCAAGAGTCACTAGGTTATAGATACCATCATGGATGGAGTAGGTCATTTGACTCTTTGATTTATCACTGACCACATGACTACCTCTACTAGCCCCTTTTCTTTCCTAAAGAGTACATACATGTCATTTAGGCTTGAGGACAATTAGAAATATTACTGGCATGCACATTAGTCCATTTAACCAAGTTATCAATTATATAACTTGGCATCAAGAATATATCACAATGTAAATGAAATACACACAACATAGTGAGTAACAAAAAGGGAAAAAATCATGGTAAATATAAACATTTGAATTTTCTTGGCTTGGAATGCATGGAATCAAATCCTACTTTAAGAGTACACACACATATATATATCCTAGTTGAAAAAAACATAATTAATGATGAGAAAATATCCTAATATCACTAGTAAATGGAGAATCCTAGTCAATGACAACCCTGATTGTAAAATGAAACTGGGAAACACGTGATTTTAGGACAACAAAGACTGATATATATATATATATATATATATATATATATATACTTATTGATTGAGTAACAGATCTCAATAATTGGCATACTTGCATAAATTATACCTTCAAATAAAAGATGTGAAATTTTTATTTTAATTAAATAGTTCCCTCTTGTGTTTGTGTTGATTAAATTTATTTTGAAACATATCATTTCTCTTCCTCCAACATTTGTATTCTTAGAAATTAGAAGCACGTTGTTACAACTTTAAAAGGATAATGATAGTATTACAATTGAAGTGGAGTAATGTGTTGGTATGTATGCCCAGAGATCCAATAGTATGGTGATTGTGATGGAATATGTTGTAAGAGATATGACTAATAATAAATGCAATCTTCCAATTTATTCTATTTCATTTAGTTATGAGATAATGATGAAACATAATGAGTGTCTAAAAATTATTTTCCTCAATGACATATGTTTTTGGGTTGATGACCTAAATAATGAGATCCTACAGATGTCAAGAGTATGTACATTCTTGTTATGTCCTTAGTCGGATGTTATTATGAAAGGATGTTAGACAATAATAACACATAAGACTAGAGTGTGTGTTAATTGATGATAGAATCTCATCAGTCATGATATTGGATATCAAACCAAATACATAGACTTGTTTGAGAAGAGTGTGTCAGACAAACCGACCTTGAAAATGACACATGGAAACCATAATTGGTAGTCAGAATCATCTCTCACGGTGATGGTGGTGATTGTGGTTCTTAGACATGAAATCACTACACTCATCACTTGTCATTCGATGTACTTTGACATCATCCACCATGTCCTTGAATAAGTGTTACCATAAAGGTGGTTCTTGGGTGCATTCTGACACATGGGAATGATTGTGAGTGGTGTAGATGGTATTTTTCTTTCCTATAGGAGTTTGATATCCATGCCACTTGATAAGTGAGACTCAGAAAAGCATGCACATGCACATGCGAATCAATATATGATATTGAGATCACATTTATCTCAGGCAATCTGCTCTAGTTCACGAACATGGATTGAATGTTGAGAAGATGATATTCCATGCCTCGAGTTCAACATAGATATCAGTGATAAAGGAATCATACAATCACTGTAACACCAATCACAGATTGTAGGTTGAAGTTTTTCTCCAACTTTTTGAATTACTTAGGTAGCAATGATGTCTTGTTAGATACTACTCATTGCTTGTGATATCATAAATTAGTTATAGACAATCACTACTAATGTAACTTTGAACCTATAGGGTCACACAAATATGATACACTTGGAAGAGGATTAATAAAGAGTTAGGTATTCAATTTAAATGACAACGGTTAAATGTTGACAGACCAGACTGTGAACCAACATGTTTGAGTGTTCAACAAATCATTTCAGAGTGTCAGGTAAATTTAACCAAGATTGGCAATATGGTCCACAAACCAACCAGTTCAAGAAGTGAACCAACCGGCTCATGTCAATGAAACGACCCATTCAGGTTGTGAACTGACTGTTTGGTTGATTAATTTGATTGGATCAAGGATAGTGTTGATGTCGTATTCTAAATTAATCATATATTAATTATCAATACAATTGAAATTGGGAAACATGATGAAATGATAGGTTCAAGGGTTGAACCGATTGGTTGACATGCCAACTGATTTGTTCACCAGTGAACCGACCATTTTGCCACTTGCAGGTTGCAAAAATTCATGAAATATCATCCCCTTAGACTCCTGCTCGGACTGGGAACCCTGACTCTGACCCTCCTATAAATAGAGGGGTATATGGGGCTTCTCAGACACAACAATTATCTCTAACAATTGTTGTTTTCTCTCATTGTGGTAACCAAGAGAATCTGAGCAAATCCTGTTGGGAAATAGGGTGACAAAATAAGCATTGGAAATAAAAATTTTATTGCCATATTCCCCATAAGATAGTGGATCGCGCCAAAACCTATATAATGAAAAGGATGGTTTTGAGAATATACCTAGTCCTGGAGCAAGTCTAGAGACATACTGTAGATGCGCAATTGTCTTCTAGTTGCATTGGGACTCATTTGCATCTCCTCCATAGACAGAAAACCTAAATGTCATTGTCTACATTAGCTCCACTCGCCACAGACTACTAGCTAACATTGGCCTCCTTAGCGATAGGCAAAGACCACCTTGCCTCTAGAAAAGTCCACAAGAACCACCAGGAACTCCACATTGTGCTACTAGAGCCAACGAGAAGGATTTGTCCCCTCCTATCATTGTACTAGATGCTGAAATGCTCTCCCATAACTTACCTCAGTTGTTCTCTCCCTCACTATCCCTCCCTTTAACGGGTAGGACTTGCTTGGGCTCTCTATTGGTAACCACAATGAGATAGGATAACAATTGTCAGAGCAACTGATTCTCAATTGTGTTTCTTGGGAAGCCCCCAATACCCCTCTATTTATAGTAGAGGCTAGGGCTAGGGTTCCCAATCAGTGTGGGAGTATAATGGTTTGAAATCATGAATGTTCTAGAACATGCAAACTGTGAAATAGTCGCTTTGCACAACAAAGCAATTGTCTTGCAAGTGAAATGGATGTTTCTCACAGTTTCCTATTTGCAATTGAATTCACAATTCATTTCGAATAATGTCCAACATTAATCCTTATACCAATCAAATCGAACAAGTAGAACGATTCAATTATTCTCATGATTCAAGAAAATCACCAGAATCTTTGGTTGGCTTGACTGAGCGGATTGGTTCATTAGGTGAACCAGTCATCTCACCAACCTGAGCCCATCAGTTCACCCAATGAGCTGATCGGTTGGTGTCTTGAGTCATGCAATAAATCAACCAATCCAATTTTCAATCAATTTGACACTCTCAATTAATCAGTTCAACACTTGAACTTGATGGTTTTGAGTTCATTTAGTTGACCTATTATTTAATTTAATACTGAAACACTTTTCATAATCAATCTAAACATCATTCATGAATAAACTCCTTTAATCCATGTGCATCCTATTTGTGTGACCCTATAGATCCAAAATTACGTTGGTAGTGATATTCCATAAAAAATTATGACATCACAAGCAAAGAGTGGTGCCTAGTCACACATCATTGCTAACCAAGTAATTTGGAAAGTTGAAGAACAAGTTCAACCTACAATCCATGATCATTTTTACTGTGATCGTATAGTTGCTTTGTCTATGATATCCGGATTGAACTCAAGGCATGGAATCATCATCCTCTCAACATTTAATTCATGTTCCTTGAACTAGAGTAGACTATTTGAGATGCATATTAGTTCACATATTACATATTAAACCACATCAATATGGCCATACATTTCTAAGTCTCACTTATCAAGGGGCCTTGGATATCAAATTCTTGTAGGAGGGACAAATCCCATCTACATCACTCACACACAATCCCCATGTGTCTCAGATACCCAATCATCACCTTTATGGAAATCCTTATTTAGGGTTACGTTTGGTGATGTCAAAGTATATCGTACGACATGTGATGAATGTAGTAACTTTAGGTCTAAGAATCACAATCACCACTAACACTATGAGAGTTGATGCTGACAACCATTCCATGGTCCCTATGTATCACTCTCATGGTGGGTTTGTCTGATACACTGTTCTCTAACATGTATCTATGTGAGTGACTTGATATCACATATCATGACTAATGAGAATCTGTCATCATGACTATAGACTAAACAACACTGATTCTTGAGCACAAATGTCACCATTGGTCAAGTCCTACCGATTTACAAAATATAATTGTACTATTTTACTATAATGTCGGTTGTGTTTTACAAAAAATTGACGTCTAAAATACAATTTTTAACAAAAAAAATTGCCTTACAAATTTTTAATATTAGGGTCGGTTACCTAGGAGAAGATGACATACACCTTAGCATGAAACAAATTTTGCCTCTAAAATACTTCTAGAATTGGTTTGTCTTTAGAAAAACCAATGTTGTGTGTCGTATAAACTACAAAAAAGTTGTACAATCGGTGTCAATTTGATGTCAAGAAACTGATGATAGAGGATTCAGGCCATGTCCACGTGAAAATATTGTCCCCCCCAAATTTCTCGCTAGTATCATTTGCTTAGAAAAATCTAACGACTAAGTCATTACTGATCTTGAATTTTTATGTTTGGATAAGAGTCTCTATCATCGATTATTTGATCAAAATTGACCTCTAAGTACTTAGTCATAAATTTTCACAAAACAAATTGACCACTAATTCCTTACTTAGGTCATTTTTTCTTTAAATAAGGGTCTCTGTCATCAAGTTTTAATGCCAAATCAAAGACGAAGTCCTTACGGAGCTTGCATTTTTAGTAGGAAATGGATTTCAGTCATCATTTTTACTTATGCAGCAGATGACTATGGTCGTAGTCATTGGTTGTATCAAGCAATCGATGACTATGTCCCACTCAATACCACCTATGAAATTTCTTCCCCCCAATATTATGTCTCATCACATGTGAACCCCCTACTTTGGTGATTTCTCCTCTAATTCTCTTTTATTATTATTGTTGTTGTTATTGCTGCTGTTGCTCATGTTGATCATCACCACTCCTTTGCTCGAGTTGCTATGCTTGCCACCTTGGCCACTGGATTTTTCTATAGATACTGGAGCTTGTTGTCATCGCTAGAGCTTTTCGTCATTGTTGGAGTTCGTCGTTGCCTTTAGTGCTCTCTGGAGCTATTGTTCCAACCAACCATCGCAACCCCTACCTCTGTCTCCAATGTCGACAACCTATAACATCTGGTCAAACCTACCATAAAGAGGTACATAGAGCCATCCCGTCTCCTGTTCTATTTTTTTTTTGTATTTGTATACAAGTAACAAAGTCAAATATAGTACACATGTGCATATATGACCTAGACAATGGTATGAGAAAATCATTCCCATTAGAAATAAAAGAAAATCAATTGAAAATAAAATTAAGGGACATTTTCTATGTAATTTTATTAAATGTTACTAGGGTTTTAGCAAAAAAAACTATTTTGTAAGTTGAAGAAATCCAACTAGAGTGTTAATACCTAAAATGATATCAAGTGGATATATTATACTTGTATAATGTCTTTATAATTGAAATTCATGTATTAAGTGCGTGTATACTTGGTTGCATTGGTAAACTTGAATGTTGTATAGATACGTAATCACACCCAAGAAACAATTACATTGAATCGATACAAATGACATGTATTAACTTGATTTAGAATAAAATTGTTATGTGTTTACCTAAACTCTAAATTGTAAACCTTAATTTAGACATATATCTTCTTTTGTTAGGTTTGTATTTACATAAAATTGATATGAATCCTAAACCTTAATTTTGGACATATATATGTTGGCCTAGAAGCCCGTTTGAGATTTACTCACTAGGAGTAAATCTTAGATAGTCCCTAATTTGGGTTTATTCGTGAACACTTAATCTAACTTAGGATGTAAGTTTATAATGTGTATTTGGTTACAAGATGTTTCTTCAACACTTCCCTATTTGTTCTCTAAGTACGTATGTAGGTGGATATTTTCTCATCTACATCGGTGTACTAGGAGAACTATGGGGAAATGCTGTCATAGTTTTCTTGAAAAACAAATCACACATTATACACTTACAAGTGAGATTAGGTGTTCAAGAATGGGATAGGTGGTACACACATTCACTAATAAAATCTAAACCCTAACTTGTAAACCCTAAACCCTAAATCCTAATCTATAAACCCTAAACCCTAATATGTAACCCTTATCCCTAAACCCTAAATGATAAACCCTCATCGGTAAACCCTTATCCCTAAACCCCAATCATGAAAACCCTAAACCCTAATCCTTATTTTCTCTTTGAACATAGAATGGATAGATCATGGATGTCCATTCAAAATCATTGCACCCTAGAGTTTATTAGTGGTATTGATAAATTTATAAGATTTCTAGAGGAACATACAAAAACAAACTAGAGATAGGTTCTATTATCCATGTAGGAATTGCAGTAACAACTTGAAAGTCAAAATTGTTGACGAAATAAAAAGTCATGTCACGTGCTACGTGATTATACATGGCTATACAAAATGGTACTAGCATGGATAGATTCCTACTATAATATCAGTAGATGTCGATAGTACTACTTCTGTTGAAGAAGAAATTGCCAACGATGATGTAGATGTGAATTCCCTGATTCTTTATACATGGTCGATGCAATGTTAGATAGTTGTGGGGTAGAGCACACCGATCTGACTTCCTTATTTAGAAACATTGTGCATGATGTCTAGAGACCATTATAATTAGGTTATACTAAGTTTATGGAGTTGATTGTTGTGTTGAGATTGTACACTCTTAAGGCTAACAATAGACGAAATGATAAAAGCTTCAAATCATTGTTGTCTTTGTTGAATGAAATTCTTCCTAAAGGCAACGAGCTTCAATCGCAACATGCAGATTAAAGAAAATGTCATGCCCAATGAGAATAATGTCTAATAAGATATATGCATGTCTGAATGACTGTGTGTTATTTCAAAAGGACTATATGGATTTGAAAGATTGTACAAAATGTGGTGTGTCAAGGTATAAAATGATGACTTTGGGGAAGTCCAAACTGGCTTTCCTATCAAGGTGATGTGGTTTCTACCTATAATACCATGGTTTCAATGCTTGTTTTCCAATACCATGGATAAAAAAAAATTAAGGTGGAATTAGAGGCAAAGAAAAATAATGATGGGATCCTACGAAATGTGTCTGATTCCCCACAATGGAAGAATATTGATTTATTGTACCATGGATTTGGTGAAGAAGTCAGGGATCTAAGACTTTAGCTTTGCACCAATGAGATGAATCCGTATGACACATTGAGCAGCCAACATAGTATTTGGCCTATTATGATTGTTACATACAATATTCTTCATTGGTTGTGTATGAAACATAAATATGTCATGATATAATTATTGATATCGAGCCCTAAACAAGCTAAAAATGATATCAATGTTTATCTTGAACCTTTGATTGATGAGTTAAAGAAACTCCAGGGAGAAAGTATGATGTCCTAGGATTCTTCATGTAGAGAGACATTTTGTTTGCATGCTATGTTGTTTTGCACTACTAATGACTTTCCAACATATGGAAATTTGTTTATATATATTGTAAAAGGATTCAAAACATGACCTATATGTGAGGATAAAATTGATTCAATACAATTAAAACATGACGACGAGACTGTATATCTTGGTCATCAAAGGTTTCTTCTAAAATTTCATCCTTACTGAAGGTTGCACCAAGCATTTAATGGATCAAATGAGGAACATAGTGCCCCTAAACCTATATTAGGGGAGGTTGTTTATGATAGAATCAAAGACTTTGTCAATGCATTCGGTAAGAGATCAAAATGTACTATTCCCACACAGAGTGACAAATCTTTATACAAGAATAGGTCAATTCCTTATTGGATTTCTTTGGAAGTTAGGCATTGTATCTATGTCATGCATGTTGAGAAAAATGTTTATGATAACATCATTGAGACTCTGTTGAATATACCAGGTAAGACTAGATATGACATCAAATATAGAATGGACTTGCGTGAAATGGGCATAAGGAAAGAATTAACAAGAAAATTAGTAGTGATAAAAAATATTAATCTCCTACTTGTTACACGTTGTCTAGAATGGAAAAGAAAACTTTTTGTGAGTGCTTGCTTAATGTTAAGGTACCACATGGTTCCAATATCTATAGATTGGTATCAATCAAGGATCTAAACCTGAAATGACTTAAATATGATGATTGTCACACTCTAATGAAGCAAACATTGTATGTGGCAATCAAATCTATATTGTCAAAGCATGTAAGGTTTGCAATCACCAGAATTTATTTCTCCTTCAACACTCTATGCAGAAAAGTTACTGATATTAGAATCCTGAAAAGTTTCAAAGAGAAGTCGTCATTACCTTGTGCCAATTTGAGATGTATTTTACTCCTTCATTCTTTGATATCATGGTACATATTGTTGTCCATTTGACTTGGAAAGTGGAAATGTTGGGATCAATTTTCTTGCATTAGATGTATCCTTTTGAACGGTACCAGAATGTTGTTTAAGGTGATTTTAAAAAATGGTTGTCGGCCTGAAGGAAGTATTATTGAGGGTTATGTGGCTAGGGTGATTATAGAATTTTGCAATGAATTATAAGTTGTAATGAAGCTCCTAGAAATGACAAGAATATTGAGGACTATCTTGGTAAAGGGACTTTAGGAGGAGTGAAAGTAATCAGTCATGAGTTGTGGGAACAAGCACACTTGTATATTTTACACAACATTGACAAAGTGAGTATATATATCACTGAAGATATAAATTTCCTCACGATAGAACATCCTCAATCCAATTCAATGTGTCTTGATAGAGAGCATAATAAGACATTTATTAGGTGGTTTTAAGATAACATCTTCCATCCACTACCTTAAACCGCAAATAACTTTGTTGAAAATATCAAATGCCTCACCTTTAAACCAAAAATGAATTTTATGTCTTATGAAGGGTTTGATGTAAATGGATTTTCATATTACACAAAACGTCAAGATGATAAGAGTGTCATCCAAAACAATGGGTCGCTCTTCAAGTGTTTTCATTGTGTTTTTCTAATGCGAAGGATAAGAGTCCACGTGAAGCTAAAATGTCATACTATGTTGTCCATTACTACAGAATGGGGATACACCGTTGGTTATATTTGTAAGAATAACTTATCGTGTTACTTATACCGGCGATTCAAGGTCAACAACTGTCGTGGTTTTCACAACTGAGAAAACATGGGTTGTGCTGTCTAGTTATCGTTGGTTTCTTATTTAGGAAATCACCGCTATACATTACCCATAAAAATGGAATTTTGTGCTAAATTTTTTGGAGCATTTCATTTTTTCTAAAACATCGATGGGATAAAGATGTGCATGTTCCATCTAGTTTGAGGGAATGAATTGACCTTTGTCAGAGGTTATTTACTAAGGGACCGACAATAAATGTTTTTGCACCAATCATCCCATCAATTCTTTTCCACCCCCAATTGAGATTTATCATTGGTTATAGTAAAGATAACCGCCGCTAAAGACATATTAAGAATCACTTATGAGTTGTAGGATTGGTCGGTGGTCATTCACCTATAACTGATGGTATATGTCTTACTTAACCCCCCGATAAACCCTTTCTCCCCTCTGTCCTACCTGCATTTCCTATGATATTGCTACTCTGGTGATTGAGCTTCTCCTCTCTATCATGCCATTATTGCTGCTCACCGTTGCTACTGCTGGTCGCCGCAGTCCAAGCCCTCCGATACTGCTCTACTGGTGATCGTTGCCGCCTTCCTCCTCTACTATACTATTGATTGCTTCTGTCATCAGTGATTGCACTATCTCCTCTCCTCTGCATCATTACTACTGCTTGCTGCCGTAGTTGCTGCTGGTCACCACCACCCAAGCTCACCGCCAAAGCTCATTGGCACTGGTCTATTGATGATCGCTGCCGCCTTCCTCCTTTGCTCTGTTGTTGATCACCTTCGTCCTCTTCCTCTTCTCAGTAATACCGAATATGATTCTGTTCTCGCTTTCTACTCGATCCACTCCAACTTCCCATGCTGATCTACACAACTACCTTCGAAGCGAGACAAGATCACCTCTGACCTTCCACCTCTGGCCAATGTGGCGCACAGTGGACAACCTTATATCAACCCTAGTCAAGGCCCACCTTACGACCTATATCCATCTCGGCCCACAATTCAACTTCCCTGTGCCGGGCCAAGAAACTCAACCGTCGGTCTTGTTCAACTAAGTAAGGATAGCGACCTCTGCTCTTTTCTGGGACTAACTGGATATTCTAGTCATGGAGGGATTCTCCCTTGGCACCTCTGACCGCGTTTCCTGGTCTACGACATGCATTTTGTATGACTGCGAGCGATAGCTGTTATCTCGGCAGCCAGCGGTATGACCGCTAGAGGCAAGTTGCCTCTATTGTTTTCTCTCCTCCTCATGTTTGTTCTTCTCCTCTTCCTCCTTTGCCATTCATTCTTGTTTCATATTGAAAAATGATCATTTTTTATCCCTAAATTAGTAAACTACACTGTAATTGATGCCTTGGATCCCTTATATGCCTTGTTATGTACTATCATTACTATAAGTGTTGCAACTCAATCGTATGTGATTTTTGTACCTAATTTATCATCATGAAATTATTGAACTTTGAAATCAGTAACTCAACTTGTGTTGTGTACCCATTTGAACCATGATCTTATACTAATATGCTATATTTTCCTTGTAAGACCTCATCGGCGTAGTTTGTGCATTTAAAAGGATCAAGTTGGCCTAGTTTGAGTTGGGTTTCTCTAGAAATCTTACATGGTAATGAACATGCACGACCTAGTTTATAATTCATGTTCTATGATGTAACATGGTAATATGTGAGTAAACCCTAATTTTTTAATTCTTAATCTATAAAGTCTAGTCTATAAACCCTATACTATGTCGTTGTCCTAGAAACCCATTTGAGATTTACTCATTAGGAGTAAAACTTGGATAGTCCATAGTTTGGGACTATTCTTGAGCACTTCATCTCACTTAGGATGTAACAGTATAACGTGTGTTCAATTTCAATAAATTTCTACAACATTTCCCCTTTGTTCTTTGGGTACATATGTAGGTGGGTATTTTCCCATCTACGTCGGTGTACTTAGAGAACTATGGGTAACTGCTACCAAAATTTATTGTAGCCAAACACGCATTATACACTTACTAGTGAGATGAAGTGCTCAAGAATGGGATAGGTGGTACACATTAATGAATCTGAATGCTACTAGATGATTAGGGCATAATAATTCAAACGTATTTTATTCCTAAAATTAACTCTCCTCCCATCTGATCATATAGAAGTGTATCGATCATGGATGTCGATAGCAAATTGCTACAATCTGGACTTTATTAATGGTATTGATGAGTATGCATGATTTGTAGAGGAACATAGAAAACAACGTGGAGATAGGTTCTATTGCCCGTGTAGGAATTGTATCAACAACCTGAAAGTTGACACTATTGACATGAGAAAAGATCATGTCATGTGTAATGGGATTGTATAGGGCTATACAAAATGGTATTGGCATGGAGAGATTCCTAGTATGAGATCAGAAGATGTGGGTAGTGGTAGTTGTGTCCAAGAATAAATGGACGACGATGTTGATAATAATGAACAAATTCTAACAAACATGGTTGATGTGATGCTAGAAACTTGCAGCGTAAATGTTACACACCTACCTCCCATATTTAAAAATGTTGGGAACGATGTTGAGAAACCGTTATACTTAGGTTTTACAAAGTTTACAAAGTTGAGCGATGCATTAATATTGTAGGCACAAATGAGGCTAACAATAAATGGAGCCACAAAAGCTTCACTTCTCTATTGTCTTCATTGAAAGATATTCTCCATGAAGGGAACGAGCTTCCAATCTTGACATATGCAATGCAAAAGATGTTGTGCCCAATGGGAATGGAGGCTAAGAAGATATATGCATGCCTGAATGACTGTGTGCTATTTCAAAAGGACTATATCGATATGAAAGAATGTCTAAAATGTGGGGTGTCTAGGTATAAAAGGACGACAATGGTTAAGACCAAAACCAAGTCTCCTTCCAAGGTGATGTGGTATCTACCTATAATACCCCAGTTTCAACACTTGTTTTCTAATGACGTAGATGCAAAAAAAAAAATTGGTATGCAAAGGTAAAGAAAAACAACGATGGTATGCTAAGACATGTGTATGATTCTCCGCAATTGAAGAAGATTGATTTAATGTATCTTGAGTTTGGTGAAGAAGCCAGTAATTCAAGACTTGACTATGTACTAACAGGATTAATCCATATGGAACCTTAAGTAAAGAACATAGTACTTGGCCTATCATGCTTGTTGTATACAATATTCCTCCATGGTTGTGTATGAAGAATAAGTATGTCATGCTATCATTGCTGATATCGGGCCCCAATCAACCTAGCAATGATGTTGATGTTTACCTTGAACCTCTGACTGATGACCTAAAGAAACTATGGGGAGAAGGTGTGATGACTTATGATACTTTCCACTGAGAGATGTTTATTTTGTGTGCTATGCTATTTTGCACTATTAATGACTTTCTTGCTTATGGGAACTTGTCTGGCTACATCGTCAAAGGATCCAAGGCATGCCCTATATGTGAGGAAAATACATATTGTATCATAATGAAACATGGTGGTAAGACTGTACATCTTGGTCATTGAAGGTTTCTACCAAGCGTGCATCCTTACGGAAAGTTGCACAAAACATTCAATGGCTCAACTGAGGAACAGAGAGACCTATGTCAGGGGAGGATGTCTATGCTAGAGTAAACAACATTGTAAATTATTTTGGTAAGAGACCATGTACTACTCCCACAGATGAAATGTATTTATTCAAAAAGAAGTTCATATGTTGGGATCTTCCTTATTGGAGTTCTTTGATAGTTCGACATTGTATCGATGTCATGCATGTCGAGAAAAATGTTTCTGGTAGTATTATTGGCACTCTTCGGAATATACTCGGTAAGACTAAAGATGGCATCAAATCTAGAATGGACCTACATGAAATGGATATAAGGACAAAATTAACAAAGATAGTTGTCAAAGGTCACCACACATACCTACCTCCTGCTTGTTACACCTTGTCAACCAAGGAGAAGAGATCCTTTTGCGAGTGCTTGCTTAATTTTAAGGTACCACATGGATACTCAACCAATATTCATAGATTGGTATCAATGAAGGATTTGAAGTTGATAGGTCTTAAATATCATGATTGTCACACTCTAATGCAACATATATTGCTTGTGGCTATTCGATCTATCCTTCCTAAGCATGTAAGGTTTTCTATCACTAGACTTTGCTTCTTCGTCAACACTCTATATAAGAAAGTAATTCATTATGAGATTCTAGATAAGTTGCAATGAGAAGTGGTCATTACTCTGTGACAACTTGATCAATATTTCCCCCCTTCATTCTTTGATATCATGGTACATCTAGTTGTCCATTTGACTAGGGAAGTGAAAATGTTGGGTCCATTTTTTTTTACATTGGATGTATCCTTTTGATCGGTACATGAGTGTTTTTAAAAGTGATGTTCAAAACCATTTTCTACCTGAAGAGAGTATCATTGAGGGCTATATTGATAGGGAGATTATGGACTTTTCAATGACTTTTTGAGTTGCAACAAAACTACTACTAATACCGTGAACACTGATGTTTATTCCGTAAAAGGTATTTTGGGATAATGACATATAAATATCAGTCGTGAACGGTGGGAACAAGAACACTTGTATATTTTCCACAACATTGATGATGTGGGTATTTATATCACCAAACACACCAACAAGATCAAGAGAAGTCATCCCTGAGCCAGTTCAATGTGGATTGCTAGAGAGCATAATTAAACGTTTATTAGATGGTTTGAAAAGGAAGTATTCAATAAACTATCTCAAATACCAAATAATGTTACAAAAACTATCAAATGGCTCGCGTATAAGCCAAAGATCTATGTTACATCTTATGAAGGGTTTGACATAAATGGATTTTCATACTACACAAAACGTCAAGATGATAAAAGTGTCATCCAAAAGAGTGGGGTCACCCTTCAGGCATCTTCATTGGATTTTTCTAGTGCTAAGGATAAGATTCCACATGAAGGAAATATTTCTTATTACGGTGTCATTGAAAAAAAATATGGGAATTTGACTACACAGAGTTTAGAGTTCCATTGTTTAAGTGTAATGGGTTGATAACAAGAAAGGATTGTAGCTGAAGAACTCAGTTTCACATAAGTGAATTTTGAGTAGACATGCGAGAAGGATGAACCCTTCATCATGACATTACATGAAAAACATGTATTTTATATCAATGATCCTAAAAAAAAAATTGTATGTCGTTCTTCATGGGAAAAGACAGTTCATTTGAGATCCTATTGTTAAAGAAGAGTACTATGACAAGTATGATGACTATAGTTCATTTTCTATTGTTTTACCAAGTGTAAAAGTTGAATCTAACACTGATGAGTATACACGTGAAGATCACACAGAAGGGATATTAGTTTAAGGTATACTACTCATATGTAATCTCACTTTTTTTTGCATTATATAACATGTATTTGTTTATATGTGATCTAATTTTATTATAGTGCTGAATTTTTATATATGATCTGACTTTTTTATTTACATTTGATTTTATAGATGGCATCTGACCAGGAGCAAAGTGATCATGAGCGTGAGAATGTTGAGCATCCTAATCAGGGTGCTGAGAGTGCTCATGATCAAAAGTGTATGGGAGTTAAAGGGATAAATGTGATGAAAGATGCCACAAATAGGTAAGGGAAGAAGACATCTATTGAATTCAATGAAGTAGGAACACCACTTACTAATGAGTTTGTCAGCTATTGTGGGGTCCTTGGTCGAAGCAAGGTGCCTCTCCTCTCTGTGGATTGGAGACAAGTAAGTTCGGTCTGTAAAGACCTCATCTGGAAGGAGTTATAGGTGAGGTAATTGTAGTTACATCTTATAGTCTTTATTTCTATTCTTCTTTTTAACATTTCTAAACAGTATTGAATGTTGAACCTTTTTAGAGACGATATGATCTTAATGAAAAGATGCATCACAAGTCTTTTATGCAGCTCATAGGGAGAAGACATAGAAATTGGTGAACAATCCTCACCAAAGACTATGTCTTTGGAAATAAGAAGGAACCCTGGAAAAATGGAACTATATTTGTCAAGATGACTGGAAGGAGTTTGTTTGTCAGAGATAAACAAAATAGTTCTAGGTATTGAATTAATTACATTCTTTATGATTTCTTATGGTTACTTAACAATATCACTTGTATGAATTAATCAGGCCCTTACGAAGCTAAAAAAGACATGCGTGACAAGAATGTGCACAACCACCGGTTGGGGTTAGATTGTTATTGGTACCGCCACCAGTTGAGATAGCAACAATAAGAGTAAGAGTAAGAAGAGTAAGGTCCTTCTTCATATATTCCTACTACTGAGTCTTCTACTGCTTCCAGACGATTGCCTCGCTATCTTGAGTGGATAGTTGTGAGGAAAAACAAATCCAAAGAAATCCCCCTCCAAGCAACACAGGAGTTGGCTACAAAAATGGTAATTTTCTTGGTCTAGTGATAATGTCCTTGTTGTTTTTTCATTGGTGTTAAGTTTTACTGAATAGTCAGTTTTTAATGATTAATCAATTGGAGTTGGTTGTCCAAGAAAAGGAGGGTAAGTTGACACCTCAGGACACACACGATGATTTGACAGTTGCTTTAGGGATATAAGAGCATCTGGGATGTGTAGGGGATTGGAGCTGGTTTTGATATAATTTTTTGGCTCATCCCAACGAAAGTGCATACAAACAAAGAAAGAATAAGTGTACGTGTAGGATTGGTAGATGCAACCTTAGAGAAACACTTTGCTTCTCAGTCAATGCAAAAAGTTGCTTCTGCAGCAGTCACAACTCATGTTCATCACTCTACCACAGAGTACATTAGGAGCAGCCCTTCGGACCCACATGGAACAACTGAGGTAATATTTTAATTCAAGTCATTTTTTGTGATAAAAGTAATCCCTCAAATCAATATGTATTTTTGTCAATTTTAAAATTTTATGTTTCATAAAATTGTAGCCCAAAAAATATCATCTTGTTATCAATGAACGAGCAGGCCACATCGTGGCAGATGTCGAGGCTGATAATGCCACTGTGGTTCATAGTATTCCCCTTCCTACTAGTCACTATCATGTGAGAATCATACATGTATTTCCTGGAATGAGGGACATACCTCTTCCATACAAGCACCCAGATGGAACCACAGTCGGGGAGGTAGAAGACAACTTTACTGGGTGGCCCAAATGACTCATTATATTTCTTCAGGTATGACCAATGTATATTGAAACTTATATAAAATAATCACAGTGGCGTTAGAATATATTCCAGAACAAGCTAATATTAGAATATATGCATGCAACCTACAATAGCGAAGAAGCCCTCTAAGCTTCTGAAGCCTCCACCTCCTCATTTTATTCCACAAGAATTGTTCAACTCCTTAGGCCCTAATTGCCATACGTTGACAAGTTGGTTAGACACTATAGACCAAATTGATGCCATTGTGATCCACCTTGGGGAAGGACACTATAGGTATACAACATGAAAATATTATAGTGTTGGTAGATGTCATTGGGGTATTTAAATATGATTGGCTGAACACATCAGTGATAGAACTTTGAATACAGTGAGCGTGAATATCCCGTCATATGTGAAAATTGCTTAATTGTTTCTTACATATAGTCTGAGTAATGGTTTATATATAATATTTTTAGTCATTTGTATTTCACATCTCGTGATTGCACAATAGAAAAAATTTGAGATTTCTAGTGCCATCATTGATTAGAGATGTACTTAGAGATCCAAGTGGTGTGAAAGAATATGTGACTACTGTGATGCAAGAATTTGGTACTTCCAAGAATGTGATCTTAGCTCCCTTTAATGTTAGGTAAGTTTTTGGCTTGTTGTTTATATGTCTTAATCTATTGGATACAATTTTTTATTTTATTTGCCTTATATTTCACAAATAGACACTGGTAGTTGTTAGTGATTATTTCTGAATCTTGGAGTGTGTATTTAATTGATCTTTTGGGTGAAAAACTGCCAACAAATGAGGGACACCCAATGAAAATGGTGATTCATGCGCACGTATAGTTTTTCGGTGCCAAACATATTTTATTAATATTAGCACATGAAAGTTTAATAATGCAACATATATGTTAATTTAAGTTATAGGGGAGTGAAAGCATTTCGTATCGGCAGAGGGAAGATAGACAAGAAAAGAAATCAGTAACTTGGAGGAGTGTTGATGTATAGTCTTATTAGTTTCCCATTGCATAATATATCATGATCAACTCTGCTTAATTACATACTAATGTAAAATTGTAAATCTACACACCCCTATACAAGACAATAGTTGGGCATGCACATATTACGTGATGTTGTATATATAGATGATTACTAATCACATAGATTACAAGTCTACACTAAATGTACGTTATTCGTCTTGGATCATATTATATTACAAAGGTATTCTCATTTTTGATAAATCTAATTATAAGTCTCATTCTCTCTGTAGTCTTTTCTGAATATTGAACCCTATACATTGGAGAAGATGAATGACCTATGTGAACAATGGGCATCCTGCTTCATAAAAAATGTGGACTCAAGTGAAAAATATGACGGTTGATTGATATTTTTGGTAGTTCAATCTTTGATGTTAGACTTTTTATATGTATTTCTGAGTGTGAATTTTTGATATGTAAAATACATTCTGAAGTTAATTAATCTGAGATGGAAGTTGATGTTTATGTATTTTGTAAGTATGAATTGAATGTTAAGTGCATATGTGTGTGTCAATTTGAATGTGAAGGCATGAGGAAGAGAAATGATATTTTAAATGTATAAAATTGAAGTGTAGCTGAGGGTTAAATTTGATATGTTAGTTCATGGATTTGTGTGCAAACTTGAAGTGAAAAAATATGATAGAATGTGGCATTTTGTGCCTACTTTGTATATTTTATCTTTTTCTTGTAGGTGTGTTGGCCTGTTGTTAAGCCATGATGCTTGCAGAGAGCCTTCTGTTCTTCAGATTTCAGTTCTGAAGAACAACACAGTCTAGATAGGCTAGCATGATGGACAACGAGTCTGCATACTTGTTATAAAAAAAATATACTTATTCATGTTAGTTATTTATAAAACTCAAGCTACATTTGTTTTCCACATCAGTGTTTTTAGGTAATGACCGAAAAATACCGAAATATTTACTATTATATCACTAATGAAAATGACTAAATTTGATTTCCACGCCACTGCTTTCAAGTAACCACCAACAAATACCTAAACATTCACTGTTCCATCACTGATAAATCAGACATCAAGTTATTTGACATCAGTTGCTTGGTAGTAAACAACCAATGAGGAAATGTCAAAGAAACACTCACTGAGAGTTATGTTGTCACCTTCTCTCCAACAAAGCATCGATGTAGAATTTGTTTGTCTGCTATTAAGCAACTGACAAAGAAAGGTCCAACTTTTAGCGCCTCCCACTTGTTCTTCGGTCTTAAACCAACTCCGAATGCCAAAAATGATCGATGTTGTATCCCCATTCTGTTATAGTGGCCATTGAAGACATATGAGAGTTTGACTATATAGATTTCAGAGTTTCGGTCTTTAGGTGCAATTGGATTGATAACACAAAGAGTTGTAGTGGATAAATTGGGTTTTAGATTAGTGAATTTTGAAATGATTGGTGAGAAGAGTGAACCATTCATAATGGTATCACACACGAATCAAGTATTTTGTATCGATGATTCTACAAATGAAAAATGGTTAGGTGTTCTTCATGGTAAAAGGCAGTTCATTGCAGAACCTATAGATGAAGAAGGGTACTATGACAAGTATGATGACTAAGTCTATTCTCTGTTGGCTTGCCAACACCAATTGTTGCAGATAACAATGACTTATATATGCATCGATGTAACACAGAATGAATGTTAATTGATCCAAGATCCAATCACTACTAGAGGCATGTATTTTTATGTTGGATGTGCATTTACCATTCTCTATCACTTATATCTTATTGCTTGGCTATATTTTTGAATGTTATGACATTTTTCAGATGGCATCTGATCGTGAGTATAATGACCATGATGATGATTACTGTGAGGATGAGCACCATGGCAATGACACTGGTGTAAGTTGTATTGTTTTATTACATTGATGCACATTTTACACTGTCTATCACATTTATAAGTTACATTTTTTATGACTTATACAAGTTTCTTGTCAATTTTAGCATGATGATATACACCCGGAGGATGTGCGTCTTGAGGATCTTATTGAGCTTGCTGAAAAGCATCACAATCATGAAAAAATATGTGGCATCACCATGATGAACAAGTTAGTAGAGCAAAGGGGTAAAGGACCAATGTTTTTCATTGAGTTTGATGATCAAGGAAATCCTACTAGGGAGAATTGTAGTTCTTTTGTGCAATATCTAGGGGTTCTTACTAATAGAAAATAAGATATGTGTAGAATCTTAGCATAAAATTTCTCCAGGCACAAAAAAAAATGGAATTTACAATTCTATTTTTAGGAATTTTCCATTACATATATGAACTTTTGTAGAGCATATTTGAGCTAGATGAAAATTTGCATCATAAAAAGGTGTTTCAATGCTATGAGAGGGTATTAAGGAATTATAGGACAAATATGACAAGGCAATATATACTGAATGAAAAGAAGAAGAAATCATTCCTTGAGCAATGTAACTATCTAGACCCGAAGGCGTGTGAGGTGTTTGTCACTAAGAGAAAATTTGATGAATTAGAGCCACTAAGCCTCCTCATCATGAACTCTGTATTTATGTATTATGCATTTGGTATTTAACATATACATTGGATTAACCAAGCTTTGAGTGATGATAAAAAAGAAAGGTGTGCTAAGAATGTGCACAACCACAAGATGGGTCCAAGTGTCTATGAAAAGCTTTGCCAACATGTGGAGGCACCTTATTCTCATCATCCTACTCCTTGGACTGTTGAGACCTATACTACTATTGCATCTCTAGCTCCCCATGATATGTGGATAGCTAGGAGGCAAATCAAATCTGGAGAAATACCGCACCCTGCAACCATTGAGGTGGCTGCAATATGGTAAAATTCAACTTTCAGAGCAATTACTATTGATGACTGTTATGTTTCACCTTGAACTTGATTGTTATGTTTTACTTACATATTACTATTGATGATGATTAGCGGGAGTTGCATGAGAAAAGGATACAAGGAAATTTCATCCATGAAGGTGAAAGATCTAGAGGGGGGGGTGAATAGAGATTTTTGGAACTTCAAAGTTAATTGACACAATTAAAGAACTTATAGAACTCAACCAAAGAAGGAGGGGAAATAAGGAAGACACTTCAGTTTAGAGTGGTTCCAACCTTTGAATCAAAGGTTGTCAGTCTACTACCCAATTGTTTCCAATTGGGATTTTGAAAGTGATTTATTTTATTACCTCGCAAGGAAGTAGCCTTCACAGTGAAGTAGCCTCAACCCCTTGAAGCAACCTTCTTGAAGTAACCATGAGCAAACCTTGGAGCAACCTTCACCACCTTAAAGTATCTCCCCCACCTTGAGATAGCCTTCACCTAGAAGTAGCTCCAACCTCCTTTGAAGCAGCCTTCTTGAAGTAATCTCAAGAACACCCTAGAGAAGCCTTCACTTGGTTGAAGTAGCACCAAGAAACCTCCTATGAACAACCTCCAACCCTAGGAGTAGTCAAGGAGAACAAAATACAATATAGAAGAAATAGATCGGAAGAAGGAAAATACTTATCCAATGAAGTACAAAACTTTGATCCTATATCAAGCATTTAGATCTCCTATCCACTTAGGATGGACGTGGCTATATGTGGTGTCCAGGAGATTGTAACTACAGGACACAATTATAGAGCACAAGGATGAAGATGGCAAGTGAATTCTAGCTTTATTGCTCTCAATAGTGGATGCTCAAGTGTAGCTTGTGTATTGTGTATGCAAGTTATATTTTTGGGTGTCCTAAGGCCTCTCCTATTTATAGGAATGGTTTAAAAGTGATTAGGGACGTTGTAGGGAGTATCTAGAGTATTCTTAGTGCTTAACTAGCTGTTAGGTGTACATTAGTTGGCTAGATATTGCTAATTTATTCATGCTTTAAAAGAACAATCCAGAGTACTACTCTGTTGACAATTTGCACTACTACAGAAACCCCATTTGGCGTCGGTCTTTTAACCCCATTTGGCGTCAGTTTCCGACCGACGCCTATGTGGGCGCCGCTAAAGGTCGAACATTTCGGCGTCGGTTTTTTAACCGACACCTATTTAACCTATAGGCGTCGGTCTTTTAGTATACAACCGACGCCAAAATGGTTCGCGCCACAGAAAACGGCGTCATCTTGGGCACTTTCTGCGTCGGTGATTTACTAAAAGACCGACGCCTATATTCCATGTAGTGTCGGTCTTTTAGTTGATAACCGACGCATAAAGTGTCCTAGATGACGCCGTTTTCTGTGGCGCGAACCCTTTTGGCGTAGGTTATATACCAAACGACCGACGCTTTGTTGTTTAAATAGGCGTCGGTTCGATACGGATATCCGACGCCATTTCCAGGACTGCTTTGGCCACATCAGGCGTCGGTTATCTATAAATAACTGACGCTGTATGTCTTTGCTGACGGTTTTCTATAAATAACCGACGCCTATTTATATTTTTTTTTCATATCAGTTTGCAGGCCTGCTGTGGCTGGTCAGCAGGATGAGAACCTACAGTTCAGTTTTCTGAATTGCAGGTTTACGACATCCATTGATATCAGCCTACAAACAGGCCGCAAACCTGCAAAAGTCACAAAGAAAATTTCACACAAGTACATACATTCAGACATCAATTCAATTCTCACATTCACACATATAGAAACATTCAAATACATGTATTAACATTCAGAAATATTCATTTACAAAGTATCATTCATTATCGCTATCAACATCCCAATTATATCTTACAGTTGCCACTGCTTGTATGGCTTTTGCCCATTCTTCTCTTACTTCATTTAATGCTTCCATCGTATATGGAGCATGTATATTTTTTAAGCGTTTACCTGTAGTGTTGTCAGTTTTAAACACCTGCAAAGAGAATGATGTATATATAAGTAATAATATAAAAATAAGATAAGATTGATATATTTCATACTAACTAATGAGACTATATATAATACCTCATGTATGGTATCGATGTCCAATGCGGCATATTTGATAATCATCTGCATAAATCGCATCACATAGTATGCGCATGCCCAGCCATTGTCTTGTGTAGCACACTATAAATTGAAACATACAAAATAATACAACTAAGCACAATTCACATCAATAATATATATATTCGAGTCGGGAACTTACTTGTACGTTCTGCCAATTTATTGGCTGGTTCTTTTTCCTTGGGACCGTTCCTCCAGCCTTTTTGAATGCATCTAAATCCCTACATGTTAATATAACACAATAAATTGCATAAGTAAATAGTAATGTAATAAAAGATGTTAACAGATATAAAAATGAAATATTTCTCACCAGAATAATGGCATTCTCAATACGTGTCCAATTTTAGGGTTTAATGTACTCCCCGCAGGATCTAGATAATAAACAATGAATGTCCCAGGGACAATAACTAGTAACTCCCAATGTCTACCGCTAGAGGTAAGAAGTTAACAATTAATAACTCAAAATGCAAAATAAAAATGGAATTTTCTTAAGTCCAAATTATAAATAAAGTAAACTTACTTGACATTGAATGGAGCTATTATTATCGTCTTCTTTTGCTGACCAAAAATTGTAAAAGCATCTATACAGTATTGTTGAACATTATCAGGGTCTTTAGCTACCAAACTAATCAATGATGGAATCAAAAATCCCAAATGATCAAATGCAAATTGTTTGCAATGATCTTCGACTAAGTAGTTGCAAAACATATAGGCGTATGCATTAATATATAAGAAACCAGATCACCGGATCTTACACAAGGTATATGGATGTATAAACAAGATCTCACCTTATCTATGTCTCTATCATTGATGTATTCAGCCAATCATACATAAACAGCTCAATAATATCTTGTATAAATAAAGAGCTATCGTATGATTGACCTGCATAATCTGCATCTAAAGAAATAATTATAGGGCAATGTACATTATGTGCCCGTAGCCAACATGCCATTCCCCTACAAGCAGGACCTAACGGGTATGTTAGGTCAGTTGGAACCCAATCGGGTAATGCGGGAAGTGGAAGTGGAGGCCTAGGTGCTCCTGGTGTCTTCTTTTTAACCTGTACATATAATTTCAGATCAGTTGACATCATATATACACATTAACAGTCTAAATCAATGTAAATTTATCTTACAATTTCAGTCGTGTAGACGACATCTGCTTTGGGCCACAATATCACCCCGCCTTCTGCATCAGCAAGTCTATCAATATTCGGGTGGGGATATGGCAATGTAGCTTCTCTCCAATCGGGTAACACACGTATCGGGCTCACACGAACGTAGCCCTGTGGCATTGGAGTCCCGTGAAACATTGCCCCAGGAAGGGACGGGTAAGCCTGCGCCTCTGCAACAACGTAGTCTTGCATTCTTAAGCGGCATGGCTTCAATTCCTACAAATTTACGTAAAGAATATTATATATATATACATATCATCTTGAAAACATTACAACTTGAAAAGACTAACGACAATATCATAAACAATACTTACAGCAGACATGCTAGGCGATGGGTCTCCAAGATTACTCGCAGTCTATGCATCAGGAGAAGAGTGGGTCGCCATAGGCGTATTGGAAGCCTGAGATGCCTGCCACCGCAGCAATTCTTCCTTGACCTTCTCAGCAACTACATCGTTGACCTTCTTAGCAACTAAATCCTCAACTCTCTTATTCTCCTATACATGGATAAAAGAAACATTAGCTTCTTATTAATGAATTTCCTTTTGCAGTAACATTCTAAAAAAAGAATAGGTTACCTCTTCTTGAGAAAGTCCCGCTCTGGGTTTGCGCTGGGATGGCCCAAAGAATGCTTTGATGCCAACACCAGCGCCGGCACCTCTAACATGTCCAGGATGCTCTGGGTTACCCAGAGCAACTGTCAATTCATCCCTTGTGCCCTGAGGGATGAACGTGCCTTGTTTCCTCTGCTCGTGCAGCTCCCGCTAATCACCATAAACAGAAATTGGTAAGTTAACACCACAAATAATCAATATTCAAACGATTTCTCTAAGAGTTGTATTTTACCATTTTTGCATCCGCCTCAGCAGTTACAGGCTTCTTTATTTCACCCTTCTTGTTTTGCCTGCCAGCTATCCAGATATCATGGCGAGGCATGGGTGTGGCAGACTCCTGAGTAGGAGCAGACTCCTGAGTAGCCGCAGACTCCGCCTGTAGTCTTTGGCGAATGCTTGCATAGCCTTTTGGACCCATAGTGTGGTCATGCACATTCAGTGCACGCCTTGCTTTTTGTGCGTCACTGAGGGCCTAGTTAGTATGCACATTAATGATTTGGTTAGTAGAACTAAATGCTAATCTTGAATAGGTGACAATGTATATTAATTAAATTGGGAGTGACGCCTAATACCTTGAATTCTTCATATTTTCTTGAAGCAACAAAATTGTCCCAATCTTCTTTGTCCAAGAAGTTCCATTGTTCAAGGGCTGACTTCTTCTTCTTATCACCCTCTTTTATGTATTCTCTGTTCAGATTTGTCCTATAATTCCTAAGCATCTTTCCAGCGCGTTGCATCACATTTTTACGATGCAACTTCTCATCCAATGCAAACAGATTCTGTAAAATAGAAATGTTATTAACTAGTATCCAAAATAGAATTGCAAATAATAGAATTTGTAATCTACAAAATAGAATTGCAAATAATAATAACTCACACATAAATCCTTCCATATCAAGTCTTTTTTCCCTTGAGGAAATTTATGCCAATTGTCATACTTAACACCACAATGGCTCCGAGTGGTACACCCAAGATAGTTTACAAAATTATTGCGGTTCACTCCAATTGGATTTCCTCCATTATCAAACTCCACCACCAATTTGGATCCACTACCACTTAGCGCTAATAACTTCTTCAACAGAGTGATGCCCCTTTTCTTGTTAAGTGTTTGGTGCTGCGCATCAAGTTGCTCCAGTGCTTCAGTGGGTACAGGTGCATCAACCTAAAATTTGACAAAAATAAAACACACTAAATTAGCCCAATATAGAAATATAGGATATATGACATAACTAGAAGATAATGAGTTTTATAGAAATACAGGATATGTTTTTAGAACTTACATTAGTATCCTCGCCATGCTCGTCATGGATAGCATGCTCATCATGGACTTCATGCTCATCATGGACATCATGCTCATCATGGTCAGCCATCTGAAAATGTCATTTAAAATGCAAACATTTAGCATTTGTATTAACTAGAAAAAGGCAAACATTTAGCATTTGTATTAACTAGAAAAAGGCAAACATTTAGCATTTGTATTAACTAGAAAAAGGCAAACATTTAGCATTTGTATTAACATACATGTCTCTAAAATTGTGATCTTTTATCAATTAACAATCCTTCATTGTGATCTCCGCACACATATAAGTCATCATTAGCTTCAATATTTTGTGGAGTGGGCAACCCAACTGAGAATGGACTGGAGTCATCATACTTATCATAGTACTCTTCTTCATCTATAGGATCTTCAATGAACTGTCTTTTACCATGAAGAACAACCGACCATTTATCATTCGCAGGATCATCGATATAGAATATTTGTTTCGCCTGTGATGCCAATATGAATGGTTCACCCTTCTCGCCAATCTTTTCAAAGTTCACCAAAGTGAAACCCAATTCATCCACTATAACTCCTTTGGTGTTATCAACCCAATTACATTTAAAGAGAGAAATTTTGAAATCTATGTAGTCAAACTCCCAAATGTCCTCAATGACACCGTAATATGACATTTTAGCTTCACGTGGACTCTTATCCTTTGCACTTGCAAAGTACATAGTCGACGCTTGAAGAGTGACCCCACTATTTTGGACGACACTCTTATCATCTTGGCGCTTTGTGTAATATGTGAATCCATTAATGTCAAACCCTTCATAAGACATAACATTCGGTTTTGGTTTAAAGGTGAGGCATTTGATAGTTTCTGTAATATCATTTGGTGTTTGAGATAGTTGATGTAAGACTTTATCTTCAAACCACTTAGTAAAAGTCTTATTATGCTCTCTAGCAAGCCACATTGAACTTGCTCGAGGATGTTGTCTCTTTATGAAATTGGTATGTTCCTCGATATAAACACTCACTTCGTCCATATTGTGTAAAATATACAAGTGAGCTTGTTCCAACTGCTCACGGCTGATTACTTTCACCCGTGATCCCAAAATTCCTTTGCCCTCCTCAATATTCTTGTCATTATCAGGAGTGTCATTACCACTGAAAAAGTCATTGCAAAAATCCATAACCTCTCTCGCCACATAACCTTCAATAATACTCCCTTCAGGCCGATAACGGTTTTGAACATCACCTTTAAAAACGCTCATGTATCATTCAAAGGGATACATCCAATGCAAGAAAACTGGTCCCAACATTTTCACTTCCCTAGTCAAGTGGACAACAAGATGTACCATGATATCAAAGAACGAAGGAGGGAAATACATCTCAAGCTGACATAGGGTAACAACCACTTCTCTTTGCAAATTATCGAGAGTATCAGGGTCAATAACTTTGCTGCATAGACTGTTGAAAAAGAAACAAAGTTTGGTAATTGCAAACCTTACATGCTTCGACAATATAGATCGAATTGCCACGGGCAATATTTGTTGCATTAGAGTGTGACAATCATGAGATTTAAGACCTATCAACTTCAGATCTTTCATTGATACCAATCTACGGATGTTGGATGAGTAACCATGTGGCACCTTAACATTTACCAAGCATTCACAAAAAGTTTTCTTCTCCTTTCTAGACAACGTGTAACAAGCGGGAGGTAAGTATGTTCTTTTATTACCCATTTCACGTAATTCTGTTATTTCTGACCTTATTCCCATTTCACGTAGGTCCAGTCTGGATTTTATCCCATCTTTAGTCTTACCTGGTATATTTAATAGAGTACCAATGATGCTATCACAAACATTTTTCTCAACGTGCATTACATCGATACAATGCCTGACTGTCAAAGAACTCCAATAAGGAAGATCCCAAAATATTGACTTCTTCTTGAATGAAGAATTGTCACTCCATGTGGCCATACTACATTGTGATTTCTTACCAAATTCATTGACAATGTCTTTTACTCTATCATAAACAACATCCCATGGTATAGGTTTAGGTGCACTCCGTTCATCATTCCATCCATTGAATGCTTTGCGCTTCCTACGATACGGATGGAATTTTGAAAGAAACCTTCGATGACCAAGATATACAGTCTTGCCGCCATGTTTTAGTCTTATTGAATCAGTGTTTTCTTCACATATAGGACACGCTTTAGCTCCTTTGACACTATATCCAGACAAATTCCCATATGCTGGAAAGTCATTAATAGTGCAAAACAACATAGCGTGCAAACGAAATGTCTCTCTTGCTGAAGCATCATAGGTCATCACACCTTCAGCCCAAAGTTTCTTTAAGTCATCAATCAAAGGTTCAAGATAAACATCGATATCATTTCCGGGTTGTTTAGGGCCCGATATCAACAATGACAACATAACGTACTTATTTTTCATACACATCCAGGGAGGAAGATTGTATATAACAAGCATGACTGGCCAAGTGCTATGTTGGCTGCTCAATGTCCCGTACGGATTCATCCCATCTGTACAAAGACCAAGTCTTAGATTCCTATCTTCTTCACCAAATTTAGGGTACAATAGATCAATCTTCTTCCACTGTGGGGAATCAGACGCATGTCGTAGGATCCCATCAATATTTTTCTTAACATCTGCATGCCACCTCAAATTCTTCGCATCTTTCGGATTTGCAAACAAGCGTTGAAACCGTGATATTATAGGTAGATACCACAACACCTTGGCAGGAGAACCAGTTTTGGACTCCCCCGAAGTCGTCAATTTATACCGTGACACACCACATTTTGGACAATCTTTCAAATCTACATAGTCCTTTTGAAATAATACACAATCATTCGGGCATGCGTGTATCTTCTTTGCCTCCATTCCCATTGGGCACAACATTTTCTTTACCTGGTATGTTGAGATTGGAAGCTCGTTTCCTTCAGGAAGCATTTCTTTCAACAAAGTCAACAATGAAGTGAAGCTTTTGTCGCTCCATCTATTGTTAGCTTTCAACTTATACAATCTCAACACAACGCTAAGCTTCATAAACTTAGCACAGCCTGTGTATAACGGTATCTCAGCATCATGCACAATGTTTGTAAAGATAGGAGGTGGATCAGTGTGCTCTACCCTACAACTATCCAGCATCGCATCAACGATGTCTGCTGGAACTGGTTCGTTCACATTTACGTCATCAGAGGCAATTTCTTCTTCCACCCAAGCACTGCTATCGACATCTACTGGTTTCAATTTTGAAATCTCTCCATGCCAGTGTCATTCTGTATAGCCTTGTACAATCCCGTTGCACATGACATGACTTTTGATTTCCTCACCAGTGTTGACTTTCAAGTTGTTACCGCAATGCCTACATGGACAGTAGAACCTATCTATAGGTTTTTTCCTATGTTCCTCGGCAAATCTAATAAACTGATCAAGACCAGATATAAACTCTGGGGTGCAACGATTACGAATGGACATCCATGATCTATCCATTCTATGATCAGAGAAAACAAGTATATATTAGGAAAAGATTAGGCAGCATTTCCCCATTGTTCTCTAAGTACATATATACTTAGAGAACAAACGGGGAAATGCCAACAAACACATGTGATGTCATTCTTATATATAATAAATGTGTACCACCTATCCCATCCTTGAACACCTAATCTCACTAGTAAGTGTATAATGTGTATTGGGTTTTCAAGAAAATTTCGGCAGCATTTCCCCGCTGTTCTCTAAGTACATATGTACTTAGAGAACAAACGGGGAAATGCTACCAAATTTTTTTCGAAAACCCAATACACATTATACACTTACATCCTAAGTGAGATTAGGTGTTCAAGAACAGTCCCAAACCGGGGACTATCCAAGATTTACTCCTAATGAGTCAATCTTGGACGGGTTTCTAGGCCAACAAACACAATAATAGATATCTACAATGAAGCCGGACTCCATACAAACAATATATAATTTAGTGATTGTTCATTCTAATTTATACCAATGTACAAGTAATATAAAAAACAATGATTGTTCACATTCTAGGCCAACAAACACATGTGATGTCATTCTTATATATAATAAATGTGTACCACCTATCCCATCCTTGAACACCTAATCTCACTAGTAAGTGTATAATGTGTATTGGGTTTTCGAGAAAATTTCGGCAGCATTTCCCCGTTGTTCTCTAAGTACATATGTACTTAGAGAACAAACGGGGAAATGCTACCAAAAGTTTCTCGAAAACCCAATACACATTATACACTTACATCCTAAGTGAGATTAGGTGTTCAAGAACAGTCCCAAACCGGGGACTATCCAAGATTTACTCCTAATGAGTCAATCTTGGACGGGTTTCTAGGCCAACAAACA
Organism: Alisma plantago-aquatica; assembly: GCA_963693085.1. Taxonomy (NCBI): domain Eukaryota; kingdom Viridiplantae; phylum Streptophyta; class Magnoliopsida; order Alismatales; family Alismataceae; genus Alisma; species Alisma plantago-aquatica. The sequence goes on along the minus strand of OY856412.1, from coordinate 1,077,688,003 downwards.
CAATAATAGATATCTACAATGAAGCCGGACTCCATACAAACAGTATATAATTTAGTGATTGTTCATTCTAATTTATACCAATGTACAAGTAATATAAAAAACAATGATTGTTCACATTCTAGGCCAACAAACACATGTGATGTCATTCTTATATATAATAAATGTGTACCACCTATCCCATCCTTGAACACCTAATCTCACTAGTAAGTGTATAATGTGTATTGGGTTTTCAAGAAAATTTCGGCAGCATTTCCCTGCTGTTCTCTAAGTACATATGAACTTAGAGAACAAACGGGGAAATGCTACCAAAATTTTCTCGAAAACCCAATACACATTATACACTTACATCCTAAGTGAGATTAGGTGTTCAAGAACAGTCCCAAACCGGGGACTATCCAAGATTTACTCCTAATGAGTCAATCTTGGACGGGTTTCTAGGCCAACAAACACAATAATAGATATGTACATGTTAGGGTTTCATCACAATTGATGTTAGGGTTTAAACAATGTTAGGGTTTAATCAAATCAAATTAGGATGCTAGAATGGACAAGTTTAAATCAAATTAGGATTTAAATTAGGGTTCCAATAGGATTCAATTTAATTAATTTTTATGTGAAAGATGTAATATTATAATACATACAATGGCAATGAAATGAAACCCTAATTGTATTGGAACTCATAAAAGGATGTCTCAAAGGTTGAATCTAATATATGCATCCTAAAAAAGGTATCACATCACAAATGTGCATTTCAATAATCATATTTTATTTCCTTCCAATTAGTGTGGGTGCCAAGTTTGGAATTGTTTTCTAATCATGGGTCCCTTAATTTTATTTAGGATAGAAGATAAAATCAAGGATATCAAATAGTATAAGGCGCACCCCCAAAAGTAAAAAAATGGATTTATATTATGCATCATACCAATTTAAATCATGTTAGTTAGCAGTATTTTTTTTGGATCAATTATGCTTGAGATGCAGATATTTCTGTAAAGGATGGTCATGGACTCCTAAAAATGGGAATGCCACACGAACATGGATGAGAATAGGTAGATGTTTTTGAGCATGGGCTTGACATCAGCCAAGTTATGGTGTGGAACGAGGAGATGAGACTCTTACTGAATGGAAAGAATGGCAGAGGAAGGGCTTGATGCTAGTACCTTGTGAGCAGCAGAGTTAGGGCGTGAGCAAGGAGACACAAAGCAGCAACAAGGAGGAAGGAGCGGGCGGCGGCGGCGGCGACGCAGAGCAGCAGCATGAGCAGGATCGGCGGCGAGCAGGAGCGGCGGCGGTGGCGGCGACGCAGAGCAACAACAGGAGTAGGATCGTCGGCGAGCAGGAGCGGTGGTGAGCCGGTGTCCAACGGCGGCAGGAGCGGCGGCGAGCAGGAGTGGTGGCGGAGAAGGGGGCGCCAGAGAAGGGGAGCTGAAGAAGAAATCGTCGGAGAGAAATCGGCGGCAGCAGAGAAATAGGGAAATCGCTCGCAATGAAACAGAAGAAAGGGGAAGAGTCGGGCGATCGAGGGTTATGAAGTTCCCAAATAGCGTCGGTTGTTTAAAACAACCGACGCCTAAACATCTTTAGCGTCGGTTGTTTGAAAAAACCGACGTCCAATTGGACGATATTTTCATGAAATTATTTGGCGGGAACCACCTTCAGCGTCGGTTATACAAGGATAACCGACGCTGAAAGAGACACTTTTCGTGCAAATTTTCATCGCACATAGGCGTCGGTTATATACGTAGAAACCGACGCTGAAAATGACACTATTTTTTTTATCGAAATATGGATTTCGCGGGCGACTTTACGCGTCGGTTTGTTATAAACAACCGACGCTTAATACAAAGCGGTACCCGTGTCTGGCTGGTCTTCGAATATAGATGTCGGGTTGCTTTAACAACTGACGCCTTATATGTTAGGCGTCGGTTTTCCTTAATAACCGACGCCCAGAAAAGTGACACTGAATGCTATTTCTGTAGTAGTATTGGTCGACCAAACTATGTCTCAGTTGAGGTTCTATTCGACCGAGCCTGCGTTTAAGGTAAAAGTATTGCAACATCTATATCCAACTCCCAACTACCAACCACCCAGTCTAAAGGTCACAAGATTTAGACCGTTGCTTTCTCGGTCGAGGCTATTTTCAATTGAAGACTAATTTAGATCAAAATTGTGTAAGTTGTTGAACAGTGCTAACAATTTCGACTGAGGTAGTTCTCAGTTGATAAGAATTTTGATCGACAGTGTCTCGGTCGACAAGTTCTTCGACCGAGGGTGTCCCTGTTCTAGACTTTTGAATCACCGACTAAGTGTGTTTTTCAATGTGTGTTGGTGACTCTAACTTTGGGGAAAAACCTATCTAAGGGTTATAAGTGGGTAGGGAAGATCTAACGCTTGATTTACATGATGTCTAAGTACTTGTAAATTATATTTTTGTACAAATGTTTACATTTATTTGACTGTAATCATGCACATTTATACAATTAAGCGCATTTGATTTTGAATTTGCATTTATCTTAATCTTCCCACTTGGTAGGATTTCCTTATTCCTTTGAACCTTGAAATACTCAAGTAGCATGTTAGATCCACAAGAATGAAATGTTTTTCATCATCAAAACAAAGGGTATGCTAATGTCAAATTTAGCCAAAAATCTCCCCCTTTCTGAGGATGACAAATATTTCTAAAATATAAGCAAAATATTTGAAATGAAATGAGTTTCATACTTGTGATGTACCTGAGATGAATAGATAAGATTTTACTTGATTTTGCTTTATTTTATTTCTCCCCCTTTGTTATTTCAAAAATATAACCATACAATCATATGTGTCAGTCAATAAGACTCCCCCTTAATTCATTACTCCTCCTTAATTATTTGCCTCAAGACAATGTCAAATTTAGCCACAATTTAAAAACCAATATTAATTTCTCAATCATTTGCAAGGGATATTAAGCCCTGAAATGATATGAGATTCCTTTAGGCTCATGGTAGAGTCAATAAATGAATCTCCAACCAAATACAAGGGATGTTAAGCCCTAATTAGTGTAGAGATTTCAATTAAGAGCAAGATGAACATTATATTCAAGAATTTTTGTGAGCTCCCCCTTAATCTTATAACAAAAGTGATACTAAGGTATTTCAAATTATATCCTTCTCTAAAATCAATTCATGAAGTAAAATTGGGAGTCAATTTTTATAAGCAATTTTGTTTCTTTCACTATCTTAAAATTTTCTCTTATTATAAGTATTTAACATGATAAGAAACTTTAATGATTTAATATACCAATGTTGGGTGAAAGTAAATGATTTGATTTACAAAAAAGCATTTTTTAAGGCTTATTTTCAGTCGAGCATGACTTTGACTGTGACACCCCTTGGTCAAACTCCTTTTCGACTGAGAGGCATTTTTGCATATTTCCAATTAATGCATATCTTTATTCTTAGAATGAACCAATAGGTAACAATTTCTTTTATTAGCATAATGATCAATCGGCTTATGAATTTTTACATCCATGTGATAATGCCAAGTCTTAGCCAATCATATCTAAATCTATTTGTTCTCAATAAATCCTAATCATGCCCATTTAGTTCCAATGTTTTTCTTTTAGGTCTAGGAGATGAATTTTATTCATTGTTAATTGTTGGCTCATGTGTCCAGTGATAAAATCTTTTTGGATATAACTAAGATTTTTTGTGTATAATCAACATTAATTCTTATAAACCTTAGATTCTTCATTTTGATTATTTCAAAATACAATTTTTTTGTGACAAGATCAATTTTTTCTAACTTCTGCTTGTCAAATTTCAGATTTATCACAAAAATTTAAGCAATTTTCTTGTGTGAACAATCTTTTTAAGCCATGAACAATTTATTTTTGCAATTAATGTTCATGGTGTTAAGAAGTTTACAATTTCCTTCATCAATAACTTTGATGTTTTTCTATGAATCATAAACATTGTTATAGTACTTATGATGTAGTTCTTTGACACATAGCACATTTAAAATTTGTACCAACATCATTTATGCCAATAGTTTTACCTTTGAATTTTTTTCAATAATTTTATATTTTCACCAAGTGTGTGAAAGTCTTCTTGTTTCATGTGCCTTTTAGAGTAGCTTTATTAGACCATCCAAACTTACAAAGTATGAAAATTTTGGTCCCATATAGTGGTACATTTGGTTAGGAGCATTACTATAAATATTTTATCATTTGAACTATTTGGAACAATTTAATATGAAGAGTTTAGTACAGACTTGGGTCACCAAATTTAGCTGCAATTGAATAATTTTATTTTCAATAGGTAGTTCTGACAGAACTATCTTCAGTCAAACATTTCTTTGACCAGAAGAATTTTTGATTGAGCTATTTGTTGACCAGAAAGATTTGCCTGTAAAATAATATTGATAGAAATACCTTCAATTGAAATTGTCTTCGACCGAAAGAGGTCTAGGTCAAGAATTTTGTCTACTAAGATAAGTTCTGTACATTTTCAGTAATTTTGGCATTTCTAATGTAAACATATCATGTCATAATTTACAATTAAATTATCAAGGATATACACGTTCAAGGTTAATTCAGTTGAGATAAGACATTATAAATTTCAAAGTGAATCTTAGGTCAAATTTCAACTATTATGACCAACATTTTTAAGTTGGGGGTTTTGAAACCCAAACCAAGTCAACATCCTTTTTCTTGTATGGGCAAGAGAATAAATAATGTCCAAGACACAAAGACTATAGACATAATCAATTTTGTTTCTCTTCTTAGATAGTTTGTCTTTAGGCACATACATGACTTTAGTCTTGAGTACTTGTGTCCTTTTAGTTCTAGGTTTTTGATAGGATTTATCTTTGGGCACATAACCTAGGCCTCTTCTCCCAATTTGGCCAGATGAGTCCTTTAGGATTTCATCAAGAATGTCTTTGTTTTTCAAGCTACTAATATCCTTTTGCAACTTAGCAATTTCATCCATTCTCTTTTTAATGTCTAACTTTGCTTGGTCTAGATTAGATGGCAAACTATCTCTTTCTTTGATAATAGAATCATAATCTGAATGAGTACATAGAATATGTTGAGTTTGAAGATCATTTATCTTAGCAAGCAATTCGACCTTTTCTTGGCAAAGAAAACTATTGTTAGTCTCTAGAGAAAGAAATTTAATATTGAAATCATTAATGGATGATTTCCAAGTAGTTTTTTTAGACATAGGACTTTCCTTTTCAAAAGTAAGATCATTCAATTTAGCATACAAATATTCATTAGTTTTTGTAAGCCTTTTTAATTTATTTTTACAATCAATATATTTATCATGTAATTCTTCAATACTAGTGACTAACTCTTCTTTAGATAAATAAAGAAGACTTACCTCATTATCTTCTTCATTAGTTGTTGCAATGAAACATCTTACCGTGTCTTCTTTTCTCATGAGACATTTTGGTTCCTCCTCACTTTTGCTATCATTGTTGGAGTCATCCCAAGCTGCTTTGTAGGATTTTTCTTTCTTCTTAGACCTCTTTCCCTTCTTAACTTTGGGACACTCATTTTGAAATGTCCCTCCTTACCACATTCAAATCACCTAAGGGAAGAAGAAGAAGCAGAAGATTTTTTGTTAGTTTTAAATCTTCTATATTGCTTAAAATTTACAATAAGTGCCTCTTATTCACTATCTTCTCCACTTGTTTCATTGTTTTCTTTAGTTTATGCCCTAAAATCAATGTCCTTCATTTTCTCCTTCTTGTGTTTGGCTTCCAATCTTTCTTCTTCTTCAAGAGTGACTTCATGAGTTTCTAGATTACCAATGAGTTGCTCCATCTTCAAAGTGGTAAGGTGATTGGCTTCTTCAATGGCCGTCACCTTTGGCTTGTATTTCACAGGAAAGGACCTGAGGATCTTAGAGAGATCTTTCTCATTTATATATTTACCTAATACATTCAAGCTGTTAATAATAGAAGAAAACCTTGCATACATTTCACTAATAATCTCATTAGATAACATTCTGAATTGTTCAAACTTTTGTTTAAGCATATTTATCTTAGTATTATTTACTTGATTTGTACCTTAATGTGCAATTGGAAGTTTATTCCATATATCATAAGAAGTCTCACATGAAGATATTATATTAAATTCACTTACAGAAATAGAACAATATAGAATGCTTACCGCCTTTGCATTTAATTCAACTTGTTTTATCGTATTTGGATCCCATGTTGCATATTCCATTAATGGAAGTATGTAGGGTGTAGATACCATCCTCCAAAGTTCCAAGCTTATTCCTTAAAAGTAAAATTGCATACTTATATTCCAATAAGTGTAGTTGCTTCCATCAAAGGGTGGTGGCCGGCACACGTAGGTTCCTTCAAGGTTGAGGTTGTGAAGTACACCAGCCCCCATTCTTCAAGACCTATTAGGGCTCCTTGAAGACCTTCTCTGATACCAATTGAAAGATCTAGAGGGGGGTGAATAGAGATTTTTGCAACTTTAAATTTAATTGAAACAATTAAGGAACTTATAGCACTCAACCAAAGAAGGAGGGGGAAATAAGGAAGACACTTCAGTTTAGAGTGGTTCCAACCTTTGAATCAAAGGTTGTTAGTCCCCTACCCAATTGTTTCCGATTGGGATTTTGATAGTAATTTATTTTATTACCTTGCAAGGATGTTACATAAAATACAATCACCTTCCACTCGAAGTAGCCTTCACCTTGAAGTAGCCTTAATTCCCTTAAAGTAGCCTTCTTGAAGTAACCCTGAGCAAACCTTGGAGCAGCCTTCACCACCTTGAGATAGCCTTCACCTAGAAGTAGCTCCAACCTCCTTTTAGGTAGTCTTCTTGAAGAAATCTCAAGTACACCTTGGAGAAGCCTTCACTTTGTTGAAGTATCACCAAGCAACCTCCTTTCAACAGCCTCCAACCATAGGAGTAGTCAAGGAAAATAAAATACAATATAGAAGAAATAGATTGGAAGACGGAAAATACTTATCCAATGAAGTACAACGCTTTGATCCTATATCAAGCATTTAGATCTCCTATCCACTTAGGATGGACGTGGCTATATGTGGTAGCTAGGAGATTGTAACTATATGACATAATTCTAGAGCACAAGGATGAAGATGGCAAGTGCATTTTAGCTTTGTTGTTCTCAATAGTGGATGCTCAAGTGTAGCTTGTGTATTGGGCATGCAAATTGTAATTTGGGGTGTCCTGCGGCCTCTCCTATTTGTGGGAATGGTTTACAAGTGATTAGGGACATTGTAAGGAGTGTCTAGGGTGTTCTTAGTTCTTAACTAGCTGTTAGAGTTACATTAGATGGCTAGCAATTGCTAATTTATTCGTGCTTCAAAAGAACAATCCAGAACCCTGCTCGATTGGTCGAACAAACTATTTCTTGGTTGAGGTTCTATTTGACCAATCCTGAGTTTAAGGAAAAATTATTACAATGTCTATTTCCAACTCCCAACTACCAAATACCCAATCTAATGGTTGCAAGCTTTAGACCGTTGCTTACTCGATCGAGGTTATTTTCGACTGAATACTAATTTAGAGAACAATTGTGTAAGTCGTTGAACAGTACTCACAATTTTGACCGAAGTAGTTCTCGGTCGACAAGAATTTTGACTGAGAGTGTCTCGATCGACAAGTTCTTTGACCGATGGTGTCCCTGTTCTAGACTTTTTAATCACCTACTAAGTGTGTGTTTCAATGTGTGTTGGTGACTCTAACTTTGGGGGAAAACCTATCTAAGGGTTATAAGTGGGTAGGGAAGATCTAACACTTGATTTACATGATGTCTAAGTACTTTTACATTATATTTTTATACAAGTGTTTACATTTGGGTACAATCATGAGTATTTCTACAATTAAGCACATTTGATCTTCAATTTGCATTTATCTTCATCTTCTCGCTTGGTAGGATTTCCTTATTCCTTTGAACCTTGAAATACGTAAGTAGCACGTTATATCCACAAGAATGAAAAGTTTGACATCATAAAAACAAAGGGTATGCTAATGTCCAATTTAGCCAACAATCTCCCCCTTTTTGAAGATGACAAACATTTCTAAAATATAAGCAAAGTATTTGAAATGAAATGAATTGCATACATGTGATGTACCTGAGATGAATAGATAATATTTTACTTGATTTTTCTTTATTTTATTTCTCCCCCTTTTTCATTTCAAAAATATAGCCATATAATCATATGTGTAAGCCATTGAGACTCCCCCTTAATTGATTACTCCCCCTTAATTGTTTGCCTAAAAATGTTAAATTTAGCCACAATTTAAAAACTGAGATTGATTTCTCAATTATTTGCAAGGGATGTTAAGCCCTGAAATGATATGAGATTCCTTTAGGCACATGGTAGAGTCATTAAATGTATCTCTAACCAAATATAAGGGATGTTAAGCCTTGATTGGTGTAGAGATTTCAATTAAGAGCAAGATGTATATTTTATTCAAGAATTTTTGTGAGCTCCCCCTTATTCTTATAATAAAAGTGATACTAGGGTATTTATAATTATATCCTTCTCTAAAATCAATTGATGAAGTAAAATTGTGAGTAAATTTTTATAAGAAATCTTGTTTCTTGCACTATCTTAAAAATTTATCTTATTATAAATATTTAACGTGATAAGCAACTTTACATATTTAATATATCAATGTTGGGTGCAATTAAATGATTTGATTTACAAATAAGAATTTTTGTTAGGCTTATTTTCGGTCGACCATGACTCCGATCGGGATGCCCCTCAGTCGAACTCCTTTTTACGAGAGGCATTTTTGCATATTTCCAATTAATGCAGCTTTATTCTTATAATGAACCAATAGGTAACATTTTCTTTTATTAGAATAAATGACCAATCAGCCATATGCAGTTTTACATCCATTTGATGATGCCAAGTCTTATCCAATCATATCTAAATCTATTAGTTCTCAATAAATCCCAATCATGCCCATATAGTTCCAATGTTTTGCTTTTAGGTCTAGGAGCTAAATTTTATTCGTTGTTTTCAGTAGGCTCATTTGTCTAATGATTAAATCTTTTAGGATATGGCTAAGATTTGTTGTATATAATCAACATTAATACTTATAAACCTTAGATTCTTCATTTTTATTATTTCAAAATAAAGCTTTTTTGTGACAAGATCAATTTTATTTAACTTCTGCTTGTCAGATTTCATATTCATCACAAAAAGTTTATGCAATTTTCTTGTGTGGAAATTTTTTTGAAGCCATGTCCAATTTATTTTTGCAATTAATGTTCATAGTGTTAAGAAGTTTACAATTTCCTTCATCAATAACTTTGATGTTTTTCTATGAATCATAAACATTGTTATATTACTTTTGATGTAGTTCTTTGACACATAACACAATTAAAATGTGTAGCAACATCACTTATGCCAATAGTTTTACCTTTGAAATTTTTTCAATAATTTTACCTTTTCTCCAAGTGTGTGAAAGTCTTCTTATTTCATGTGCCTTTTAGAGTAGCTTTAAAAGATCATCCAAACATGCAAAGTATGAAAATGTTGATCCCATATAGTGGTCCATTTGGTTAGGAGCAATACTATAAATATTTTATCATTTGAACTATTTGGAACAATTTAATATGAAGAGTTTAGTACAGATTTGGGTCACCAAATTTAACTACAATCGAATAATTTTGTTTTCAATAAGTAGTTCTGACAGAACTATCTTCGGTCGAACATTTCTTTGACCAGAAGAGTTTTCGGTCGAGCTATTTGTTGACCGAAAAGATTTTCCAATTAAAAAATGTTGACAGAACTACCTTCGGTTGAACTTGCCATTGATCGGAAGAGGTCTCAGTCAAGAATTTTGTCGACCGAGATAAGTTGTGTACATTTTCAACAATTTCAGCATCTCTAATGTAAACATATCATGTCATAATTCACAATTAAGTAATCAAGGATATACAAGTTCAAGCTTAATTTAGATGAGATAAGACATTATAAATTTCAAAGTGAAGCTTAGGTCAAATCTCAACTATTATGACCCACATTTTTAAGTTGGGGGTTTTGAAACCCAAACCAAGTCAACGTACTTTTTCTTGTATGGGCAAGAGAATGAATAATGTCCAAGACACACATATTAATGACACCATATATAATCAATTTCAATTCTCTTCTTTGCTAGATTTTCTTTAGGTACATATATGTCTTTAGTCATGGGTACTTGTGTCCTTTTAGTTCTAGGTTTTTGATAGGATTTATCTTTGGGCACCTAACCTAGGCCTCTTCTCCCAATTTGGCCAAATGAGTCCTTTAGGATTTTATCAATAATGTCTTTTTTTTCATGCTACTAATATCCTTTTGCAACTTAACAATTTCATCCATTCTCTTTTTAATTTCTAACTTTGCTTGGTCTAGATTAGATAGAAAACTATCTCTTTCTTTGACAATAGCATCATAATCCGAATGAGTACATACAATAGGTTGATTTTAAAGATCATTTATCTCAAAAAGGAATTCAACCTTTTCTTGGCAAAGAAAACTATTGTTAGTTTCTAGAGCAAGAAATTTAATATTGCAATCATTAATGGATGATTTCAAAGTAGTTTTTTCAAACATAAGACTTTCCTTTTCAAAAGTAAGATCATTCAATTTAGCATACAAATCTTCATTAGTTGTGTAAGCCTTTTTAATTTCTTTTTACAATCAATATATTTATCATGTAATTCTTCAATACTAGTGACTAACTCTTCTTTAGATAAATAAAGAAGACTGACCTCATTTTCTTCTTCATTTGTTGTTGCAATGAAACATCTTACTGTGTCTTCTTTACTCATGAGACATTCTCCTTCCTCCTCACTTTTTCTATCGTCACTTGAGTCATCCCAAGCTACTTTGTAGGGTTTTTCTTTCTTCTTAGATCTCTTTCCCTTCTTGACTTTGGGACACTCATTTTTTTAATGTCCCTTCTTACCACATTCAAAGCACCTAAGGGAAGAAGAATAAGCAGAAGAATTTTTGTTAGTTTATAAACCTTCTATATTGATTACCATTTACAATGAGTGCATATTCTTCACTATCTTATCCACTTGTTTAATTGTTTTCTTTAGTTGATGCCCTAAAAGCAATGTCCTTGCTTTTCTCCTTCTTGTGTTCGTCTTCCAATATTTCTTCTTCTTCAAGAGTGACTTCATGAGTTTCTACATTGTCGATGAGTTGCTCCATCTTCAAAGTGGTAAGGTCATTGGCTTCTTCAATGGCCGTCACCTTTGGCTTGTATTTTAGAGGCAAGGACCTGAGGATCTTAGAGACTTGATCTTCCTCACTTATATATTTACCTAAGGCATTCAAGCTGTTAACAATAGAAGAATACCCTGCATACATTTCACTAATAGTCTCATTAGATAACATTCTAGTTTGTTCAAACTTTTGTTTAAGCATATTAATATTAGTATTCTTTACTTGAGTTGTACCTTCATGTGTAATTGAAAGTTTATGCCAATTTTCATAAGTAGTCTCACGTGAAGATATTTTATTAAATTAACTTATAGAAATAGAACAATATAGAATGCTTACCGCCTTTGCATTTAATTGAACTTGTTTTACCATATTTGTATCCCATGTTGCATATTCCATCGTTCGAAGTATGTAGGGTGTAGATACCATCCTCTAAAGGTCCAAGCTTATTCCTTGGGAGTAAAACTACATCCTTCTCTTCCAATAATTGTAGTTGCTTCCTTCAAAGGGTGGTGGTTGGCTCACATAGGTTCCTTTAAGGTTAAGGTTGTGAAGTACACCGTCCCTCATTCTTGAAGACCTGTTAGGGATCCTTGAAGACCTACTCTGATACCAATTGAAATATTTTGAGGGGTGGTGGTGAATAAAGCATTTTGGAACTTTAAAGTTAATTGAAATAATTAAATCACTTATAGCACTCAACCAAAGAAGGAGGGGGAAACAAGGAAGACACTTCAGTTTAGAGTGGTTCCAACCTTTGAATCAAAGGTTTCCAGTCCACTACCCAATTATTTCCAATTGAGATTTTGAAAGAGATTTATTTTATTACCTTGTAAGGATGTTACATAAAATACAATAACCTTCCATTTGAATTAGCCTTCACCTTGAAGTATCCTCAACCCCCTTGAAGCAGCCTTCTTGAAGTAACCACAAGCAAACTTGGAGCAGCCTTCACCACCTTGAAGTAGCTCCACCACCTTGAGATAGCCTTCACCTAGAAGTAGCTCCAACCTCCTTTGAAGAAGACTTCTTGAAGTAATCTCAAGCACACCTTGGAGAAGCCTTCACTTTGTTCAAGTAGTACCAAACAACCTCCTGTCAACAACATCCAACCCTAGGAGTAGTCAAGGAGAACAAAATACAATATAGAAGAAATAGATTGGAAGAAGGAAAATACTTATCCAATGAAGTACAACACTTTCATCCTATATCAAGTGTTTAGATCTCCTATCCACTTAGTATGAACATGTCTATATGTGGTAGCTAGGATATTGTAACTATAGGACACAATTCTAGAGCCCAAGGATGAAGATGGCAAGTCAATTCTAGCTTTGTTGCTCTCAATAGTGGATGTTCAAGTGTAGCTTATGTATTGAGTATGCAAGTTGTATTTTTGGGTGTCCTAAGGCATCTCCTATTTATAGGAATGGCTTATAAGTGATTAGGGACATTGTAGGGATTGTCTAGAGTGTTCTTAGTGCTTAACTAGTCGTTAGGTGTACATTAGTTGGCTAGCAATTGCTAATTTATTCATTCTTGAAAAGAATAATCTAGAACCGTGCTCGGTCGATCGAACTATGTCTCGGTCAAGGTTCTATTCGACTGAGCCCAGGTTTAAGGAATAAACCGCCCAGTCTAACGGTTGCAAGATTTAGACCGTTGCTTACTCGGTCGAGGTTATTTTTGACCAAAGACTAATTTAGAGCACAATTGTGTAAGTTGTTGAACAATGCTCACAATTTCGACCGAGGTAGGTCTCAGTTGACAATGATTTCGACCGAGAGTGTCTCAGTCGACAAGTTCTTCGACTGAGGATGTCCCTATTCTAGAATTTTGAATCACCTACTAAGTGTGTGTTTCAATGTGTGTTGGTGACTCTAACTTTGGGGAAAAACCTATCTGGGTAGTGAAGATCTAACACTTGATTTACATGATGTCTAAGTACTTGTACATTATCTTTTTTTATAAGTGTTTATATTTGAGTAAAATCATGATCATTTGTACAATTAAGTGCATTTGATCTTCAATTTACATTTATCTTCATCTTCTCACTTGGTAGAATTTCCTTATTCCTTTAAAACATAAAATACTCAAGTAGCATGTTAGATCCACAAGAATGAAATGTTTGTCATTATCAAAACAAAGGGTATGATAATGTCCAATTTATCTAACAGAGGGTACAAGGGATGAATTCATAGTTGCTCTCGGTAATCTAGATTATCATGAATGTGTTAGAGCTGATGGTGTTAGTGTCTTTGTAAGGCACTTCTTTGAGCCATCAATGCATAAGTGCAAATCTATCAAGAAAGGAGGATTCTCATAAGAGAAAGTACAAGAGATGCTTGCAAAGGTATAGAGGAAGAAATGCAACAATAACATGCTTCTCATTCAGATCTTCATAAGATAGTACCAGTGGCACCCCACTCTTCATACGAGTTGGACCCCCCTACGACAGAGGTGGCTGGGAGTAATCTCGTGGACCGACTGGCTAGCACATCCGTTGTAAGTTTTTGTTTGATATAATAGTCTATCAGAATGATTTGTATAATGTATTTGTGTTTAGGTATATATATAAAAATATATACAAATTTGTAGGGATTGAGGTCATGTTGTTTTGTTTTAGAAGGATATCTTGTTGCACTGGGCATAGCTTACCCATTCCTTACATGTGACACAATTCATGGTGTTGCAATGCCCATCGATGCAGTTTGCACGATGCCAAGGCTTGTCTATAATGCTTGGAAGCAGACTACACTGCCATATGGCCACCCCGAGCATGACATGATATATGATGCAGAAGGAGACGTGCTTATGTGCCCCAAAGTGGGAGTTGTCTGTAGTGATGTATGCTAAATTTATATTATGTTTGTATCTGTATATAATTGAGAATTGATATGAGAATATATATATATATATATATATATATATATATATATATATATATATATATGAAGGGCATAATACCTAAGAAACCCCCTACTACTCACCCTCTACTTACTCCTCAAGATATTCGATTACCTAGTTGGTTTGAAAAGGACCTTTTCAACTCGCTAGGTCGTAATTGTAGGGGGTTGGTAGTATTGATTGATGACTTTGAAGAAGGGTCACCTATGATGGTGAGCACATTGTAGGTCAAGCTTATGATACTACTATAATTTTTGGAAGATATTTTGGAGTTGTTTAATTATGATTGGTTGAATACATATGTGATAGAACTTTGGATATGGTGAGATATTATGGCTAAATACCTCATTTTGATCTATTTTCTTATATGTTAATGCATACATGATATATGTTTGCATCTGCTTACCTATGTGGCATTTCTAGTTCCATCATTGAATAGTCATGTACATAAAGACCGTATATCTATGATCGAATACTGCTCTACCATATATAAATATTTTGGTAAAGAAAAAAAGGGTGTGACTATAACTTTATTCAATGTTGAGTAAATTTAGTTACTTTGCTTATAATTTTGACTGAAGAATTACACTTCATTGTGGATTGAGTTTTTTCTTCTTCTTCTTTTCACCCAGGAATCATTGGGTGTTGTTGGTTATTGTCCCCAAGATGATAGCATCATATTATCTAGATCCTAAGGGTGACCACGTAGACAGTGGATGTCACAAAATGAAAAAGGCATTATTCAGATGAGTAAAATTTTATATCTAGTAACATATATTAATACATGAGTATTTACTAATGAAATTCAATGTGTACGTTAACTTATAGGGCTAGAAAAGAATTCAAAAAGGTTGGAGGAAAGGTGGATTAGAGAAAAAAATTGTTAACTTGGTAAAATATTGAGGTAGTTATTTTGACTCCAAGACATATTTACGTCTATGCTTACTTTTATTTATTAACATTTTGTATTGTGGAAACTTTATAGTGTCATGTACAAGATAATGGTTGGGCATGTGCATACTATGTGATATAATATATGGACATGATTTCTAGATATGGGGTACTAGACATCCATTGCATACAAAATGTAATCTATATATAGTCTTGATCATCATAAATTATTAGTCTCATTTGATAATATGAAAGTATCAAACCAAACTCTTTAATGATGCCATTCTTTTTGCAGATTTTTAACACAAAAATCCATATATGACACAAGTGCTACTTGAGATATGAGAAAAATGAGCACAAGTCTTTGTTAAGTAAGTAAACCTTGAATTTGATTGGGATAAAATATGGGTTTTTTTATATGTTGATATCATTATTTCTACATACATGTGGTACTTATGGATTCTTATAACTTTAAATTTGATGCGAGTAAATTATTGATGTATATGTGAATGATGGATATATACATATGCATGAACAAATGTGAATATAAATGAATAGAATGAAAATTGTATTTCTACATGTCATGAGAATGAAATTGGTGCATATGTGAATGATGTATACATACATGTGTATGAATGAACGTGAAGATGAATGAATATAATGATAATTTTATCTGTACATGTCATGAGAATGGAATTAGAGAATGGATCTTGCACGTGGGTGGGTAGTTTGTTTGTTATTGTAGGTTTTACAGATTTGTTGACTTGTTGTTAAACTAAACACAAGATGGAACTTGCAGTTCATTACAACTACAAGTTTTGCATTCTAATGAACAACCAGACAGTAGGTCTACAAACCTGCTATTAAGTAAAAACATAAATGTCGTTAGTTCTTACAAAAAAATCAACATTATAGGTCTGTGTCATCGATTTTATGCTAAAAACCGACATTATAGGACTACTCTAAAACAATTGTGCTTGGCAACACGGTCTATAGAGTCTTAGATGCCAATTTTTTTAGAAAAAACTGACAGTACATAGCTACATTAAAATGGTCATGTTGGGTAGCACGATCATGCTACCAGCTAGCTTGCGACATCAATTTAGAAACAAAATTGTGACTCACCTAGTCTGTATTGTCTGTTTGTACATATAATTGATGACACAAAAACCTTTATCAAGTAAAAAGTTGATATGGTTTAATAGTACAACATCAGTTGTTGCATCAATTTCTGATGAAATAATTTATTTAATTATGTCAGTTTCTTTAATCATAGAAACTGAGGCTGGGACTGAGTCGTCGATTTGCACATCCACAAAAAACTGATGTTGTAAGTGCTTATCTCTACTGGCACCCATTTTGGTGTTGGTACAAAACTAACTTTATAGGTGTATTCTAACCAATGTCATATGTGTTTTTTGTACTAGTGACTAGACTTAGGTGAATCATCCTCATCATATTGGTGTTTTAATCGGGTTTCTCTAATCATTATGGGATAAACATACGATTCAGATAATTATATGATGACTTAAGCACAAAGATAACATAAAGTTGCATTAAGTCATATTTGATGCACTTCACGTTATATAGACCAAAGTAATGCATAAGCATAGTAGATTCTTAGATATTCATGTCATAGGGCATCATATGCTAATTATTTGAGGTTAAGATAGATTTTTGTTGCAAAGTTGAATCAATATTAACAAACGATCAAAGTTCTAGCATGGAATTAGATATAAGTTACATTAATCATAAATGGATCATCATAAGTGCATGTCGAATGTTTAATCTCTACATTATGAAACCATGATAGCCATGTTCTTGGCAGAGTCGTGGTTCTTTGGGATGATAGATTCTGCTCTATTACTAAATTGTCAGAGTCTGATCAGTTGATTCACACTAGATTTACTGCAGGTGATAAGAATTTTCTTCTTACTGCTGTGTATGGGCATAATCCTGATCAAGATAAAGTCTCTCTTTGGAATGATATTGTGAGCATCTGCAATAACAAAAGTGAACCTGGACTATTATAGGGGATTTTAATGTTGTGAGAAGTTTCAATGAGAAAATTGGTAGAGAGCCTCCTACATACAACTCTATGAAAGATTTCAATGATTGTGCATCTAGTTGTGGCTTATTTGAACTATCTATGAGTGGACCTTTCTTTTCCTGTGATAATCACCAAGATGATGCTTACTTTGCTACTTCAAAAATTGATAAAATCTTATATAACAATGATTTTTCTGATTTATTTGCTAAGTTTAATGGAGTTCTCATTCCTAATATCACGAGTGATCATAGAATTATGTCCCTCATGATTTGTTGCAAGAGGAAAGTGATCTATCCTTTTAGATTTATAAATTCCTGGGCAGAGAGAAAATATTTTATTGATGTTGTTAATGAAGCTTGGAGAGCTGACGTTTCAAGCTATCCTATGTTCATTCTTTATTCTAAGTTTAGGTCTATTAGAAAAGCTTTGTCTACTTGGAACAAGATCAGTGTTGGGAACTTCTCTGTAAGAGTTGGTATTCTTGAAAAAGATGCTATTGATCTTCAAATCCTTCTTGATAAAGATCCCACTAACTTGAATCTTCAGACGAGTACTGTTACTAGTAGAAAGCTTGCTATTGAAGCTCGTGTGATGGAGGAATCTTTTATGAGACAGGATTCTCACATTCAGTGGTTGAGAGAGGGAGATTCGAATACTAGATTATTTTATTCTACTATTAAATCTCATAGACAAAGGAACCATATCAAAGTTATGGAGATTGATGGTATTCTGAACAGCAATATTACTAATATAAAAAATCATGTGATTGATTTTTGTAATGTTCGATTTAACAACAAGCTTCCTTCTTACACTGATGATCTGGATGACCTATCTTTTCCTTCTATCACTAATGATCAGAATGCCTGGATCAATAGATTTATTAGTAAAGATGAAGTTGTCAAAGTTATTGAAGATCTGAATGTTGATAAATGTCATGGTCTGGATGATCTTAATGGCAAGTTTTTTAAAGCTAGCTGGTCCATTATTTGCAATGATGTGATTGTTGATATTCTGGATTTCTTCATTTCTAGAAGAATGTTAAAAGAAACTAATCGTACTTTCATTTCTCTTATTCCTAAGAGTGATGATTGTCATCTTATCAAGAACTGGAGGCCCATAGCTCTTTGCAATGTGATTTATAAATTCATCTCAAAGATCCTTACTAATAGACTTCAGGATTTACTTCCTTCTCTTATCAGTAGTAACCAATGTGCCTTTATAAAAGGCAAAAGTATTAGAGATGTGATCCTCATCTCAAATGAGCTCATACATGACTTTAATAGAAAGTGAGGTAAAGGGAGGATGTGTGTGAAAATAGATCTCACCAAAGCTTATGACACTGTCTCTTGGGATGCCCTTTTTAAGATTCTTGGACTCATGAACTTTCCAAAAAATGAATTATCTGGCTAAGGGAAATCCTTAATACTATCTCGTATGAAGTTCTTTTTAATGGTGAGCCTACTGGTTCCTTTAAGCCCTCTAGTGGCATTAGACAAGGAGACCCTTTGGCTCCCTATCTCTTCACTATTGTTATGCAAGCTTTCACTCAACTTATTAATAAGGAGGTTGACTTGGGTCTCATAAAACCTTTGAGAGCATCTAAAGATATGAGTGTTTCTCATCTTGCTTTTGCTGATGACCTAATGGTCTTTATGGAAGCTGATGTTGTTGGAGATAATTCTCTAAGAAGGGTTTTTTATAATCTTGAAAGGCTGGTCTCAGGATTAGCTTGGAGAAGAGTTCGATTTTCTTTAGTAATGATGCTGACAATGCTTTGATTTCTAATGTGCTTGGCATCCAAACTGGTTATCTGCCTCAAAGATACCTTGGAATTCCTCTCTTCATTAGAAAATTTTCTAAGAAGTTTTGCTATCCTTTGATTGACAGATTGAAAAAAAGTATTTATGGGTGGAAGTCTAAACAACTCTCTTTTACTGGTAGATTGGAACTCTGCAATTCCACTCTTGTTGTTATTCATCACTACTGGTCAGCTGCCTTTCCTCTTCCTAGTTCTATCTGTGATGAAATTGAAAGAACCATTACAAACTTTCTTTGGGACCATATTGAAGAGAAGAGCAATGTAGATCTTGTTAAATGGTCAGATGTTACTAAAGTCAAGAATGAGGGTGGTTTTTCTATCAAAAGAGTTAGAGATGTTTGTAAATCTGTTGTTTTATTTAATATTTGGAGGATTGCTTCTAAGAAAGATAGCATGTGGATCAAATGGATCCATGAAAAGTATCTCCCAAAAACTTCTATTTGGAATGTTGAGGTCTCTGGCCATCATTCTTGGTATTTTATTCAGATGACGGGACACCTTGATGTTTTCAAAAGTCTAGTTCAGTATAGAATTGGGAATGGGAAGGGGACCCGACTTTGGCAGGATCTTTGGATTCCTCAGAATAGATTCCTTAAAGACTACATTGGTTGTAAGGAAGTTATTAGGACTGGCTTTCCTATGCTAAGCATGGTTAGTTCGATTATTTCTGGCAATCAGTGGAACTTATCCTCTTCTAAATTACATGAAGTTATGAGTAGTTTCCTAGTTAATGTTCCTTGTCCTTCTGGAGATTTGGATAGTATTTTGATTGGTAATCAAGCTAAGATTAATCTGAAACTGATTTGGAATCTCATCAGAGATAGTGATGATCCGGATCCAGTTTTCTCCTGGATTTGGAAATATGCCAGTCCTAGGAGCTTTCTCATTTATGCTTGGAAAGCTGCTCATGGTAGATTACCTACAATTGACTATGCAAGAAGAATGGGTTTCTCTACTCCCTCTTACTATTTCCTCTATAATAATGACTATGAAATTGTTCACCATGTCATCTTCAGCTGCCCTTATTCTATATTTCTATGGAGGAAATCTTTTGAAGAGAAGCTCATTCCTAGTATTCTGAGAAAGAGGGATGATTTTTCTGCTCTGGGGAACAAAGTTAATCATCTTACTGGAGTCACTATAGCTCACTTAATCTAGAAGGAGAGGAATCTCAGAGTTCACAAGAATAGAAGTATGGAGGTTGCTCTTCTCTAGATTACAGTGAAGTCTGTTATTGAGCAGACTCTTGTCTAGGTTGTTTGTTCTTTTCTTAGTTTTGTTTCTTTCTCGCTTAGTTGCCTCCTGTGGCTCTGTATAGCTGAACTTGTTGAGACTGTTGTCTCACAAACATTTACTTTTCCCATTCTATACAAAATTACAAAAAAAGAAATATAGGTATTTCTTCACCAAAAAAAAAAGCTCTACATTCCGCTAAAAAATACTCAATGGTTACTGATCAAAAGATTAAGATTATACTTGATCATTCTTGACCCAAGATTAGCAAAATAATGTATTTTGAAACATAAAAAAGACTAAGTATCACACACTTAAGGATATCAAAAATATTTTGAAAAGATTTTAGGTGTAAAACTATTTTGAGAGCGATATCTCATTTTGTTGATTGATATGGTATATTCGATGTCATATACTTGTCAAGGGTGATACTTATTATGAATTGTGTATGATACAACATTATAATTGGGAAACAAGAGAGAAACACCATTTAGGGATGACACGGAACAATCCCATTGTCTCTCACTGGGTCCACTTCTTGAGAGGGACATGAGGTTTAAGGTATGTTTGATAGTTAAATGGGGTGGGGAGTGGCTGAGAAAGGGGGTTTGCAGACGATCCTACTCGTTCTTATGACCCAACGAGGACCATCAATGGATCAATGTCGGAGGTTGTCACCTCCACTTGCAATCCTCATGTGACCCAACCCTGCACGTGGTGGTGCACACTGGACCTAGTTACTAGAGCATGAGCGACGATAGGGCCCAATACCTTGGGAAAGGTCATGACTAGGCCACACATGCTCGATAAAGCTTGTCAAAGTTGATGTCAACTCCCATTATCACCAATGGTGTCTAGGTGGAGATGCCCAAAGCTGACCATGGTGGCTGAAGTTCCAAAAAAGGGAAGAAGAAGAAGAAAAATAAGGATCTATAGGTCACTAGAAAAGGAGAAAAGAGGGGGAACAAGAGGGAGAAAATATAGACTAAATGGGAGTATCAATTTCTCCCTAAGTGGCGTGTAGAGTGGAGTACAAGGAAGTCTACAAGTTACATTACAGAGGTAGGAGATAGGTCATATGCCATTGGATCTAAGTGAGACTTGTGACTAAGGGATGGAAATCATGTATTAGTAAAGAATGAAAGATATGGATTGTTGAGTTGGATGATAGGGTTTTAAAAGGATAAACAGATTGTGTTTCTTTGATAAACTTGAAAATTTTCCCATATTTTGATCCACAATTCCGATTGAGGTAAAATTTCACTACTATTTAAAAAAAATTTGTCTTCTTATATTAAATATTTTATATCAAGAAAATTGCATTGACGGTTCTCCGAAATTATTATTTTTTTTCTATTACTTGATTCAGTGGTCAAATTCGTACTAATAAGGATCAACACATGCAATTTGTTGATAACAACTCATGAATTGAGCAACATAGGGGATAAAACCATCAAATATATACAAAGATTTATAATTAGGTATAATAATTATCATAAGAGAGAGAATGTGCAAAATAATATTAGAAATTTAAACATATTGTTACATCCTACCCACCTTAAAAAATAAAATCATCTTCAAATTCATCCAAGATCATAGTCAGAAGAATAAGATATATGTAATATGTTTAAGCAACCAAATCTAGGTTTCAAGGCATCCCAACCATGGGGTGCACTCCTAGGTTGTCATCAAAGGATTTGAAAGAATCTAGGGGACACCCATCCCCAACTCATATAAGTTGGAGCACACTTGGTGTCACATCAACACGTGACATCATTTAACATTATGATTTACATCCCTTATTCATGTAAGAATTAGGGTTTTATTCATATATATTACATTGAGGAAAGATATCAAGATTCTAGTCACTAATAACTATAAATAATACATTTATTGTCATAACCATCAACTAAGATTAACGTCATACATATCGTTCATCAATAATCTAGATTACTTACATTGTTTAATTACCCAAAATTCTATGCATGTATAGAAATTATGTTTTTTTATCTTTGTTATTCTTGGGTTTAAGCGTGTATACATCATGGTCATTCAAAACATGATCTAAAAAAATATTCAAGCTCATGATTAGAAACTTATATCTTTCATGTATGACATTGGTTCATATTATGTCAAGATTATAAGAGTGACTTATCATATATATATATAAATATTTATAACTCAAGTGAGATTATTTCATGCATCATGCAGTATATAATGGAATTTCATTATCATGAATTTCAAGGTTCCATAATTATCTTTCTTATAGTTGAAAAAGATCTTTACAATCTGAGTCACTGAAGATAAGATCCATATACTCAAGGCTAGACATGATAAACACATAACTTTTACCGGTATAAAATACTTTTACCCATTTCTTGAAAATATAGTACACATACTATGTAACCAATAACCTGAGCATGAGGCTCATCATGGAGATCACACATCACATACTTACCCAGGGGTCTTGAGACATATCCCTCACCCATATGAAACTTCACACATATATTCAATAGCCTCCTCTCAGTAGGGTCAAATCCTTCCATAGAAATTCTAGTGTTTAACATTTTCATAGTAACAACACACTAGGTGACTCTACTCATACATTAAGAATTTTTTATTTGGGTACTAATTGTCACATATTTCATCATAACAAATTTCAAAGTATCACATATTTTGAAGGTTAGGTACTCTGAACTTCTCCCAAGTCCGGTTTGCCCACATTAAGAATTTTTTGATTCAAGGTTTAAACTGACTAGTCATTTTCTTATGATGACTAAACATTCCACTTTATTTGTGTATAATGTGTATACTTGAGTAACTTTTAACATACCCAAATCTAGGTTCATAGTTTGATATTTTCCCCATTATTATGTCTTTTCTACTATGTTAATATAGATCCATGTTTCCTTAATTTAGAAATATATGTATATCTCAAGTTAAGAAAAATAAAAGGCTTGATCAAATAATATTTTATATTGGATTTAAGGAAAATTTAATTAATTGAGTATTTAATGGTAAGTTAATTATACAAGTTCTCCAATTAACTATTTTTCCCTGAATCGGTGATCAAGAACCATCCTTAGACTAATTAATGAAAGGAAATTGATTAATATGTTATTATGTATCAAAATGAGTAAGAAATGCACTAAATACATTTATTAAGTACTACACTCAAATAATAAAATGAAACACTAAACATTTTAAAAAGTAAAATTGATGTTAAAACTAGATTGGTCACACCTTAATTAACCAACTCATTAGTTTTCTAGCCAATTTGAGTCTTTTCGACTATTAAATTAATTTCTTTAAATTGTACATTAATACATTTAATATATGATTTAATACTTTGGTTAATTGATTATTTTAGTTAATCATCAATGTAAGATGGAGCCTTACTTCTCCTTCTTCCCCTACTCGCACATCTCATGATTCAGTTTCTACAAACTACCAATCCATTTCACATGGTCTCTTCCTCCTTGATCTCTTCCTTCTCTTTTCCCCTGACTTCTCCTTCTCTATTTCTCTCTTCTCCCTTCTTCAATCCATTCAACCGTAGCTGTGACATAGGTCTTCCTCTCCTCCCCATGTTCTAATAGCAACAAAGATGAACTATCGACACTGCAAGGCCAAAGATCGCCAAGAATAATGATCGGCAGTGGCAACACCATCGACTCTCCCCTCTTTATCTTACATCGCTTCTTACTTCCCCTCTGACACCCTTCCTTGTGTTGTCATACTTGGCACAACAGAAGTCACAAAAACATTTGATCAGA
This sequence comes from Alisma plantago-aquatica, assembly GCA_963693085.1. NCBI lineage: Eukaryota > Viridiplantae > Streptophyta > Magnoliopsida > Alismatales > Alismataceae > Alisma > Alisma plantago-aquatica. The sequence goes on along the minus strand of OY856412.1, from coordinate 1,077,664,131 downwards.
GGCTAGAAGAACCACCCAACTAAGTGTATCTAGATCTCAAAGTAATGCATGGGTCACACATCCATGGCAGAATATTGAGAGACCTAGTCTTCTCCTAGACTTTGATCTAGTGTCTGCATTGCGGCAAGGAGAGGCCAATTTGGGCACAACTCAGCCATGGACAATGATCTTGACAATGTTGTAAATGCAAATGCATCACAAATTGTGTGGCACCTTTCTCAACACACATGAAGTTGTTGAATCTCATCTTCAAGTTCCTCAAACCATCACCTTGGTTTGAAGGTTTTTACAAATATCTCTATAATCATGGAGGATGAATCCCCAAGTCACCCTCTACATTTGTAGTGATTTAAGTTGTAAAACTAATGACCTTCAAGACTCTAGAAGACCCCTATAATGACTATATCTATTATGTCTCAACTTATCTAAACCCTCTAATCTCTGTGAGAGTTCATAAACCACCTTCTTTGGTTGTTATGATTGATCCTTCGCTAACTTTTGTCATGGATAAAGAAACCAAACACAGTGATAGGGAATACTGTTGGAGCCTCCTCGTCATTGATATTATGACCCATGGTACTACTAGAAGCCTTATAATGTTATTTTCTCTAGTGACTTCAAATATTTCTCAAATTGAACTGAATCAATTGCGGATTAGTTGGTAACTATTGAGGCCAGTTCCTATCCTACAGATCTTGTAAGATAATTATTTTCAAAGAGTAGTTAAATGATAATATTAGAAGATAAAAAAGAAATGGTCAATTAGAGAACTTTAAGGTAATATGTCTAAGTAAAACCCTAGTGAATTATAGGTTAGTCGTTACTTATGTATCAGATGTATTGGTGTAAATATGATCATGGATAATAATTTTATGATTTCTTCTCTTAATCAGTCATTATGTAAAGATAGACTAGAAAGGATAGACCTCGAAACATTTGGAGTAACATGTAATTCAAAATAAAGTTATGGTTACACATTTCTACATGTGAAATTTTTTCTCCATTTTATATTAGTAGATGCATCATTATGTTCATTGATATATATACATATATATTAGAGACCTAGGCACTAGTATATATTGAGATATGTTGGATTTTGACCCTAGATTTTACCAATAAGTGTAATATTATCCAATAGTATTTCATGTAATTGACAACCATTACTTAGTTGACCAAATTGAATAATGTGATATAAAGAGAGAGAATGAAATCACAAGACCGAAATTGGTGGATCTCACGTTATTAATAACATGTATTCATAACATGTGAATGAAAAGTGTATACAATATCTAATATAATCATATTACGATCACAAACTAAATGTTAAACTATATATACACACACATATATAGGCAACTTTGGATGACAACTAGTGTACCCTACTTTAGAGAGAATATATATACACATGCATTAACTATCACCTGGACATATATAGATATATGTTAAATCATAAGTGAATTTAAAAAGATTAAAAACCTAATATGTCATTAGGTGAAAACTTGACTTTGTGAACCATCCCTACTGAGTTAGGCATTGGATGTGAAGATTAGGTATGTGCAGTCCCTATTTGATATTTAAACATTTATTCAACTCTAATATACAACTTCCTATAATGATCACCTCTTGATATCCTTATTCTCTAATTGAAATTTCATTACCTTTCAATGGAATTGATTATGATTTATTTTGATATTCATTTATTCATATAGCATTGGGTTTGAAGCCCTTTTTTCATGTTATTTACTCATGAGGATGTATATGATGGACTTAAGTCTTGCCTTCTACTATTTCATGTGATATTAGACCAAGATAACTAAATTAGATTCTTTGGCATAAACATTAGGGTGTGTCTTTCTGCCCAAGGTACGTGTTTTGGCATGGGTTGCTGCATCTTTCCACATTTTATGTATACATGGGTGTGTCTTTCTACCCAGAGTGTGTCTTGACATCTAATTTATTTACGCCAATGCCTTATGGGGTCTTGTCCCTACCTTATTTATCTCTACTCTAATTTATTACATGCAACTATTTATTTTTTTATATTAAGGATTGTAGAATGGTTAGACTATACATGTATTGATCAAATTTTCATATGTCTTACTATTATGGTGATTCATTATTTTTTTTAATTTTATCAAACTTATCTATTTGCTAATATCCTTCTCTTAAACCGGAACACCCATTTTTAACATCCTTTTCTGATAATGCCTAAATATGTTGATAATGCACATACTCTTTGATTATGACCCATATTGTTGTTTATCTCCTTTTGCTTGTTGTTCCCCCAACCTCCCAGGTGTAGGTATCTTAAAGGACATGACTCAAGAGGATCACCTTCAGGAAGTCGACATGAGGATATCTTGGAATGGCAAGGTTTCTCTCTGCAACTGGGCTCGTGTACTAGTACTTGTATCCATTTTGTTTGTAGTATTACCTTTTTGGTGAGGAACAATTGTACATGAAATAAGATATAAATTTTTAGTTTTTTTCTTCTATTTCTTATTAACTTTTATGCTCTATTATATGGAAATAATGAAATTCCTCCTTTCCTGCATTTCTGGAATTAGATTATTTAAATTTTATATTTAGAGAAGAGTGGACCCCCACTTGGGTCCCACTCTTTACAATATGGTATTAGAGCCTAAGAAGTTGGTGACTTGATTATTTCAAGTTTTCCCATGTAGTTCATTAACTAGGTAGGTGACCCTTTAGAGGTCGTTGATATACCTATTTCTTAATAGTGGATTACTAAATAGGGTTGAAATCCCTACCTAACTCGGTGATTTCCGCTTCCCAAAAAGTGATGTAGTTTAGGTGTAGTTTTGAATAACCCTAGTTATCCCGACATTTTTTATGGTGGTAGACTATTCCCTATGTAAGGGTTGAGTTTTCTAGTCGTCAATTTTCACCTTCATCCCTATGGTAAGATAGTCAACTACTATAGATAGTATACTGACTTGAAGACACAAAATTAGGTTTAACCCTAGTTTTGATGTTGAACCTTTCCGTTGTGGTTTTCTAGAGTGTCATGAATATATACAATGTGAGGATTGAGCACGCATTAATAATAAACATAGAATCCTTATGTAAGTTTTAAAGTTGAGATGATTACCTTGTTATTAGGTGATAATATGAATTGGATCAGCTATGGCTAGACATGCCGTACCTTCAACATAGAGTATCTGATCATAGTTATGCCCCAAGACAACCTATCTAAGAGATGGACAACATCATCATTAAGTTTTTTATGCCTCATGCATGTGGATTTGTGAATGGAAACTATTATTTCAGTAGATCATTATTAGGATTTCACCTCTCTCATCCCCATTATGTAAATATTTAACCTAGTAAATGAGATGATGGGTAATTTGACTATACACTTCACCTTGTCTTGTGCAGGCACCATGGTTGCAAACCACAAAGTGATTAGAAAACCTTAAATATCCATCTAAGGGTACTAGATGAGGGCATGTATGGCCCATGTATCAAGGTGAGATAATATAGAAAATGATAACATTGAAATAAAGAGTTGTAGATGTCGTGCCTAAACATGATCTGATAGAAGTTGACCATGTGAAACAAGAAACTTTTCTATGGACCTATGATATAAGTTAAAGATTTTTTTGGCAAACTATTTTTTCTACTAAGGTAGTAGACTCGTTTGATGTAAGAAGTGATAATAGGATAGTAGTATATGATCAATGTAGTGAAATGTGGTTGACTTGGTTCTCACATCAATTGACACCATTTTTGGATTCCCATCACAAGATATTTCACCGTAAACAATATTTTCTTTATTATACGATACATGTACAAAAAGAAAGGTTTCAGGTTTTATTGATGGTTTCATGAATCAAGTCACCACTACATGAAGTTTGGATTAAGTATTGGACCTCTCCGCGAGACACTCTAACTAGATAGGAAAACCCTGAAACCCTAAACCTAAGAGTAAAGAAATGAGTTAGAATTGTGGACATATATTACTTAGTTGATCTACCCATTATACCCCTTTATATGGTTAGTAGTATGATAGATAAATATTTTTTAATGGGTGGAGTCTTGTACCTTAGTAGCACAGGAGAGTAATTCAACTTTTAGCATTGTCTAAACCTAATAATGAACAAACTACTTAACCCATGGGACAATTCCTTAATTAACATCACACAAATGCAATTACTTCCAACTTCAAATTAATTTACCCTGATAATAGGGATACACTCAACATTAATTGGATAACCTAGAATAAAGAAATTAAAAAATTGTGCAACTACTAGGTTGAACAAACCCAATTGGGGATCTTTTATAGAGAGTATTTAGGTAGGAATATAATCTAGTATCTATAAAAAAAAACTTCAAGTCCAAATGCACTAAATATTATTAAGAATATTGGTGTGGATAAATTTACTTTGGAAACCATGATAAACATTTTAGGAGATGTGAGAACTTAGTAAGGTTACATCTTGGCTCGCATGACAATAAATAAACTCATTTGATGAGCAATTAAGTACACATAGATCATAGAAGAATGCCATGTATGTGTGTAACTAACTAAACCCTAATGTGACACCTACATAATAGGTTGCTTATAATTTATAAGTTATGAGTACTGAAATAATAATACCTCATTTGATGGATCTTATTGCAATTGATAAAACAGTACATACAACAACCACAACAACAAAATCTGTAACATGGACGATGTCAAGCATAATAGTGGGCTACATTATGAACAAACAAATTTTGGGGATGAAGTCCCTTTGAAGGGATGAAGTGTTATAACATACCCATATCTAGATTTACAGAATGGTATTTTCCCTATTATGATGACTTTTCTACTATGTTAATATATATATTTCTTTTTCCTTAATTTAGAATGATATGTATAATTCAAGCCAAGGAAATATAATGCTATATAAAATAAATTTTTATATTGGATTAAGGAAAAATTAGTTGGAATTTAATTATACAAATTATTTGATTTATTATTTTTACCCTAAATTAGTGATCTAGAACCATCCTAAGACTAATTAATGAAAGGAACTTGATTAATTTGATATAATGTATTTGTGTAATAAATGGACTAACTAAATTTATTGAGTACTAACTTACAAATAATAATATAAAATAGTAAACATTTTGCAAAGTTAAAATTGATGTTAAAACTAAGTTGGTCACAACTTAGTAGCCAACTCATTATTTTTTGTGCCAATGGGAGTTTGTTTCACTATTCAATTAATTGGTTTAATTTATACCTTTTTTACATGTAATATATATTTTAACACTTTGGTCAATTGACTAATTTAGTTCATCATTGATGTAACGTGGAGCATTACTTCTCCTTCTTACCCTACCTATGCATCATGTGCTTTTAGTTTTTGCAGACTATCGGTCTATTTTTATTAGGAGAAGGTCCCCTCCTCCTCAATCTATTCCTTCTCTTCTCCCCTGACTTCTCCCTTCTACCTTCTTCAGTCCCTTCAACCCTACCCACAACACATGTCTTCCTCCCCTCCTCGTATTTTGTATGGAGATAGATGTGAACTAATGGCACTAGGCACATCATCCAGTTTTAGCTCTGCAAGGCCACATGTCACCAAGATTAATGGTTATTGGTGATGCCACCACCAACATCCCCCCTCTTTACCCTACATTGCTTCCTACTTCCCCACTGACAGCCTTCATCATTTTGTCGTACTTGGCACAATTGATATCACAAACACATTGGATAAGAGGTAAGAGGAACCATCCCGATCAGGTGCAATTGGAGCTCTACAAAGAAATGCATGGACCACATATATGGTATAATTTTAAGAGCCCTTGTATACTGCTAGATTCTGATAATAGTGATGGAAGGTGGAAATGAAAGGCCAATTTGTGCAAAACTCAACCCTAGGCGATGATCTTGACAATATTGTAAATGCAGATACATCACCACTTGTGTGGTACCTTAAACAACACATGAGGTTTTTGAAGTTACCTTTAAGCTCCTTAAAGCATCACCTTAGTTTGAGGGTTATTACAATTGTCTTTGTGATCTATTTAGGTTGAATCCCCAGGTCACCCTCTACATTTTTCCTAACTGATGTTTTAAAACTCAAGACCTTCAAGACTATAGATAGTCACTATAATGAAACAATGACTACCTATTTATGTCATTACTTAGTCCAATTCTTTAATAGTTATCCAGGGTTGGAAACCACCTTTGTTTGTTTTTGTCATTGGTCCATCGTTCAATTCTTCTATGGCTGAAGCAACCAAGCATAGGGACATGAACTACTTCAAGCCTCCTCATAATTGACATTATGACCCATGATACTACTAGAAACCTTGTAATGTTATTTTCTCTAGCTTATTTAAAAACCCTCCACTTGATTTGAATCCGTTAGGGATCAGTGGGAAACTGTTGAGGTCAGTTTCTCACATAGATCTTGAAAGATAATTATTTATAAAGATTATTTTAATGATAACCTTAGAAGATAACAAATCAATGGCCAGTTAGAGGAGTTGAGATAATAACTCTAAGTAACACCCTAATGCATTGTAGCTTTATCATTGCATATATTGGATATTTATTATTGTAAACATGATAGTGCATAATCAGTTGTATGATTGCTTCTGTTATTAAACCATTACATAAAGATAGATTATAAATGAGAGATATAGCCAGTTTTAAAGTAACATGTACTTTGAAATAAAGATATGATGAATCTTTACCAAGATACACATGTGTAATTATTTCTCCATCTACACATTAATAGATGCATCATTGTGTTCATTGATATATATATATACATGATTTATAGGCGCTAGTATATATTGAGATATGTTGGACTTACACCCTTGATTTGACTAATAAGGGTATTAGGATCCAATATTATATCATGTAATGTTGAACCATGGCTTAGTTGACCAAATTGAATCATGTGATATAAAGAGAGCGAATGAAATCACAATACCTAAAGTGGAGGTATTCGTGTTAGTACTAATACATATTCATTACAAGCGAATGAAAAATGTATCAAATATATAATATACTCATATTATGGTCACTAACAAAATGGTGATATATATATGTACATATATATATATATATATATACATGCATAAATATGGGAAATTGTGGATGATAGATTGTGTACTCTATTTTGGATATATATATATATATAAATATATCACTTGGACATATATAGATATATACTGAATCAAATGTGCACTTGACAAGATTAAAAACCTTAATATATCATTAGGTGATTGGGACTAGGATGAGAACAATATGAAAATCTATAATAGGAATGTATACACATGTTTGATGCAGTTTGACTAACACACTTAATGTGTTCAATGTGTGAAATCCTGACTTTGTGAACCAAGCATTCATACTGTGCTAGCCATTAGACATGAAGATCAGGTATTTGCACTCATCATTTGATATTTAACCATTTATTTGAATTTGATATATAATTTTCCATAAAGAGGCACCTTTTCATATCCTTACTCTCTATTTGGAATTTAATTCCCTTCGAATGAATTTTACTCATATTTATTTCAAAATTTAGTTATTTATATTATATTTGGTTTATGATCTATGCGTTCATGTTATTTAGTCATGATTATGTAATTGATGCACATAAGTCTTACCCTCTATTATTTCGTGTGATATTAGACCAAGATAACTAAAGTATATGTTTTGACAAAACTATTAGGGTGCATCTTTTGACTCGGTGTGTGTCTTTTGACCTCTTATATATAGGGGTGTGCTTTTCCACCCAGGGTGTGTTTTCCCACCCATTTTACTTAGCTTAATGACTTAGTGGGGTCTTGAGCCTACCTTACTTAGCTCAACTCTAATTCATCTACTTGCAACTGTTTATTTTGTGATATTGTGGAATTTGAAATGGAAAGACTATTCATATAATGTTCCAATGTTCATATGCCTCATTCTTTTGACGATTCATTAATCAGTTTAATTTTATCAAACTTTCCTATTTGCTAATTTCCCTATTTTGAAAGGGAACTCCCATTTCTTAACTCCTTTACTTAGAATTCCTAAATATGTTCACAATGCACAAACTCTGTGATTCTGACCCATACCATTGTTTATCTCTTTGTGGATGTTGTTCAACAAACCACCCAAGTGTACATATCTTAGAGGATCTAACTCAAGAGGATCACGTTCAAGATGTCAACTTGAGGATATCTTGAAATGGTCAGGTTGCCCACTGCAATTGGGCTCACGTACTATTAGTAGTACCCATTTTATTTGTAGTATTACCTTTTTTGGTGAGGAACAATTATACATGAAATAATTTGCAACTTTGTTATAGTTTTTTTCTACTTCATATTAACTCTTATGATCTAGTATATATACCATTTGGGAAAGCATAAAATTCCTCCTTTCCATTTTTGGAACTAGAAGGTTTTACTTCCCTATTTAGGGAAGAGTGGACCCCCTCTTGGGCCACACTCTATACAAACTTGAGTTTAGATAGACACACTCTACATGTGTAAACTTGCAAACCCTAGTTTGGAGAAATCAAGTCATAGATGCACAGAGATCAAAGTTGAAGAATAGATAGTATTCTCCTTAGATCTTTGATGTAAATCACTTATAAAGATTTAATGACTTGTAATTATTTTCTCATGTGCGAGAATCGATCAGAGTGGATTAATGTTGGACTTGGAGGGACTTGGAATACCCAAAGTAGCAAGCGCAATCAGCTCATTTTCCCTAGGGTATAGCTCAACATACATAATTGTTTGCACATTGTTAAAACCTCCTCTTAGCCGAGTTATTAGCCAGAATGCAACTTGGTTTACCATAAAATGGACCGGACAACAAGTTCTACCATATGAGATGCAAACTGGGATGATTGCACTTTAGTAATATTTTTTACAATGCAATATAGCCGTTGGAGGAGTTAAAATGTGAAAATATATCTATTGGGACCCCAATAATGGATAGAATTCATCCTAAATGGTTCTAACAGATAGGAGGTATCCCCAACTATATGTAGGACCCCTTGGTATTTGTCCCATGGTTATATAAACATTACACATGCCTCTATACTATATTTGAGAAAGAAAGTGCCTCAAAGAGCCCATGTCCATTCTCATGAGCTTAATCACTTGATTCATATGTTAGAATGAGTAGGATATTTATAATAGAGCCAGTACTACATGCATATCTTGTGAGGATCTCATTCACTTACCTATCCATTTATATTTATACAATGAAAATGAAAATTTCTCTCTCGTGGGTAAGTTAGGAGAACAAAATTAAGGGTAGGAGGCCCTTTGTGAAAAGATTCTCCTTTGTGAAGGTGAATTCAAAGGAGGACCAAACAAGTCAAGAATGCTTAATTCCTTGAAGGCCAAATACTCGAGTTGGTAAGTCATTGGTGAAGGCCAATGACTTGCTACCATATTACGAAAGTATTTGGTAAGGCTAAATACTCTTGGTCATGGATAGGTAAGTCCTTTGTAAGATTGTTGGCTCCCTTGTCCTAAAAAGGAAGCTAATTATCCCTAGATATATAAAAAGGTGGTCTTAGTTGTAACTTTTATAATGGAATATAAGGAGTGACACGTGGTTGAAAATCCTAGAGGTTGACCTCTCTAGATAGTGGAGCACATCTTTAGGTTTAGAGGTTGGAACCACCATAAAAACTTGTGTTGTTTGGTGATTTTTCAATCTCTCTCTCCCTTGTTTTTCATGAAATATTATCTTGGAATATATATTTATGTTTGAGTGGTTTTTTAATCTCTATTCAACCCCTTTAGAGACCTTGTGAATCCAAAAGTTGGTATCAAAACTAGGTCTTCTCCAAGAAAATACTTCCTCAAGTAGGAGAAGATGGAGGACAATCAAGTGGGGAATACTACTTCGATATTTTAATCTTAAATGGGAGAACCTTTCCATATTCTAAGAGAATAATTCAATTACACATCCAAGGATAAAGTCTTGAGCTATGGATAATGGTGTATCTTCCATACAAGAAACTAGAGACAAATCTAGAAGAATGGGATGAGGATAATTTGAAGAAAGCAATATTGAAAGAAAAAGCCATTAACATTCTCTATGCCACTCTCTCCCCTATCGAGTTCAATCCTATATATTCTTGTGACACAACCTATGAGATATTTAGAAATATTTGTGTCACTTATAAGGGATGGAGTGAGTGAAGGAAAACAAACTTTACATTCTCACACAACTTTTTGAAGGCTTCACAATGGGTAAGATAGAGAGTGTGACTAAAGGGTTTTCAAGGATCAACACCCTTGTAAATGGTCTTGTTTTCCTAGACCATACAATGGACAATGGTATGGTAAACACTAAGATTCTCCACACTATTCCTCACCAATGTAAAAAAGATAGTCACAACCATAGAATAGACCAAAATTCTTTCCTCGATTTTAAAGACTTACATGAAATCTTCAAGACTGTGAGGTAAGGTTAAACTAACAAGATGAAGAGGAACTTGTAGAAAATAATCAAAAGAATAAAGATAAGGTGATTTGCTTCAACGCATCATCTAGTCACAAATATTTCCAAGGAGAAGAAGATGCAAATAGTCCAAAGATAGATCTAAAAAAGGCAAGTTTTCATCCTGCACACTATGATTCAAATGTGGAAAGAAGTGTCACTTTAAGAATAATTTCCCACAAGGCAAAAAAACCCATCATCACAATACAAGGGAAGAAAAGAACAATAATAAGGAGAAATTACACACAAGCTCTAGGGACTCCTGCAACTCTAGCTCAATTGAAAATTCAAGTAGAGTCTCTAGCTCAAGCTCTAGTTAAAGTTAGGTTGGAAATACCATTTTTCTCTAATGGAAAGTTCAAATGGAGATTGAAATGACGTAAATTTAAACTCCATATATTCATGATACGCATGCCTCTCTTAAGTCTACTAATAATAAAAAGAAAAATCACACTAAGATCGTTGATAAGTTGCATGAACCAAAAGATGAACCTGAACATTTTAGTATTTTCTTGCAAGATGGTGTTGTAATTTCAAAAAGCTTTATCTATAACTTGAATTGAAATTTAAAGGTGTTGAGATAGAGAACAATGCTTATATTAGATAAATAGGTGCTCATAACCTTGAAAATTCTTGATAAGATCAAGTTTCTAGAATCTCAGCCTTCTACACCAACTATAAATGGAATGCATGCTAAGATTATGAATTATCCTTTGCTTGATATTGATGTTCTTAAAATTGAAAATGAGGTCAAAGATTACATTTTTCAAGGAAGAGAATGCAAAATTGTAAATATCTTTCTAATATTACTATGCTCGAGAATGAAACTACTTCCTTACTTGCAAAAATGAATGTTCTCGAGTCTAGTTGTATTTCTACTACTATATATAATGATATTATTTCTAGTCATATTGAAAAAGATTCTTATAAGGAATAATCTCTTTACTAATAGACAAATCTTTTGCAATTTAGATATGATATTAATCAATTATCTTATACTATTACTTTTTTTTTAATGATTATCATACTTTAAGACCCTCTTTGCAAAGATTCTTAGATTTTTAAGAGAGTCTTAATCAAATCCATGACCATACTACTAAATAAATTGGTAGATATGGTGTTGGACTTGATAATAGCCAAAGCAAAAACAAAGAAAAAGGATCTCAATTTTTTTATTGAGAATCCTCTAGTTTCAAGGCTAATGGCATTCAGAATCAATGCAATAAATTTGTAATTTTTCTGCATATTGCACTTTTAGGAAAGAACTCAAAAGCAACAAGACTTGGGAGGATAAGATAATCCCCCCAGTTCCCAAAATATGATTCAGTACCATTTCATATTTCTTCTTGTAGATCACTTTTAAACAGATTGACATGAGTTATTGATTTGTGAATTGGTCTCTCAATCCACCTAAAAGAATAAATGTAAGAATAGAGGTAAACGTATTCATGCTATCCAAACATTTCTTATGTTTGTCACATTTGTATGCACTTTACACGTGGTTTTTGAGATTTTTTTTACATATAATAATTCTCATCATAATATTTCTCAAAGCTACCTACGATGTTTCCTAAGTACATTAATAACTTGTTTATACATGGTTGGATATTTTTTTCTACAACCTTTAGAATTATTTTTATTCATATCTTTGAGCTTGGACAATAGTTGTTTTTGGATGAGTTATCTTAAGGAAATCAAGAAACATACATCGTTGGTGTTTTCCAACAACTATTATTGGATGAGTTATCCTCTAACCAAATATGACAGACATCAATATGAACAAAACATACTTATAGGACTATTGGATGAGAATTTTCCTATCAACCGGATTTTATCAACCAAATACCTTATTTTTTGGCACTCCCGTTGGTACCGTTATGATATGTATATTGTCATGCTTTTGATTTCCTATCTTGCATGCAACTATATCTTTTAAATTACTCTAACAATTTATATATATCATGTAATTACTTATGTTGAGTTACTATGCATCTTTCGATGATGATCTCTTCAGAATTTTTGCATGTGATTAACTTTCTAACATTGTAGTCCAACTATATACCTCTGTGTAGTTGTATATATTTATTTAATTCAACCTTGAGTTTCTTAGTGGTAATCATCTTTTAGTAGTGATGCATATTTTCTAGTGATTAATATCCATGCATTCTTCTTAAATTGTATATTCCCTTTTATGAATATTTCTCTACATCTACCTATAGCTTGTTTTAACTTGTGCATATTTTACTATGACCTAGATCCTAGTAGTAGTTATAACTTGGGATACCATCTACTAGTAGTCTTTCAATATATAGTTCTAGTAACATTTACCTTGTTCTATGATAGGATATTTCTTCATACATACTCAATCTTGCTCTCTTTTTGTATATCTTCTAGTTTGAGTTACTTTCTTGTATAGCATTGCCTTGATTACTGCTAGAATTACATATTCAATTGCATGTAAAGATTTACTTTGCATACATTGTTTGGATAATCTCTTGGTTTTTACTCTCCAATTTATACAAGTTATGTTCTATCTCTTTAAAATCCCACTATGTGATATGAAAAAGGGGGAGAAGACATGTCTTACATAAAGGGGAGAGGTCAAATATTAGGAAAATTCATATATGAGAATAAGATATAGTTTCTATAAATGTTATGAAATATAACCTTATAGGAGATATCATAAATTTAGGGGGAGTATATGAACTAAATTTGCATCGACTGAGGGACTGCATATAAACTCAATTCTATTGAAACCCCTAGGTTTCTTTAAAGGTATTCTTTTAGTGGAATGCTTTCATTTCATTTATGGAATGATTTCTCATATTCAAAAAGGGGGGGGGGGAATGACAGCTCAAGTATTAATTGAAAAATCCCTAGTTTTGATGATGATCAAACCATTCCACTTATTTGTGTCTAATGCTTCTACTTGAGTGATTTCATATATAGAAACACTCCAAACATATAATGTTGTAAACCCTAGTTTGGAGAAATCAATTAATACATACACAAAGATGAAGATGGAAGAATATGTAGTTTTCTTCTTTGATGTAAATCACTTGTCGTGATTGTATGACTTGTAGTTAATCGTATATGTGTAACTTAATCAATTGGAGTGGACTAATATTGCACTTGGAGGGTTTAGAATACCCAAAATATTTGCACCAAAAAAAAGAATACCCAAAATAACAAGTTCAATTGGTAGAGTTTCCCCGGTATAACTCTATCGACAACACTGTTACATGCTTTCTAGAACCTCCTATCAATAAAGTTTCTTTCTAATGTAATTACACATACTAGAAAATGGCCCACAAAACAAGGTTTGTCGACCAAGTTACAAACATGGCCAATTGCATTGTAGCAATCATTTTCTAAAGTGTAATATAGTCGTTGGAGGGGTTCATAAGGTGAAATTAGATATGTTGAAGACCCTAATAACAACTAAAATTCATCCAACATGTGATTCTAACTAGGAAACATACTAAACTATAAATGGGACCGCCTTGGTCTTCATTCCATGGTTAGATGAACATTACAAATGTCCCAATACTATAGTTTAGAGAGAAAGTGCCTCAAAGAGCATGTATGCACTCTAATGAGATATATCACTTGCTACATTCATTACAGAGATTAGGACAATTGTAAGAGAGATAGTCTTACCTGTATATCTTGGGAGACTATCATTCCTCTAACTCATCATCTCTCTTTATACCATGAATATGAATATTCTCTCTTTTGACTAAAAGAGGAGAAGAAGAAGAAGAAGAAGAAGAAGAACATAATACCCTTAATGAAAAGCTTCTTCTTAGTGAAGGTGAAGTCAAATATGGATGGTCCAAGTCAAGAGTGGGTAAGTCTTTGAAGGCCAAAGACTGATTTCAAGAGTGGATAAGTCCTTAGTGAATGGTCGAGGACTCATTAAAATAGTAGGTAAGTCCTTGGTAAGGCTATAGATTCTTGGTCATGGATAGGTAGGTCCTTTATAAATATTTGTCTCCCTTGGCCTGAAAGGGAAGCTTGTTATCCCTTGACCTAGAAAAGGGTGGTCTTATGTTTTAATCTTTTGATGGAGTATAAGGAGTGACACATGGTTGAAACTCATAGAGGTTGACCTCTCTAGGTAGTGGAGTACATCTCTAAGTTTATAGGTTGGAACCATTACTAAATACATGTGTTCTTTGGTACATGTTGAATCTCTACCTCTTGCTTTTGATACTTGCAATATTATCTTGGAAAGCATTTTAAAGGTATAATGAGTTTTCTACAAATGTTTATAGATCTATTCATCCCCTCTACAGCCCATATTAGATTCAATAGAGTTCACCCTAACTGTATGTCCCTTGCTAGAAGCCACCTTAGTAAAGAGATTGAGGCATGTGTTGGTCCCAAATGATGTATAACATACTATACTTCAATTATATAAAATTAAGTACATGCATGCATGAAAACTTACTAGATATGTGTAGCACAAAGAAATAAGACATATGTATGATTTATGGTGCTAGAGAATCTAGAGTTTCATGGTCAAGACGTATTGTATATCAACAAACATTTTTTGGATCCTCTAAGATCAAACATACGTTCTCATGGAGCAAACTCATATTATCAACAACAAACTTATATCATCTAGGATACTTAATAGCCTATCCTTTATCATGTGTCTAGATTATATGGATACTGTGGCGAAGCATTCAAAACATACATCATTAATTAAGCGGAAGCGTTCATTCGTAGAAGATTACTAAAAATCACTAAAAATTTAAACCTTTTGCAAAGAGATCCATACACAAGAAAACTCTTTTATCAAGAATCATTGTATTTCATTTACATCCTGGTTCATGAGTACATAGTTTGTACCATTCCTTCTTCTGGATTACAAGCATCATCTGCTCTGTTAACAACTAAACAAAGACAGCACAAGAATCTCAAGGCATCAAGACAAAATCTCAGATTGATTTATTAAAAACACTAGTTACTAACTCCAAGGACCTAAGAGTACAGAGACGACACATAGGACTTCTATCTACAAGACACGACAGACAGTACACTCAACCTGAGCTTTCATTGCTGTCACTTCTGTTGCTGATGTTCTTCCTCTGTAAGATATTCTCAGTCTCCTCCGTGATTGTCCACCTATAAAAATGTTGGTTCCCACGGGGGTGAGACAATTGTAATTGCCCCAATGAGAGATATAACTCTCTGCCAAAAACATGATTATTGCAGTTAAATGATATAAAATTGGGCAGAGGATAAGCAGTTTAAAGCATTCTCATCTTTTAAAGCATTGCAACTATTATGATAGAACAATAGATCATCTATTCTCTTATTTAGGAATAGGAAGAACATGTATATCATTTATCCATCATATTATACCATCATGTCAAACTTCTCTTGTGACACTCATTATCTTGATATGTCACCCATGAGAACTTCTTGTTTCCATCTATTGGCCTTAGCCAATCTACCATACAGATATGGTATTATATCTACCATGTACTCATATATCATTATACATGCATTGGGTTATTACCAATCCTGTGTCATCATTACAGGCATTGGGTTATTACCAATCCTATGTCATCATTACAGGCATTGGGTTATTACCAATCATGTGTCATCATTACAGGCATTGGGTTATTACCAATCCTGTGTCATCATTATAGGCATTGGGTTATTACCAATCCCGTGTCATCATTACAGGCATTGAGCCTCTTCCAGGTATTGGACTCTTCCAAACTTGATTACACTGCCAGGAATTGGACACTACCAATCCTGATTTCACATCCAGGCATTGGACTTTAACCAACCCTGATTACACAACCATGCATTGGACTTTAACCAACCCTGATTACACAGCCATGCATTGGACTTTAACCAACCCTGATTATACAACCAGGCATTGGACTTTAACCAACCCTGATTACATAGCCAGCAATTGGACTTTAACCAACCCTGATTACACAGCCAGGCATTGGATTCTAACCAATCCTGATTTCAGGCTTCATGCCTCTGCCAGGTATTGGACTTTAACCAATCTAGATTACAGGATTCATGCCTCTGCCAGGTATTGGACTTTAACCAATCCTGATTACACAGATCATGGGATATAAATTCCCTTAACTCATCATTGATCATCACATCCTTCTCTAGGCTTTGAACCCTGAGGTTAGCCTTCATATCTTTTCACATTATTTATTGAATACAATTATTCTTTTTATTAAGTTTATTAAAACATTATCATTTCTTACAATAAACTTTTATAATCATCTTGGTACCTCTCACTATGCCAAAATTGTTCCCATGGATCATAAGGCCCATAAAGTATCTTGTCACCTCTCACTAGGCAACATCTAACCATATGGCTCACAAAGCCATTAAACATCTTGTCACCTATCACTAGGCAACATCTAATCATATGGCTCACAAGGCCATTACACATCTTGTCACCTCTTACTAGGCAATAATAACATATTACCTCATGTAATACAATAGTAACACCACTATTCCCTCAATAGGGTTAGGGCTTACTATTCACATCACATTAGGGTTTCTCATGTCCCATTACCCAATTTAGGGTTAGGGTTTCCCATCTCACATTAATTAGGATTTCATATTTATCAAATCAACCTTAATATATTGATCCACACTTCTAGGAGCATCCATTAACATCTCGAGTATTCAATCATGTTTATTACTCTTAACATTTGTCATTAAAAGATTATTAATACGAGGTATGAGTTCATTTCTCATCCTTATCATGGTATGATTACATCATACTCATGACGCAACCCTATTCTCAAGGTATATTATCCTATACTTATTAAAGTATATCAAACTCATTACATTTCATTGTAAAAATTTACATAACACACTTCATGTGTTTATTGTCCAAGTATATTGGATTTGAGGTGCATCAAAGTATATCAACCCTAGAATGCTAAAAGTGATATTTATCATATCTTGATGTATCACTTTCCTCATCACATCCAACTTACTCGAGTTATCAACTTATCTTGGATTAAGGTATTTCCCAACTTAATACTTTTGATCCACTAACCTATCACTTTTACCATGAAGTGCATAGGTCACACACAAGAATGGTCCAACTATGTTCAATGATATGGACTCATTTCAGGTTAAGGCATTGATTACTATAAGGTTGCCTATGATCAACCATTTGAGATATTTCACCCTTATAAGGCATTACCCACTATTTTATCATTAGGGTTCTCTCATACCATTACCCAGTAATTAGGGTTATGGTTTATCATCATATTGCCCAAGATTAGGGCTCCTCATCATACCATTGCATAGGGTTTCACATGGCATCACCCTCAATTAGGGTTTCACATGGCATCACCCTCAACTAGGGTTTCACATGGCATCACCCTCAATTAGGTTTTCACGTGGCATCACCCTCAATTAGGGTTTCACATGGCATCACCCTCAATTAGGGTTTCACATGGAATCACCCTCAATTAGGGTTTCACATTGCATCACCCTTAGTTAGGGTTTCACATGACATCACCCTCAATTAGGGTTTCACATGGCATCACCCTAAATTAGGGTTTCACATGGCATCACCCTCAATTAGGGTTTCACATGGCATCACCCTCAATTAGGGTTTCACATGCCATCACCCTTTATTAGGGTTGCATCCTTACCCTAGATTAGGGTTACACCTTGCATTGCCCTAGATTAATGTTCATCAATCTTCTTAATTAGGGTTTCATGATCACTTCATCAAAGATCATACTCTAAAATCATAGTTTATTCATATTGAAGGTGTTTGAGGCTTATCCATTACATGATTATTCTATATGTATGTATTCCTCTCTCTCATCCTCTCTAGGATGTTGACTATGTCAAACTTGGATAAATTAGGTCAACCAACCCTTTAATTAAATTCATTCAATTAGGGTTGACATAGTGTATTGAAATATTGCTTACTTAAGCTTCAGGGATTAACTCATCTAGGGTTACCAATTACTTAGTACCTTAAAGGTACAACCCTAGTGATTATCTTTGAGATAAATCACTAAAAACCATAGGATCATTTTATCTTTCATCACCTTTGTGGAATCCAACTTATAAAAACAACATTTACTTAAGCGGAAGCGAATCATTTGCAGCGGATTACTGAAAATCACTAAAAATTAAAACTTTTTGCAAAGAGATCCAACAAAGGAAAACTCTTTCATCAAGGATGAAAGTATAACATTGCATCCTGATTCAAAAGTACATAACTTGTATCATCTCTTCTCGAGGATTACAACGTCAGCTGCCCTAGTAACAATATATACAGACAACATAAGAAACCTTGAGGCATCAAGACAAAATCTCAGATCGATTCATTAAAAACACTAACTATAAACTCCAAGGACCTGAGAGTACAAAGACGAAACATAGGACTACTAACTATAACTTGACAGATAGTGTCTCCACCTGAGACATTACTGTTGTCCCTGATGCTGCTGTTGATCCTTCTTTGCTATAGGGTTTCTGACTCTTCGTCTGCGTCCATCTAAAAACATTGGATCCCACGGGGGCGAGACAATTGTAAATTGCCCCAGCGGGAGATATAACTCTCTGCCAAAACATTGTTATAGAAGTTTATTATAATAAAACTGAGCAGGAGATCTTATATATTAATAGCAGCATTAATCATTGAATGAACAAAGTAACGTAATCTCCTTTTTTAAGGAGAGCATTGCATTTATTCATGATAGAATCATAATTCATCCTTCTTCTTGCAATGAGTATAAAGAGATATGAATAACATCTATCAACTAGACATGCATAAAAGAAATGTAACTTTAGCCAATGAATTTTTGTATTCAGTCCTTAAGCAAACATGCTATACGGATGATTACCTTTTACAATCACACTTATGCCCTGAGGATATGAGGTATATTGCTCATACTCCAACTGACCATTGTGAAGTCGAAATTGGTGCCATACAAGGTCAATGGTAGATCCTACTACCAAGACCTCCCTTTTCTCGGTCAGTACGAGATGAAATGCAGGACATCTTGTTTCTCTACTAAATAGCTTCCCAGGGTATACTGGAAACTTCACTATTAGAGTTACAGTGGCGTGCTGTACTCTCTTCACGATCGTGAGATTTCTTGTTTATCTCCATCGATCCGACATTAAAATTATTGGGAGATGTGTACTACATCTGTCCCAATCATCGGGAGACTCGTGATACATCATCCCGGTATAAGTAATGAAGGATTGAGAGGTTTAATGTTTACCATTCCTCAATTCCCTCATTAGGACATCAGGATACATTCGCCCATTGCCCCCACATATTCAAAATATGTGTTCCAGGTTTTGCCGCGGAGCACCCGTTTCACCATCCAACAAGTTTTGACATTGATGGCTATATGGCCAGGGCTCTACATGATATGATTTCACTTGATTAATTAAATACATTAGCATATTCTTTTAGCATCAGTCAAGTTCTCAAACAAGAATTATTATGACAATTGCTACAAAGAAACATGCATGCTCTTATCTATAACTATACCAAAACTTATAATGCATTGGAATCTTAATCCCTTATCTCCTTACTTGAAAGTTCACATCTCATAGAAACATCATTATTTTACTTATCAAGCTGGGTATTCATACCCTCAATTCATCACTATCACTGTTACCACTTGTTAGGTAACTATTACCTTCAGGTCCTCAGACCGAGGTGTACATAATACTTGATATACAAGTATCTCACATGGCTCATGAGGCCTATTAAATATTTTATCACATTTCACTAGGCAACAACCTGTTCATGGAATTCATAAGGTCCATATACCTTTTGTTACTCTTGCTAAGCAACAACAACATCAGGCACATAAGGCCATTCAACATATTTATTATATGAATGTCATAGCTCAGGTCTGGCTATGTTCATCATCTCATGATGTCTACATGATTAATATTCATGATAACAATCATGTAAGTCATTTGTCACATCATGTGAAACATCAGTAACACCACCATCCTTTATCAATATTAGGGTGATCTGTTAAATAGGGCTTTTCATTCCCTTTACCCAAAATTAGGGTTAGGGTTTCCCATCTTTAATTAATTAGGGTTTCATGCTCATATTATTGGTTCAACCCTAATGTATTGCTCCACACCTCTAGGAGTATTCAAAGATATCATAAGTATTTGCTTATGATCACTATTCTCATCATATATCATTAATGATCATCAATCAAGGTAAGAGTTCATTTCTCATCCTTGTTATGGTATGATTACACCATACTCATTGATTTGGCTTAGTCCCATTCTCAAGTTTTATTAATCAACATTTATCAAGGTACATTGAGTTCATTACATCTTTATTGTAACAATTACATATCACACACTCCATGTGTTTCTTATCCAAGAACATTGGATTAGAGGTTCAGCAAGGAATGCCTATCTTGAAATGTTGAATGTGATATCTATCATGTCATGATGTATCACTTTCTTCTCATTTCCATCTTACTTAAATTAATCAGCTAACCTTATATTAAGGTATTTCCCTCTTAATACTTTATTCACTAACTTATCACTTTCATCATATAGTGTATAGGTTACACATTAGAATTGTCCAGCTATCTTTAAGGATATGGACTTATCCAATGGTTAGGCATTGTAGAATATAGGATAAACCGTTATCCACCACTTTAGGTAATTCAACTCTTAGGATGTTATCCATATCACTATTTAGTATAACATACATCATTCCTAAGAGTTTTATGTTCTCATCATTATAAGGTGTATAGGATTAATACACATGAAATTTAAATATATAATGATCTAAGCATTATCTTGTACTTTCTTGCCCTTACTCATAAAAATATCAATATTACCATTCATATGGTTTATCACTTCCACTCCTCATGGTATAACATTCTCATCTTACTTGATTATATTAGACACACCCTATTTTAGTGTATTGGCCATCATGCCCTCACTAGGTTTCATATAAACTTACATGGCATTACCCTTGATTTGAGTCTCTCATAATATCATCACATCAAGGTATTACCTAACATCATTCAAATTTAGGGATTCTCATGGCATTATTCTAGATTAGGGTCTCACATTGAATCATATTTCATTAGGGTTAGGATTGCATATAGCATCTCCTTCTATTAGACTTTCACATCACATTACCATAATTAGGGTTTACTATTCATCCCCAACTAGAGTTGTTCATGGAATCACCTTCAGTTAGGGTTTCTCATAGATTCTCCCTCAATTAGGGTTTCATATATTGTCATCCTGGTTTAGAGTCACAACATTACTCTTGATTTGGGTTGCATCTGATATTACCCTAGATTAGGGTTTACTATATACATCACATCACCCTAGATTAGGGTTTACTATTTATCCCAAGTAGGAGTGACCATCAAGATACCTTGAATTAAGGTTTATCATGTCATCATTATGAATTAAGATCATATCATCATAATGTATTAGGATTTCACCTATCAATGCTCTCAATTAGGGTTGTGGTTCATTAACCTTCATAATTAGGGTTTCATGATCTCACTATTAAGGATCATACCCTAATTAGACATTCATTCATAATGGAAGTCCGCTACTTGAATATTATTCACGTAGGAAGTCTTCTCTTTCATCTTCTATAAGATGATATAAGCTTCAGCCTTGATAAGGCTAAGTCAACTCAATCTTGAAGAAGAATTGACATCATGGATTATGTCATTATCACATTGATTATTAAGGCTTAACTATTTAAAGGGTATTGATCACCCTACCTCATTAAAGGTCCCATTATTATAAACACCATTGGTTTACATCATGTAATTGTTCACTTAAACAATTAACCTTCAACCACTTTAAGTTTTCATACAATTTGATTAATTACCTTCCAAATGATCTTGGTTACTTAGACCTCAAACGGTCTTGACCATTCAGACCTCAAACGATCTTGGTTGAGTACTCAAAACTGTTTAGTAAAGTTGAGGTTGAAACCGTTTGCTAAAGGCAGATTTTGAAACCGCATGAACTCAACTGGTTTGGGATCGTTTGGTCCCAAACGGTCTTGAGAACGTTTGGTCCAAACCTCCTCAAAACCGCATGGACCAATTATGGTCTCTACCACTCAAATTGAATTAAGGTTCTCAATGTTGATTCCTTCAATCATTGTATTCATGTAACCAATCTTCAATTGGTCCTATCACCATACTTCAATTGAGTTAATTAGGTAACCCTTCAACTGATTTGACCCTCAATTGACCCTCAATTTATCATCAATTAGGGTTTGAATCAATCGAATTAGGGTTTGGAATCGATGGTCCTTCAATGTTAATCAATGTGAGTCTAGTTGCTTTAAAACTATTAAACCATCATCCAAATTGAACATATCCTGACCCCAAACGGTCTTGAGGTCGTTTGGATGACCTCCAAATAGTCTTGAGACCGTTTTCCCATCTCATCACTCAAATCCAAGTCATGCAATTAGGGTTTGGATCATTGGATTGATCACTAAACCAACATTTGAATGCACTTCAACTTAGTACCTTTAGATCTTCAAACACCTAACCCTACTTGTCCCTAGACCTACAAACGGTCTTGAGTGACTACCAAACAGTCTTGAGACCGTTTGGGTGACCTCCAAACGGTCTTGAGACCATTTGCCCATCATATCATCAAAATCCATGACATCCAGTTAGGATTTGGGTCATTGGATTGATTAACAAATCAACACTCAATTGTATTTCAATTTGGTATCTTTGGACCTTCAAACACTTGTCCATACTTAACCCTAGGCCTCCAAACGGTCTTGGGTGACACCCAAACGGTCTTGAGACCATTTGGATGATTCCCAAACGATTTTGAAACCGTTTGGGTCAATCAACCCAAAACATCAACTTATTCAATTGCAAAATCAACACTTAGCTGATTAGGGTTTATACCATATCTTTGGCTCTTCAAACACTTAACCATACTCAAACCTAGACCTCCAAACGGTCTTGGGTGACCCCCAAACGTTATTGAGACCGTTTGGGTGATCCCCAAACGGTTTCAAAAACGTTTGGGTCAATCAACCGAAGTTTCAAACTCAATCAATTATGAAATCAACACTCAACCCGATTAG
The DNA here is from genome assembly GCA_963693085.1 of Alisma plantago-aquatica. Taxonomy (NCBI): domain Eukaryota; kingdom Viridiplantae; phylum Streptophyta; class Magnoliopsida; order Alismatales; family Alismataceae; genus Alisma; species Alisma plantago-aquatica. The sequence goes on along the minus strand of OY856412.1, from coordinate 1,077,640,528 downwards.
GGTTTTGGTGATTGGTGGACCTTCAACTCATGAACCAATTAGAACTAATCAATTATATTTAGTGGAACATTAACCAACATTATTAGCAACAAATACCCAAATGGTCAACCCTGGTCAACACCTCCAAACGGTCTGAAACCATTTTTCTTCATGAGGTTTGGTGAAATCGTTTTTTCCAAACGGTTTGAAACTGTTTCCTCCCAAACGGTTTGTGAAACCGTTTGGACATTTGATTGAAACTATTTGGTCTAGATATTTGGGGAGGTGTTTTTATGATGATTTCATCATCATAAAGCTCTAAACCCACGAAACCTTCTGTGATTTCCATGGAGATTGCATCAATCAACCAAATCAATTATTATGAATAGAGAAATGATCATTATTTGATGAGGAATTGAATGCAATAACAAAATCAAGGTTTCAAGTTATAAAACCCACCTCCAATTGAGCTCCAAAGCTCCAATCTCATGGAAAAAATGATGGATGAAGCTTTTGCAACTCCCCCTAGGCTCGTCCTCAAGATTTTGGTTGAAACGTTTGGCTAGGGTTGAAGAGGAGATCGAATTAAGAAGAAATCCATAATTTATTTCGATTTCCACCATGGAATCAAGGTGAAAAGGGTCAAGAACCTTACCAACAGGTTGGGGGTCGTCCTGCTGGTCCTCCCATGCTCCCTTGGTCGTTTTCCAAGCAAGAAGAAGAAGAAGTGGAAACGGAAAAGCCTTTCATTTGGCTTGGATAGGGTCTTTTTATAAGAAATTCCATGAGAGAGAAAATGTTTTATAAAAGTCTTTTAATTCCAAAATTGTTGCCACCTTCTTCCCCTTGGTTTCTTGTATGCAAAGGAATATCTATCCCCACCGAAATCACTTCCATTATCCAAGAATAAAGAGAAAAGAAATTAAGCACCTTAACCCTTATAATAGTAATTTCCATATTTGAGTGGAAATTCTTTTTCTTATAATAATGGTGAGTGGAGTCCTCACCTCCTTAGGATATGCTCGTGCCTTTGCAAGGATTAAGGATGTCCAAAAACATCTGAATACAACCATATTAATTTTGGTTGAAGGTCCTTCAAATTATTTTATTTATTTTTGCATTAAATTGAATTAGGGTTCCAACTAGCCTTAAATCTTGATTATTTTAATATCAAGATTCTCTCTCCTCAAACTTAATTCAAATGAGGCGCCCCTCTCATTTTCTTTGCTCTAAATGATGTAAAGAAACATTAGGGACCTTATTGTAGTGGTGATTTCATATTTAACCCTAGGTTTTTGGGTAAATTGCACATTACACCAAACTAGGTTTTAGTGAACAAAGATTGCTCTACAAGATTTATCTTGGTGCCCAAGCTTGTGGAAACCATACCACTACATCATATTCATTCTTATGATGTCTCAATCATCATAGGAACATCTTATCATGTGCAATTTGAAATTAAACCCCTCAACTTGGGTAATTTGCACTTTAGTCCTATTTTAACAAAACAATGTTTCAACATTATTCAAAAGGGACTAAAATTGAAACATAAGTTACTCTTGAGCCTTAAATACTTTTCACAAGATAAAATTAAGGATCTAATTAACTTTCTTAAGCAAAACTACTAGGGTTAAGGCATAACCCAGGTCAGGGATGTTACAACCTTAGGTGTCCAATTGACTTAATCATATTGAAACATCCAAACGTTCATGACCATTGATGCTCCAAACGGTTTGAAACAATTTGAAACCAAATGGTCCTTAGACCGTTTGACCCCAAATGGTTTCAAGACCATTTGGAATCAAATGGTCTCAAGACCATTTGGTCCAAACTTCCCTTGAAACCAAAAATCCAAAAGAGGTACTTCTTCAACTAAACTGATTAGGGTTTTGCATCAACAATTCCTTCATCAATTGGATCATTGAAGTCCATCAATGTATGATCCTTGGATCTTCAACCCTAAATTGCAACCATTAATCATCCAAACGGTTTTGGTTGACTTTGTCCAAACAGTTTGAAATTGTTTAAGGCTCCAAACGGTTTTGACCTAACTGTCCAAATGGTTTGAAACCGTTTAAGACTTCAATCAGTTTTGAACTTACTTGACCAAATGGTCAACTCAACCCAAACGGTCAACTCAATATTTCCAAATGGTTTGAAACTGTTTAAGTCTCCAAATGGTCAACTATCACATTCGGTCAACCATGTTCAAATGGTTTGGAACTCCACCTCCAAACGGTTTGGAGAAACTGATTGGACCAAAAGTGTTGAAATTGTCTGCACTAAAACTTGTTGAGATGTGTGCTTATGATGATGTCATCATCATCAAGATTCAACCCCTCGAATTCTACTGCCATTCTCATGGTAGTTTCATCAATTATTCAAAGGAATTACAAGAAGAACAATTGAACATAATGGATTGAGAAATTGAATTCAATAACAATGAATAAGGGTTCAAGTTATATAACCTGCCTTCAAAGGAGATTAAAAGCTTAAATCTCCACGTCTTTAATGGTTTATGCAACTCCTTCAACTATCCCCAAGCTCGTCCTCAAGTCTTTGAGTGAAAAGAAAGGCTAGGGTTGAAGATTGAATGGAGAAAAGAAGAAATCCATCATTTATTTTTTTATTTCCACCCTGAAATCATGGTTGAAAGTGATCAAGAAGCTTACCTACAGGTTGGAACTCGTCCTCATGTTGCTCCTTAGCCCCCTTGGTCGTTTTGCAAGCAAAGAGTGAAAGTGGATTCGAAATTAGCCTGTCAACTCATGGATAAAGGAGCATATATATGAATTTTATTGAAAATTCATTTAAGAGAGAGAAAGTAGGGATTATCTCCTCCATTTCCTTGCCACTTGCCCCCTTCCCTTCCTTAGTTACGAGGCTATCTTCCTTGCCACTTATTCCTCTCAATTATCCATGAAATAAAGAAAAGCAAATTAAGCACCTTAATCCATTTAATAATAATATCCATAAGTTAGTGGATATTTCTTTTTCTTTTAATAATGTGAGTGAGTTATCCACTTCCTTTAGATATTTTCATGCCTTTGCAAAGCACATGGTTTTCCATTCTTTTGAAAAATCGTCCCTCACCTTTTGGTTGAAGGGCTCTTCAATTAATATTTATTTTTGCATTAAATTGAAGTAAAGTTCTAATTATGCTTAAATCTTGATTATTTTAATATCAAGATTCTCTCTCCTCCAAAGTGATACAAATGAGACGTCCCTCTCATTATATTTTCTCTAACTGATGTCAAGAAACATTAGGGGCTCTCTATATGTGGTATTTTGCATTTTTAACCCTAGGTTTTGGGTAAATTACACATTACACCAAACCTAGGTATTAATGCACAGACATTGCTTTACAAGCTCTTTCTTGGTGCTCAGGCTATCACAAGACATGCCTCTACATCATTATCATTATTATGATGATTCAATACTTGAGGAAAATTTTACCATGTAACATTTGCAAGTTAACCCCTCAACTTGGGTAATTTGCACTTTAGTCCAAAACAAGCAAAACATTGTTTCAACATTATTAAAAAAGGACTAAAATTGAAACATAAGTTCCTCATGAGCCTTAATTACTTTTCACAAGATAAAACAAGGGATCTAATTAACTTTCTTAAGGAAAACTCCCAAGGTTAAGGTATAACCTAGGTCAGGGGTGTTACAATTATAAACCCCTAACAAGGATTTCATCCCCGAAATCCCAGATAAAAGGAGACAAATATTATTCATTCGTTATATCATCAAGTCTCCACATAACATCTAATTGTTATGGAGACATAATAGAAATTTGATCAATACAAAGTTCTTCCACACAAAATTCTCATAGAATCAAACACAGAGGACACATACTCCACTGTCCTTTCATTATTGACTGTGGAGTTAATTCAGTGTCAGGTAACACTTTTTTTATAGAGGTTATTTGTTAATTTAATTTGATAAACTTTTCTTGCAATAATTTTACAATTATTCCTTCAAATAGTTCATTCTCATCAATGTTATGTTTATTCAAAGCATAAACCCCTAACATATGATGTCCATACTACATTAGGTAACTGGACTGATTCCACAGTTAACCATTCCAGGTAACCATCATAAAATAGCCTGATATTTCTCAGATACCAAAATCCCTTACCTTGGTATCTAACACATGTGTTGATAACACATCACATCCTCATCTTCCTTTCATCTTGGGACATTACTTGTTACACATATCTTTATCTTGGAACCAAAGTCTAAGATAAACTGATACTCTTCTAAGTATCCATCATTGGATTATTTCTAATCCATCACATGAATATTTTTATTTCATTCACATCAAGTGTCCTAAGACCCTCTTGATTACCATGTCTCAGACAGGAAAGAGCATAAGAAAACACATTCTTCTTATCACCCCGTCATCACCCAGGGTTGTTTATTAAAGAGAAGAGATTATCAATTACATGAACCTTCAACTTGTTCATGAGTCAATCATTCTTGTCTCATCCTGGTTCCTTGCCATTAGCATAGGAATTATAAAGATGATTATATGTCATCATCCCTCAGCATCATTATCACCCTGATTACTAGATATGGGTATTCAAACCCTCAGTCCATCACTGAACATTGTTATCTCTTATCAGATAACTGTTACCTCTAGGTCTAAGGACCATGGTATACACTATACTAAGCATCTTCTTGTAAGGACCCTGACCTTCGTTTAGGGTTTACATTGTTTGCTTTGCTTAACCCCGATGCTTAGTTGCTTGCTAATCACCTTTGGTGGTGATTAGGGTTTGGTTGTGCTTTGTTGAGAGTCGGAGGGGCTACTTTCAAATAACCCGAGTCTAGGGTTTGTGGGCAAGTTTGCCACCTTGAGAGGTGTTCCTCCCTCTCCTTGATTCCTCTAGTGTAGAGAGGATGGTTTGGGATCGTTGCTTGAGTTCCTTTGGGCTTGGCTGAGCTTGTTGGGCCTTGTGGTGCCTTGATTTTGTTCCCTGTGGGCCTTGTATCGGCCAGGGGATGGGTGTGTCGCCTAGGGCAGTGTCGCCCAGAGGGTGTGTCGCCCAGTTGTGTTGCCCATGACCTTTGACCAAGCTTTGACCTCGTTTGTGTCACCACTAGTGGACACTTGGTGCTTGACTCTTGCATGTGGCAATGACCTTGGACATGTGTTTAGGGCTTGCTAGAGTGGTGGCTCTTGCACTAGGACAAGTGCCCCTAGGTGGGCGACACCTTGCTTCGCTTTGCTTTGTTTTCTCCACCAACCCCATCTATATATGTGTTCTTTTCCTCTTGCTAGGGATCCTTTTAGTCTCTTGGTTTCTCCTCTACCTTGGTGCACGATACCCTTCTCCCTTGCAAGCTTGGTGGACAACACCCTTGGAGGAGCTAGCTTGGTGGCCGATCTACCTTGGAGTCTTTCTTCTTCCTTGGTGTTAGGAGCTTGGAGCTTGCTTAAGGCGGGTTGCATAACTCCTAACCCTAACTATTCTACCTCCTTTCTTGTTCTTATATGTTGCTAGCTTTGTTTTCTGGCTTAGTCTTCATGTTGGCCGAACCTATATCCTAGGGTTCCTTGTGAGCAACACTCTCTTCTCTCCTAGGTCTTGAGGAGTGAGCTTGAGCTCTAGTAGCTTAAGCAACACCCTCCTCTCACCATGGACTTGAAGGGTGAGCTTGATGGTAGTTGTGGACCTCGATTAGGGTTGTCCCTTGTGTTGCCCGATGGATGTTAAGAGATGTGCAAAACCCCTCTCTCGTTTAAGTTGAGAGGTGAGCCATCTTCTTGACTATTTAGGGTTTGATGCCCTTGTGCTTGAGGTTAGTGATGAGATGTATCTAGGTCATTAAAATCCTGGGGAGGTACTGCCTGATAGCCCTCTTGACCGAGATGCTTTGGACGAAAGGTGGTGGTAGCTGTGATGGATGATACCCCACTTGATCTTGAGTCTTGGATGACACATGATGGGTGTTGTGTCGGGCGTCACATGCCTAGTTCCTGCCTTGTGTGACGGACATCACACCATGCTAAGATAACTTGCCCGATAAACCTTGGTTAGATGTTTGCCTTGTGCTGCAATACCTTAGTCGATGGGGCGTTGGGGTCTGGTTCTGTGACGGGCGTCACACCTTCATCATTGCCCTATGTGATAATAGATAGAGCATGGTTATGCTGGTTGAACGTCAGGCTGAGTTGCACCTTGGCGTTATGCTTTGTTTGATGGTGTTGCCCAATATCCTCTCCCTAGTTTTTACCTTGTAGTGTCAGGCGTCCCCCTAGAATGAGTTCCATGCCCGATAGAACGTCACCTGGTACCCTTGGCCGTTGCACATTATGACTCACAAGGCCTTGTTGCACGATATACCACCAGTGCTGCACAACGTAGCGTTGCACGTCACCTAGTATGCTTGGCCATCACATGTTGACTGATATGGTTGGATGATAGAGGGAGCCCTGCCTGATACCACTTATGGTGAGGGTAGTGGGGGTAATAGTGAGGGTCTTGTTCTTCGTTTGAAACCCGATATGTTGGATTCTATCATGTTTGGTTTATTACGGAAGCTATTGATATTCTTGAGATAGTAGATCACCTTCATGTATTCTAATACAACATTTCATGTGCATATGATCAGGTATAATGATAAGGAAATGATAAGCATGTAGAATGCCTTGCTTAATGATGTAACTTATGCTTATGATCACAAGTTGAGGCACGGTTGATAAAGCATATAATTATCAATATCACCCTATGTCGATAGCATGGTCTTTCTGTTTATTGTTGTTACTAACCATGCAGGTGATGCATAGCCAATTAAAAAGGGCTATGAGGTATATGTATATGTTGAGTAACTCCGATGTGGTTGTTACTCTGGATGTTGAAATAATATGTATCATGTATATGACTAAAGTACTGGGGATTGCTATCCCATGATGATGATGTAAGTCGTGAGAGGCAGTGGCACTATATGATGAGGGATTGAGATCCCATGGCATGTGATGATCCTTGAGATGGATCTGGATGATTGGAAAGAGGCCAAGTGATAACATGTAATGTTGGATCCTTGTGATGGATCAGGATGATGTGATTATAATAAAAGCATAATGATCAGTTTTATGTTGTTTATTTCCTGTTATAGTTTGCATGTTATACAACTTGGTTGAATCTTGCAATCCACATAAAAGATACTAATTAATCACAGTGGAATATATCATGTAGTTGCCCTGGCCATAGATCCATCATCGTCAGGAGCTGGTGATGGTGAAACGGGTTCTCTTACAGGTTAACCCGGAGCACATATTGTTGAATATGCGAGGTTTCTCCTAGCCTAAAATAGTGAGGATTCGAGTGCAGCTATGGTTGCAGACTCGGGATATGTATAGAGCATGGTGAACAGGCCCATGGCTCAGGATATGTGATATGGGATCATGAATGCGTTCATGACTCAGAGCACAGTGAACAGGCTCGTGGCTCAGGTATACTAGCGCCGAGATCTGTACCAAGGCGGGCTAGAGGATGGGTAGCCTATGGAGTTGACCCTTTGGTTGAGGCCACTTTAGCATGAGACTGCAGTCCTGCTTGTGTTGTACTCGTACACTGACTACGAGGGGGGAGGTCATGGAGTCTGGCTCTTCCATGTGACCTTATATGGCACCGACTTTGGGTTTTGCAACCGAAGGTTGGATTTGAGCGGTATGGCTCACTTCCTCAGGGCATAATAAAATGTAATCCAGTCGAACAGTATTTCTTGCTTAAGGAAAAATACGGAACATTGGTTGAGGCCTTGCTTGTGTAATTAATCATGTTATATCTTGCAGTTGTTTATATGTTCCTCATGTTATGTGGCAATATATCTCATCTTTTTAATCCTGTTCCATAAAGAGATAAGTGGTGATATGTCTTGTGTACAACCTGGTAAACATGATGGTACAAATAGCCTTGCTATATGGACTGTTATTATTCTACGTTTTACTTGTTATATATTGTTGTTGCTTTATCTTCCTGGTTTTATAGTTTCGGCGGGGAGTTATGTTTCTCGCTGGGACAATGTTCGATTGTCTCACCCCACTGGTTTTCAGGTGTTCGAGCTAGTCTTGGTGGTGGTCGCGGAGTTGCGACCGAGTAGAAAGACGAGCATTAGAAGGCAAGAGATGGATATGCTGATGTTTTGGTGTTTTGTAGTAGAGTCTAGAGTCATCACTGTACTCTCAGGTCCTTGGAAGCATTTTAACATTGTTTCACGATGTATGGCCGTTGATCCTTTGTATATCCTGCTGCTGGCCGGATGTGGGCCTTTATGTATATATGGTAGGTAATGAACTCAGGTGATGACAGGATAGTTGTTCCTCTAAGATGTGGACACGTATCAGATCTCGTATATGTTTATATAACATGTTTTCATGCAGGATGAGGACCTATATGTAATTGTTTCACAGTTTATCCATTTTCCGCAATCGGTTTTAATTAACCCGTGTTTCGGTAATCTGTCGTTATGGTGATTTCCGCACATTTTTGCATAACACCTCGCTGTCTGTGTGAGTGGGATGTGTTGCCACAAGTTTTGGTATCAGAGCTTTAGGTTCGCTGAGTCTACAGGATTTAGGACTAGGTTGTGTCTGTTCTTGTGAGTTGTCCATATTTTCTTATGATCGTCTTCTGCCCTCAGCGGAAGAAAAGTCAAGATGTCTAGAAACCATGAAGAACATGCTCTTGAGTATAGCGATGCTACATCAGTTGATGGAGCTTTTGGGCAGGCACATGAAGATCGGGTGCCTGAGGTCCCCCAACCTAACCCAGCCATTTTTGAACATCCTGCCTATTAACAGCTTATGGGGCAGATGATGGCTACGATGAATCTCATGGTTGAGCGATTGCCAGTGCCCCCTCCAAGAGCACATGCTCCCCATGGAGAAGCATCAGGTATTGGGAAGACCTTCGAGCGGCTTCGCTGAGTCGGAGCTTCGGATTATACTAGAACGGCTGATCTAGCGGATGCAGATATGTGGCTGACAAGTCTTGATAAGGCTTTCCGGATCCTCGACATCCCCGAAGCAGACAAAGTAAAGCACGCTGTCTACCTTCTGAAGGGTAGTGCTGGTCACTGGTGGACCATCGAAGAAGAGAAGCGGCCTGGTGAGGTGATCTGTTGGGAAGTTTTCCGGTGCGAGTTAGTCAGCAGATACTTTCCGAAGACGTATCTGGATGAGAAGATCAGTCAGTTTGAGTGTTTGCGACAAGGAATGATGAACATCACTGAGTATGAAGCCAAGTTCATGGACCTGTTGAGGTTTTGTCCTCACATGGCAGCGACAGATGAAGAGCGAATCATACATTTCGAGAAAGGTCTGAGTGCTGAGCTGACAACACCTGTTTCTGTGTTGGAGAATCGTGAGCGGTTTGCTATGTTTGTGGAATCTGTCCGGAGGATTGAAAGGTCAGTAAGGGAGAAAAGAGAATCCATGCCCAAGAAGAGGCCTACTCAGTTCTAGGGCCAGAAGCTTGGTGGATTTAAGAAGCCAAGGTTTTCAACACCTTCAGTTATGAGAGGTTCCACTGTACCATCGTAGTGGTCTCCGAGTAAGGGAAGAGGTTACGTTTCTTCGCCATCTAAGGTGCATAGTACAGCTTCAGTGGCAGTGACAGGGCCATTTAGGCCACGGTTTGATGATAGGGCATGCTATCTTTGTGGTCAGACCGGGCATCTCAAGTTACATTGCCCGAATAAAGATGTTGAAGTGACGCAGCAGTCGAGACAGAATCAACAAGGATCATATAGACAGCAGCCTAGTGGTAGCAGAGGTCGAGGACACGATTAATCGTCGCAAGCTGGATCATCTACTCAACGAAGCAGAGGATGTGGACAGAAAGCAACGGCTCGATTCTATGCTATGAGTCAGCCGGAGGCGATAGTCAACCCGCGAGTGGTGATAGGTCAGATGGAGTTATTTCATTTTGATATGTCTTCTTCTTGCTTTATATCTGTTCTGGTTGACCCGGGTGCTATGCACTCCTTTATCGCCTATAGTATGCTTGAAAACTGTCATTTACCTGTTAGTTGTAAGAAGGATAGCTTCTTGTTAGAAACCCCTCTTGATGGTTCCTCGATGCTTCGAGAAGAGTGTCCATCTTGTGTCTTGTCTTTATTAGGACACATCATTCAAGTGGATCTTATACCACTTGATATGCATGGGTTCAATGTTATCCTTGGGATGGATACCTTAGAGAAGTATAAGGTTGTTTTGGACTATGATTCCAAGCAGGCAATGTTTGACGATGGTGGAGAGAAGTGGATCTTCCAAGGAGATAGGAAGATTCTTCCGACGTGTCTGGTATCAGCTATGGTGGCAGAGAAGTTGCTACGGCAAGGATGTGAGGTGTTCTTAGCTCATGTTTTGGATACCGTTGTGGCTACCAAGGCAAAGGGTCCTAGTCTTGAAGGGGTGTCAGTCGTCCGAGAGTTTGCTGACGTGTTTCCTGATGAGTTTCCTGGTGTCCCTCCACCCCGAGAGATTGATTTTGAGATCAATCTGGTTCCAGGAACGCAACCAGTTGCACAGACACCTTATAGGATGGCTCCAGTAGAGATGGCAGAGCTTAAGAAGTAGTTGCAAGAGTTGTTGGAGAAAGGTTTCATCTGACCGAGTACGTCACCTTGGGGTGCTCCAGTGTTGTTTGTCAAGAAGAAGGATGGATCGATGCGGTTATGTATAGACTGTCGACAGTTGAACAAAGTCACGATCAAGAACAAGTACCTGTTACTGAGGATAGATGATCTGTTCGATCAGTTGTGTAGTGCTACAGTGTTTTCAAAGATCGATCTACGGTCCGGTTATCATCAGTTGAGGATTAAGGCGGATGACATACCAAAGTCATCTTTCCAGACGAGGTATGGTCACTTCGAGTTTGTGGTTATGTCGTTTGGGCTAACCAATGCACCTGCTGCTTTCATGGATCTGATGAATTGAGTGTTCTGTCCATTTCGGGATCAGTTTGTTGTAGTCTTTATAGATGACATCTTGATCTATAGTCGGGACAGGCAAGAGAATGAGCAACATCTTCGACGAGCGTTGACTCTTCTTCGCCAACATCAGTTGTATGCCAAGTTCAGTAAGTGTGAGTTCTGGTTGGAAGAAGTGACTTTCTTGGGCCATGTGATATCTATAGAAGGAGTCAAAGTAGACCCGAAGAAGGTGGAGTCCGTTGTAGAATGGGAGCAGTTGAAGAAACTGACAGAAGTTTGTAGTTTCCTGGGTTTAGAAGGTTACTACCAGAGGTTTATCAAGGACTTTAGTACGATTGCGTTACCGATGACGAAGTTGACCAGAAAAGACGTACCTTTTGTTTGGGATGATCGATGTTAGTAAGCTTTCCAGAGTTTGAAGGAGAAGCTAACCAGTGCCCCAGTGTTAATCCTTCCAGAGCCTGGAAAGGGCTATGTTGTTTTCTGCGATGCTTCCAAGAAGGGTTTGGGTTGTGTGCTGATGCAGGAGGATCATGTGGTTTCTTTTGCTTCGCGATAGCTTAAGAAACACGAGGAGAACTATCTGAATCATGATTTGGAGTTGGCAGCAGTGGTTCATGCGCTAAATATTTGGAGACACTATCTTTACAGGGAAGTGTGTCAGATCTTTACAGATCATAAGAATCTGAAGTACATCGTTTCGCAACAAGAGTTGAACATGTGACAACGTCGATGGATGGAGTTAATCAATGATTACGACTGCATTATTGAGTATCATCCTGGTAAAGCGAATGTGGTAGCTGATGTGCTTAGTCGAAAGTCTTCTTCTCTTTCTACAAAGAAGGCACAGTTGAGTTCCCTGGTATGCCATAGATGGGATATGTTTGTTTCTTTGCGACAGATGAATGTGTAGATGGAAGTTTCCTTGTTAGCTGGACTTTTAGCATAGATGCAAGTCAAGCCTACGCTGAGATAGCAGATCAAGGATGCACAATAGACAGATGATGCAGTACAGTTGATCAGATCAGAGTTCGACAGCGAAAAGCGTGATGGGTTCCATGAGTCTGAGCATGGACTAGTTTGCTATCGTGACAGGATGGTGGTTCCCGATGTTGATGATCTGAGGAAGTTACTACTCGAGGAAGCACACACGTTGATGTATGCTATGCATCCAGGTGTCACCAAGATGTATCACAGTCTGAAAGACTTGTATTGGTGGTTCGGCTTGAAGAAAGATGTAGCTGAGTTTGTGGCTAGATGTGCGGTATGTCAGCAAGTGAAGGTTGAGCATCAGAAGCCGACAGGTACATTGCAACCCTTGCCAATACCGCAGTGGAAATAGGATCATATAACCATGGATTTCGTAGTTGGTCTACCCAGGACAACTAGGAATCATGATTCCATTTGGGTAGTAGTGGACAGATTGACAAAGTCTGCCCATTTCATACCGATAAAGACAATGTATACAGCTGAGAATCTCGCTCGAGTATATGTTGATGAGATAGTACGCTTGCATGGTGTGCCAGCGACGATAGTTTCTGACAGAGGTCCTCAGTTCATGAGTCATTTCTGGGAACAGTTGCACAAGGCGTTGGGAACGCAGTTGAGGTTCAGTACCGCCTTTCTCCCGCAAACATATGGACAGTCTGAGAGGACTATTTAGACTTTAGAAGATCTTCTTCGAGCTTGTGTTTTGCAGTTTCTAGGCAGTTGGGATGTACATCTCAGTTTGATAGAGTTTGCCTACAACAACAGTTATCAGCGGAGCATTGACATGGCTCCTTATGAGGCCTTGTATGGAAGGAAGTGCAGATCTCCCTTATGTTGGTATGAGTCTAGGGAGTATCAGCTTTTGGGTTCTGAGTTAGTATAGCAGACAACAGAGAAGATCAGAGTGATCCAACAGTAGTTGAAAGCGGCACATGACAGGCAGAAGTCTTACGCAGACAATCGTCGACGACCATTGGAGTTCCAGGTAGGAGACTAAGTGTATCTTAAAGTCTCGTCGTGGAAAGGTGTGCTAAGGTTTGGCCAGAAGGGTAAGCTAGCACCCCGATATATGGGGCCTTATCCAGTCATAGCACGAGTTGGCAAGGTAGCTTATGAGTTAGAGTTGTCGCCAGAGTTGCACATGTTACATCCAGTGTTCCATGTCAGTATTCTTAAGAAAAGCCATCTGGATTCGGGAACAGTGATACAACCAGTTGAAGTTGAGCTTGATGAAGATGTGACCTACGAGGAAGGTCCTGTGGCGATCCTTGACAGACGGGTTAAGAAGCTGAAGAGGAAGGACATGGTTCTTGTGAAGGTTCTTTGGCATCATCGTGGCATTGAGGAACCCACGTGGGAGCTTGAGGAAGAGATGAGGAGGAAGTATCCCTGGCTTTTCTCTTCGGATTTCGGGGACGAAATCCCTTGAAGGGGGTTAGCTTGTAAGGACCCTGACCTTCGTTTAGGGTTTACCCTATTTGTTTTGCTTAACCCTGATGCTTAGTTGCTTGCTAATCACCTTTGGTAGTGATTAGGGTTTGGTTGTGCTTTGTTGAGAGTCGGAGGGGCTACTTGCAAATAACCCAAGTCTAGGTTTGTGGGCAAGTTTGCCACCTTGAGAGATGTTCCTCCCTCTCCTTGCTTCCTCTAGTGTAGAGAGGATGGTTTGGGCTCGTTGCTTGAGTTCCTTTGGGCTTGCTGAGCTTGTTGGGCCTTGTGGTGCCTTTCTTTTGTTCCCTTTGGGCCTTGTATCAACCAAGGGATGGGTGTGTCGCCCAGGGCAGTGTCGCCCAGAGGGTGTGTCGCCCAGTTGTGTCACCCATGACCTTTGACCAAGCTTTGACCTCATTTGTGTCACCACTAGTGGACACTTGGTGCTTGACGCTTGCATGTGGCAATGACCTTAGACATGTGTTTAGGGCTTGCTAGAGTGGTGGCTCGTGCACTAAGACAAGTGTCCCTAGGTGGGCGACACCTTTCTTGGCTTTGCTTTGTTTTCTCCACCAAACCCATCTATATATGTGTTCTTTTCCTCTTGCTAGGGATCCTTTTAGTCTCTTGGTTTCTCCTCTACCTTGGTGCACGATACCCTTCTCCCTTGCAAGCTTGTTGGATGACACCCTTGGAGGAGCTAGCTTGGTGGCCGATCTACCTTGGAGTCTTTCTTCTTCCTTGGTGCTAGGAGCTTGGAGCTTGCTTAAGGCGGGTTGCATAACTCCTAACCCTAACTATTCTACCTCCTTTCTTGTTCTTATATGTTTCTAGCTTTGTTTTCTTGCTTAGTCTTCATGTTGGTCGAACCTATATCTTAGGGTTACTTGGTGAGCAACACTCTCTTCTCTCCTAGGTCTTGAGGAGTGAGCTTGAGCTCTAGTAGCTTAAGCAACACCCTCCTCTCACCATGGACTTGAAGGGTGAGCTTGATGGTAGTTGTGGACCTCGATTAGGGTTGTCCCTTGTGTTTCCCAATGGATGTTAAGAGATGTGCAAAACCCCTCTCTCATTTAATTTGAGAGGTGAGCCATCTTCTTGACTCTTTAGGGTTTGATGCCCTTGTGCTTGAGGTTAGGGACGAGTTGTATCTTGGTCGTTAAAATCCTGGGGAGGTGCTGCCCGATAGCCCTCTTGACCTAGATGCTTTGGATGAAAGGTGGTGGTAGTTGTGATGGATGATACCCCACTTGATCTTGAGTCTTGTACGACACATGATGAATGTTGTGTCGGGCGTCACATGCCTAGTTCCTGCCTTGTGTGACGGACGTCACACCATGCTAAGATGACTTGCCTGATACACCTTGGTTAGATGTTTGCCTTGTGCTGCTATACCTTAGTCGATGGGGCGTTGGGGTCTGGTTCTGTGACGGGCATCACACCTTCTTTGTTGCCCTATGTGATAAAAGATAGAGCATGGTTATGCTGGTTGAACGTCAGGATGAGTTGCACCTTGGCGTTATGCTTTGTTTGATGGTGTTGCCCGATATCCTCTCCCTAGTTTTTACCTTGTAGTGTCGGGCGTCCCCCTAGAATGAGTTCCATGTCGATAGAACGTCACCTGGTACCCTTGGCCATTGCACGTTATGACTCACAAGGCATTGATGCATGATATACCACCAATGCTGCACAACACAGCATTGCACATCACCTAGTATGCTTGGCCGTCACATGTTGACCGATATGGTTGGACGATAGAGGGAGCCTTGCCCGATATCACTTATGGTGAGGGTAGTGGGGGCAATGGTGAGGGTCTTGTTCCTCATTTGAAACCCGATATGTTGGATTCTATCATGTTTGGTTTATTATGGAAGCTATTGATATGCTTGAGATAGTAGATCACCTTCATGTATTCTAATACAACATTTCATGTGCATATAATCAGGTATAATGATAAGGAAATGATAGGCATGTAGAATGCCTTGCTTAATGATGTAACCTATGCTTATGATCACAAGTTGAGGCACATTTGATAAAGCATATAATTATCAATATCACCCTATGTCGATAGCATGGTCTTTCTGTTTATTATTGTTACTAACCATGCAGGTGATGCATATCCAATTAAAAAGGGCTATGAGGTATATGTATATGTTGAGTAACTCTGTTGTGGTTGTTACTCTGGATGATGAAATAATCTGTATAATGTACATGACTAAAGTACTGGGGATTTCTATCCCATGATGATGATGTAAGCCTTGAGAGGCAGTGGTACTATATGATGATGGATTGAGATCCCACAGCATGTGATGATCCTTGAGATGGATCTGGATGATTGGGAAGAGGCCAAGTGATAACATGTAATGTTGGATCCTTGTGATGGATCAGGATGATGTGATTATAATAAAAGCATAATGATGAGTTTTATGTTGTTTATTTCCTATTATAGTTTGCATGTTATACAACTTGGTTGAATCTTGCAATCCACATAAAAGATACTAATTAATCATATTGGAATATATCATGTAGTTGCCCTGGCCATAGATCCATCATCATCAGGAGCCGGTGATGGTGAAATGGGTTCTCTTATAGGTTAACCCGGAGCACATATTGTTGAATATGCGAGGTTTCTCCTAGCCTAAAATAGTGAGGATTTGAGTGCAGCTACGGTTGCAGACTCGGGATATGTATAGAGCATGGTGAACAGGCCCATGGCTCAGGATATGTGATATGGGAGCATGAATGCGTTCATGACTCAGAGCACGGTGAACAAGCCCGTGGCTCAGGTATACTAGTGTCGAGACCTGTACCAAGGCGGGCTAGAGGATGGGTAGCCTATGGAGCTGACCCTGTGGTTGAGGCCACTTTAGCATGAGACTACGGTCCTGCTTGTGTTGTACTCGTACACTGACTACGAGGTGGGAGGTCGTGGAGTCTAACTCTTCCATATGACCTTATATGGCATCGACTTTGGGTTTTGCAACCGAAGGTTGGATTTGAGCGGTACGACTCACTTCCTCAGGGCATAATAAAATGTAATCTAGTCGAATAGTATTTCTTGCTTAAGGAAAAACATGGAACATTAGTTGAGGCCTTTCTTGTGTAATTAATCCTGTTATATCTTGCAGTTGCTTATATGTTCCTCATGTTATGTGGCAATATATCTCATCTTGTTAATCATGTTCCATAAAGAGATAAGTGGTGATATGTCTTGTGTACACCCTGGTAAACATGATGGTACGAATAGCCTTGCTATATGTACTGTTATTATTCTACGTTTTACTTGTTATCTACTGTTGTTGCTTTATCTTCCTAGTTTTATAGTTTTGGCGGGGAGTTATGTTTCTCGCTGGGACAATGTTCGATTGTCTCACCCCGCTGGTTTTCAGGTGTTCGAGCTAGTCGTGGTGGTGGTCGCAGAGTTGCGGCCGAGTAGTAAGACGAGCAGTAGAAGGCAAGAGATGGATATGCTGCTGTTTTGGTGTTTTATAGTAGAGTCTAGAGTCATCCCTGTACTCTCATGTCCTTGGAAGCATTTTAACGTTGTTTCACGATGTATGGACGTTGATCCTTTGTATATCCTGCTGCTGGCCGGATGTGGGCCTTTATGTATATATGACAGGTAATGAACTCAGGTGATGACATGACAGCTGTTCCTCTAAGCTGTGGACACGTATCAGATCTCGTATGTGTTTATATAACATGTTTTTATGCAGGATGAGGACCTATATGTAATAGTTTCACAGTTTATCCATTTTCCGCAATCAATTTTAATTAACTCGTGTTTCAGTAATCTGTGGTTATGATGATTTCCGTATGTTTTTGCGTAACACCTCACTGTCTGTGTGATAGTGGGATGTGTTGCCACACTTCTTTTGTGTATAAGTTGATTTATAATTAAATCAAATTCATCCATATATTAATTAGAATGTGGTAGAAATATCCATGCCACATCTCCTTCTTCATTAGGCTTCTTTGGATTGTTTCAGAATGATTACTTGATTAGAGTAATCAGAAAGATAACAATCTAGGTATGTCATACTTACCTTGCCTTCAATAAATGAATACCTGGCTAGGGTATCCAAGAACTGAAATTAGGTAATATGCATTTATTTTATTTTATGTTCTCATATCTTTAAATTTGATATACTTAATATCTTAGATGTTCTCTGAGTTCCTTTTTCATCTCTTCCCTTCCTTAATGAAGAAAGAGAAATTTCAAAACACATAAAAGAATATTAAACTGAACACAAGTTTTCATCTTACTTATCTCTTCCTCATATCCTCAAAGGATTATACAGATGAACTAAACAACAACTACCCTTCTTGTAGTAGAGAGTGCAAGATAATTCAAAATAGAAAGTTCTATCTTGACATGTCTACTTATTACAAGTTATTTAGTGTCTTATCTGTTGGGTCACCTCATCACTTTTTATTTGGACATTGCCACCTCAGATGTCCTCTCTGTCCACATCTATAGCAAGATCGGAGCCTTTTGGGTGACTTCTGCTTGGGTGCACTACATTGTGGTTGATTTGGTACTACTGAAATCTTTGATTGTTTAGTACCACCGATTCCTTGTTCCTGTGACTGTTTAGACTTCCTTTTAAGGTCTTTCTCATGTTTCTTAGTCGTAGATTTTTCTATCCTCTGAATTGATTCCACAAATGTTACGAACCTTTCTCTACTTTCTAATGCAGATGTCGGGATGGACATCTCAACATTCAATCCCTTCTCAAAACGTCAGATCTTTTCCTCCTCAGTAGTAGCCATTTGAGGACAAAATCACAAAAGTTCCACAAAATTAACCTCATATTCATGTATCGACATGGCTCCCTGTCGAATCTTCTCAAACTGTGAGATCTTTTCATCTAAGTATGTCTTTGGAAAATACTTATTGATGAATTCTCGACGAAATTCCTCCCAATTAACCTCTTTGTCATTCCTTTTTATTTCTTCTATAGCCCACCAATGTCCAACACTACCCTTCAAAAGGTATACATCATGTTTAACTTTGTCAGTCTCTGGGATACTAAGGATCTTAAAAGCTTTTTCTAACTCAGTGAGCCATAAATCTGCATCTGCTGGGTCATATGTCCCAGCATATTCTATGGCTCCTACATGACGTAATCATTCAAAAGTCATTCCAGATCCATATCCCTCATTGGGAGATGGTGTCCTAGGTGCTGGTGCTGGCATCCGGTCTGTTATATACATCACTGTAGTCATGAATTTCCCAAAAAGAGTAGAAAAATCTGGGTTTCTCATCATGACCTCATCAACAGGGGGGATTCTCAAGCATTGTTTCTTCTCTTGCCTGATCCCTGGAACCTTCTACTGGTGTAGCAACATTGCTCTTAGCAACGTGTCCCTCGTGTTCTCTAGACATCTTGGAATTATATATCTTCTTCTGCATAAGCAGAAGGCACTATAAGATACATTGAGGTACACTTAGAACAGACTCGACACCTTAGTCCTATGTCTCTATAGACTCAGCGAACCTACAGCTCTGATACCACTAAATTGTGGCAAAGTGTTCAAAACATATGTCATTAATTAAGAGGAAGCGTTCATTCGCGGCGGATTACTGAAAATCACTAAAAATTTAAACCTTTTGCAAAGAGATCCATACACAGGAAAACTCTTTTATCAAGAACCAATGTATTTCATTTACATCATGGTTCATGAGTACATATTTTGTACCATTCCTTCTTCCAGATTACAAGCATCATCTGCTCTGTTAACAACTAAACACAGACAACACAAGAATCTCAAGGCAACAAGCCAAAATCTCAGATTGATTTATTAAAAACACTAGTTACTAACTTTGAGGACCTGAGAGTACAGAGATGACACATAGGACTTCTATCTACAAGACACGACGGACAATACACTCAACCTGAGATGTCACTGTTGTTGCTGATGTTCTTCCTCTGTAAGATATTCTTAGTCTTCTCTGTGCTTGTTCACCTAAACAAATGTTGGATCCCATGGGGGTGAGACAATTGTAATTACCCCAGCGAGAGATATAACTCTCTGCCAAAAACATTATTATTGCAGTTAAATGATATAAAACTGGGCAGAGGATAAGCAGTTTAAATCATTCTCATCTTTTAAAACATGGCAATTATTATGATAGAGAAATAGATCATCTATTCTCTTATTTAGGAATAGGAAGAACATGTATATCATTTATCCATCATATTATACCATCATGTCAAACTTCTCTTATGACACACATTATCTTGATATGTCACCCATGACACCTTCTTGTTTCCATCTATTGGCCTTAGCCAATCTGCCATACAGATATGGGATTATATCTACCATGTACTCATATACCATTATACATGCATTGGGTTATTACCAATCATGTGTCATCATTACAGGCATTGGGTTATTACCAATCATATGCCATAATTACAGGCATTGGGTTATTACCAATCATGTGTCATCATTACAGGCATTGGGTTATTACCAATCCCGTGTCATCATTATAGGCATTGGGTTATTACCAATCATGTGTCATCATTACAGGCATTGAGCCTCTACCAAGTATTGGACTCTTCCAAAACCTGATTACACCGCCAGGCATTGGACACTACCAATCCTGATTTCACAACCAAGCATTGGACTTTAACCAACCCTGATTACACAGCCAGGCATTGGACTTTAACCAACTCTGATTACACAGCCAGACATTAGACTTTAACCAATCCTGATGACACAGCCAGGCATTGGACTTTAACCAACCCTGATTACACAGCCAGGCATTGGACTTTAACCAACCCTGCTTACACAGCCAGGCATTAGACTCTAACCAATCCTGATTTCAGGCTTCATGCCTCTGCCAGGTATTGGACTTTAACCAATCCTGATTACAGGCTTCATGCCTCTGCCAGGTATTGGACTTTAACCAATCCTGATTACACATATCACAGGATATAAATTCCTTTAACTCATCGTTGATCATCACATCCTTCTCTAGGCTTTGAACCCTGAGGTTAGCCTTCATATCTTTTAACATTCTTTTCTGAATACAATTATTCCTTTTATTAAGTTTATTAAAACATTATCATTTCTTACAATAAACTTTTATAATCATCTTGGTACCTCTCACTATGCCACAATTGTTCTCATGGCTCATAAGGCCTATAACGTATCTTGTCACCTCTCACTAGGCAACATCTAACCATATGGCTCACAAAGGCATTAAACATCTTGTCACCTATCACTAGGAAACATCTAATCATATGGCTCACAAGGCCATTACACATCTTGTCACCTCTTACTAGGCAACAATAACATATTACCTCATGTAATACAATAGTAACACCACTATTCCCTCAATAGGGTTAGGGCTTACTATTCACATCACATTAGGGTTTCTCATGTCCCATTACCCAATTTAGGGTTAGGGTTTCCTATCTCACATTAATTAGGATTTCATATTTATCAAATCAACCTTAATATATTTCTCCACACCTCTAGGAGTATCCATTAACATCTCAAGTATTCAATCATGTTTATTACTCTTAACATTTGTCATTAAATGATTATCAATACAAGGTATGATTTCATTTCTCATCCTTATCATGGTATGATTACATCATACTCATGAATCAACCCTATTCTCAAGGTATATTAGCCTATACTTATCAAAGTATATCAAACTCATTACATTTCATTGTAACAATTTACATAACACACTTCATGTGTTTCTTGTCCAAGTATATTGGATTTGAGGTGCATCAAAGTATATCAACCCTAGAATGCTAAAAGTGATATTTATCATATCTTGATGTATCACTTTCCTCATCACATCCAACTTACTTGAGTTATCAACTTATCTTGGATTAAGGTATTTCCCATATTAATACTTTCACCCACTAACTTATCACTTTTACCATGAAGTCCATAGGTCACACACAAGAATGGTCCAACTATCTTCAATGATATGGACTCATTTCAAGTTAAGGCATTTCTTACTATAAGGTTGCTTATGATCAACCATTTGAGATATTTCACCCTTATAAGGCATTACGCACTATTTTATCATTAGGGTTCTCTCATACCATTACCCAGTAATTATGGTTATGGTTTATCATCATATTGCCCAAGATTAGGGCTCCTCATCATACCATTACATAGGGTTTCACATGGCATCACCCTCAATTAGGGTTTCACATGGCATCACCCTCAATTAGGGTTTCACATGGCATCACCCTCAATTAGGGTTTCACATAGCATCACCCTCAATTAGGGTTTCACATGGTATCACCCTCAATTAGGGTTTCACATGGCATCACCCTCAGTTAGGGTTTCACATGGCATCACCCTCAGTTAGGGTTTCACATGGCATCACCCTCAATTAGGGTTTCACATGGCATCACCCTCAATTAGGGTTTCACATGCCATCACCCTTTATTAAGTTTGCATACTTACCCTAGATTAGGGTTACACCTTGCATTTCCCTAGATTAATGTTCATCAATCTTCTTAATTATGGTTTCATGATCACTTCATCAAAGATCATACCCTAAAATCTTAGTTTATTCATTTTGAAGGTGTTTGAGGCTTATCCATTACATGATTATCCTACATGTATGGATTCATATCTCTCTCATCTCTCTCTAGGATGTTGACTATGTCAAACTTGGATAAATTAGGTCAACCAACCCTTTAATTAAATTCATTCAATTAGGGTTGACATAATGTATTGAAATATTGCTTACTTAAGCTTCAGGGAATAACTCATCTAGGGTTACCAATTACTTAGTACCTTAAAGGTACAACGCTAGTGATTATCTTTGAGATAAATTAGTAACAACCATAGGATCATTTTATCTTTCATCACCTTAGGTTTCCAATTGACTTAATCATATTGAAACATCCAAACATTCTCGACCATTGATGCTCCAAATGGTTTGAAATCATTTGAAACCAAATGGTCCTGAGACCGTTTGACCCCAAACAGTTTCAAGACCGTTTGGAATCAAACAGTCTCAAGACTATTTGGTCCAAACTTACCTTGAAACCAAAAATACAAAAGAGGTACTTCTTCAATTAAACCGATTAGGGTTTTGCATCAACAATTCCTTCATCAATTGGATCATTGAAGTCCATCAATGTATGATCCTTGGATCTTCAACCCTCAATTGCAACCATTAATCATCCAAATGGTTTTGGTTGACTTTTTCCAAACGGTTTGAAACCGTTTAAGGCTCCAAATAGTTTTGGCCTAACTGTCCAAACGGTTTGAAACCGTTTAAGACTTCAATCAGTTTTGAACTTACTTGACCAAACGGTCAACTCAATATGTCCAAATGGTTTGAAACTGTTTAAGGCTCCAAATGGTCAACTATCCCATTTGGTCAACCATGTTCAAATGGTTTGGAACTCCACCTCCAAACGGTTTACAAACCGTTTGGCCACCAAACGGTTTGGTGAAACCGATTGGACCAAAAGTGTTGACATCGTTTGCACTAAAACTTGTTGAGATGTGTGCTTATGATGATGTCATCATCATCAAGTTTCAACCCCTCGAATCCTAATGCCATTCTCATGGTATTTTCATCAATTATTCAAAGGAATTACAAGAAGAACAATTGAACATAATGGATTGAGAAATTGAATTCAATAACAATGAATAAGGGTTCAAGTTATATAGACCTCCTTCAAAGGAGCTTCAAAGCTTCAAGCTCCACGTCTTTAATGGTGGATGCAACTCCTTCAACTATCCCCAAGGTCGTCCTCAAGTCTTTGAGTGAAAAGAAAGGCTAGGGTTGAAGATTGAATGGAGAAAAGAAGAAATCCATTATTTATTTTCGATTTCCACCATGAAATCATGGTTGAAAGTGATCAAGAAGCTTACCTATAGGTTGGAACTCGTCCTCCTGTTGCTCCTTAGCCCCCTTGGCCGTTTTACAAGCAAAGAGTGAAAGTGGATTCGAAATTACCCTTTCAACTCATGGATAAAGGAGCATATTTATGAATTTTATTGAAATTTCATTTAAGAGAGAGAAAGTAGGGATTATCTCCCCCTTTCATTCCTTAGTTACGAGGCTATCTTCCTTGCCTCTTATTCCTCTCAATTATCCATGAAATAAAGAAAAGCAAATTAAGCACCTTAATCCATTTAATAATAATATCCATAAGTTAATGGATATTTCTTTTTCTTTTAATAATGTGAGTGAGTTATCCACTTCCTTTAGATATTTTCGTGTCTTTGCAAATCACATGGTCGTCCATTCTTTTGAAAAAATCGCCCCTCACCTTTTGGTTGAATGGCTCTTCAATTAATATTTATTTTTGCATTAAATTGAAGTAAAGTTTCAATTATGCCTAAATCTTGATTATTTTAATATCAATATTCTCTCTCCTCCAAAGTGATACAAATGAGATGTCCCTCTCATTTTATTTGCTCGAAATGATGTCAAGAAACATTAGGGACTCTCTAGAAGTGGTATTTTTCATTTTTAACCCTAGGTTTTGGGTAAATTACACATTACACCAAAACTAGGTATTAATGCACAAACATTGCTTTACAAGCTCTTTCTTGGTGCTCAGGCTATCACAAGCCATGCCTCTACATCATTCTCATTCTTATGATGCTTCAATACTTGAGAAACATTTTACCATGTAACATTTGCAAGTTAACCCCTCAACTTGGGTAATTTGCACTTTAGTCCAAAACAAGCAAAACATTGTTTCAATATTATTCGAAAAGGACTAAAATTGAAACATAAGTTCCTCATGAGCCTTAATTACTTTTCACAAGATAAAACAAGGGATCTAATTAACTTGGTTAAGGAAAATTCCCAAGGTTAAGGTATAACCCAGGTCAGGGATGTTATAGATACTTACATCTAACACCTACCATCTAACACTCTCATCTTTACTAATGTTAAATCTCTTTCTCTTAAGTCACATGTGCACATGATGTCATTATTGTGTGTTATATCCTTTCATGCTTATATACATATATACATGTACTTGAAAAAGGTCTTCTCTAGAGTTAGAATGTGTGATGGTAGCCACCTTACTCCTTTTAATGTAACCAAAATAAAAAGTTAATTTCCATGCATTAGGCAGTCTAGTACCATGACAACTAAAGAACTGGTAAGAACATCATGTACACTTGTGTAGACACCCTAAGCATATGTCAGGATCATATATCCATGGTTTTCAATATATACGATCTCCCCTTTCTCACCCTTTAGAGTTTACATCCATACTAAAGGACAAAAGAGGGAGAAAAGAAAGACTTCAAATATTACATTAATCTAAATCTAGTTCTAGGACATCTAGTATTTAACCTAGAGGCTAAGTCAAATTTAGTTTTTAAAATAAAAATTATTTAGTTTCTACGTGTCAAATGCATGTTTGAATTCAACTCTTGTTTCATGATGAGAAAATTCCATGCATAGATATTGTTATACCATTTGTGATGGAACCTGAACCCTCCTCACAAAAAACCCCTGGGGTATGAGAGGAAGAACTCAGATGTCATCATACAAATGTAATATCAAATTGCAACATGAAAGTGTACTAGCATAGCATAAATGAACAAACTACTATATACACACACCAAAAACATTGTCAACATTCAACATGTATATTTAATTATTAAAACATCAGTTATGAAAAATTTAGTTACATATTGAAGAGAGAATTATACATGTCTGAACATGTATACTAACTAGGCTCTTATACAAAAGGTACAACCTAAATACTTGATAACAAGGCATCTTTTATACCATTTTATCTCTAAACCTAAAACATATGAGAAACAAGTGTATCCATAAACAAGGTATTGATACATGGGCATAAAGATACATAAATATAAGGTTCTTGTAAGTTAAAAAGTTTTATGGAATAAAATAAATAAGAGAAATAACTAAACAATTGAACGACTTCCACGTCGGACACTAGGGTGATTTCAAAGGTGACTCTGGAGATGACGTCATAGGTCGCAGCAAGTCCTGATGATGTAGTCGTTGATCGAGGGAATGTTGGGAAGGTTAACCAACCCAAGAAGAAGCTGGATAGGGGGACCTTCTCTTTCTATTTGAGTATCACTTGAGACAAAATCATTATCAAATCTAGTTTCAAACACCAAGGGCCTGAGCAATTCTCTCCAAGACGGATGTTCAGATCTTGGAAGGAAGATTCTTTATCCTAAAAGCATAATAGAATGCAATATCAACAGATGGAGAACAACTGCGGTGGGGTACATTATTGGCTTATACATGCATTGGCCTTCACTGGTTCGATACTTAGCTCAAATTTGGAAAGTGAAGGGCTCACTAGAAATTAGATCACGAGGAAAAGGATGCTTCATACTGATGTTTTCGAATGATGAAGACCTTTTGATGGCGGTTGAAGGTGGACCATGGTTCATGGCTGGAAAGATGATGTTTGTTAAGAAGTGGGAATGAGGGGATTCGATGGAGAAGATGAAGTTGTCAGAGATTCCAATATGGATGAAGATTCATGACTTCAATTTAGAGCTATGGGATGATGAGATGCTTAATTTTATTGGCTCGTATCTGGGGAAGCCCCTTCAAGTTGATAAACTCACTACTTAATTCACACGCTTGGAGTATGATAGGCTTCAAATCCTAATCCCTTTTGAGTTTAACTTCACTAAGGAACTAGTTATACAGAGCGATCATGGTCAAGTGGATAAGATTTTGTTTGAGTATGAATGGCTTTTGACGAAGTGCAAAGAATGTGGGAACTATGGACATGAATGTGGTTTATGTCTCACCTTACCCAAGGAATGTGTTTGACCTCGTGTGGTAGTGAATATAGATAAACAGGTCTGGGTCCCAATGGCTAAGGTGATATCCAGAGCTGCTGACGAGGACGGTGAGGTGTTCAGTGATGTGGTTGAGGATATTAATAACACATATGTAGTTCTTGGTACTGTTGAGGAAGGGGATAGTCTTGCAGTGGTTGTAGATCCTTCTGATAAAGTTTTAAATATTATGAAGGGCAAGTCTACCACACTACAGATCACTCCTATGCCATCACCTAAATGGGAAACACATAAGAGGAAATCTAAGTCTCCCCCAAGAATGGTGCCCAAGGTGGTTTCAGCTGCAAAGAACATCCAATTGTCTCCTAATAAATTTTTCTTGCTTACTAATTTCAATGAAGGAGAAGGTTCCCAGCCATGTGAGGGTGATTCCTCTGTTGTTGTTCCTAATGGATAAGCCCCTTTCGATCTTATCTTGGAATGTGAGAGGCATCCATAATAAGCTCTCTCACATCCAAAATGAGATAGTTAGAAATAAAGAGGACATCTATGTTATTCTAGAATCTAGAACGAAGAAGGAGGAAGTTGATTCTATTGTAAATTCTATGTGGTTGAATGCTAAATATATCATAAATTTTTATTTTTGTATGTGCACTTGCATCATTATCTTGTGGCAAGACCCTGATATCTGCATCAATAAAGTTCTCGAGAATGAGCAAATTGTTCACTGTGAGGTTTCCCTGGGTAGTATGTGTTTCACATTTATGCTTTCAGTGGTCTATGGCTCTAATGGTGATGTTGATAGGAAGATGTTGTGGAATTCTCTGAATATGATTGGTGGTTCTATCTCTTCTGCTTGGTGTATTCTCAGAGACTTCAATGCAGTCAAATTTCACAATGAGAGGTTGGGAAGTATTCTCCTTCTATGATGAGCATGGTGGACTTTAATAGTTCCCTTGAGGTTACTGGTCTCATGGAAATTACTACCAAAGGTCCTTTTTTTACATGGGTCAGCCACAACAAGAATGGTACAAGTACATTTTCAAAAATTAACAAAGTAATTTGTAATCTAAATTTTTTGAAGTTGTTTCCTTCTCTATGGGGTGAGATCATCTCCAACACTATAAGTGATCATCACATGTTAGCTGTCCATCTGCATCCCTCAAAAAAAGGTGCTCTCCCTTTCTTTTTATCAATGCCTGTGTAAGCCAACCTAGCTTCCTAGATGTTGTGAATGAATCTTGGTAGAGTTCTTCTCCTTTGGGTGCCCCGATGTATAGAGTTTATAGGAAACTTGCTACTATGAAGGACCCTCTTCTTAAGTGGAATAAGGATTCTATAGGGAATTTTTCTTCAAAGGTCAAGGAGTTGGAAGCTAAGGCTCTTGACTTATAAAGGGTTATAGATAGTTATCCTAGTGATGTTTCTTTACAGATGGCATTGGTGAATTTAAGGAAGGAATCTAATAAAGCCTTAACTGATGAGGAATCATTTCTAAGGAAAAAATCGAGGGTCAAGTGGCTTAAGGAAGGTGATAGGAACTCTTCCCTTTTCTATTCTTCTCTTCAGACCAGGCATATTTACAATGGCATCCATATCCTCCATGATGATGAGAGAGTTATTAATTATCCCTTGTCTGTTTTTGAGCATATTGTCAATTACTATATTCTGGTCTTTAATTCTACTATGAGTGATTATGATTCCTGGGATGATGCCCGGACTATTCCATTGTTATCTGAGGATCAGATCGTGAACTTGGAGAGAAGGGTTTCTAAAGATGAGATTGATTCCATTGTTAAGTATTTGGATGTTGACAAGGCCCCTGGCCCAGATGGGTTCAATAGGATGTTCTTTAAAACATGTTGGTCTATAGTGAGTGATGATATAACTAAATCCATTCTTAAATTATTTGATTTTGGAAAACTTCTCAAGGAGTGTAACAAGTCCTTTATTACTCTAATTCCTAAAGTTTCAGGTGCCACTATAATGAAGGATTTTCGTCCCATTTCTTTGTGTAATGTGATCTTTATGATCATTACAAAAATTTTAGCAAGTTGTTTGATGGATGTCTTTCCTGTGTTGATTGACAAAAATCAAATGACCTTTATTAAAGGAAAGACTATTGGAGATGCGATCTTTCTTGCTAATGAACTGCTAAGCAGCTTTTCCTATGCAAATGGACCTAGTAATATGTGTGCAAAAGCCGATCTATCAAAATCATATGATATAGTTAGAAGAGACTATATTCTCTTTTAATGGAGAAGATGGGTTTCTCACACTGTTGGTTAAATTGGATCCACGTCTTCTTTTAACTCTGCCTCTTTTTAGGTATTTATAGACGGATCTCCTTCTCCTAGTTTTGAAGCCTCAAATGGGGTCAGATAGGGTGATCCCTTGGAACCCTATCTTTTTTTTATTGTGATACAAGGATTTACTTCAGTGATGAATTCCTATGTTCACAAAGATGAGCTTGTTCATCTAAAAGCTTCTAAGAACTTTGGGAACTCTCATATAGAGTTTGCAGACGACCTTATTATCTTTTCTAATGCTGATTTGGTTAACGCAAATGCTATCAGTGGTATTTTTCTGACATTTGGTTTTGTGTATGGCCTAAACCTCAACAATCAAAAGAACCAACTATTTCTTAGTAAAGGAGATTGTGTCCAAGCTGAGAACATATCTGAGGTTTTGGGCATTGATTTGGCTTCTTTACCTATTAAGTATTTGGGTCTGCCTTTGTTTACTGGTAGACTTACCAAATCTATGTGTACTCCCATCTTTGACAAAATAAAAAGAAAACTAGATTCTTGGAAAGGTAGGTTGCTCACCTTTGTTGGAAGGATTGAGCTGGTCATATCTACTTTCACCACCTACCACATGTTTTGGTTTGCAACTTTCCCTCTTCCTAATCAGTTATTTTGGATATTGAAAAATTTATGACGGATTTTGTATGGAATGATTCTATAAACCAAAAGCATCTTCATACCGTGTCATGGGATCTGATTTGTATCCCTAAGAAAGAGGGTGGCTTAGGTATTAGTGTAACGTCCCCGGATTTTCACCTTCTCAAAACCCCATGGAGATGAGAAGACAAAATCCGAACACGTTAGGAAATTGTTTCAGAGAGCGATGCGGAAGCATAATACGCATACACGAACATTCAATATAACAACACCATAACATTTCTCAGCATTCAACATGTAAATTACAACATGAATTACAATTGCATATTGAAAGAGAATTTTACACAAGTCTATGAACATGCATGCTAATCAGGATCTTAACACAATAGGTAAACCTGTACAACTGCTCACATCCCATCCTTTTATCCCATTCTATCTCTGAACCTAAAACATACGTGAAACAGCGAATCAACATAAAGTTGGTACGTGGTTGAAAGATACTATATTATGCTGGCATATTTAAAATACTTGAAAAAGAAGAAAGAAAAATGAAAGCATTATTTAAGTCACAAAATTAGGTAATCCCAAGTTATTAACCATATTTCAATGGACATGTATTACTATGGTGGACTTAGCACAAACATATATTATTGGGCCCTATCCCCGCGTACCTTGTACCATTAGGGATCTCCCCGCATACCTTGTACCATTAGGGAGGTGCTAGTCAACATTAATTCTTTCCCTCTCTAATAGGGAGATTAATGAACCATCAGTAACTACATTCCATTTTCTTTCTTTAGTGTTCTTATTGTTCAGGGCAGGAATGACAATACATATAGATCTACATCCAACAATGTATTTCAAATACAAGCAAGCAAGTACATATATTTAACATCCAGCAAATCTATTCATATAATTATATCCACATACCTGAGTTCAAAGATTCATACTTATATTCTGGATCATCTACATCTCTGGTCATCACCTAATTAATAACAAATAATCATCATCAATACAAAGTTCACCATTATTACTGATATTTTAGGTCCAAAATAGGATTTTGGTCAAACCTAGATCAATATTATGTTAGGGTGGTGTCTAGTATTTTTAGTCTGATCTATATGTCATTATTAAGGTCTGGTATGAATTTCATGTTTTTTTGATGTCTTATCTATTATCAATAATTAATATAAGGTTAAAAGCATCTAAAATGCATACATTGGAAAAGACCTATTATTTTGACATAATAGTCAAATCCGAGTTCATATTTGGTTTCCACATTATACTAGGGTTCAATAATATTTTTATCATATTTAATTTACATGATATGTTAATTATACCAATAATATGATCTCAAAAGAAGCATTATCATCTATACTAGAAGCATATATTTAGATTTCTTCAAAAGACTAATGTCATGGTCCCATTTTATTCTACTCATTTTTATGAACATTTTGGTATCTTGTTTGTAATTTTCGAACATGGTACTGATTTATTAATAATTATTCAAGATCACTGTATTTTCTAGATTTTACCTTTTTGTGGCCAATTGGATGTTGCCAAGTGGACACCAAGGTGATGCCGCAACTTGGACATGCTTGGTTCAGCTTTGGGTTGATTGGCTCTCCAACGGTTCATTACCTTTGGACCCGATTCAGGCTCTACGATCCTCCTTTCCTCTTCGACGTCGGGTTCGCGTCACAGTGCCTGCGTGCATCTTTGTTCCGCAGCCGCCTCCGCCATAGGGAACTACTACGGTGGTAGATCTATACTAATCAAAACCTTCATCTTTGAGGATGAATCCTATTATGGATCCATAGTGGAATCAAGCCTCAAGTCAGCGCTGACTGGTGGTGTAGTAGGGCTCGGCCTTGCTCTTTCGTACACACGAGAAACGGGGAGCAACATGGACCTCCTCAGATCTCCTCAACTTCTGGATCTTCAATACGGTCCTGACCTCCAAGCTGACGGGTGGTTTAGGTGGTGGCAGAGCAGATGGTGTGGGTTGTTGGGGTGCTATGGTCATCCTAGGTGACTTGGTTTCCCCCACACAAAACATCACCAGTGTGGTGGCGGAGGAGCCCAGCGGCGCATAGCCAGTGGGCTGTAGGAGGAGGTCAGTTGTGCATCTTTGTCAGACTTCACACCTCCACCCAGATTGTCTATCAGCGAGTCATCCATGGTCTCCTCCCCGAAATAGAACTGTCTATGAGTTCGACTACTCCTGGTCCGACCTCCCTCCATCCTCCTTCGCAACCCCAACACACGATCAAGCTCATCACGCAGTGGCTATATATGTCCATCACCACCGCAGACAGGAGATCTGGCAAGAAAGGATTGACTCCTTACATCATTTCACAGCTTCCACCTTTCCAGCGCCGACGTCGTCGTAGTCCCCTTTGACTCGTGAGTGACCAGACCACCATGTTCAACCTCGTGTTTGGAGGTGGTGGTGGAGGGCTCTCCGGCAACCCCAAAGTAATGACGCCCTTCGGATTCAGCACCGCTGTCTGGGAGTGGAAGAAGGAACTATGTTTGCAACCATAACCCACAAGATGAGCTCGTTGTGAAGATCTGGTTTTAACGGAGCTTACAGCACACTCCAGTTTCCAATTGCTCTCCACTTACTTCAGATACGTGGCATAAGGGACTTGGCCTTAAGGGTACCAGTCTCTCCGTAAGAAACGGAGGTAGGTGATGACTATTTCATCTCAATATCTGGGTGCAACCTATCCCATCCGCTAACATGTGCCCCAAAAACCTTACTAACAGACCGGTTGTTCCTTGCACATCAGATAAAACCCCCAAAAAAAATCATTTATTGCTTATAATATCTATAAAAGATATCCCCTATGTATCCAAAATTTCCAAGGATAATAATTCTCACATAGTAAGTCAAGATGGCATGAAATCCTAGCATAACCTTAGAAACACTTAATCTAACTCATGACCACAAGGAATTCCATACACATATATATATTGCCACCTAAATGAACTACTCGAAGAGGTCACTTTCATGATTACACAAATCAACCTTAAATGCCCATTGATTTTCAATGAATCAACATAAACCTAATATGATTGTGATTTCAGGCATCAGTCATTACTCAGACATTAGAATGAATATATTTTACCAAGGCATGTCTTACCATATTGTCTCAATTATATCGACAAATGATATTTATCATAATTGAGCTTTAACTAGGTGCCATATCCTCATTTGTATCTTTATACACTTATTTTAGGTGAATTTAACTTGTAATTGGATAACTTGTTCCTCAATTTGGGTTTAGTCATCTATACAACATCCATGGTCCTCAATTAATGTATTGGGAAGAAAATTCCTAAAATTTAGGGTCATCACATTCACCCCACCTTATAAGTAATTTCGTCCCCAAAATTCAACTAATATCATACTCAAGGTGGCATCAAGGAGTTCAACTTCATAGATGTGACCAATTCTTAGGTTCTAAGACCACCATTGTCTGCAAGCACACTATGTTGTCATCTTAGGATATATTAAGCATGTAGAGTGTACCCACCCCACCTTATCTAGGTTGAAGCATCATTTGTTTTAAGGAATTATAGCATCACTTAGAGTCTTATCCATAACATGACATTATGATATCTTAGGATTTCATCACCCCTAAGGATACGGGTTTCGTTCATACTTTTAAATTTCAAGAGGAATTCGTTTATATGCCATGGTATTCAGATCGTTCAAATCTAACATCATTAATATGTCTTATGATCAACATCTTACAATGATTTCAGCATTAGAGGAGATTTATCTTCATCCTTGATATTAGGATTTTCTACTTAAGAAGGGCTTACGTAACATGCTTGACCATTAGGGTTTCACCCTATGGTGTGATATTCATACTCAACTTAGAAGCATACATTGTGAAAGATTAAAGTTATGAACTATATTTTTGATCACATATCCTACGATCCAAAAATATCTTTACATCAAGTTCATGAGTTCAACTTTTTATGTCTTGTATGTATTATGTGAAGGAAAGAAAAAGAGAATAAACTAAGTTTATCCCATGATCTCAGCATCATATCTTTCATGTTTCATATGAAGGGGACGAGAATATTTTAAAGTCAAACTTATCATGATTTCAATCTTGGGTACTACATGTATGATATAGGGGGGGAATATATAATAGGTCAAGCTTATATGAGTGACTCCTCATATATATATATATATATATATATATATATATATATATATATATATATATATATATATATATATATATATATATATATATATATATATATATATATATATATATATATTTATATATATATCATTTATATAGCTCAAGTGAGGTTTCTATCATCATATATATAGAAAGAGAAGAAGAAGGGAGAACATGTATATTGAGTATCTTTTGCACAAAGCATCATACTCTCATAACTAGAGTTCATATATTACCTCACTTGCAACTAATGATGAAATCCACAAAATATGTCACTCAAGCTAGGACCTAACTTAGCCAAAGGATTGTCTTAATCACATGGGGTATCTACCCATCCTTTTCTTTTACCCATTTCTCACATATAGATTTGAATCATGCATAAGGACTCAACTCAACACTCAAGAGTAATCTAGTGTAGGACTTTTTTTTAACACGTATCTCATATATTGGAGGCTAGGTCCTATGACCTTCTCCCTGTGGGTCTTACTCTCTCTAGAGTTCACCACATATCTCATCCTACCACTAGATATCCTCTTTGTATAAGAGCTTGAGGCTCATGCACACTCATCTCTATCTTAACTTAGCTTATCTTAAGTAGGAAAAGGGAATGTACTTTCATCATCATGACTTAGCATAGATCCTCTAAGAGTGGATACGACTCATATACAAATCAAATCTTAATAAGGAAACTTATACCATCATGGATTAAAGTTAGATAAGATTTTATATGCTTATTTCCTTCATCTTTCTTTTGTCTATCTATGTATCACATAACCTTATGAGGCTCTAGACTTCTAATCTAGATCTATTCTCTCTATTAGACTGATGTCACTCCCTTTCACTTAGATTGCATGAACACTAACTACTCTCCAGTGTGAGGGACACATTTTATATTTATATATATTTAATAAAATATTATATAGTTTTCCTCCGAGAAAGAAGACGTCAGAGAAAACTGTCGAGGCTCGAGCCGATTGGAAAACAAAACCAAATCAGCAAAATCGAGTGTCCCACACACAGTAGATAGTCTAGTATCATGTCACCTAGTGAAATGGTGAGAATAGGGTGTAGATTAGTGTAGCTACCCAATACATATGAGCTCTATATGCAAAGGGTTTCAGACACTTGTCTAAACCTAGTTCTCGAACATATAGGTTCTAACTTAGAGGCTAAGTCAAACCTTATTCCTAAAGAACAACTTTCTAAGTTTCTAGGGTTTAATGTGAAAGGTGAGATTTAGTTTTTTATATTTCATGGTGAGTAATTGTCAGGTGTAGCTATTGTTCATGCTCTGATACCAACTGTAACGTCCCCGGATTTTCACCTTCTCAAAACCCCATGGAGATGAGAAGACAAAATCCGAACACGTTAGGCAATTGTTTCATAGAGCGATGCGGAAGCATAATACGCATACATGAACATTCAATATAACAACACCATAACATTTCTCAGCATTCAACATGTAAATTACAACATGAATTACAATTCCATATTGAAAGAGAATTTTACACAAGTCTATGAACATGTATGCTAATCAGGATCTTAACACAATAGGTAAACCTGTACAACTACTCACATCCCATCCTTTTATCCCATGGTATCTCTGAACCTAAAACATACGTGAAACAGCGAATCAACATAAAGTTGGTACGTGGTTGAAAGATACTATACTATGATGGCATATTTAAAATACTTGAAAACGAAGAAAGAAAAATGAAAGCATTATTTAAGTCACAAAATTAGGTAATCCCAAGTTATTAACCATATTTCAATGGACATGTATTACTATGGTGGACTTAGCACAAACATATATTATTGGGCCCTATCCCCGCGTACCTTGTACCATTAGGGATCTCCCCGCGTACCTTGTACCATTAGGGAGGTGCTAGTCAACATTAATTCTTTCCCTCTCTAATAGGGAGATTAATGAACCATCAGTAACTACATTCCATTTTCTTTCTTTAGTGTTCTTATTGTTCAAGGCAGAAATGACAATATATATAGATCTACATCCAACAATGTATTTCAAATACAAGCAAGCAAGTACATATATTTAACATCCAACGAATCTAGTCATATAATTATATCCATGTACCTGAGTTCAGAGATTCATACTTATATTCTGGATCATCTACATCTCTGGTCATCACCTGATTAATAACAAATAATCATCATCAATACAAAGTTCACCATTATTACTGATATTTTAGGTCCAAAATAGGATTTTGGTCAAACCTAGATCAATATTATGTTAGGGTGGTGTCTAGTATTTTTAGTCTGATCTATATGTCATTATTAAGGTCTGGTATGAATTTCATATTTTTTTGATGTCTTATCTATTATCTATAATTAATATAAGGTTAAAAGCATCTAAAATGCATACATTGGAAAAGACCTATTATTTTGACATAATAGTCAAATCCGAGTTCATATTTGGTTTCCACATTATACTAGGGTTCAATAATATTTTTCTCAGATTTAATTTACATGATATGCTAATTATACCAATAATATGATCTCAAAAGAAGCATTATCATCTATACTAGAAGCATATATTTAGATTTCTTCAAAAGACTGATGTCATGGTCCCATTTTATTCTACTCATTTTTCTAAACATTTTGGTATCTTGTTTGTATTTTTCGGACATGGTACTGATTTATTAATAATTATGCAAGATCACTGTATTTTCTGGGATTTTACCTTTTTGTGGCCAATTGGACGTTGCCAAGTGGACACCAAGGTGATGCCGCAACTTGGACACGCTTGGTTCAGCTTTGGGTTGATTGGCTCTCCAGTGGTTCATTACCTTGGACCCATTTCAGGCTCTGCGATCCTCCTTTGCTCTTCGACGTCGGGTTTGCGTCACAGTGTCTGTGTGCGTCTTTGTTCCGCAGTCGCCTCCACCACAGGGAACTGCTACGGTGATAGATCTATACTAATCAAAACCTTCATCTTTGAGGATGAATCCTATTATGGATCCATAGTGGAATCAAGCCTCAAGTCAGCACTGACTGGTGGTGCAGTAGGGCTCGGCCTTGCTCTTCCGTACATAGGAGAAACGGGGAGCAACCTGGACCTCCTCAGATCTCCTCAGCTTCTGGATCTTCTCGATGGTCCTGACCTCCAAGCTGACGGGTGGTTTAGGTGGTGGCGGTGCAGATGGCGTGGGTTGTTGGGGTGTTGTGGTCATCCTCGGTGACTTGGTTTCCCCCACACAAAACATCACGAGTGTGGTGGCGGAGGAGCCCGGCGGTGCATAGCCAGTGGGCTGTAGGAGGAGGTCAGTTGTGCATCTTTGTCAGACTTCACATATCCACCCAGATTGTCTATCAGTGAGTCGTCCATGGTCTCCTCCCCGAAACAAAACTGTCTATGAGTTCAACTGCTCCTGGTCTGACCTCCCTCCAACCTCCTTCGCAACCCCAACACACGATCCAGCTCATCACACAGCGGCTGCATATGACCATCACCACCGCAGACAGGAGATCTGGTGAGAAAGGATTGACTCCTTACATCATTTTGCAGCTTCCACCTTTCCAACGCCGACGTCGTCGTTGTCCCCTTCGACTCGTGAGTGACCAGACCACCATGTTCAACCTCGTGTTTGGAGGTGGTGGTGGAGGCCTCTCCGGAAACCCCAAAGCAATGACGCCCTCCGGATTCAGCACCGCTGTCTGGGAGTGGAAGAAGGAACTATGTTTGCAACCATAACCCACAAGACGAGCTCGTTGTGAAGATCTGATTTTAACGGAGCTTATAGCACACTTCAGTTTCCGATTGCTCTCCACTTACTTCAGATACGTGGCATCAGGGACTTGGCCTCAAGGGTACCAGTCTCTCCGTAAGAAACGGAGGTAGGTGATGACTATTTCATCTCAATATTTGGGTGCAACCTATCCCATCCACTAACATGTGCCCCAAAAACCTTACTAACAGACCGGTTGTTCCTTGCACATCAGATAAAAACCCCAAAAAAATCGTTTACTGCTTATAATATCTGTAAAAGATATCCCCTATGTATCCAAATTTTCCAAGGATAATAATTCTCACATAGTAAGTCAAGATGGCATGAAATCCTAGCATAACCTTAGAAACACTTAATCTAACTCATGACCACAAGGAATTCCATACACATATATATATTGCCACCTAAATGAACTACTCGAAGAGGTCACTTTCATGATTACACAAATCAACCTTAAATGCCCATTGATTTTCAATGAATCAACATAAACCTAATATGATCGTGATTTCAGGCATCAGTCATTACTCAGACATTAGAATGAATATATTTTACCAAGGGATGTCTTACCATATTATCTCAATTATATCGACAAATGATATTTATCATAATTGAGCTTTAACTAGGTGCCATATCCTCATTTGTATCTTTATACACTTATTTTAGGTGAATTTAACCTGTAATTGGATAACTTGTTCCTCAATTTGGGTTTAGTCATCTACACAACATCCATGGTCCTCAATTAATGTATTCGGAAGAAAATTCCTAAAATTTAGGGTCATCACAATTAGACTAGTGGAGGACTGGTCTAAAGTAGGTCTGCTGAAGAACCATTGGGATGTGGCCAGTAACAAGGAGTCCCTTTAGGTCAAGTGCCTACATGAACAATATATGAAACATGATTCTCTCTGGTCAGTTGGAGTAAAGTCCAACTCTTCATGGATGTGGATATATTTTAAAGAATCGACAATAGTTAGAATTTCCTTCCTTGGAAAGACCCTTGGCTATCTACTAAGAAATCACTTATTGATTTGTGTGACAATCATATTATACTTAGATTGGGTAAAGGGACTAATTGCAAACTTAACGTCTGTCTTGTGAATAACTCTGGGAAGTTTCCTAACATTAGAGGAGGCCATTTTATTCAAAACATTCTAGATGATATCCCAGGTCCGAAGGATCATCCTGATGGTATGAAGTTCAAAAATAGGAGTTACTTTAGTTTAAAGGATGGTTGGGAACTGGCGAGAGTCAAGAAGCCAGCTGTCATCTAGTCAAATTGGGTCTGGAAAAGCAAGATCCCCAAAAGGTGTTTTGTTTTCTTATGGAAATGCTTCTTGAGGAGGATTCGTAAGACTGACTATCTTAAAAGAATGGGATTTTCCCTAGCCTCTAGATGTGTTTTTTTTGTGAGAATGATGCAAAAGACCTGCATCATCTTTTCTTTAGTTGTTGTTATAGCCTGAAGGTTTGGGATCTGTATTCTGCCGATCATGGCCTTATTCCTAAGTCTTTTTTTGAGTTGTTATGGCTTCGGAAGGAGAAGAAGACTGCTGCTAGTCTGGTCCTTTATAACATTTGGTTGGATAGGAACCATAATATCTTTGGAGCTATTAAAAAGAATCCTGAGAACTTGTAGGATAGATGTTGTTTTGATACACAAGTACTACACAGTTAGCTTGTATGGATAGTTCTTTCCTTTTGCTGTACATTTTTCTTTCTCTTCTTTTTCTATTTTCTTTGTTGCCTTCCTTTGGCAATTTTTTGTTGTTGCATGTACATACTTTTCACATGATATATTAAATAGAGGCATGTTGGGTTCAACAAAAAAAAGAACTAAATAGTTATTTAGAAATAAAAGTCACTGATTTTAGTCATTGTACTCCACTCAAAATAGGGGATGAGAGATGGATTTATTATAGTGAGCATCATAGGGGGTCTCCTATGTGAGCATCTTGATACCTACATGAGGTTCTCCTCCTAGGGATCATGATCACAAGATTCTTTCTATCTCTGTAGATGAGGGGCCAGCTCAACCTAATTGGTATCCACACTTCTAGAAGTGTGAGATGAAGAAGATGGTTTGTGATGCTATGCAATAGAGGACTGTGAGGCCAATGTTCTAGTCCTTTCTCATCATCAACACTCTTTGTGAAGAAGGAAGATGGCAACTAAATATTATATACAGGGTCTCAACAACAAGATTCTACCATTCCTCTTGAGGTATTCAAAATCATAAGGCCTTTGACCAGCTTCCCACCGGAAGGGTCCATGATGGACCTCCATGCTAAAAAAAGATCTAACCTTATCGCAACATAAATGGAGTTGAGGCTATAAGCCAAGAGCTAACCCAATTTCAAGTTTTGCATAATGGGGAATCTATATTATTCTTTCAAATGACAAAATCATTGGGTAGTACAAAATAAAAATTAATGTCAACATTTGTAAGTAATAAATCATACATATATATCATGGATTCAAGCAATAAAAGTCAAAATCATATAATTAATAAAAAAACCCACTTACCTAATTCAAAGGTTTTTCAACTTATCACTGATCATCTATATCATAGACATCACCTGATTAATAACATTGATCATCATTAAAACAAGGTTAACATCATTCTTAGTTGTTAGGTCTAAGTTAGAGTTTGGTCAAACCAAGGTTCAAACTTATTATTAAACATAACCTTATGATTTTTTACTTATTTGGGATTCATTTAGCAATTTGGTTCAAATTTCTTACGATTCTGAGGTCTTATCTATTTTCAATGATTATTATGTATATTAAAGTATTTAATTTTATTTAA
Source organism: Alisma plantago-aquatica (assembly GCA_963693085.1). Lineage (NCBI taxonomy): Eukaryota > Viridiplantae > Streptophyta > Magnoliopsida > Alismatales > Alismataceae > Alisma > Alisma plantago-aquatica. The sequence goes on along the minus strand of OY856412.1, from coordinate 1,077,600,753 downwards.
GTCCAAAAGACCAAAACTAGGCAATTAGTGATTAAAGGCCACAAGGTTATAAAATTTTAAGCAATAAATTTTGATTTACCAGTAATATATAAACATATTAAATATATTTTCAAGGTGGGTGGATGTTTCCCTATGTCTAGGTATTATCTAATTCAACATTAGTTTCATTAATTCAGTGTGCATGCAATTAGCATCATGGTTCACACATCACAAAGACTACACTATCCTAGGTAAAAGACCCTTAGCCATAGTGATGATTTGAATATGATTTTCTCTGATAATTATGGGAGAAACATAATATTTAAATAACCATATTTTGTATTAATCACAAAGATCACATTAAGTCACTTTATGTCACATTTGATGCATTTGATGTCACATAGACAAAAATAGTGCATAAGCATTGTTGAGTCTTACATATAGATGTCATAGCACATCATAGAAATATTCAATCAATATTAGAAAATTATTAAAGTTCTAGTATGGAAGTACATATCAAATAAACTACTCAAAAAAGTATCATAACTGTATGGAAGGTGATTAAGCTATATAATTGGTTCAAAAGTACTCAAGGTTTATTGATCATCAAAATGTTAAGACTGGATATGATCATTCTTGACCCAAGAATAGCATAATAATGCATATACTCACACTAGGAAGACAAAAATATCACACATTTACGGACAACATTAATCTTTCACTAAGATTTAGGGTCTGAAACTATTTCTATGAGATAGACCTCATTTTTCTAATCGATCTGGTATATTGGATGTCATATTTTGTCTAAGGGTGATATTTGTTACAAATTCTTTAATATGATGCATTATACTTGGGAAAAAAAGAGATAAATACCATTGAGGGGGTGATGTGGAGTGAGCCCATTGGCTCCCATTGGGTCCACCATAGGATACGGCCATGGGGTCAAAGTCCATTTGACCACTCAAACAGGGTGCACGAGCGACGAAGAGAGGGGGGTTTGTGGGCGATCCAGACCGTTATTAGATGGCCCAGTGTGGACCACCTAGGGATCGACATCTAAGAGTTGACACCTCCACTCATGATCATCCCATCACCCAACCCCTTAACTTGGTGGTACACAATGGAGCTGATCACAAAAGTAAGAGCAGTGATGGGGACCATGACCTTGGCAAAGATCATGACCAGACTGCCTTAACTCAGCATAGCTCGACGAAGCTACCCAGGGTGGAGATGCCTAAAGTTGACCATGACAGTTGCAGCAATCAACAAGGGAGAAAGAACAAGAAGAAGAAAATGGAGCTAGAGGACACTTACAAAGGAAAAAAGAAGGGGAAAAATAGAGATAGCAGAAATAGAGCAAATGGTAGTATCACTTTCTCCCCAAGTGTTGTGTAGAGGGGAGTGTACAAGGTACAATACAAAGGTAGGAAACAACTCCTATGTCATTGGATCTAAGTGAGATCTATGACCAAGGGATGGAAGACCATGATTGGATGAGAACTAAAGAGTTGGATTTTTGACTTGGAAAGTAGGGTCTTAAAAGGAAAAACAAATTATGTTTGTTTAAAAAACTTGAAAAGTTCATAACTCCTAATCCATAGATCCAATTCATATTAGACAAAGGATGGAAGTATATGATTGGATGATAACTAAAGTGTTGGATTGCTTACTTGGAAAGTAGGGTCTTAAAAGGAAAAAAAAAACAAATTATGTTTCTTTAATAACTTGAAAAGTTCATATTTATTGACCCATAGCTCCAATTGAGATTAAAGTTTCATTGTAAGTTAAAAAAATACCTCTTCATACATGAAATGGTTGAGATCAACATGAGAACTTTGAAGGTTCTCAAAATTAAATTGCATTCTAAAAGTTGATTAAGCACTCAAGTTTGCATCATTAAGTTTCAAAATTTTCAATTTGTTGATCAAAACTCAGATTGAGAAACATAAGGTTCAAAACCATTCAAGATGTAGAAATAGAAATACTTTGGTAGGATCTAATATCATAAGAGAGACAAATTATACAATTGTAATAGAGAGAAAAACCACTTTGTTACATCAATTACACTTCCAGAAATCTGCATAGAAAAAGGAAATGAGGCTCCTCAATACTGGAAAGCATAGATGATGTGTTGTCATTCTCCATGGAAAATATGTATGGCCTCCCTGTTAAAATTGACATTGAAATATTCTATCTGACAATATCTTGAATTTGTAGTCTTGAAATTAAAACTTGATTTTATGTATATTAATGACCCTAATGAAATATTTGATACTTTCTTTTTTATCAATTCATATATAAACTCATGGTATTTGGAATTTGTACCAACCTTGTGACTATCCCATTTTCCCCCTTATGATCCATTTGTGGATGTATTTCCATGGGAGAAACTTATGAATATTATGTGTTCCTAGATATATTAGAACAAGACAACATGAACAGTCCATGTGATGTCCTCTGTTGGAGACTACAGTGGAATGTGTTGTGATATGTATGCATTGTTTAAATATATAGAGCTTCCATGTAATTTGTTGTAATGTTTTCTAACTATATTATGTTGAAGTTTGGTTTTGAAAATATTTGTTTATACAAGAGGTCTCTTATAGTGGCTGAAATAAGCTCATTTTTATTCAAAAAACCAATTGTCACTGGTAGTTTGTTCAAAATTGTGTTGTCTTTACATGATCTATTCCTAAATAAAATAGGCGACGAAGTACACGTAATGACTATTTTTACTTGGTTCTATCACAAGCAAATCATTCTAATGTTGATTGTTGTAGATATAATCACTATCAATGATTGAAATTATTGTAGACTAAAGCAATAGATGATTCTACAACTAGATCATTATGTTAGTTCTCATTAGCCATTTTACAAGTAAAAAGTAGGTAAAGTTCAATTCATCCACTGGAATCTACATACTATATATAAACTGGCTAGAATATGTTTGTATAACTCCTTCTATCTAGTTGGCAAGATTTACTCTAAATATAAGTAGTTGGAGTTTTCCTGATGCACCATGTGCTATGAGGATGATATCTTGCCAACAAGATCTCTAAACTCCTTGAATTTAGTCAATTTATAACTTGAATAGTGCCAATGAGAATCCTTCTTAAAGAACTACACATACTTGTCAACATTTGTATCTATCAGTCTCTCTCTGAATATCATTCTCTCATTTGTTTTTTATCCTCTCTTTATAAAGTGATGCTAAATGATATGTCAAACTTGGTTGTATCAGGGGAAGTTGGAACTCAGGTTGATTGGTGGCTTCTTGAATGGAAATGAGATTAATTACCCTCTTACTAAAAAGGGACCGGTTGTAGGCATTTTGAATGCATGGTACATATAAGATTGAGAAATATTGGTAAAAGGAAGCTCTATAAGTAATTAGTTAGGTGAATAAAAGGTATTTATCAATTTCATAGATCCCACTAGGTAGTGGGTCTACAACCTTTCTAGGCATAACCAATATACATCTTTGTTTTTGTTATATTGTGGTTCTTTATGTATCTCTAATCTTTTTTAGTTTTTTGATCTATTTTGTTTAAGGTTTTAATTAGTTTTAATCACCCCTTCTCTTGAGCCCCTGATCCAACATTACATACTAACAATGATAATCATAATGCAATGTTACTTATAATCATTAGTCATAATTCATTCACTCACATAAAATTATTCTAAAATCACTACATAGAGACACACAAACACACACACACACACAGATATATATATATATATATATATATATATATATATATATATATATATATATATATATATATAAACAAAACCAAACATATAACTATGATTTCATATGTCAAATAAACTTATGTTGCATAATTAATATATTAATTCATTAGGTCATTTATCTAATGCATTGTCCTAGTTTCCATCATATATCCTATGTGTATAACAAATAAAAAACTGTTAAATAAAATCGTTGTAGTAATGTATATACAAAAATTATATCTATTATTAGTTTTCCATGATAAATAAAAAAATACCTCAATGTTGTTGTGTTTTATGTATTATAATATGATATAAGAAAAAAGTTAAGACTAATGCGTGTATTTATAATTTAGTCATCAATATGATACAACGTGACCTCATATATTATTTTAATCATATGTAATAATATATTGTTGTTTTAATATTAGTAGCCCTTCAACATACCTAGTTGGGATTTTATTAGAAATTCTATCCATCAAACTTACAAAATTATCTAGTAATATGTTCCAAAAGAACTTCAAAAACATGAAGTTTGTAATATTTGGACTTACAAAACTTATGATAGAAAGAAAACAAATGACAATGTCTTCTATGACTAGACCAATATATGCTTCTTGATGAGATGGTTGACATCTGACCTATCATCAGACAACCACTTGTTTCTCTTCCCTTGCTTACCACGTCCTACATGGATTTTATTCTTATATGATCTATAATTATTCCTTCTCATGAATCATCCTTTTCCCATGAATTTGTTAAATGCCACAAAAATGTGAGAGCATCAATGATATCTACCCATAGAAACATGCTTGCAAGTTGCATGTATAAGGAAAAATCATCTCATTTTGATCGTAAAGATGCCTACTAGCTACCCCCTAATGTTCAAGATGTTCATATCTAGGACACTGATATCACAAACACTATGGTACTCCATCTATGGATGGCTTTGAAAAATCAATGTTGATATCTCTCACTCATCTCTAAATGACAAGCACGGCCCTTCTGTTCTCCTAAAGTTGTATAAATACTAGCATCCCTCTCTTCCCATGAAATCTTGAAATACATTCCAAAATTGATGCTAAGAATGGATACTTACACTCCAGATATACACAAAGTTGAGGTCAACAACATCATTCAAAAATCCCTATACCATTTGTGCTTGATATCCACAAAGTAGTGTGCCTCTTTCACTAATTTATTTGATCATGAAAAGTTTATATCAAATTCTACAATTTTTCTTGCAAGTAGATAGACTCAATTACTTTGTTATCAAATACACTCCACACTAATAATATCACCAATTAACAATTAGGAATCATAAACTCTGTCTAAATCTATATGTGATATTTTCATTATGTAATTTCCAAATGTTTGTTAATAAGTAAACCAATCTTCCTTGACATTCCTCGCACCATGGACAAGCCACCTTCTTTTTATTTAAAATAAGTACAATCAACTAAAATCCCTTCATATCAAACTATGGTTTGAAACCTTCACCCCAACTAATTTTGAACCAAAACATATTTAGATTATATAATGCATTTCCAAACATCTAGTTAAATATCATTCATCGCGTATATTAAAGAAATGATTAAATAAGAAATTCTTATCATTACCCAAGGAAACCCAAGATACATAGCTAGTAGTAATGAGAAAAACTGGTAGTATAAGAGGCCTCCTATACTTATTTTATAGGACAACCAATGAGAACACCAAAAACCCAACCCATAAAAAAATTAATGGAGAGAGAAAGTATTTTTTCAACATTAAAATGAATTTTTAATACTATAAAAAAAATCTGATTGGTCTCCTACCATTTTTTCTATAGGATGCCTTCTATAAGATAGGAATCCAGTAATGAGGTCCTTACGCAGTTGATTAGTATCGTATCCAACTGTAATTAAAAACATTTAAAAACTCCTTTCCAGAGTCATAAATCATGCATTTCATCTCTCACAACGTGTTCCACTGAATTTACGTAGTAGTTCGATATATGTGCTTTCTCTAAAGTTGACCAAAGAACTTCCTTCTACACTAGATCATAATCCTTCTTCAAATCAATTAAAAACATATGGATATGCCTTTTTTTCTTTTAGCTATACTTCCTCATTGACCTCGTTATAAGAAAGCTAACATTTATTCAATATCTTCAAGGAATGAAACCAACTTTAACAAATGACATTTTCAGTACAGATTTAGTCTTCACTTAACAATATTCTTCCAAATATTCATAGTGTTCCACGTGAACGTAATAACTCTATAGATAATATTTGTTTCAGAAACGTCCTTGGCTTTTTAACATTGCATTATTCTTCACTAATGTATTGTTAATATAGTAATTAATCACGTAACTCTTTCCCCATACTTTTTCTAAACACTAATACAAATCTATGTGGCCAATACATATTTCTAATTTTCATAAAAAATACAACATTCGTCATATCCAATGTGCTACTCACTAGTCTAGACAATATCTCTTGTATTCATCAAACACGGCACTTTTGTAATTATTTATAAAGAAGTTTGAAAAATTATATTAATTTTCGACATTTTCATTTTTTATTAATGATGTACCATCATCACTCGTAATGCATTAATTGGTCTGGTTCTCTTCCTTTTCTTACCCTTATGTTTACAATTTATTGCCATTGATTTTCCCTTCTATAGTATATATCGTGTTGTAATTTATGTTAAGTATGTAAATCTGCCCTCTTAGACTTCTTCCTTAGTTTCTCGCTTGCTAACTTCTTTTAAATATATAGTTTTTTTTATCACTAGTTGACTGCTCAATAAATCTTCTTTTTCAGTTTTAAAGATTTTCTAAATTTATTTTTCGACCAATGTATATATATATATATATATATATATATATATATATATATATAGAGAGAGAGAGAGAGAGAGAGGTGAAGTTGGGCCTCGCCTCTCTCTCTAGGGTCAGCTCTCCCTTCTTACTAGAACCTTCCCCAGCGGCTGCCGCTGGGGGGAGGGAGCATCGCCCCTGACGCCTTCCTCCCCCTGGCCCTTCAACAGTTCACGGTGGTTTCCGAGTTATGAAGCGTGCATCATAGCGTTGGAGAAAGGAGGTTGTATTGGGCACCGTCTCGGATGCGCTGGGTGGCGAGGAGATGAGCAGCGTTGTGAGGATCAGTGTCTGGGCCAGATTTTGGCACTACGACATGTCGATTCCATGTCATTCAAGTGAGATGGATGGAGAGAGCCACTCCCAACCAAATCTGGATCATGTTTGCTGCTCCATCACGCTGGTGAAGAAAGGGTTTATCCTCCCAACCTCACCAACACCTCCTTCTCCTCCCTCTGAGGATACCTAGGCTTTCCTGGGTGGCGAAGGCCCTCGACTCTATCCTTGATGTCATCGTGGGACTTCGGCGGAGGGTGGGCCTATCGCTGGGTGAATGACCAGCTCGGCAGTGCACTTCCACCACCGACGAAGGCATAGTAACGATGAGACATCCTACATGGAAGTGCATGCACTTGGCTTGTCACCCTGGCGACTCATGTTGGTGATGTTCTCATGTGGCTCTCTACAGCCATGGGTACACCTTCAAGGTATTTGAGGACAGTGGTTGTTTCAGCCTAGTTCCCGATGCCCTCAAGGTGTTCGCTCAGGTGTTGGCCCTCACGGAGTTGTTGGGCGGTTCCTCCCCAGTCGTCATCCTCAGGCTCTCTTCTCCGGCTTGGGCGGGTTGCTTGGTGATGGTGACTGGTGTTGGTAGATGTTCTCAGTGGCTCCTCTGCCACTGCGGGTTGGAACACCCTTAAGGTGTTTGATGAGGTGCCTCGATGCAATCAAGTATTTCTATTTTTTGTTGTGTAAATAACGGATACCGATGATCAAGGACCCTTGCAGGTTAGCAACTTAACTGTAATGCGGGATGTTAGTTAGAAGGATCTCCCTAATCTTGGCATAGTACCACACTTAGTGGGTACTCTTAATAGATAGTTGGTGTTGTGCTAAGCATGAAGGAGTTAATTGGAGCTGCTTTTCCCTCCCACACTCTATTGTTAAAACACGCTGGTACTTGCTTCTCATATGGCTTGCTCAGCTTCTTATTGAGATGATGCTAGGGGTTCTTTTTTGGGTGTGTCGCCCACTTAGAAACCTAGATTTCTGGTAGCTGAGAAGGTCAGAAGCTTCAAGGCTAGCTACAGACAGGAAACTAGTTTTTGTTCTATGTCAAGCTGCTGTTACAACTTGTGGGTATGTTGAATGCATGTAATAGTGGCTTGTAATAGTCTTCTTCTGGTTGGAATTCTTGGACCTAGCTTGTTTAGTTAGATCGATCTTCTTAGTTTTGTTTCGTCTAGAAATCATATCGTTCCTCCTACGTGGGGATTTTGATCCTTGAATGAGCTTTTTAGCTCATGTAGATGTAATGGGGTACTTAGTGCCCAAAGTTTTGGTATTAATAGTAACACGCTTTTTGACCGACCATATATATATATATATATATATATATATATATATATATATATATATATATATATATATATATATATATATATATATATATATATAATGTGTGTGTGTGTCTGTGGGCATATATTTAATGCCCTCTTGGATAGCTACCAGTCCCCTATTTCGGTTATCTTTTTGGAGTTTCTTACTTTTGACATGTAGAGGGTTACTTTACCTTACAAACTGTTACTTTTCATAGATAGATAGTTACATTCACAACAGTTATAAACACACACACACATACAAACACACAAATATATATATATATATATATATATATATATATATATATATGGCTAAAAGAATTGTGTACCCAAGTACATGTAGCTTGCATGTACCTGCCTTCATTTATGATGATTCAAAAATTAAATGGCACTATCCAACCTTATGGATGTGGTGTATACCACTTAGATAAGATGTGTATAAAAAATCACCAACATCTTATATTCATAGATCATCCGATGAAAGAATTTGTGTGTTATCTAATCAACGGTAAGTTGTAGAAATTATAGAAACCGTTGGATGATATATTGTTATATCTAATGATCTATACAAGATATTGGTATGATTTTTTAAAAACATCTAATCTATATAATTTTGAATCAATCCATATGGTTGAATTTTATTAACATGCTCCACATATGTCATTTTAATGGCCGGTACACATAACTTACATGTACCGGTCGGTACACACTTCCTAACCTCTCTCTCTCTCTCTCTATATATATATATATATATATATATATATAATTGTATATTTTTTTATAGCTGCTGTGAATGTAACTATCTATTCATGAAAAGTAACAGTTTGCAAGTTAAAGTAACCCTCTACATGTCAAAAGTAAGAAACTCTAAAAAGATAACCGAAATAGGGGGTTGGTAGCTACCCAAGAGGGCATTAAATATATGCCCCCCCCCCACACACACACACACACATATATATATATATATATATATATATATATATATATATATATATAGAGAGAGAGAGAGAGAGAGAGATCCTTACAACCATTGATTCATAAAAAACACTTGCAAAATCTTGTAAAATTAAATATCATATTGTTCCACTTGGTGTTAACCTTTTTCATCTAAGTTTCAAGTGTCTTCCTTGATAAATATCATAAATGTCATTTTTTTATCTCTTATAAGGTCCCACACCCTGATTCTTCTATCTTGAATGCCCTTCTTCTTATTGTTGTTGATTTTTATGTTGTGATAAAAAGGCACTCTGACCTATGACTGGTGGTGATTGCTTTCTGATCACATATGATCCTTTCTTATGCTTCAATTGTAACGAAAAGTATTTGTTTGACTTCAATATTTTGACTCTTCAAACAAGTTATGGGTGTTTACAAAATAAGTTCATAAGAAAATACAAAATTTAACATCAACTTCCCTAATTAATTCTTACATCTATATAGAATCTGTCGTTTACTCTCTTATATAAAACATAACTACTTCTTACATAGTGATTTAAATGATTCCTAATAAGTATATTCTCCTCTATTTGTATTCTTTGCATCAACAAATCCATGTTACCCTTAAAGTATTTCTTATTCTTCTATATAATGCAAATATGGGGAGGAAAAATATAACTATTATTACCAATAATTGCCCCAAATGATCTCAATTTCTAACCTTTATCATCTATTATTTTTGAATTGACATATTCATCCTCATTTGTCTCATCAATAACAATCAATTTCCATAGTAGATCCCTGCATAACATTGTATATAAGGTTTCATACCTTGCACTTCAATCTAGCTTCATCTTTTCTATGTTTGCTATATATTCCCAATTTACTACAAATAAACTTTATTTTTATTCTTATGATTATGATATCCACTATGTCTAGAGAGTATCATGTCAAAGATACAACATTCTAAGATCTTTATCTGATCTGTTGTCGTAGATTCACTTCTTACCTGCCTCTATCCAAAAGGATGTAAGAAATCTTACATATTTTTTTACCACATCCAGACAATGATATAGCAGAATTAGCTTCTTTCTTAACCCTTGTTCAATGTGTAGAAACCCTTGCTTGTCCTTCAAATCTAACATTGATTTTTTATTTTTACTTTTTTCATTTCTGAGGAGCAATGGTCCAACTCTATCATAGAACTATGAGCCCTATCATTGAACCACGAAGGGAGCATTTAGTCGTTGCTACAAACATTCTATTTGGGTTCTCTAGATGGGTATAGAATCCACTACATACGGCTAACAAACCAATTAGATTTACTAATTAAACCAAATGACAACGGATCTATCGTGTGAGTAATTTGAAGCTATTTGCACATTTATCAGTGTACTCGGGTGCCTATGCAGCACATCGTTAGGCATGGACACTCATCTTATGAAAAAACTACTAGAATTCATTTTTTAGGAATATTGCTATAAGAGTGTTATAGTAGTAGTTAGCTAAATACTGACCCTTCTTATTTGTTAGACTTGGGTCTAGCTACCCTGATATGTAAGAATAAAATTTATATTTGAATTATTTCACATAGGCCTGCTATGTTCTTATTTTGTTGAAGGGAGAACAATTCCACTATGGCCAATTGCATATGATTTTGAGACTTCTTATTCTATTTTAATTTGCTAAATAATAATAACAAAAGGTCTAACAATCATAGTTGTTAATTTTGAGCAATTCGAGAAAGGTAAGAAGCCCAGATTGCCAAGTCACATGGAGCACAACCACATTGCTTCGGAACGTGAACTGTATTGGTAAGTTAAAATTAATGCTACCTATTCTTAGTTTGCAGCAATTTAGCTCCAGTAAAGTACATATCCTGAGTAAACTTGTAAACATGTCTTTTCCTTTGATATGCACAGAAACGTAGTGAAAGGGAGTTGGGTTAGGCAGCAAGAAAGTAGTGGTGATATGTTTTATGTCCATGCACGTACGTGCCAAGTTGTTAGCCGCGTGTGCACCCCTTCCTTGCCATGTTTTTGCTTTAATTTTGAGATCTCATTCGAAAAAAAAAAGTTCTTTTTTATCAATGGCTTTAAGGACCATAATCCATATGCGGAGTTTGATCTCTACTGCTACTTGGTCGACCGGAGCGCGACAGATTACACACCCATCCTCCATTTTATCATGGTTATCTCGTTTTTTTACTCGGGATGACAGTGCCATATATCTGGTCCCCTTACATGTGCATGAACCACTGGTGTCATGGCTGGGTGACATAGAAAGTAAGGAATCAAGGGAGAGAGATGGGATTTTCTGCTGCTGGTAGTGGTGGTTGAGCAAGACGAGGGTACACGATTAGCTATTAATCCTTGCCTCAACTACCACTTCAGCACGAGTTCGACCTAGGATATCAGAAATCTATGGCCACACTTTCTGCCTACCACTTCAGCACGAGTTCGACCTAGGACATCAGGCCTCACTTTCTACTTACCACTTGCCAAGTAGCATTTACACGTCTAAGAAGAAGACGGAGATGAAGAAGGGAAAAGAAAAAGCCTAGCACATGCCAATCACCAATACTAGCTACCCCAAGTGCGTTTTTGTCGCATTCTTTTTCTTAAATACATCTCCAATGTGGCAAGGTGTGCATCATTCGCGACTAGTCAAAGGAGCGACGTGTGATGGTTCTACCTGGTACATATGCAGCAGGACCTTCTGTTGTTAAAAAAGAACGCATGGTGCAGATTTGTATATTGACCAAACATGCGGCGAGGTCATATAGCTCCTTTTTTTTTATAAAAGTCAAATCCATGGAATATTAGTCCAAAATTACAATCCCCAAATCGGAAAAGAACGGTAAGACGTTAATAAAAGGGAATGATAACATATTTAGTGATGAACTACTTGAAGTACCATGATTACAAGGTAGAGTGATAAGGTTACTAGAAAGTTCTGTAAACTAAGGGGTAGACATAACAAGCCTCATGCTTATCTTGTAAAATGATACAAATGAGTCCATGATCAGTGTTTATTTTCTCCTTTGAGAATTTATTCGACAGAGAAGGTTCTTTGATGGTCCTCGTTCTCTATAGATGTGTTGCTTTTGCTTCTCTGATAATTGCTCCGATGTCAATATCCATTTTAAGAATAAATAATATTATTATGTAATATATATATAAACTTCTTTAGAAAAATAGTTCATGTTAAGTGCTTTTATTTTAAGTTATTTTGGTTTTGGTATTTGATTGAAAAGGTGTTTCAAAGAGATGTGATGAGGGGACAAAGAAAGAATAAGTATTTTGTAGATTCTTTTAAAGATCCATGAAGCAGATAGACAAATGGTCCTACAAACCCTTTTTTTGTGAGATTGACACCAGTAAGGATTTTCTTATGTCCTATTAGAAAAACAAGGACTTCTAATTTAGGACATTTGATTTTTTAAATAGTATAATATTCTGATTTCATTCTTGAATTGATAAAACGTGATTATATGTCTTTTGACTTATAGTTTTTTTACCAAATTTCCAATTGATATTGTTGGAGGTGTTTGTTTCTAGTTGGTTGGTTATGCTTTCAATGTCAACACTACAAAAGTGATTAAAGATAAATCTTTTAAAAAGGTTTGATATGTTTCAGACAGCAAGAAGGTAGGCTATTTCCATGTTGATCTTTTTATAGGTTTAAGGATTTAAATGCTCAAAAGTATATTGTTAGCACATCGGCCTTCAAGACATGAGAGGCATGGTGAGTTTGTATGTTTTGTTAAGGATTTTTACTCTGTAGTATTTTGCAATATTAAAATTTCTGTAGATGGTCTTTTTTGAAGCATAAGGAGACAAAAGTCTTATGCATGAGGCAGTGAAAGTGTAATCTGATATTAATAATGCATTCACCTTCATTTTTTAGGGAACAAATATTTTCCCATATGAATAGGTAAATCGTTCATTGTTTTATATGCTTACCCAGAGAAGGTTTCACGTGATATAGATTTTTTATTTTATATTTTAGAGGGGTGGGGATACAACTTTGAAATGATGTCATAAGTGGTGTTAGGGAGCTGTCAAGAAGAGTTTTTTGGCGTGCTAGGCATACACATTTTGAATCTCATGCACTAAATCTATTTTAGATGACCAAGACAATGGGGTTCTGACGAGTTGTGGGAAATTTACTCGAGGAGATGGAAAGACCTATATAGTTTGAGGGAAGGATTTAACGTTATAATTAAGAAATTTTTTATATTTATCCATATCAAGTTGCATGATATTTTATTATTTTGGGAGATAGAGAGAATGGTGTCATCCACATATTTAATAATATTTTGCTAATAAGGTTGAGGTGAAGAAATCAGTTGATTTTGGACTCCTTAATGTATCAACTTGGAAAGTAAAAAAGAGACAAGAATGAAGAGACAAGGTGAGAGGGGATCACCTTGCTTGAGCCCATTTATGCTGGAAAAGAATCCAAAAGAATTAATGATGAGATATATAACTCATATTTGCCAAATTATCCATTAATGATGACACATGCACAAAATGGTGATAAGAGAAATGATGTATGAAAAATTATGTGGAGTCAGTTATGACACAAAATGTGGAGTTAATTTAACTTTTTTAGTGACAAGTTGTGTAAGTTTGTAGAAGCGGGAAGAAAAAGCATATTTGATGTGAGGTTGTTGTGTTTATTTGATCTTTGTACCAAGAGAGAGAAAAGTATAGAGGAGGAGGGAGATAGTGAGAGATAGAAATTTAAATTAGAATAAGGAGGGAGGGAGATAGTGGGAAGAAAGAGAAATTTTATACAAGAAGGGAAGAAGTAGTGGGCAAAGATAAAGAGATAAATAGAAGGGATAAATGAAGGAAGTAGTATAAAGAGAGAGAAAAATAGGGAGAGGGAGGGGGAAAGTAGTAGGGGAGAGAGAGAGAAAAAAAAGAGGGAAGAGGGAAGTAATTTAAAGAAATAGAATGAGAAAAAGGAGGGGTGAGGGAAGCAGTGGGAAAAATGGAGAAATGTGATAGATGGACGGAGGATGTAATAAGAATAAAGAGTAAGAGAAAAATAAGAAAGAAGAGAGAAGAAGTAGGATGTAACATATTAATATGTGGCGATTAACATATTATAACACAACCCAGAAAAATGGATAAGGTAAGTATTGGGAAGAGAGAGAAAGAAAAAAATCAAAACAATAGGAGAGAAGAGGAAAGTAGTGGGAAACAACACATTAATATATACTAGAAACCACATTATAACACACATGGACACAAATGGAGGAGTATAGTAGGATGAGAGAGAAAGATAAAATAGAAGGGAGGAGGGAAGTAGTGGAAATTTATACATTAATAAGTGATAACAATTACACTGCAACACACATGAACACAAATGTAGGATGGAAATTGTGGGAAGAGAGTGAAAGAGAAAAACAAGATGGAGGAGGGAAGTAGGAAATAATACAATTAGTAGAACAAAATATATGAGGGTTTTTAGATAGTGAATTTGAAAAGTCTATTACAAAATGAAGTGGTGGAATTGGCATATTAGGTAACCATCTCTTAATTGGATAAAAGTGTGATTTTTTTTACCATCGCTTGTATTTAAGCTATAATAACAACATATTGCATATAATATCAATGTAACATCTTAATATGTGTGTCTTTTATAGGGATTTGTGTGGCATGGAAAGAATGTCTATTTGAGGATTTAATTGAGAGACATGCCAAACATGTAACTTGTAGTGTTGTATACTTGTGTCATGTGTGTGGTTATCATACAATACACATGCCTAGATTTCATGCAAGATGTATAATTTGAACCTCTAATTTTTAGCCATTGCAATATTTTTACCATTTCCAATCAAATCTCAAAGATAAAGAATTTGGACTAGCCTATTTGTCATTGATCATCAACTAAATGTTATTTTTGTTGTGGTTTAACTCAACTAACTATTGGGTTTAACTTGGTTCAGAAAAGAGGAAGGGCATGATGAATCTTTGGTAGGAGATAAGAAATGCAAGTTGTTTTTATAGGATTCACAAAAACATATACAAGTTGAGACTAGACATGGGTGTCAATGCTATGATAACTACCTTTTCTACTAGTGAATCATGTATCAACAATACAACTGTGATAACCTGACTTTTCTCTCTCCTCCATGGTACTCCTTTTCTCTCATCCAACTGCCTCTTACTCAATCAAATATCAACTCTATAGTATGAATGTGAGGATGACCTAATTCAGTGACCTCAATGATCATTAGCACAGTATGTGACTTTGACGTGAGTATTGAACTATAGTTCACACTTTAATGATCACCACATTACAAGTATAATGGAACCTAATAATTGCAATCTTTTTAATCTATTATATATTTCATATTATATATCTTTCAATCAGCTTTCCAATGGTAGAAGAATCATGTCAATCAGACATTTGTAGCCCAAGATATGGCTTTTCAAAATCAGCTCGAATTTCACATGAATTACTTTGATCTAGCTTGTTTTAGGCCTTAATGGGCCGAAAAGGGGAGGGGACACGGCCCAGTCGCCACCCCCACTCTTGAAAACCCTAGCACGTTGTTCCTTTTGATCATTGGATCAAATCAGCCCAGGATCCAACGACTGTGGATCCATCCTCGCCGGTCCTGTGGTTCAGCGATGGTGGTGCTGAGCCTGTGTTTTGCTGGGAAAATCACCCCCCCTCCCATGCCCTTTTGCCTGAGATTTAAAGCGTGAGACCCTCTGCGATTCTTTTGCCTCATTTTCCTCTCCTTTTCGTGTCCTAGGGCGCCGCCAGCAGCTCTTCCCTCGTCCCCTTGTTCATGGTGCCGCCAGGGAACCTGCCTTGGGTGTCTCTCCTCCTCACATCCGTAGGAAGAGCTGACGATGGGTATGAGTCCGCCCACCTTCCCTCGGTGTGGGCGGCAAACTTTGGGGGTCATCCCCTTCTTTCTCTACGCCGTACCCCACCTCTGGCTAGCCATGTTGCTGCTGTGTGCTGCCCAGGAAGCCACGACCCTGGAACTGGGTTGATGATGAGGCCGCTACCATTGGATACCAATCTGACGATCACTTCCCCTCTCACACCCTCTCTTTCTGCTGTGAGTGGGCATGCCCCATCTTGGCCACTCGATTGTAGGTGGTCCATGAAAGACATGCCATCGACGGTCCTAAACATCGCATAAATGAAGGTGACTTTCCCTCTTCCAGCTAATATAGTTTTAATACATATCTTCAAAAAATCATATCTCTTGAACCCCTTGGCCAAATGATACAAACCAATATATCAAATCGACGAGACCTACACATTGGAACTAGTCTCATACCCTAAGTCAAATGGTTGTTCTCTGATTTTTTGGAAATACTAGCATTAGTCATGTTTGAGAACATTTATTCACTATTATGATCAAATCTTGCATCTTTAATGACTATTCACTCTCATAATCATGAAATCAGTAATTTTTACTCACCTTGAACCAAGTTGAGCTCCTAAGCTCCCCTTTTGATCCATGGTTGTCCCTAATGCATGTTGTAGCTTGTTCATGGACTTTAATGCATGATTATGATGAAGTTTGAATCTTTGATATACTTATAGCCTCCTAAGAATCAAATCATTAGCTCTTTTTCTCTTGTGACCCTAATGAGGGCCCTAATTAACCCATTGTTCATGAATGACCTCAATTGTACATATGTGCCTACTGGACTATAATGATGAACGTTACCCCAAATTGCTAATCTTGTTGCTAATGGACAACCACCTAATCTTGTTGTGTGTTTCTTATGACCTTATGTTGTTGATCCAAACCATCCCTTATGCTTGGATCTTATTCTTTGATGATCATTGACCTTGATTATTCTATTGTGAGTCGTTTGACCCTACAATGCATGTATATGCTTTAAATCTTGTTATGTTTATAGAAAGAGCATGGAATGTCATGATGACCTCTAGATCAACACAATATCATATAATGAACTAATAAACAACTTGGAACCCATCTTGGCCAAAACCCTAAAATGCATCTAATTAGGGTTAATGATGAGAATCTAATACATATATATAATCTTGTTGTTAATCAGGTTTGATATGTGGCTAGATGACAAAGGATATGTTAGGTTGTGAAATCTGTAAATCAGGTATGGGCCTTATCTAGTTATATGACTACTTCTTTCTTGCTTGAAAAGACATATATTGTATGCTTGTTTGTCTATTTTCTCAAATATTGCCATGTAGTATTCCTATGTCTTACTCGATGTTTGCCTCGTCATTTTTATAACTTGAACACATATATAGATAGAACTCCATTATAATATTGTTGATAAAGGGTTAACTCTTGGTTACGACCTTGAGGTCCCTCTCATATAAAATGGGTTAGCTAAGCTTGAGCACCCTTACGGACCCTTCCGATGGGAAGATGGTCAAAGGCCTTAAACATGCTTGATATTGTTGATATAATGGAGTGAAATGACATAAAATATGGTTTCGCATTTGTTAAAGAATTAACTTGTTTATTCTTATTCGTTTAGTCTTGAAATCTTTTCAAAATTATGCAAGTCATTATATATATGTGTATTTTTCAGCCCCATACTCAACACCTCATGTGTTGACCCATTTCTCGTATGTTGTTTTTAGGTTCAGAGATGGCTAGAAGGTTGATGGGCTTGGTGAGCTATGCTAGGTGTACTTGTTGTAAGATCTAGATATAGTATACATGAGCAGACTTGTACAAAGTGACTCTTGAACATGTAATTCAAATCATGTAATATAATGATGTTTCTTAATATATCTTGTTGATTGTTGAGATTATGTTGGTGCATTTATCTTGTTATCTGTTCATGTGTGCTAAGCTTTACGCTTCTGCATTTTGCCTTTGGTATACGTTTGGTTCATGGACTGGGATTCCGGTTCCGTGACAACAACAACCTCTAGTACTCTCAATTGACATTGTCCATATATAGAAGTTCCAAAAAAAAATATTTGAATCTTGAACTAGAAATTAAATCATGCTCTGTGGACTTTTTTCAAAAAAGTGAAATAATATTATATTATCAACTACAAAGGGAGATAGCTTCAAATAGGATTTTATTCCATATATGTAGTTGGTTAAGATGTAGCTATACTTTTTTGGGGGAGGTAATAGCAGAATTTAGGGGTTGGTGGGTTAGTTACCAATGACATGGTGCCTTGTCGATTGAGAAATGATTTATGAAGATTGAATTTGTAAATAAATTGGATCTGTCTACAAAATTGTAGGAAGTTACAATACCATATAAATTGGATGTCAAGGTGGATCATTAGAAATAAATCATAGGTATTTGGACCATTGTCACCACTACTTACAAAGAGGATTTCACATCTTTTCTAAGGTTCAAGTCCCCCTATGCCTTGCCCATATCCCAATATTGGTGTAGTCCATAGGGTTGTTGTTGTGCATTGCGTTTTAGTTTTTCCAATAAACATCTCTTGTTGGTAAGATAGATTGTATACCATGGTGAGTATTAAAACCCCCTATAAGATATTTGTTCTCGATATGACTATTGAATTTGGATTTGGTGAAATTGTTTGATTGATACACTAGTGATGAATCATTGGATGCACAATGAAGAAGGTCCTTCACATACACTAGGACCTAAAGATATATATATACACCTTTAAAGTAGTGATAATACAAAAGAAGCTACTCCTCTAAGGAGATTTTTTTAGGGTTTGTAGAAGTCTTATTCTTTAACATTCTTAACTATATTGTGGAAGTGGGTGACTATATTTTCAAACGTAAATGAAAACGTTTTTAACTTTTGGATGGCTTACCATTTATAGATCATTATTATGTTTCAAAAGAAGGCTACTTGTGGTTTTTGTTGATTACACTTCATTTTTTTTAGAATAAGAACATGGTTTGAGATATATAAAGAAGACAAGATAAGTATCTATATTCTATCAGAATTGGGAACTTTTAGATAAGTTACCTAATTATTATCAATCTAGACATATAATCTTTAATTATAATGCATATGACTTGTTTCCTCCAATATATGGTAAATTTTAGTAATATGTGTGGAAAAACTAGAGTGTCATATGTGTGTGTTTAAATCAAATTAGGAATGTTACAACTCAATATGTTGATATATTATAGACTAACTATAAATAAAGATGACTTGTGATTTAGGATATTGAATAGTATTCCTAGAATTAGGGGCCATGACCTTGATGAATACCTCAAGGATATGTTTTCCCATCAATAATATGTTCTAATATAGCCTCCTAATCTTCTTGCCATTGTCATCAAATAAACATGATATACTTTGTAGCTAACACACACCATAGTAGGGTGAACATGTACATATCTTTTCTATGCTACCATGATCATACATCAGATAGGCTACGATATCATATAGAGTATACTCAGAGTAGAGTAGAGGAAGAATTCCATTTTCCCCCACTTCCATCCCTCCCTTGGAAGGGGATACACATATTTTATTAGTTCACATACCCCCCTAGGCATTTCCTTTGGTCATCCTTTTCCCTTTTCCACTAGTTTACATTAATGGTCATCATCCTACAAGACCACCACTCTATTTAAGATTTTGTTTTCTTTTAGACTCTTCCCCTTTTGGTGAAATATGCTTTACCCATTTGTGGGCTTTTAGCCGTCCTATGATATTTCCAACCCATACAGACCCATATATATTTGGCATATATACTGCTTCTGACGTTATTTAATAAATATATTGATGGCATAATGTATTGAGACATTAAGAAAAATAACTTGTATCTGTAAAAAGATATAGAAATATTTTTATCTCCTAAAAGATGTATCAAGTAAAAGGACTTCCATATACAAGGTTGTGTATAATAACAACTTTTCAGACTATGTGTTGAGCTTTTATTCTTAAATAGTCATAGTAATCTTGGAGAGTAAGCACTTGTCATGTTATTATATGTATTTCCATATAGCATTTTGCCCATTTATTGAATGACTAGTATTTAATTAATTAGTTATTTCATTCAGAATAGAAATGTTATTGTTATGGTTGTTATTCTGATATCCTAAAATAGGGATATGTCTAATATATTATGTATCATAAAGAGATGAAAAGTGGAGAGACTTGACCAAGTTTGATGAAATTGCCTATTTTTGTTCATATTAATAGGAATTTTAGAAAGACAATTTTAGTACAAAGATGGTAACTAGTACATATAAGTTGTTTTCACAAAATATGTTAGTTGGTTCAATGCCTAGGCATGCTAGTTTTCTAGTCAAATGCTACTTGGATAAACCTTTGAAATTAGTTCAATTACCCATAGGTTGACCCCTTTACTCTAGATTTTGGTGTAAAAGTTGATGACTTTCTAAAGTGGACTCATAGCAGCACCTACCTTTAAATAAGAGTGTGTTGTAGGTTGGCCTGTAGATGATCGTATATAAAAATTAGTGACTAATATAAGTGTTCAATCTAATGTCTACTAGTTATATTATTTCATTGACTAAAAGTTAGGTAGACCGACTACCGCTTGCATAAGATTTTATGGTTTTTTCTTACTCACAGCTTCAACTTCATGCTTCTTCCCTTCTTTTATGCAATGTGCATGATAACACTTGAATTCAGATATCTATTCTAAGTATTTATTTATGATTTTGTGTCATTATAGTCTTAATATGTCCTAAATAACTATAGAGACTTATCTTTTCATAATTTATAATCTTTTAGAGATAAAGTCACTCAACTAGCAAATTTCAGGACATCCAGACACCGAGTCTAAAAATCCATCTATTCTCTAAGATTCATCCCCAACACACGATTTTTGCAGCGTCTAGACTTCTATCTGTAGTGACAGCGACACTCGGCGTGGTCGGGCCCAGCCAGGAACAATTGGGTCGAGAAGGAAAAGTCGTGGCCACTACACTCTTTGCTAACACGCCAATCATTTGTACCGTAACACAAAGTAACCACTACCGAATCTCATCTTCCATGACCGAGACGCCTGGCGTGACCGTGCCAATCCCAAAATGGTCAGGCTGAGGACAACGACCAGTAGCCTTCTCGACCACGACAACCATCTCAACCGCGACAATCGTCATGACCGCGACATGTCTCAACCGCTACACCCGGCACGGTCGGGCCAAGACCAGGGTAGAGATCAAGACAGGTATCGTGACCACTTGTTACATACGCTCTGCCTTCACCTATAAATACCACCCCTCGCTACCTGGAGAGGGGTTACACATATTTTTTGGTTGTTACAGCCCCGTGGGAGAGTTTGAAGGTCCAAAAGGGCTGAAGTGCTCATCCTACATCCATCCCTTTGGTTTGGTTCCATCTATCATTATTTTCCACTACCATTCACCCATTTCCTACCATTCCCACCATTTTCACCTCCATACACCCATTAAGGTACTATTTGGGGCAGAATTGAAGAGAAAGGAGGCCAAGAAGCCCAAACGACCAAGGAGGACAACCCAAAGATGAGATTTGGCCCATACAAAGGCTGCGAGAATCACCTCTCCTCTATGGGCTAAATATATTCTTCTTCTCCTTTCTTCTACTGTTCTCCTTTGTTTTTGTACAAATGATATTTTTCCATCTTTGTTGGGTGTCAACTATGCTTATCCATGGCTAGTTGAGCTCCTTCTTGGCTATATAGTCCATTTTGGGCATATTTATGTACTTTTACTTTAAGCAAGTAGTTTTATTCCAGATCTGGTATGTTTTCTATTCTATCTTCTCTTTCTGGTTATGATTGCTAATTTGGTTGATCTATTTCTTACTTGAACTTCTATTTCTTTCTATATTGAGAGATCCATTATATAAATAGATAAGAGAAGGTAGTTTGAATCATAATATGAAAAGAGAATGGTTCAAGGTGATCTATACAAAACTACAGAATTGGGCACGATCGGGCCCACCGTAAGGTTCTGTCTAGATCATACTTGTTCCTAGCATCCCAGAATATTCTAGACCTGAGAGGATATCTGGAATATTCTATTATCCTTGGAAGAGGTTTCATATCATTAATGAGTTTTAGTCACACTGTGTGAAAGTGAGTGGGATGATCCCACAGGAACAAATGCCACATAACAAACTATGTTTTGGATGTAGGTTGCTTGTTGAGGTGTTTAATGGTTGTCTATGTCTGAGAACGGGTGCATAGACTATCCAACTTGTGGTTACATAACTACTTCTCTCTGATTAGTAGAATCTGACAGACTTTGTTTTGTTTTCTTTACTTTACTTTATTTTGTTTTGTTTTGTTTTATCTCATGACAATATGCTAGACTACTTCTAGTTTCATACTTTCATCAACAATCAGATTGGCTTATCTGACATAAGAGTGAGATCATAAGCATCATAAGCATACCCCACGTCCCTGTGTTTGACCTTGTATATCTACTTTGACCCTTTAATAAATTTGCAGGGGTCGTTGAAGGTTTTAGGTTATAAATTTAAAAGTCTAATCACCCTTTGGGACATGACCAACTTTTTGGTGTCGTTGTCGGGGACATGGTTTTATACGTTTACATGCCCAAAGATTCTATTAAGTCATCCTTAATCCTTTTTATATATGCATAGTTCTCTTTTTTTACACATACTTGTTCATATAACTTAATAACTTTCTTTTTCTTATACTTTTACAGCCATGGACCTTTGTTCAGCAAGGCAAATTATCTTGTCCACCTATCCTCCCAAAGTTTTCCACAGTTTGAAATGTTGGCAAATAATTGAAATCCGTTCTCTATAGCTAGTCGAGCTATATTCACCCCACCATCACCATACTTAGACGTTTCAATAAAGGAAATTGTCGACCAACCTTCAACTTTTGTGTTTTCATGGGATCAAGAATTGGTCAGAGCAGTAGAGCTAGCTGGAGAAAGTATCAATGCATTCTCCTCCTCCTTGGCTCCTTATCTCCAAGAACATGTCGATCTGCTTCAGCAACTACTAGAAAAGTAGGATCATCATCTCCAAGTAGCCAATGAGGTCGCAGAATGCAGTAGAAGTATACTTCAAACTGTTGAACTAGGATTCCTCTGAAAGTATCAGTTTGATATAGCGGATCCCCAACAGAAGTGTATGGAAGAATTGATGGATCTTGAAAGCATTGTTGCTCAAGTAAAACAACTTTATGATAAGGATGTTGAACAAGGAAGGAGACTTCAAGAGCTCATCAATTTGGTTACCATCCAATTACAAACGCCAACACACAAGCATGAAGATTATAGTCATCAGAACCATTCCATTGGGCATAAATTGGAACTTGCCTCACCATCCTATTCAGACCACTAACTGGATTTGCCAGGATTTTTCTGTGAAGACCAACCCACATGGGGAAGCCCTTCATTTTATCTAGATAATTCAGCTGATCAACCAATGGAAGATACAAACCACACATATGGATGGTTAGATGATGATGATGATGATGATGAATCTTATCCCCACCAGGGCAGTCAAACGACCTCACATCAAGAAGGTCAGTTTGAGGATCTTGAATCATACGTGACCCAGACCAAGGTGATATCTCTGATATTGAGACTTGTCACTTTGCTTTGAGCAGTGCGCCGATCATGGTTTGGGACAATTTGTTTGATGAGGATGGTGACGACAATTCATCTCAATGGAGTGAGTATACTGATGAGGATGAACTTGAGTAGCATGTTTTGACATTTTCCACAATCCCTTTTTAAGGAAAAGTTGACATCAAGGGAGTAGGATGGACAATCCACTACAACATGGCTATTGAGCATGAGGATACCCCAGACCCCATTGATTGTGATAAAATTGGGGTGGTAGAACCAAAGACAGATTCACCTGGGGGTACTTATTGTTCAAAAGATGGTTGGATGACTCAAACTGTATGTGAGAATTTACCCGAGCATCCAACCTCAAGTTTATAGGTGGAGAGAGAAGAGAGGAGTCCTCTACAAAACTTCCAACCTCTCCCCTCCATTTCATCCTGTGTCAAAATCCTAGGGCTTGCCTGTCCAGATTCATACCTTTATGGGTACCTTGAGGATGATATGCTGAAGAACTCATTTCAGTGCAGTTCAAGTTAATCATAACATAGATGTGAATTCACGGAGTCACCGGGTTTCATTCCTTTTCTTCAGACTCAGAAGGGCTCAAATCTCTGCTTATTTTATTCTTACATTGTGGACCCCATCAGCATGACATAGGTAATGCAGATCTCAAAACTACAGATTTGGGATCTAAGTGTATGAGTTGTAGGAAAGCCACCCCCTATTACCTACATAATATTTCTTTAATTTTTATGCATAATAAAGACAATATCTTTCCTCTAATTGTTTAATTTTAATTTTCTTTGCATCATCTAGATTTTCTTTAT
This sequence comes from Alisma plantago-aquatica, assembly GCA_963693085.1. NCBI lineage: Eukaryota > Viridiplantae > Streptophyta > Magnoliopsida > Alismatales > Alismataceae > Alisma > Alisma plantago-aquatica. The sequence goes on along the minus strand of OY856412.1, from coordinate 1,077,576,312 downwards.
TTCATGTTATATGCACTCCTTCCTTTTTCACCTGGACAGTTGCTATTGGACTATAATTTTGAATAAAAGTTAATTAGTATATCTTTTTGTTCTACTATGGTGTTTCATTATGACACTATTTTCATCACCTTCCACCCTCATTTTCTGCTTAATCCAGATTTTGAGACATCTGGGCCCACCCAATCCAACCTCGGCATAGTTGGGGCCCTCCGTGTTTTTGTCCGGATCTTTTACTTTTCAGTCAATAGTCAAAAACGGCTATTTTAAAAAACATTCTCCCGACATGACCGTGCCCAGTTGTGACCGTGTCAGATGTTGTGCTGTGGTGACCAACTACTTTTTGAACACAGACCTTGATCAATAGTCAAAAGTTGGTCAAACCGACAAGATTGTCGACCTGACTACTTGACGTGTTAGTTTGTCTCTGACTTTTCCATCTTTTGACCGAGTTTTCTCACTTTTGAATGAGTTTTCTACCTTTTTTCAACTTTCCCACCCTGTTAGAACGGTCGGGCCCTGCCCCGTCATGGTCGTACTGAGGCTGCCACATAGCTCTCTGGCCTATAAATAAGTATGGGCCAATCCTTTCTTTCCACACCATCTCCCTCGCTTCCCTTCTCCCATAGCCAAACCCCACTTGTGGCCACCACCATTTTCCCTCTTGTCTTTGCTTCCTCCACCGTCTAATTGACTAGGGAACGACCAAGGCAGTTGATAACACCCTTTTTGGGGTTATTTATGGCCTATATTTTGTTGTCAAAACTGCCCTCTAAACTATTTTTCCTATCAATTTCGTTATGTTTTGGACAAAACTAATCTGCGCTACGCTCTGACCAATTTTGCATCCTTTTACAGAGTTTTTCCTTGTCTTTCCACCAAAAAGGCCCGTCCCGGCCCATGAACGGCGTTTACATGCATCGGCCCTCCTACCAGTCGGCCGACACGCTCATTTCCCATCACGCAACAGCTCGACACAGCCGCTGCGTGACACGGGTGTGCTGCGCAAGGAAGCTCCGCCGGGCGATACGCCGCTTACCCGACATGGAGTTGTACCCACCACGACTGCTCTCCCGATGAAGCGTGTCGCGTGATACAAGCCACCCACCGCCAGGCGCCCACCCATCACGACTACCCGACACGCCTGCAACCCGGCACATGCTGTGCCGGGCAACACGCATGTTGATCGTCCCCGAAGCCGTGCTAATGGAGCCGATGAAGGACACGTGGTGCTCGGAGAACCGCAACTTCTTCCAACCGCTGCCTATAAATAGCAGCTATAGGACTCTGATGGGACGGGTTGAAAAACCCTAGCGAAAGCTAACCTAGGGAAGCTTCGGGAGCTAGTGTGACACGTTCCAAGGGCATACGGGGCAATACTAGGTGAGCACACCCCCTACCCGAGAGGGGCGGGAGTGGTTCACTTAGGCCCCGTCCCGGTAGTCGCAGCAGCCCGATACGACCAAGAAGGCCACCCGATGTGCCAGGTTCCTAGATGGGCTCTTACCCGAGACGGTTCGCCCCTACAATCGATACAAGGAACCTGATAACCTAGGTCGTCTCCAACCCGGCACGATATCGAACCCGATACGGAACACCCGTCATGGTGTGCCGCCCGAGAAGGTGGTACCCTAACCACGACCGTATCGGGTAGGGTGCCTTGACTGATATGCTCACCCGTCATGGGATACCGCCTGACAGGGCTGGCCGCCCGACACGAGCATGTTGGCCAGAGCTCCCACCCGGTATCGGGTTAGAGGTACCTTAGGGGGTCTGTTGTTGTATGTCGCCCTCCTATATCAAGGAGGTGATACCTATCTTCCCTTTTTCAATCATTTTCTTTCTTTATTTATACAATGTAACTAAACCTTTTATATAATGATCATGCTAATGGAATTAGTGGAGTTTTAATACCTATTGCTCTGTGTTTGGTCTCTTTTTGTTGGATGAATTCTTTTTAGCATCCGAACTCTAGCTTGTATGCTTGGATCATGTTTTTACTAGCCATCGAATCGTGTTTCCGTTGTAACTCCCTCGAGAGAGATGTTGTAACTCTAGCATTTGGTCTGATCATGGAGTACGCGAGTACACAGGGTCAGAGTTGCTTCAGTTATCTTTCCACTCCAACCCAAGGCCGCTACCCTTGAGAGGGTGTGTTGCTGCTTAGTTGGAGGTACCCTCTTTGAGAGAAGGGGTACTAGATGTTTTCTACTGCCGCTTGTTATGGTTACGTTTTCTTCCTTTGTTCCTTACCCAAGAAATAGTGTTATCTCCTCCAGTTCTGCTGCACAAAATTCCTAAAAATTGATGAAATGCCAAAACCTTATATCTTCCTTATAACTCCAGTTGGAGATAGCTTTTTCGTTATAACACTTTCTTGTAGTATTTTATTTCATTTTGATTTGTCGTTTATGGTTCTTGATCTAACGTTCCCTTGGGAACTTTTTCTTACCCATCTTTTACCGGAGTGTAGAGTGTTGATTCCAAGTTCTTAGCACGACCACCCTTGTCGTTGTGGTTCGACCCCAATTGCTACTTTGGACCCCGTTATCATTGCGGGGGCCTAAGAGTCGGGTTATTTAAAAGTCTGACTACTTCAAATCCGCTCCTTTTAGACGCGTGATTTATGTCGATCAACTTTTTGGTGTCGTTGCCGGGGACAAGGCAAAATGGTACTGTTAACAAACCCGAATCCACTAACTACACTCACGTGCTTCAAGCTTAGTAATAAGCTTGACAACACTATTTCTTTTAAGTCTTCTAACATGAATGTGTACAGAATAGTTCATTTTATTAACACATGTTTTCTAACTTGATTATACGTTATATTCAGGTACTCAGGGAAGAATCACTCTGTTCGGTGGAACACCGTTCATAATGCCACCTCAAGTGGAACCACCTCTTTCTAAGGATGAGCGAAATGCAATAGTTGGACCACACCCACCTCCACATGGGGATGACGACCGTTACAATAACGATCATCTACATGAAGAGCTAGAAGAACCTAAATCAGAACAACCTAGGGATGATCATCATCACGAGGGACGTCGTCATCACCATATGCACAGAAGGAATCAACATAATCAAGAGTGGAATCATAGAGACTGTGAAAGTGAAGATTTTGAAGAAGAAGAAAAGACTCTCCAGGAGCTGGAAGCTACGAAAGCCAACAACTCAAGATGCCCAGTGGTAATCCCAAGGTTTGATGATGTAAACTTTGAGTTGAAGCCAGCTGTAATCTCCATGATTCAAAATAAGAGCTTTAGAGGAAGTTCCAAGAATGACAACCCCTACCATCACCTCAATTATTTCAAAAGTATATGTGACACCATCAAGATGAGGGGAGTGCCACAAGAAGTGATCTACTGCAAGGGTTTCATTTTCTCCTTGGAGGACAAGGCACTGTCATGGTACCTTGGACTGCCACATCAATCTCTGAACGGATGGAATTCTTTAGCGGATGATTTCGTAAACAAGTTCTACCCTACATAGAAGACTGTTAGGAACATGCAGAAGATCACATCTTTCACCCAGAAGCCAAGAGAAAACCTGCATGAAGCCTGGGAGAGATACCAGGAGTATCAGAGGGACTGCCCTCACTACAACTACAAGAAAGGTTTCCTGATAACAATGTTCTACAATGGTCTGACTCTTGAAGAAAGAGTATCGCTAAATGCAGCTGCAGGAAGCGACTTTCTTGGTAAGAAGCCCAGTAGGTCTAAAAAGATCATTGAAAACATGGTTGAACTACAAGCCGAGACTGAGTACAACAGGACCGATAGGGGACATGTTAAGAAAGCTGCAAATGAAGGCACGTCAATCAAATCCAAGGATCTTGAGGTGATCACGTCTCAGATATAGAAAATAGCTACTGATGTCAGACAGCTAAAAGAGTCAGGAGGAAAGGGCAAGAAACATCTAGAGAAGGTGATGAAGTGTGTCACTTGTGGTGAAGGAGGACACAAAATAGATAAATGTGTATATACTCAACCCGAGGAGTCAAGCAATAGTGAAACTGAAGAGGAGGAAGGTGAGAACGTCTCTTATGTCAACTTCAAGAGGCCTGATCACCTAGGATTCAACTATGGCAACAAGGATGCCGTAGAGAATTCACATCAATTGAATAATCCACCCAAGCAACCACCCAGTTTTGAGAAGAGAAGCAGACAAGGGAAGTACGTCAAGACCAGCTCTTTTCAGACAAACAAAGCTAGTTACCAAGGCCAAGGAAAGTCCCAACCCTGTCAAGTAGATAACATGAGTTAAGGGTAAGTGCAAGCCCAAGGGCAAGGCCAGATGAAAAACAACAGCCAGCCAGACTTAGTGGGTCAGCTTTTTGACTTCGTCATGAGGCAAGATGCTATAAACAATCAGCTAGTGCAAAGTACACTATCGAACATTGGTGTACTCAATACTATGTAGGTCTAGATGGTGGATATGCAAATGCATCAACGCTAGATAGACCAATAGCTCGCTCAGATGGCAGAATTGATGAAAAATCCTTCAGGTAAGATACCATCTAACACGGAATATGCCAAGATGGCAGTCTCAAGATCAGGAAAAACGGTGGAACGCCCTATATCGACCAGACCTGAAGAACCAGAGCCCAGAGTTGCTGCAGAAAAATCAGTTGAAGGAGGCAGCCAATAAGCTTCTGTCAGAGAACCGAAACCAATGGAGAACTTGTTCAGAAAAAGGAGTCAATACTCTCTGAGAGTGCCTTTTCCATACAAGCTCATAAAAGCACATCTTAAGAAGAGATATGAAAGGTTTATGGAGTCGGTGAAAAAATTCCATCTCGAGGTGCCATTTCTGGATGCCTTGGAAGAAATGCCGACTTATGCTATAACATAATGAATCTTAGATGTAATCTCCATGTAAACCTTTTTCCCAAGTTTCCCTCTCATTTTTATCTTTTATGTCATTTATGTTTAATTAGTGGAATTTATAGTGGTTTAGTGAACATTTATTCACTAATTGTACCAATATAAGGGTTTATGCACAAATACCTTAGTGAAAGCTTAACTACCATAATTAAGTGCTATAAACCTTAATCTAACTTTTTGATATGATTTGAAAACATAAAGTGAGGCTAAGTTTCAAATTCGGTTTGATTTGGATGTTGTTTGTGCAAGTTATGCAATTTTAGGTACATTCTAGACTTTTATGCAATTTTAGGTACATTCTAGACTTTTATGCAATTTTAGGTACATTCTAGACTTTTATGCAATTTACCCAATTGGGAGGTTTTCTTTGCAAATTATCTCCTGAATTTTAATCCTTAGATATTACCTTACCATTAGTGAGATTCGAAACCATTGTATAACCTAGTTTCACCTTGGTTTGATGGTATTTCTTTCCAAGGGCATTATAGGGATTACCCTCTTTATAAAGATGTTTATCCTTAAAAGCTATCAACCAATGAGGTTATTTCTTTCTTGAAAAACGGTGGGGATGGCCTAGAATAATCTATGGGATCTTAGAACCGAGTTTTGATATGCATGAAGCCTCTATGAGCTATCCTCTTGCATGGCCATCAATCCCTAGGCTAAAGACTCATGGAAAGTCCCTTAAGACTCCTCATGCTTCACCTCTTTCTATATATAGCCATGTATACCCCTTCCCAACTCACAATTCGAAAACTCTTTCTCTCCTTTTATTTAATATATCTTAGATAATAGTTCCTTCTGTATTTGGCCATGAAGTTTCTACCCCAAGGTAATAGAGGGAGCCTACCTTGGTGAAGAAGGCTCCTAGGGCTTCCAAATTGCTCTATTAGGGTTTCTAAAGCTCCTCCTTGGTAAATTCGACCAAAACTAGTAAGTTTCCTCCCTTAATTCCCTATTTTCATACTGATAGTCTTCCTTAAACCTTCTTATAGGTCGGAACCATGACCGTACATGGTAAAACTCCACCTAAAACCCTAAAACATATCATCTCCTTGCTCTTTTGCTAGGGTTTGCACCTCTAAAGTGGAGAAGGTGATCTTTGCTCAAGAAAGGAGCTTGGCTTGGAGAAACTAGACCTTCTAATCTCGGAATCCTTTCTGTTTGAACCTTATTACCTTCCTAGAGGCAAGTTTGGTTAACACCCTTCTCATATATTGCTTAGTACATGCTTAAAACTCATGTTTTTATGTTGAAAATCGACGATTTCCATCTCTTTTTACCATGCTCTTCTAAGGTTTTGATTTCTTGCTATTTTACCTTCTCTAGAAGTTCTAGTTTGGTTACCTATGCAACATAAAACCTGATCTTGGTCGAATGGTGTTTTCTCCCTCTCCCTCTCTCTTTAATTATCTCGATCGGTTTGATGATGTGGCAATTTCCTATTGGTCTGTATTGCAAAATTCATATCTTCTAAACCGCTTATCCAAATTTGACAAATAAATATGTTATGGAATTGGAAAATTAATATCTATCTAATAAAAATATTTTCAAGGTCTGATTTCATGGTTTGACGAAGGGTGATTTTTGTAAAATGAATTTTATGCATAAAAACCATAAAAATTACATCTTAATCATCATAACTCCAAAATTAACATAAATGTCTATTTTCTTGATCAGGAAAACCTAATAAGTTTATTGGTGATGTTTTAAGAGTCTAAATCCGAATTTTGCTAAAAAGCTCTAAAAATAGGGTTTCTACATATTAATGTGCATTATGTACTCTAATACATGTTAATACATTGAAAATAGGCAAAGTGGAACTTGGACTCAATTAAAGTGGTGAAAGTTAGTAATTGATATCAGTAAGAAAGGTATGTGCATTCCTTACACCCTATGTTGGTATAATTTCAACCCAACCCTATATTTCCCTAATGAGGCTTAAATGAACCCTAAATATCCTATTCTTGAATCCTAATGTTGTTCATGCCTCAAATTAGATTATAATTCCTTCTTGTTTGCGTCTTATACCCCACTGCCATGCTTATTGAATATTATGACTACTATTGCCATGACTACTTTTCTAGCATGTGGATTTATTTTCTATTTAATTTAAAGTAGTGGTACTTATGTACAACCACCCACAGAGGGCATGTAAATAATCGCCCTGGGGAATGTCTTATTCTCCCCATAATATTGTAGGTGACTGGGAATGTCTTATTCTCCCCTCAACTAAGGTTAGAGGTCCGGTAGGTGCCTCAACCCTACTTAGTTAGGTAGACATAATTTTCTTACATGCAAATCCTTTTTGATATAATTGTTAATGGCAAGTTTCTTTTAAATATAGCCTCATACTCTTATTATCTTCATTATATGATGAACCCTAGCCTGTTTTTTTTTTGTACTTATCTTGATACCCTAGATTAGTTTTGTGACACATACCTTGTTTTCTTTCCCCTTTTGCTGGGTGCTTTCCCAACCACCCAGGTGCTGGTGATGAGCAAGGAGAAGGACAAGTTTGAAGGAATTCATCTCAAGAGTAGATCTCAAGCTATCTGAAAGGATGTCTAGGTTGCTATATCTAGATCCTTATCTCTTATCTTTTTATTTTGAGAACAATCATGTAATGAACAGTGAAAGCCATGTAATCGGCTTAGTTCTTTTATTTCCACTACTATTGACATTTTGTAATGTATCTGGTGCATGCTTATTTACTTGGAATATTATACATGCATCCCTCAATATCTTTTGTCTTTCTAAAAAGATGGATGTTTTGTACTTCCTTTAAATTTTAGTAAGGAGGTGATCTCGCCTATTTACAACATGGTATCAGAGCCTTTAGGAAACTATTAGGACATGAAGTTGAAGCAAAGGTGTCTAGAATGGATCATGGTTTTGGGGGCTGGCAATATTTTTCTCCGCACCACTAGCTTGGTTTACGAGGACTCATGTGCCCATATGATACCGGCCTGGCCTGAGATGATACGAATTGCCCAAAATAGTATGCTTTTAGGCAATAGCATTCTATATATTCTTTTCTCATCTATGCTTCTATTCTTTTTCATATATGATTCAAATACTCCTGGGAACTTAACATATTAACCCTACCTTTCAGGATACGTGACTTGTTCGATAGTAGGATCAAGGGAAAGGTGTAACAACCCTGACCTAGGTTATGAGGTAACCCTATTTATTTTAGCTAATAAAGTTGCTTAGAACTTTAATATAATCCTCTAAGGTGTTTTGTTATCATGTGACACACTCATGATTCAAGTTTGGTCCCGATTGAATGTTGTTTGAGCAATTTTTCTTTATTTTGGACCAAAGTGCAATTTACCCAAATTGAGGGGCTATAATGCAAAATGTCACATGTTGCAAATGCCTCATGTGTTGTAGCATCATTATTGAGAGCATTATGCAAGGTGGTGGCTTTTGGAAAGCCTAAATTCCAAGTTTGAACTTGTTTGAACAATGTTGGTACCTTGTGCACCAATTTTGGTACAAATTGTAATTTACCAAAAATGTGGGGTTGATATGAAAATTACCACCTCTAGAGTGTTCCTATTTCCTCTATGTATCATTTAGAGGATAGAGAATGAATGAGACACCATGTTTGAATCAATTATGAATGATGATACTCTTGGTGATGAAATGACCAAGAAAAAGGGTTGAATTTGGAAGCCTAACTTGAGTTGTATCAAGTTGAAAAGCTTATATATGAGTGCCTATCGGCCATGGAGCCCAAGGAGGTGTCCCATATCGTTTTGTGAACTCTTGGAAAAGTCCATATTGTTCAAAGCACCTCAAGGAGGTGAGGTATGACGGCCAACAAGTTTCCTTAGAAAAAGTGTATCGGCTTGACATAAAATAGTGATTAAACCTAGATGACTTATCCAAATGGATAAGCAATGGACGAATTTGCATCTTTAGATGATAATTAACCTTTTTTAATTTCAAGATAAATGTTGATGCATGCATGGACACGTGTCACTCATGCATGACACATGGCACCTACTAGCTCAAAATGTTGACACCTCATTTTTTGCCTTTCTTCATGATCAACAAGTATATATACCCCTAGTTTCACCCCTTGGTGCAATTTTGCGATCCTTACCACCCTCCTACCCTACGGTATCGTGCATAGAGATCCCATATCGTGAAGGGATGTTGTGGTATCGTGCATGGGCCTTGGGGTATCACCCATGGCAAGACCATATCGCCCAAGTAGGTGATATCAGCTATATAGGGTGATATCGGCCATAGAGTGAAGTGTTTTGACTCCAAGTGAGTGCCATATCGTGCAAGTGAGTATAATATCGTGCAAGAGTGGTGGAATGTCGTGCAAGAGAACAAGGGTATCGTGCATAGGCCTTGGGTATCAGCCTTAGCAAGTATATCGGCCATACCATGTTGATATTGCTCATAGCAAGTTGATATCGGCCAATTGAAGTGATTTTGGCCACAAGTGAGGGGGTATCGGCCACAAGCAAAGTTGTATCGGCCAAGAGGAAGTCCATATCTCCCACGAGTGGTAGGGTGTAGGCCAAGGAGATAAGGAACTCAAAACTTAACCCTAAGGTAAGATATAGTTGTCATCAAGCTTGAATTGAAGCATGGAATTAGGGTTATGATCTACCTTTCTTTTCTTCTTCACCAATTGCTTATCCATGGTGATTCCTTGTATATGAAGGAGTTGTGAACGAGCCTTGGACCTTTTATAAAGTCATCTTCAACCTTAGGAACATGGCGATTTGGACCTTGAAGCTTTGAAGTGGTTCTTAAGGCGGGTTATATAACTTGAACTCAACCATGTTATTATTCATCACCTAAATTGTTGTATTTAATGATCTACTTTTAATTACAAAATTTCCTGAAATAGTTGATGAAATTATGAGTTCTATTAGTTTCTTAGACCTATTGACTTGAACTATAATAGTTAGAATAAAGGTCTAGAGCTTGAAGATTGTGATATCACCTTATAAAAGTGATATCGGGTGCATGCACATAAGCAAGCACCTCTAACCCGATATGATGATGCACCTATTTCACTAAAATGATATGAATAGGTTTTTAAACCTTATTGTATGATATGGGGGTGTAGTATACACCTCATGCACGATAGAAAGTCTATTATATACTCCATGCACGATACAAGGTCAATTGTATACTTGTAAGTTGACAAGAAACCCTAATTGGGTAACCCGATATAAGTGAAGAGTAACAAGTGCTATTGCATGATATGATCATATGATACATCATTGATACTTAGTATCATGAGGCCTAAATGACCTTGTATGACATGGTTGCATGACAGGGTTGCACGATACACAACCCTAAACAATATGGTAACCCTAACCCATCATGGCTAACCCTAGATGCTGACTAGCCTGATAGGGTGATTGAATGTACTTCTAGCCCGACATGGTGATGGGTTGATACCTCATAAGTATCATGGGTGACACAGACATATATCTTGTGCTCGATATGAGGTCAAGAAGGTACCTCATGCCCGATATGGAGACAAGTGCAAATCCTAGCCCGATATGGTGAGTGTCTATACACCTACAACCCCATATGGTGAACATATGCACATGATTTAACCCCATACACCTTGTAAAGGTAAGGGCAAGACACTCTTAGGAGTGATGAGTGTAACACCAAGTAATGGTGTGGATAATACCTTGATAGGTGAAACACCTAGAGTGGTTGATAATGGTTAATCCTATATCAATAATGCCTTAACCCGAGATGAGTTCATATCATTAATGATGGTTGAATAATTCAATTGTGTGACTTATGACCAATACATTACATGATAAATGTGATGAGCTAGTGCATAAAATATTAGGATGGGACATACCCTAATACAAGATAAGTTGATGAACTTAAGTATGTTAAAAGTGATGAGGTAAGTGATACATCAGGACATGATAGATATCACATCCAGCACTTCAAGGTTGATGTACCTTGATGCACCTTAAATCCAATATACTTGGATGAGTAACACATGAAGTGTGTTATGGCAATTGTTACATTGATATGGAATGTGATTAATGCACTTTGATAAGTGTGGGCTAACATACCTTGAGAGAGGATTAAGCCAAAACAATAAAGTATGATGTAATCAATATCCTAGAGAGGATGAGAGAGAAACTCATACCTTGTGTTGGTAATCATTTAATGATAAATGTTGAGAATAAATAAGTATGATTGGATACTTATGATAGCAATGTATGCTCCTAGATGTGTGGAGCAATGAATTAGGGTTTGGATCAATAAAATAAACATGAAACCCTAATCGGTCATAAAGGGGAAACCCAAATCCCAATTATGGGATGGTTGTAATTCTCTTATTGCATAAGCCATGTAAGGCATGTTAAATACTTACATAATAAGTATCATGTGTATAAGTTGTTGCCTAGTGAGAGGTGACAAGATGTGAATGGCCTTGTGAGTCATGTGTATAAGTTGTTTCCTAGTGAGAGGTGACAAGATGTGAATGGCCTTGTGGTCCATGAGAATACTTGTACAACAAGTGAAATGAATATATTGGTCTAAGGACCTAGAGGTAATGATTACCTATTAGAGAGGTAACAATGTCATGTGATGATCTAGGGGTTTGAATTCCCAGATCCAGTAATCATGATAATGATGATATGAAGGGATGAGAAATTCCCATTAATATGATAAGGGACTGAGATCCCAAGTATCATGTGTTTTAAAGTTTTGAAAAGTACTTGATGGAAGTATTACATGTTTCTTTGTAGCATTCGTCATAATAATTCTTGTTTTGAAAACTTGACTGATGCTAAAATAATATGGTAATGGATTTAATTAATCAAGTGAAATCTTATCATGTAGAGCCCTGACCATAGATCCATCATCACCAGTAATTTGGTGATGGTGAAACGGGTGCTCCGCGGAAAAACCCGAAACACATATTTTTGAATATGTCGGGGTAATTGGGAAAATATATCCTTATGCCCCATAGGATTGGCTACGAGCCATACCCTATATACGGGATTGGTTTTGGACCATACCCCGATAAGAGTATGGATACAGGCCATGACTCCTCAATATAATACCAGGCATTGGCTACAGGCCATATCCCTGAAGAGAGTATATGCTACGGGCTATAACTCTATAGCGAAGTTCCAGTATACTCCTGGATTAGCTATTTTAGCAGTGACACGAGATGTCCTGTAGTTTTTACCCACACTGACTGGGGAGGATGAGGTCATGGAGTCCGGCTCTTCCATTGACCTATGTATGGTACCGATTTTGACTTCGCAGTGGTCGGTTGCAGTATGAGCGGTATACCTCATCTCCTCAGGGCATAAGTGTGATTGTAAAATGTAATCATCCGCCTAGCATGTTTGCTTAAATATGGAAATCATTTGGCTGATGTTACATTTCTTTTATGCATCCTTAGTGGATAGATGTGATTTATGTTTCTTTACATTCCTTGCAAAGCAGATAGATGAATTATAATCTACCATGGGTAGATGAAATGATCTCCTTATAAAAAGGAGATTATTTCATTCTGTTCATATAGTGAATTATCATGCTTGTTAATATAAAAAGAACATCTGCTCAGTTTATAAATGCTTAATTTGTGATAATAATATGGTCGACGGAGAGTTATATCTATCGCTGGGACAATTACAATTGTCTCACCCCTGTGGGATCCAAATTTTTAGGTGGACATGCACGAGGAGGTGAAGACCTTTTTGCAGAGGAGGAACAACAGTTGAGGCAGCAGTGATAGCTCAGGTTGAGTGTACTATCTGTCATGTCTTGCAAATAGAAGTCCTATGTGTCGTCTCTGTACTCTCAGGTCTTTGGAGTTGGTTCGTACTGGTTTTATGATCAATAAGAGATTTTGGCTTACGTGCCTTGAGGTTTTATGTTGCTCATGTATAGTTTGGTAAAGCAACTGTTATATGTTATTCTCGAGATGAGATGTACCAGATATGTACCATGTGAATAATGATGTATATAAGGTTTTGGACCTTTCAGTAAGAGTTTTCCTTGGAATGGATCTCTTTGAAAAATGGTTTTAATTTTTAGCGATTTTTGTTAATTTGTTGTTTATGTTTAATTCCGCTTAATTAATAATGATTTGATTGTCGGTCGTTACAGTTTTGGTATCAGAGCTTAATGTTCGTGAGTCTACAGAGACATAGGACTAAGGTGTTGAGTCTGTGTTAGTGTCCTCCAGTATACCCTATAGTGACTTCTGCTTGTGCAGAAGAAAGGGTGTAGTTTATAAATGACTGGGGAACATGAGGAATACATTGTTGAGGGCAATGTTGTTGCACCAGGACAAGGTGCAAGGGATCAGGCAAGAGAAGAATGAATGCCTGAGAATTCCCATCATGACCCGATCAGGATAGAGAATCCTATGTTTATGCTCTTGTTGGGCAGGTTAGGACAACAATGATGCATATAGTAGACTGGATACTAGCATTACAACCTAGGTTACCAGTCCTCAATACAGAAACTTTGAGCTTTGAAAGGGTTCCTGAATGACATAGTCATGTTGGAACAGTGGAAAATGTGGGAAAGATTAACATATGGCGAGAAAGTAGACTATGCCATAAGTTTAGACAGATAGTATATCTGTGATGGCAGTGCCCAAGAAGGGGTAATAAGCCGAGAATTAAGGAAATGTCATTACAATTCCAGATACTTTTGCCTAGTGATTCTAAAAAGCCTAAAGTAACAACATGAAATAGCTGGACTCTATGGGTTGATCCAACCTAAAGCGGTGGATGACCATGAGGGGTAACAATCAGATAGAGCTTTTTCATTTTGATATGCCTTCTTTTGATGTTACCTGATAATCCTAAAAAGGATTGTTGTTATGGACTTCCCTATTGATTGTCCTATGGGGACATAGGGAAGAAATGATGAGAACTAGAATTTATATTCTGTTCAGTATTCTTTTAAATTATATATAATTGCTCTTATCTGTGTGAAAAAGGATAAGGTATAGAAGAGATGCCTGGAGAAAATCCAGGAATAAGGAATATGATAGTAAACAAAGTGCATACTACTTAATCTCAATACTTGTATACCCTGGCCAGGAATATAATTATTGGAGATAAGGTGAGTATGGAACTCTTAGATTGTTATCTTTCTGATTACTCTGATCAAGTAGTCATTATGAGACAATCTAGTGAGTATAATGAAACTGGAAATATGGTATGTACATGTATATCACATCCTAAGTGCAATAAAGTGGAATCTGAGATGATCTCAGATCAATCTATATGTATGACAAAATGAAAAGTATAATCCTCATGATAAGAGAATGAGAACAAGGGAGATGATCCCTGTCAGATAAAGCATGTGTGAATAGTAAAGATCTTTTCCCATGATGTGGAAATGGGAAATGTGATAAAATCGCAAAATGTTCATGAACATGTTAGACAATAACAAAGAAAGGAATAATGACATGTAATCATCCTTATAATTCCTATGCTGATGGCAAGGAACCTAGGATGAAACACGAGTAAATGACTCATGTATAGTTGAAAGTTCATGCAATAATCAGAGGAGATGATAATCTCTTCTCTTTGATAAACAACCCTAGATGATGATGGGGTGATAATAGGAATATGTTCCTTTGTGTTCTTTCCCTTCCATGACATGGTAATCATGTGGGTCTTATAACACTTTATGTGCATAAGTTAAAAATGTTCAATTGATGGATACTTAGAAAAGTATCAGTTTGTCTTGGACTTTGGTTCCAAGATAAAGATATGTGTAACAAGTAATGTCCCAAGATGAAAGAAAGATGAGGATGTGATGTGTTTTCGACACATGTGATGGATACCAAGATAAGAAATTCTGGTATCTAAGAAGTATCAAGTGATATGGCAAAGTAAAAGCATAACTCCTAATCAACTGATTTATGTGGGTTACCTGGGATGGCCAACTGTGAAATTAGTCTAGTTACATAAAATAGTATGGACATCACATGTTAGGGGTTTATGCTCCGCATAAACATAACATCGATAAGGATGTACTATTTGAAGGAACAATTGTAAAATCATTGTGGGAAAAGCTTATCAAGCTAAAAATAATTTCTTAGAATACCCCTATGTTGATTTGTTAAGGCAACTTATATATAACATCTAAAGATACCTCTAAGATAAGTTCTTAATTGATAAGTAACCTCCCCTTATTATAAGAGAATGTACAAATAATGAGATAGTTGGTACAAGTAGTAAGAAAGTTTAATGTTGTGTCAGTAGATTAGATGACACAACAGATATATGACAAGACTTGTAGTCACAAGTGGGTGACAGAACATGACTCTGGTCTTTCCTTTAAAAGTAAAATGCTAAATGAGGAGTATGGGAGACTTCCCAGAATCTTGTCACATAAGGTTGTAAGTTGAGAAAGGTGAAAAATCAGTAAGGTATGACACCTGAGTTAAATAAGGTATGAATGATGTTTCCCTGACTAATAAAAGTATTACCTGACATAGAGTTGACTCTACAATCAATAATGAAAAAGACAGTGGAATATGTTCCCTGTGTGAAAGATTCAATGATAACCCTGTGTGGAATAACTTTGTGTTGATCAAAGTTCTATGTCATCTCCATGACATTAAGATGTTATGTGGAGACTTGATGGTATGACGAATGAATAATATATGTCTTCCTTTACCTGGGATTTCGGGGATGAAATCCTTGTTAGGGGTTTATAACTTGTAACAACCCTGACCTGGTTATGAGGTAACCCTGTTTATTTTGGCCAATAAAGTTGCTTAGAACTTTAATAGAATCCTTTAAGGTGTTTTGTTATCATGTGACACACTCATGTTTCAAGTTTGGTCCCGATTGAATGTTGTTTGAGCAATTTTCCTTTGTTTTGGACCAAAGTGCAATTTACCCAAATTGAGGGGCTATATTGAAAAATGTCACATGTTGAACATGCATCATGTGTTGTAGCATCATTATTGAGAGAATGATGAAAGGTGGTGGCTTGTGGAAAGCCTGAATTCCAAGTTTGAACTTGTTTTAACAATGTTGGTACCTTGTGCACCAATTTTGGTATAAATTATAATTTACCCAAAATGTGGGGTTGATATGAAAATTACCACCTCTAGAGTGTTACTATTTCCTCTATGTTTCATTTAGAGGAGAGATAATGAATGAGACACCATGTTTGGATCAATTATGAATGATGATACTCTTGGTGATGAAATGACCAAGAAAAAGGGTTGAATTTGGAAGCTTAACTTGAGTTGTATCAAGTTGAAAAGCTTATATATGAGTGCCTATCGGCCATGGAGCCCAAGGAGGTGTCCCATATCGTTTTGTGAACTCTTGTAAAAGTCCATATCGTTCAAATCACCTCAAGGAGGTGAGGTATGACGGCCAAACTGTTTCCTTAGAAAAAGTGTATCAGCTTGAAATAAAATAGTGATTAAACCTAGATGACTTATCCAAATGGATAAGCAATGGAAGAATTTGCATATTTAGGTGATCCTCCACCTTTTTTTCATTTCAAGATAAATGTTGATGCATGCATGGACACATGCCACCCATGCATGACACGTGGCACCTACTAGCTCAAAATGTTGACACCTCATTGTTTTGCCTTTCTTCATGATCATCAAGTATATATACCCCTAGTTTCACCCCTTGGTGCAATTTTGCGACCCTTTCCACCCTCCTACCATAAGGTATCGTGTATAGATCTCCCATATCGTGAAGGGATGCAGTGGTATCGTGCATGGGCCTTGGGGTATCGCCCATGGCAAGACCATATCGCCCAAGTAGGTGATATCGGCTATATAGGGTGATGTCGGCCATAGAGTGAAGTGTTTTGACTCCAAGTGAGTGCCATATCATGCAAGTGAGTATCATATCATGCAAGAGTGGTGGAATGTCGTGAAAGAGCACAAGGGTGTCGTGCATAGGCCTTGAGTATCGACCATAGCAAGTATATCAGCCATACCATGTTGATATTGCTCATAGCAAGTTGATATCGGCCATTTGAAGTGATTTTGGCCACAAGTGAGGGGGTATCGGCCACAAGAAAATTTGTGTCGGCCAAGAGGAAGTCCATATCGCCCAAGAGTGGTAGGGTGTCGTCCAAGCAGCTAAGGAACTCAAAACCTAACCCTAAGGTAAGATATAGTTGTCTTCAAGCTTGAATTGAAGCATGGAATTAGGGTTATGATCTACCTTTCTTTTCTTCTTCACCAATTGCTTATCCATGGTGTTTCCTTGTATATGAAGGAGTTGTGAACGAGCCTTGGACCTCTGATAAAGTCATATTCAACCTTAGGAACATGTAGCTTTGGACCTTGAAGCTTTGAAGTGGTTCTTAAGGCGGGTTATATAACGTGAACTCAATCATGTTATTATTCATCACCTAAACTGTTGTATTTAATGATATACTTTTAATTCCAAAATTTCCTGAAATATTTGATGAAATTATGAGTTCTAGTAGTTTCTTAGATCTGTTTACTTGAACTATAATAGTTGGAATAAAGGTCTAGAGCTTGAAGATTGTGATATCACCTTATAAAAGTGATATCGGGTGCATGCACATAAGCAAGCACCTCTAACCCGATATGATGATGCACCTATTTCACTAAAATGATATGAATAGGTTTGTAAACCTTATTGAACGATATGGGGGTGTAGTATACACCTCTTGCATGATAGGAAGTCTGTTATAGACTCCATGCACGATACAAGGTCAATTGTATACTTGTAAGTTGACAAGAAACCCTAATTGGGTAAACCGATATAAGTGAAGAGTAACAAGTGCTATTGCATGATATGATCATATGGTACATCATTGATACTTAGTATCATGAGGCCTACATGACCTTGTATGACATGGTTGCATGATAGGGTTGCACAATACACAACCCTAAACAATATGGTAACCCTAACCCATCATGGCTAACCCTAGATGGTGACTAGCCCGATAGGGTGATTGAATGTACTTCTAGGCCGACATGGTGATGGGTTGATACCTCATAAGTATCATGGGAGACAAATACATATATCTTGTGCCCGATATGAGGTCAAGAAGGTACCTCATGCCCGATATGGAGACAAGTGCAAATCCTAGCCCGATATGGTGAGTGTCTATACACCTACAACCCCATATGGTGAACATATGCACATGATTTAAGCCTATACACCTTGTACAGGTAATGGCAAGACACTCTTAGGAGTGATGAGTGTAACACCAAGTAATGGTGTGGATAATACCTTGATAGTTGAAACACCTAGAGTGGTTGATAATGGTTAATCCTATATCAATAATGCCTTAACCCGAGATGAGTTCATATCATTAATGATGGTTGAATAATTCAATTGTGTGACTTATGACCAATACATTACATGATAAATGTGATGATCTAGTGCATAAAGTATTAGGATGGTACATACCCTAATACAAGATAAGTTGATGAACTTAAGTATGTTAAAAGTGATGAGGGAAGTGATACATCAAGACATGATAGATATCACATCTAGCACTTCAATGTTGATGTACCTTGATGCACCTTAAATCCAATATACTTGGATTAGTAACACATGAAGTGTGTTATGGCAATTGTTACATTGAGATGGAATGTGATTAATGCACTTTGATAAGTGTGGGCTAACATACCTTGAGAGAGGATTAAGCCAAAACAGTAATGTATGATGTAATCAATATCCTAGAGAGGATGAGATAGAAACTCGTACCTTGTGTTGGTAATCATTTAATGATAAATGTTGAGAATAAATAAGTATGATTGGATAATTATGATAGAAATGTATGCTCCTCGATGTGTGGAGCAATGAATTAGGGTTTGGATCAATAAAATAAACATGAAACCCTAATCGGTCATAAAGGGGAAACCCAAATCCCAATTATGGGATGGTTGTAATTATCTTATTGCATAAGCCTTGTAAGGCATGTTAAATACTTGCATAATAAGTATCATGTGTATAAGTTATTGCCTAGTGAGAGGTGACAAGATGTGAATGGCCTTGTGAGCCATGTGTATAATTTGTTGCCTAGTGAGAGGTGACAAGATGTGAATGGCCTTGTGAGCCATGCGTATAAGTTGTTTCCTAGTGAGAGGTGACAAGATGTGAATGGCCTTATGAGCCATGAGAATACTTGTACAACAAGTGAAATGAATATATTGGTCTAAGGACCTAGAGGTAATGATTACCTATTAGAGAGGTAACAGTGTCATGTGATGATCTAAGGGTTTGAATATCCGGATCTAGTAATCATGATAATGATGATGTGAAAGGATGAGAAATTCCTAGTAATATGATAAGGGACTGAGATCCCAAGTATCATGTGTTTAAAAGTTTTGAAAAGTACTTGATGGAAGTATTACATGTTTCTTTGTAGCATTCGTCATAATAATTCTTGTTTTGAAAACTTGACTGATGCTAAAAGAATATGGTAATGGATTTAATTAATTCAAGTGAAATCTTATCATGTAGAGCCCTGACCATAGATCCATCGTCGTCAGTATTTTGGTGATGGTGAAACGGGTGCTCCACGACAAAACTCGGAACACATATTTTTGAATATGTGGGGGTAATTGGGCAAATATATCCTTATGCCCCATAGGATTGGCTATGGGCCATACCCTATATACGAGATTGGTTTCGGACCATACCCCGATAAGAGTATGGCTACGGGCCATGACTCCTCAATATAAAACCAGGCATTGGCTACGAGCCATATCCATGAAGAGAGTATATACTACGGGGTATAACTCTATAGCGAAGTTCCAGTATACTCCTGGATTACCTATTTTAGCAGTGACACAAGATGTCCTGCAGTTTGTACCCACACTAACTGGGGAGGATGAGGTCATGGACTCCGGCTCTTCCATTGACTTATGTATGGTACCGATTTTGACTTCGCAGTGGTCGGTTGGAGTATGAGCGGTATACCTCATCTCCTCAGGGCATAAGTGTGATTTTAAAATGTAATCAGCCACCTAGCATGTTTTCTTAAATATGGAAATCAGTTGGCTGATGTTACATTTCTTTTATGCATCCTTAGTGGATAGATGTGATTTATGTTTCTTTACATTCCTTGAAAGAAGATAGATGAATTATAATCTACCATGGGTAGATGCAATGTTCTCCTTATAAAAAGGAGATTATTTCATTCTGTTCATATAGTGAATTATCCTGCTTGTTAATATAAAAAGAACCTCTGCTCAGTTTATAAATGCTTAATTTGTGATAATAATATGGTCAGCGGAGAGTTATATCTCACGCTGGGACAATTACAATTGTCTCACCCCCATGGGATCCAAATTTTTAGGTGGACATGCACGAGGAGGTGAAGATCTTTTTGTAGAGGAGGAACAACAGCTGAGGCAATAGTGATAGCTTAGGTTGACTGTATTGTCTGTCATGTCTTGCAAATAGAAGTCCTATGTGTCATCTCTGTACTCTCAGGTCCTTGGAGTTGGTTCGTACTTGTTTTATGATCAATAAGAGATTTTGGCTTACGTGCCTCGAGGTTTTATGTTGCTCATGTATAGTTTGGTAAAGCAACTGTTATATGTTATTCTCGAGATGAGATGTACCAGATATGTACAATGTGAATAATGATGTATATAAGGTTTTGGACCTTTTAGTAAGAGTTTTCCTTGGAATGGATCTCTTTGAAAAATGGTTTTTATTGTTAGTGATTTTTGTTAATCTGTTGTTTATGTTTAATTCTGCTAAATTAGTAACGATTTGATTGGTGGTCGTTACAAAAGGAGTCAAACCCTAATGACTCCAATGTGGAAAACACTCCTGTGACTCCTACCGGCCATAGTGTGGTCAACCCTGCTACTCCAGGCACCCCCTCCTTCACACCGGAGCAAGAGCTGGCAATGTTGTGCCATGTGCTCTCCACCTTGATGGGGCAACTCCACACAGTGGCTGCCAATGCCAACAAGCTGAGGGAGTTCACCATCACTGACTTCATAAAGATGCAGCCACCCTACTTCAAAGGTGAAAGTGAACACAACATGGTGGATAAAGCTGATGAGTGGGTGTTGGCTTTGGATCGGACCTTCGAGGGTATGGCATGCCCTCTTCATCAGAAAGTTCGGTTCACGACGTATGTGCTGGATGGAGCGGCATGTGTCTGGTGGAATGGTGTCGCCCGCACTTGAGACACCTCTACCATGGAGTGGGACCAGTTCCTGAAGCTCTTCAGGGAGAAGTACATTTGTCCTTCCTTCTTGAGGAAGAAGGAAGCTGAGTTCTATAGCCTCAGGCAGGGGAGCATGAGTGTGGTTGACTACATCCAACGGTTCCTACTTTTGGAACGCTATGCCACCAACCTTGGAGCCGAGAGAAGGGAAACATTGTTCTTGGAGGGCCTAAACTACCAAGTGGGTCAAAGTCTTGTTCCACAACTTCCACTCACCTTCCAGCAGATGGTGGATATGGCCCTGGCCATCGAGTCCTACCCAAGATTCCAATCCTATGGACACAGTAATGGATATAGCATCAACAAGAGGAAGAACCCTACCCAGAATGAAAATCACGGATGTGATCGGTGCAATAGGTGCTCTCGTCACCATCCTCCAGGGAGATGCCCTGCCAACAATGCACCTGCTCGTAGAGACAACCGGCCTCCTCTGACCTGCCATGAGTGTGGCCAAGTTGGGCATATCCGATGACTCTACCCCCATTTTTAGCAAGGACAAAATAATGCCTAGCAGCCGTAATAGCCAAGGAAGAATCCACCTTTGCGGAATAATAACAACAACAACAACAACCAGAACCTGAGGCGACCGCCAGCGGAGAGGAGGAATGGGAGAGTGTTTTCTCTTAATGCTGAGGAAGCAGGAGAAGATAATGAAGTTATTGAAGGTACCTTGCATCTTAATATGCATCCTATAAAGGCACTATTTGATTCTGGCTCATCCAATACCTTCATATCATGTCAGCTTGCTTCTATGTTAGAAAAAGAATTTGAGTATATGGATCATATATTAGATGTAAAAACCCCTAGTGGTAAGATCTGCTCTTCATATCTCCAAACTCCAACCATGGACCTCTGTATATCTGGTATAATGTTTCCCTCAGATTTTATCTTGCTCGACATGACCGCCTTTGATGTCATCCTGGGAATGGATTGGTTGAAGAGGTACACAACTATTTTGTTTTGTGAAGAATCAAAGGTTAGTTTATCACATCCTATTGAGGGAAGATTTTGTGTCAAGGGTAGGAAGTGAGAAGATCGGCAATTTGTTATTTCTGCCATCAAAGCTAAAAAGCTAGTCTCGCAAGGGTGTAGAGCTTTCTTAGCCTCTATAGTCCTCGAGGCTACACCTCCTTCTCTCGACCACATAGATGTGGTGAAGGACTTCCCAGACGTCTTTCCCGAGGAGTTACCTGGTTTTCCACCAACTCGGGAGGTGGAGTTCTCCATCGAGCTTGAACCCAAAACTTCACCAATATCGAAGCCGCCTTACCGCTTGGCCCCTACTAAGCTGGTCAAACTGAAGAAGTAGCTAGAAGAGCTTCTCAACATGGGCTTCATCCGCCCCAGTGTTTCACCCAGGGGAGCCCCTATCCTGTTCGTAAAGAAGAAGGATGGTTCGATGCGGATGTGTATGGACTACAGCATGCTTAACCAAGTGACGGTGAAGAATCATTATCCTTTGTCTCACATCGATGACTTATTCAACCAGCTAAAGTCAGCCACCGTGGTCTCCAAGATGAGTCTACGAAGTGGCTACTACCAGATGCACATGAAGGATAATGATGTACTGAAGACGGCATTTATAACTCGCTATGGGCATTACGAATTCATGGTCATGCCTTTCGGCTTGACAAATGCCCCTGCTGTCTTCATGGACTTGATGAACCGAGTGTTCCACCCATACCTTGACAAGTTCGTGGTGGTGTTTATCGATGAAGTTTTGGTTTATTATGAGACATTAGAACAACATCTCAAGCATCTGCGGATTGTACTCAACACACTATGAGAAAATCAACTCTATGCAAAATTCTCAAAGTGTGAGTTCTGGATAAAGGAAGTGATGTTTCTGGGTCATGTGATTTCTATCGAACATATAGTTATTGATCCTGCAAAGGTAGAAGTTGTGACCAAGTGGAAAGCTCCAAAGAATCTCTCAAAGATCCGTAGTTTCCTTGGCTTAGCAGGTTACTATTGAAAGTTTATCAAGAACTTCTCTGAGTTTGCCTTGCCTTTAACCAAGCTGACGTGAAAGGAGGTCAAGTTCTCTTGGACACCAGAATGTGAGAATAGTTTTTAGAAGCTAAAGAAGAGCCTGACTTCTGATCCCATGCTTGCTTTTCCTGTTGAGGGCATACCCTATGTCATCTACACCGATGCATCCATACAAGGTGTAGGGTGTGTTTTGATGCAAGACAGAAAGGTGATTGCCTATGCTTCTCGACAGTTGAAACCTAATGAAGCTAATTGGCCTACACATGATTTGGAGCTTGCTTCCATAGTTCATGCTTTGAAGATCTGGTGACACTATCTCTATGGTGAAAAGTTTGAAGTCTTTTCCATATCACAAGAGTCTGAGATATCTGTTGACTCAGAAGGATATGAACTTGCGACAACGTAGGTGGATGGAATATCTTAAAGATTATGACTTCACCATTACCTATCATACTGGTAAAGAGAATGTCAT
Organism: Alisma plantago-aquatica; assembly: GCA_963693085.1. NCBI lineage: Eukaryota > Viridiplantae > Streptophyta > Magnoliopsida > Alismatales > Alismataceae > Alisma > Alisma plantago-aquatica. Next base: position 1,077,552,750 of record OY856412.1, on the reverse strand, counting down.
AGCTGATGCTTTAAGTCGCAAGAAAGATGTTGTTTATGCTTCTTTGAGATGTTCAGTATGGGAAAACCTTGAACATGTGGCTAGATGGAGACCTCAGCCTGTTGAATCAGTGGATGAAGAAAAGTTGTGTGTTCATATGGCCAGGTTGACCATCACACCAACCTGGATCTCAAAATTCGTAGCTGCACAGTTGGAGAGTTCTGAGCTTGAGGAGATGAAAGCTTTAATTGAGAAACTACAATATGACTTCTCTGTCGGAGTGGATGATGTTGTCCGCTTCAAACAAAGGTTGTGGATTACTAATATTGGTGATCTGAGACAGAAGGTTCTGAGTGAAGCTCATGGGTCCAAGTACACTATTCATCTTGGCACAACAAAGATGTATAACGATTACAATGAAGCTTCTGGTGGAAGAACATGAAAAATGATATAGCTCTATTCGTCGCGAAGTGCTTGACATGTCAGCAAGTCAAGATCAAACATCAACGACATGGTGGTCTTCTTCACCCTCTTGAAATTCCAGAATTGATGTGGGAGAAAATCACAATGGACTTCGTTACTGGTTTCCCCAAGTCCAAGAAAGGTTATGATGATGTTTGGGTGGTTATTGACCGGCTTACAAAATCTGCTCATTTCTTGTCTTTCAGAACCAATTACAAAGTTGCAGATATGGCTCAGTTGTACGTTGAGTGGATCGTACGCCTGCATGGAGTACTTGAGGTAATAGTTTCTGATCATGACCCAAAGTTTACTTCTCATTTATGGGGTCAGATTCAGGAGGAGATGGATACTGACTTATGTTTCAGTACTGCTTACCACCCGTAGACTGATGGTCAATCTGAGAGAATAGTTCAGATTCTGGAGGACTTGCTTCGTGCTTGTGTGATGGATTGGGGTGGTGCATGGGATCGGTATCTTCCATTAGCTGAGTTTTCTTATAATAATAGCTACCAAGCTAGTATTGGTATGCCACCTTTTGAAGCTCTCTATGGTAGACCATGTCGTTCACCTTTGCATTGGGATGATGTCGGTGAACGTTCTCTAGTGAAGACCGATGACATGCAAATGATGATAGAAAAGGTGCAGTTGATAAAGAAACACATGAAAGCTTCTCAAGACCGACAGAAGATGTATGCTGACAAGAAGAGGTCCGATGTTAACTTCCTAGTGGGTGACTATGCATTTATGAAGATCAAGCCTATCTGTTCTATTTCTAGATCTAAAGTTAAAGGCAAGTTGAGTCCCCGCTATGTTGGACCATTTGAAATCTTAGATAAGGTTGGAGACTTTGCATACCGCTTAGCCTTACCTCCTTCCTATGATAAGATTCATAATGTGTTCCATGTCTCTGTGCTGAAGAAGTATGTGAAGGACTCATCTCATGTGCTTACCGTTGAGCCTTTGGAGATACATGAGAATCTGACCTATGAAGAGCTACCTGTGAAGATTCTTGACTCCCGAGTAAAGCAGCTAAAGAACAAAGAGATTAATCTGGTAAAAGTTTTGTGGAAATATCATGGTTTGGAAGAAACCACTTGGGATTTGAGAGATGAAATGTTACGTACTCACCCTTCTCTTTTTGCTTGAGATTTCAAGGACGAAATCCTTTTAAAGGGGTGGAGTGTTGTAACATAATGAATCTTAGATGTAATCTCCATGTAAACCTTTTTCCCAAGTTTCCCTCTCATTTCTATCCTTTATGTCATTTATGTTTAATTAGTGGAATTTATAGTGGTTTAGTGAACATTTATTCACTAATTGTACCAATATAAGGGTTTATGCACAAATACCTCAGTGAAAGCTTAATTACCATAATTAAGTGATATAAACCTTAATATAACTTTTGATATGATTTGAAAACATAAAATGAGGCTAAGTTTCAAATTTGGTTTGATTTGGATGTTGTTTGTGCAAGTTATGCAATTTTAGGTACATTCTGGACTTTTATGCAATTTATCCAATTGGGAGGTTTTATTTGCAAATTATGTCCTGAATTTTAATCCTTAGATATTCCCTTACCATTAATGAGATTTGAAACCATTGGAGAACCTAGTTTCACCTTGGTTTGATGGTATTTCTTTCCAAGGGCATTATAGGGATTACCCTCTTTATAAAGATGCTTATCCTTAAAAGCTATCAACCAATGAGGTTATTTCTTTCTTGAAAAACGGTGGAGATGGCCTAGAATAATCTATGGGATCTTAGAACCGAATTTTTATATGCATGAAGCCTCTATGAGCTATCTTCTGGCATGGCCATCAATCCCTAGGCTAAAGACACATGGAAAGTCCCTTAAGACTCCTCATGCTTCACCTCTTTCTATATATAGCCATGTATACCCCTTCCCAACTCACAATTCGAAAACTCTTGCTCTCCTTTTATTTCCTACAGCTTAGATAATAGTTCCTCCTGTATTTGGCCACGAAGTTTCTGCCCCAATGTAATAGAGGGAGCCTACCTTGGTGAAGAAGGCTCCTAGGGCTTCCAAATTGTTCTATTGGGGTTTCTAAAGCTCCTCCTTGGTAATTTCGACCAAAACTAGTAAGTTTCCTCCCTTAAATCCCTATTTTCATACTAATAGTATTCCTTACACCTTCTTCTAGGTTGGAACCATGACCATACATGGTAAAACTCCACCTAAAACCCTAAAACCTGTCATCTCCTTACTCTTTTGCTAGGGTTTGCACCTCTAAAGTGGAGAAGGTGATCTTTGCTCAAGAAAGGAGCTTGGCTTGGAGCAACCAGACCTTCTAATCTCAGAATCCTTCCTGTTTGAACCTTATTACCTTCCTATAGGCAAGTTTGGTTCACACCCTTCTCATATATTGCTTAGTACATGCTTAAAACTCATGTTTTTATGTTGAAAATCGACGATTTCCATCTCTTTTTACCATGCTCTTCTAAGGTTTTGATTTCTTGTTGTTTTACCTTCTCTAGAAGTTCTAGTTTGGTTACCTATGCAACTTTAAACCTGATATTGGTCGAATGGTGTTTTCTCCCTCTCCCTCTCTCTTTAATTATCTCGATCGGTTTGATGATGTGGCAATTTCCTATTGGTCAGTATTACAAAATTCATATCTTCTAAACCGCTTATCCAAATTTGATAAATAAATATGTTTTGGAATTGTAAAATCTAATAAAAATATTTTCAAGGTCTGATTTCATGGTTTGATGAAGGGTGATTTTTGTAAAATGAATTTAATGCATAAAAACCATAAAAATTACATCTTAATCAGCATAACTCCAAAATTAACATAAATATATGTTTTCTTGATCGGGAAAAACTAATACGTTTATTGGTGATGTTTTAAGATTCTAAATCCGAATTTTGCTAAAAAGCTCTAAAAATAGGGTTGCTATATATTAATGTGCACTATGTACTCTAATACATGTTAATACATTGAAAATAGGCAAAGTGGAACTTGGACTCAATTAAAGTGGTGAAAGTTAGTAATTGATATCAGTAAGGGAGGTATGTGCATTCCTTACACCCTATGTTGGGATAATTGTAACCCAACCCTATATTTCCCTAATGAGGCTTAAATGAACCCTAAATATCCTATTCTTGAATCCTAATGTTGTTCATGCCTCAAATTAGATTATAATTTCTTCTTGTTTGGGTCTTATACCCCATTGCCATGCTTATTGAATATTATGACTACTCTTGCCATGACTACTTTTCTAGCATGTGGATTTATGTTCTATTTAATTTAAAGTAGTGGTACTTATGTACAACCACCCACAAAGGGCATGTAAATAATCGCCCTAGGGAATGTCTTATTCTCCCCATAATATTGTAGGTGACTGGGAATGTCTTATTCTCCCCTCACCTAAGGTTATAGGTCTGGTAGGTGCCTCAACCCTACTTAGTTAGGTAGACATAATTATATTACATGAAAATCCTTTTTGATATAATTGTTAATGGCAAGTTTCTTTTGAATATAGCCTCATACTCTTGTTATCTTCTTTATATGATGAACCCTAGCCTATTTTTTTTGTACTTATCTTGATATCCTAGATTAGTTTTGTGACACATACCTTGTTTTCTTTCCACTTTTGCTGGGTGCTTTCCCAACCACCCAGGTGCTGGTGCTGAGAAAGGAGAAGGACAAGTTTGAAGGAATTCATCTCAGGAGTAGATCTCAAGCTATCTGAAAGGATGTCTAGGTTGTTATAGTTAGATCCTTTTCTCTTATCTTTTTCTTTTGAGAACAATAATGTAATGAACAATGAATGCCATGTAATCGGCTTAGTTATTTTATTTCCGCTGCTATTGACATTTTATAATGTATCTGGTGCATGCTTATTTACTTGGAATATTATACATGCATCCCTCAATATCTTTTGTCTTTCTAAAAAGATGGATGTTTTGTACTTCCTTTAAATTTTAGTAAGGAGGTGATCTCGCCTCTTTACATATGCCAAGTTTTTCAAGGACTTGGTCACAAAGAAAAGAAGAGGAGGAAGGATTGAAACGGTACACCTGGCCAATATGTCTACGACCTTCGTTAAGGCCGATTTACCAACAAAGAAAAAGGATCCTGGAGCATTCACTATACCCTTTATTTAAGGGGATAACACCAAAAGGAAGGGTCTAGTTGACTTAGGGGCTAGCATAAGCCTTATGCCCTTAAGTCTTGCACAATGATTGGGGCTGACTGACATGGTCAAAACCAACATAAGAATTGAGTTGGCAGATCATTCCTTCAAAAGACCCGTAGGGGTAGTTGAAGATGTTCCGATTCATGTAGGGAGGTTCTTCATCCCTTGTGAAATTGTTGTCATTGACACTGTTGAAGACCCAAAGTGCTCCATCATTTTCAGACGCCTTTCCTGGCAACAGGGAAAGCGTTGATTGATGTCGTTGAAGGTATCATAACTTTGAGAGTCAGAAATGACCAGATTGATTTCAAAGTTAAGAACGCCATGAAGGAACCATCCATGTTAGAGTCTGTCTGCTTCATGGATAACTACTACCAATACTGCGAAGAAATAAGAGATGAGACTGTAGTTGTAGACCCTCTTATGAGGACGTTAAACAATTATGATTCAGAAACCGAAGATCCTGAGGTTGTGGAGATCCTTGATTACCTAAATCAAAATGAAGATGATCTGAGCGAGGGTGAGGAAGTTATAGAGACAGTCAAATATGCTTCCCTAGAAATGACACCAGAAGAAGAGAAGGCACCTAAGCCCAAACCAGAGCTGAAACAGTTGCCGGAGGGTTTGAAGTATGAGTTTCTCGATCAAGAGGAAAGGAATCTTGTTATAGTTTACGCCAGTGTGACTGAAGAACAATTGGAAAGACTTCTCAAGGGATTGAGGCTTCATAAGCAAGCTATAGGCTATTCAGTAGAGGATATCAAGGGACTTAACCCTACTTTGTGCATGCACCACATAAATCTGGAAGAGTCCGCCAAACCCTCGGTCCAACCCCAGAGAAAGTTAAACCATATGTTGAAATAGGTTGTAAAAAAAGAAGTTATCAAGTTGAGAGATGCGGGTATTATCTACCCTATTAGCGATAGCAACTGGGTAAGCTCAATTCATGTTGTACCAAAGAAAGGGGGTATGACGGTTGTGAAAGGTGAGAAGGGTGATGAAGTATCCGTCCATGCTGTCACCGGATGGAGAATGTGTATAGATTACAGGAAGCTAAATCAAGCGACGAAGAAAGATCATTACCCGCTTCCCTTCATCGACCAAGTACTAGAAAGACTAGCACATCATGAGTATTTCTGCTTTTTAGATGGTTATTCTGGATTCTACTAGGTCCCTATCCTACTGGATGACCAGGAAAAGACCACGCTCACTTGTCTTTATGGTACGTATGCTTTTTGAAGAATGTCGTTTGGATTGTGCAATGCTCCAACAACTTTCCAACGTTGCATGATCTCGATGTTCTCAGATTTTCTGGAAGATATCATAGAGGTCTTTATGGATGACTTTTCTGTTTATGGGAAAGACTTTGATGGTTGTTTGAAGAACCTATCATTGGTCCTACAGCGCTATGAAGAATAGAACCTAGTTCTCAATTGGGAGAAGTGTCATTTCATGGTACGAGAGGGCATAGTGTTGGGCCATAAAGTCTCCAAGAAAGGCATTGAAGTGGATGTAAGAAAGGTTGAGGATATTTCCAAACTACCCCCTCCAAAGTCTGTGACAGGGGTATGAAGCTTTCTCGGTCATACCGGGTACTATAGAAGGTTCATCAAAGACTTCTCCAAAATATCAAAGCCTCTTTCAAATTTGTTGGTCAAGGATGCAGAGTTCATTTTTTCTTATGTTTGTTTAAGGACTTTCCAATAGATGAAAGAAGTCATAGTAACACCCCCTATTCTCCAAGCTCTAGATTGGGAGCTACCCTTTGAGTTAATGTGTGATGCTAGCGACTTCACTGTAGGGGCTGTCCTAGGGCAAACAAAAGATAAGAAGCATCATGTAATTTGCTACGCCAACCGAAATCTAGATGAGGCACAAGTAAATTACACCACAATAGAAAAAGAGATTCTAGCAATTGTCTTCGCCTTTGACAAGTTCGGATCTTATTTAATTGGGACAAAAGTGAAGGTTTACACTGACCACGGAGCAATACGATACCTGATGAAAAAGAAAGACACTAAGCCTAGGCTGCTAAGGTGGGCCCTTTTGCTCCAAGAATTTGATCATGAGATAATTGTTAAGAAAGGCAAAGAAAATGTAGTTGTAGACCATCTCTCAAGGATAATATGCAATGAAGAAGACCAGTTGTCTGTCAATGACAACTATGCTGACGAAGCCCTGTTGATGGCTCGATCGGTTGAGACAAGTCTACCATGGTTTGCAGATATTTGTAATTACCTCACTTGTGGGGAGTTACCTCTGGAAATAATGTACAATCAAAAGAAGAAACTCTTCTCATATGTAAAGCATTATTATTGGGATGATCCTCTACTCTTTAAGAGGTGCTCAGATAACCTTTATAGAAGATGTATTCCAGAAGAAGAGGTGCCAAACATTCTAAGGGAATGCCATTCCTCGCCTTTTGGAGGACATTTGGGTGGCGAAAAGACTACTTTTAAGGCCCTCCAGTCAGGCTTTTATTGGCCAACCTTGTTTAAGGATGCCCATGCTTTTGTAAGATCTTGCAACGAGTTCCAGTGAATGGGGAATATCTCCCGTCGGAATGAGATGCCACTCTCTGATTGGATTGAAGTTGAGATTTTTGATGTGTGGGGCATTGACTACATGGGCCCCTTTCCGTCCTCTTTTGGCTTCAGCTATATTCTTGTCACTGTCGACTATGTCTCCAAGTGGGTGGAAGCAATTCCTACCACAACTTGTGATGCAAAGGCAGTAATCAAACTTTTTACCAAGATCATCTTCCCGAGGTTTGGAGTTTCGAGGATCGTCATTAGCGATGGCGGCTCTCATTTTGCAAAAAGATAGTTTGAATTGCTACTACGCAAGTATGGCGTCCGTCACAAGGTTGCAACGCCATATCATCCCCAAACATCAGGGCAGGTTGAGGTCTCCAATCGGTAGATAAAGTAGATTTTAGAAAAGATAGTAGGTAAGTCCTGCAAGGACTGGTCAGCTAAGCTGGATGAAGCTTTATGGGCATATCGAATAGCTTTCAAGACACCATTGGGCACCACACCCTACCACTTGATTTACGGGAAAGCTTGCCATCTTCCCTTTGAACTGGAGCACAAGGCGTTCTGTGCGATAAAACGCCTCAATATGGACCAGAAGCTAGCCGAGGATAAAATGTTTCTTCAGCTACAGTAACTTGAAGAATTAAGACTTAGTGCTTATGAGAATGCTAGGATTTACAAACAAAGGAAAAAGTTGTGGCATGATGCCCACCTGAAGAAAAAGGATGTGAGCGAAGGTGATAAAGTTTTATTATTTAAATCCTCTATCCGTCTTTTTCTAGGAAAGCTACAAACTAAGTGGTCTAGACCCTTCCCCCATGGTGAAGATCTATCCATTAGGAATGATGGAGCTATACGAAAAATACGATCCAGAAAAGGTCTTCCCGGTGAATGGGAATAGAGTCAAAAGACACTATTAAGATGAAGTGTTTGTGTGAAGATCGGAAATAGCACTGCAAGAAGAAGAAGGATCTGTATAGAAGGACTTGAAGCCTGTCGAGCTGATGACGGAAACTACAGTGCTCTTTGGGAGGCAGCCCAAAATTTTACTTTTTCATAGAATAGGATGTTATTTTTCCTTTTCTGAAAGACACTACAAACATTATCATTGTAATAAGTCATGAGTCAGTGCATGTGCCACATGCACAAACTCTTTTGTTTTATGGGCCACCGGTTTAGTTTTATGGAGCTCTGATAGGTAATACTATCTAAGGCAGGGAGTCTCCTTTCCTACCAATGATGTTTTACCCATCAACGCTCTCCTTACCTTTGTTTTTCATTTCTTATTTGATTTTAGTTTTACTCCTTTCTGTATAGAATGTTCTTTCTAAAGTTTTTCTACCTTGCTTCTTTAGCAAAAATCTCATTTGTCTGCCCAAATTGGGAAGACACCTTGGTGTCGGGCAAGTTTTACGCGCCTGCAGTTGTGCGAATCGGGCAACGATTCGTATCGGGCATGCATCCTTGTGCCAGACAGCATGTCGCGTGACACACCCGCCGCGCAGTGTGAATCTTGTTTAGGAAGGCATATCGACGATGAAAGTGACGGATTAGACTATGCATCGGGAATGATTTGTCTCCCTTCACGACACGTGCCCTATTTTACCGGATTTACCCCCGCCCGAGATGGCTATATATAGTAAATGCAAGTTACCGTATCGTGCACTCGCATTTACTTTTTACCAACCCCCACATTGTGCATTTACTCTTATTCAACTCTCATGTTGGCCAACCCTTCCATCAGATCTCGTGTCGCACACCAGTTCCCACCCGACACAGGTATACCCGATACACCTATCGCCCGACACAAGCTTTTAAATTTATATATCGTTCAAAAGCATATTGTGCCTGACTTCGTGATGGTCGATATGCTCTGAACCTTGGACCGAATCGGGCGATACACATATCGTGTCGGGTGTGTTGCGCGATACATGTATCGTGCAATACTCACATCCGAGCGATACCAGTCTTATCAGGCAAGAACTTTATCGTCCAGTTTTGTTAAAAGAAGCTTTATCTCATGCCACCTGATACTCTATCATATCAGGCGGCACTCCTATCAGGCAGTGTTTCTTTACGAGCACGTGTCGGGAAGGAAGTTTTGTTTTTTCGCACGATAGTGTCGCATTTTTCTAACTTAAGACTATATCGGCCTTTGACTTTTACCGCGCGACATAAGTATTGCGCTGAGCCATATCGAGCTCTTCTATCGGGCGAGATCTATTTGGTATGTCCACCCGATATCGGTCTACCTTATCAATCAGACTCGATATCGGACAACATGACTTTTTTTACCACCGCCCGAAATCGCCTTGCTTATATCAGGACTCTGTTGAGTTTTTAGTATCATCTACCTCGTATCAGGAAAAGTCACTCTTTTGGTCGGCCGCCCGATATAGGGAAGAATGAGTCATTTAGTAATATCCTTATTTACTAATTTTGTTTGATATTTACAGAAATGGCCCACACAAAGCAGATAGTCATCCAAGTAGACAAGCACGGCCGAAGGATCAACCCCGAGGCCACTACAGAAGCCACTATAGCCAAGCAGAAGCGCCCAAACCCCAACTCAACGGGGCCATCTGGGGCTGAGAAGAGGCCCAAGATGGAAGAAGAAACAGCTCCAACAACAATCTCAACCCCGACAGTCGAGCCAGAGCCTCTAAATCACTCGCCAGGCCGGTTCATGCCCAGAGACGATGAGCACAGGAAGTGGTACACAGAATTGGCAGCCAAGGTCTATAGGCCAAGCCGGTTCTGCCATCAGTCATCCTTCTACCAGATAGGCATTTTCGACAGGATGGAAAATGTCCTAGCAGCAACCGGGCTGAGGAAGATCTGCTTCAGACACTCAGCCTCCTACACAGAACTCACAAGGGAGTTCATGTCGTCCCTCCGCCGGGTACAGAATAGACCAGATGAAGTTGAAAGATTTGGCAGAGCAGACAGACTACAAGGATGGTTGTATAACGTTGAGCACGAAATATCAAAAAAGCTGCTCAATTAAATCTTCTCCTCCAGTGAAGCAGAAAAAGAACTGCTCAACAATGGTGTCAGAATCACCGAAGGCGGCAGGTTCAACCCGGTCGAACTCTGGAGGAAGCAAACCAGTGAGTCAACATTCAAGCCAGGAAGCAAGGTGGCGGTAGTGCACTCCTGTTTCTGGAGGATAGTGCACAAAATCATTGCATGTCTGCTCTTCAACAAATATGAGTCGAGCAATGTTTACACTGAAGAGCTCCACCTCATATGGCATATGATGGAAGGACGTACGATCAATTTGGGGTGATTCCTCCTCAACCGTCTTCACACAATAAAAGATGCCACCAAAGACTACAACATGGGAAGACTGGTGAATTTGATTGTGGTAGGGTTAGGATACCCCAGGGAGCCACGTAGCCTCTCAAGGATGAGAGGTGATGAGAAGATCGACCTTAAATTCCTAATGAGGTCTAGCATAATAAAGAAGGAGGGGCGATGCTACTTCTCTAAGTTCGCAAGAACAAATACCCTCCTTCTGCTCCCACGCTGCGCCAGCTACGATGTAGAAAAGTTGGTCTTCGCCACAGTGAATATTGAAGATGTGGTGGTCGAGGCCACTTACGCCACTACCACGAGGATACAAGAGAGGGCAGCCACGACGGGAATACCAATCCCTTCCAATGCCCGGCAGGACAAATCTTCTATAGTCCCTGTCGAGCCACCCACCGCCCTCATGCAACCGGCGGCAGCCACTGATAAGGTTGTCATCGCTACTCCCATACTAGTCACGGCTGCCACAACAACAACTGTCATGGTTGTAGAAGAAGTGACAGCGATCGTGGAGGTCTCTAAGATAACTGGGGCTGAGACAACGATGATAGCCCCGAGGGAAGCTGCCACAGGAAAGACAACCACAATTCTTGAAGTTTTTGTTGCGCCTTTAATGGCGGATGAGATGGTACAGTTGGACGCCAGTAATGGTGCATTCACTGAGCTACTCGAGATAGAGATCAGGGTTGTGCAGCCCACGCCGCCGCCGCTGCCAATGTCGTTAGTGATAGCTGCGGAGGAGGTCATCGACAACCTGGTCATAAAACAATGACCACCTACCTCGCGCCCTTCTCTACCACCACAACATGCGAGGCAGAGGTAGCCACAAAGGTTCCAACGCCTCAACCTGAAGCGACGCCCTCGCGGACGGTACAGATGGGCTCGAACCCGCTTGAAGTCGAGCAGTCATCAAACCGACCTGCACGCGCGAGGAGCGTCACGAGATCGAGAGGGCGATCTGACGCAACACCTCCGTCTCTGGGGGAAATCCTTGGTAAAGAATTTGACCATTTGCGGGAGGTAATGAGCAACCACTCAGTTACCTTTTCTTCCCTTACCCACAAATTTTCTGTCTTCCAGCAGAGGCTCAGCGAACAAGAGCGGTAGCTTCTAGCTCTAGTTGGCATTCCCGACCAACTAGAGGCAATTAATGCAACATTACAGTAGGCCCTCCTACACCTCGACGCAGTGGAGGAAAGGCTGAACAGGAGGGATGACCATCCACATTCCAAACAGCCACGGAGGTCCCCATCACCTCCTGGCTCAGGTTCCCAGCCCTCCTCTTCAGTGTCATCCTCGGGGATGTCGTCCCCTTCCTCCTCCAGTGGGCCATCCACAACGCCTGAGGAAGGGACGACACATAAGACACCCAACGGGGCTCCAGCAAGACAAGCGAGCTCCCACGGCATGGAAAAAGATGCTCCCTCAGCCTCCCTAGACAAAGTTGAAGACAACGATGAATCGATCAGCATCGGGGAGGACTCTTCTTATGAATTGGAGGGAGAAAGGGGGGAAATTTACTGTGTCAATGACAAACACCCCCCTAGAAGAAGGAGTTCGACATCATATGAGTTTTTTGAGCCATTGTAGATCCCTTCCTTCGAGATGGAAGATTTTGAAAGGAAAGCCATCTGATACTTGACGATCAGAGACCAGAAACTGCTAAACAAGGTCCTGTGGTCGCAAGCTGATGAAGAAGACGTCATCTGGAGCGATGGGTACTTCTCCACGTGACGAGGGGAGCTGAGGAGCATATTATGTTCACCATCCATCATCTCCAAGAAGTTGTTCAGGGTCCTGGAAGGTGCTATACTAGAGAATCTCAGCATCAGGATAGGCCAACAGCTGATCTACACTGCCACCCCGGCCTTGGCAAGAAGGCTGATGATGGGGTTGTATGATTCTATGCAAGTGGCCAACATGATGAAGCATATTGAAGACCACAATGCAACCCTAGTGTTGGTCCCTTACAAGCACAGAAAGAATTGGTTCATGTGCATGACAGACCTCCAGCATCATGATGTCCAGCTTCTCAGCTGCTACAACGAGGAGGTTCCACGCTCAAGACACATCTTCGTACGCCTCGAAGACAAGATCTTGAGGCTCCTTCCGATGTGTCTTCTCTGAGTGATCAAGCACAGAATCCAACGCCACTTCGGCGTATGGAACTTCTTCAGCATCAGAGACTTTCCCATCTAAGAAGAAGCGGGAAGCGGAAATAGCACTTTTATAGTCCTCCATACCATAGAGTTGCTTCATTTTTTGGATTCATAAGGAAACTCAACAACCAGAACTTCTATCAGCTCAGGAGCATCTACGCGCTGATGTTGATCAAGGACAAATGCTATTTCCAGGATGCAGGAATCCCAGAAGAGTTGTTGGACAGTGAGTACGAAGATGAATCCTCCCAACCCAACAGCCCTCCAGAGGAAGCAGCCGAGATCGCCATGGACGTTTACGGGGCAGGCAAGCTGACGGATGTTCTAGAAAAAATTCTTTCAAGAGACGACCCCGCTTCGCCTTATGCTTTGGAAGATATGATCAACAACTTTGACCATTTCTTGTGTTCTACACTAACACAGGAATAGGTAAATGAGATCCTGTAGAAGTTAGCTGACTCTACCCCCACAAACGTCATTTACGAGGCAGATAGTGTCATAGTCCTAGTTGACGATTTAAGGGACATGGTGAAAGAAGGAGGATTCTTGGCGATATTAGTGGTGATCGCCTACATCCAAATACTACAAAAAAAGTTTGAACACGCTGATACAATATAGTGCATATACAACCCCTTGCCTCTATACAATTGTACAAAGACACTCTATAGTAAGAATCTGATACAGCTTCTCCCAATTTGTTTTCTCTGTGTCTAAGGTGGTGTAGGTTTTTGTTATGTTTTTTCTGAAAATTACAGTCTCAACGACAATGGCTATAACTTTTTCTACGCCAATTTCAAAAAATAATCTCACAACAGCTAAGAGATGTGTATGCGAAGGAAAAAGCTGCCCAAACAACAACTTGCTTTTGTTTCTTTACCCATAAAAAAATCCCAAAAAGAGAGAAAAGCCTTATGAGAGTGAATAAAAGCATGAGAGTTGTGCCAAAAAAACAAATGTGTTCTTCCAAAAGTACCCATCTTTAGGCATGGTAGATCTGGGGCAGTGGTACGTAGGATGTGAAATCATTGGTCTAAAGCCAACTGGCTTGGACTGCAGGGACCACTCGCCCATTAATGGACCCATACCTGGATGGACTGATGGGAAACAAGAAAAACCCAAAAATCCTTAAGCCTACCCAAAAACCCAACTTTCTATTCCCAAAAGTTGTTTGGTGTGAAAGCTAACTTCAGAATCATGCACCTAAGTCTCGACAAAGCTGAAGAGAGAATTTTTACATAAATAAGGAAGGAAAGATAAAGTCCATTGTTCATAGTCAGACAAAAAATTTCATTAAGATATCTCATTACTCGCTCAAACCCCTTGTCTGAAGACTGTCGGATTCTGCAAAAGCATCACAAAATAGATCCTTAAAATATGTACAGATTGATTGGGGACAATCAAAATGCTAAGTTTGGGGGAGTTGATAGCACCCTTTTTGGGGTTATTTATGGCCTATATTTTGTTGTCAAAACTTCCCTCTAAACTATTTTTCCTATCAATTTCATTATGTTTTGGACAAAACTAATCTGCGCTATGCTCTGACCAATTTTACATCCTTTTACAGAGTTTTTTCCTTGTCTTTCCACCAAAAAGGCCCGTCCCGGCCCATGAACGGTGTTTAACTGTATCGACCCTCCTACCAGTTGGCTGACACACTCATTTCCCATCACGCATCAGCCTGATACAGCCGCCACGCGACATGGGTGTGCCGCGTAAGGAAGCTCTTCCGGGCGATACGCCACTTACCCGACAGGGAGCTGTACCCACCACGACTACTCTCCCGATGAAGTGTTCGCACGATACAAGCCACCCACCGGAAGGCGCCCACCCATCATGACTACTTGACATGCCTGCAACCCGACACCTACTATGTCGGGCGACACCCATGTCGATCATCCCCAAAGCCACACTAATGGAGCCGATGAAGGACACATGGCACCCAGAGAACCGCAACTTCTTCCAACCGCTGTCTATAAATAGCAGCTACAGGACTCCGATGGGACGGGTCGAAAAACCCTAGTGAAAGCTAACCTAGGGAAGCTTCGGGAGCTAGTGTGACGTGTTCCAAGGGCATATCAGGCGATATTAGGTGAGCACACCCCCTACCTGAGAGGGGCAGGAGTGGTTCACTTAGGCCCCGTCCCGGTAGCCGCAACATCCCGATATGACCAAGAAGGCCACCCGATGTGTCGAGTTCCTAGATGGTCTCTTGCCCGAGATGGCTCGCCCCTACACCCGATACAAGGAACCCGATAACCTAGGTCGTATCCAACCTAACACGATATCGAACTCGATACGGAACACCCATCATGGTGCGCCGCCTGAGAAGGTGGTACCCTAACCACGACTGTATCAGGTAGGGTTCCTTGACCGATATGCTCGCCCGTCACGGCATACCGCCCGACGTGAGCATGTCGGCCAGAGCTCCCGCCCGGTATCGGGTTAGAGGCACCTTAGGGGGTCTACTGTTATATGTCACCCTCCTATATCAAGGAGGCGATACCTATCTTCCCTTTTTCAGTCATTTGCTTTCTTTATTTACGCAATGTAACTAAACCTTTTATACAATGATCATGCTAATGAAATTAGTAGAGTTTTAATACCTATTGCTCTGTGTTTGGTCCCTTTTTGTTGGATGAATTCTTTTTAGCATCCGAACTCTAGTTTGTATGCTTGGATCATGTTTTGACTAGCTATCGAATCATGTTTCCGTTGCAACTCCCTCGAGAGAGATGTTGTAACTCTAGCATTTGGTCCGATAATGGAGTACGAGAGTACCCAGGGTCGAAGTTGCTTCAGTTATCTTTCCACTCCAACCCAAGGCCGCTACCCTTGAGAGGGGGTGTTGGTGCTTAGTTGGAGGTACCCTCTTTGAGTGAAGGGGTATTGGATGTTTTCTACTGCCACTTGTTATGCCTAAGTTTTCTTCCTTCATTCCTTACCCAAGCAATAGTTTATCTCCTCCAGTTCTGTTGCACAAAATTCCTAAAAATTGATGAAATGCCAAAACCTTAAATCTTACTTGTTACTCCAGTTGGAGATAGCTTTTTCTTTATAACACTTTCTTGTAGTATTTTGTTTCCTTTTGATTTGTTGTTTACCATTCTTGATCTACCATTCCCTTGGGAACTTTTTCTTAACCATATTTTACCGGAGTGTAGAGTGTTGATTCCGAGTTCTTAGCACGACCACCCTTGTCCCTGTGGTTTGACCCCGATTGCTACTTCGGACCCCGTTATCATTGCGGGGGCCTAAGAGTCGGGTTATTTAAAAGTCTGACTACTTCAAATCTTCTCCTTTTGGATGCACGATTTAGGCCGGTCAACAGCAACAGACACTGCCACAATAGCAGCCACTACTGCCAATGATGTCTCCTTCCACCGCAGTCACAACATCCACCAAAACCATCTTGTTACGACTGTAGTGCTGCTATCCCCGCACCGCCCCCAAGCACTACCATCTTCCTTCCACCTCTGCAACTGCTTAACTGCCCCCATGAGACGCTTTCCAATCTTGTCGGCACAATCGTGCCACCACTCAGCACGATCATGTCTAGTGTCAGCGATAAAAGATCTCTCTACTTCTCAGCGTTGTTAACCTTTCTACCACCACTAGCAACAGGTTGCAGGCCACACCAGCAACATCTGCCATCGCCGACCCCTCTTCCTTCCACAGTTACAACCGCATTTTCACCACTGTCGGAAGCTTCCACTTCGTAGCCAGCCCGACCGTGTCGAAGATCTGCATGGCCATGCCAGGTGCACCTCTGCCTTCACCTCTGCACGACCAGGCATAGCTTCGCACGACCGTGCCTAGTAGGAACAAACTGAGATCATCACCGTAGGAAGAAACCATGGATGTGATGTGCAACAGATTTTGTAAATTCAAATAGACATTTTCACGCAAGAAAGGAGAAGGAATCTTCTCCTCACCCATAGAGCATAGTGGTCTCTATCCGCCCAGATCAACGTGAATGAAGAACCCAACATATGAAGATGAAACGATGCACTCAACATCAGTTGGGTTCAGTTCGCACGAGTCTGATTCAGACTACCGACGGATGTCCACCACACCGATGGACACTTACAATGTCTATTCATTGGAGGAACTCTCAAGTGAGAGATGGTCCAGAGCACGTCACGACACCGAGCTCCATACTTCGACATGCCAACAGGAGGGACCATTGGTAGCAGCAGTGCATAAAGTTTCAGCTACAGGGGATCAATGCTGAAAGTCAGCAGAACGGTCGACGTCTTTATGCCGGTCAACTTCATCACATGATTCAGCCCAGGGGAGCAAAAACCACCCTACTCCTAATAATGTTAACCAAAACTCCCTCCCCCTTCCCCTATTCATAAATATGAAGCAGAAATAGCAATTTGAAGCCCTAAATAAAGACAAGTGCACACTCATAGGATCATGATATGCCAACCCCGCCACACTCATAAAGCTTGGTCACAAGCACAGGTCGACAAATATCTTGCAACTGTTGGCCTCAACATCCTTGCTTACCATAGTGCGATGTTTGTCATAGACTCACTTATGAGTTCTATGCTACACTCAAGACTCCAAAGGACCACCAGCACAATATCATACATTTTCCCCTACAGAAATAGAGCCACCATGTCACCGAGGATCACCTAATAGTTGGTTGTCACATTCTACTGAGGACTGTGCTGAGATGTTCAGGGGGTGGCTAGAGTCAGGGGACAACTATTTTTGTGGAATCCAACTCACAAAAACATGATTTACTTAAGCGGAAGTGTTCATTAGAAGTAGATTACTGAAAATCACTAAAAATTAAAACATTTTTACAAGAGATCCAACAAAGGAAAACTCTTTCAAAAAGAACCAAAGTAATTCCATTGCATTCTAGTTCACAGATACATTTCTGGTATCATTTCATCTCAAGGATTACAACTTTATATGCTATGTTAAACTATACACAGGCAGTATAAGAACCTCGAGGAATCAAGCCAAAATCTCATATCAATACATTAAAACCAACTACTAACTCCGAGGACCTGAGAGTACAGGGATGACACATAGGACTTTCTATACAAAACTTGACAGCCAGTGCCTCCACCTGAGTTATGACTATTGTCCCTATTGTTGCTACTGCTCTTCCCTTGCTATAGAATTCCTGCTTCTTCTTCTGCATTTACCTAAAAAGTTGGATCCCACGGGGGTGAGACAATTGAAAATTGTCCCAGCAAGAGATATAACTCTCCGCCAGAAACATTATTATTGCAGATTAGAAGAATAAAATTGAGCAGAAATTCTTTTATATTAACAACAGTATTAATCCCTATATGAACAAAATATGATAATCTCCTTTCTTAAGGAGAACATTGCATCTACCCATGATAGAATTATATGTCATCTATCTACTTTGCAAGAAATGCAAAAAATCATAATTATATCATCTATCAACTAAAGATGCATAAAAGGAATGTAACATCAGCCAATGATTTTTGTATTCAATCCTTAGCAAACATACTATACAACTGATTACATTTTACATCCACACTTATGTCCTGAGGAGATGAGGTATATCGCTCATACTCCAACCGACCACTACGAAGTTGAAATCAGTGCCATGCAATGTCAATGGAAGAGCCAGCTGCCATGACCTCCCTTATCTCGGTCAGTACGAGATTCCATGCAGGACATCTTGTGTCTCTGCTAAATAGCTTTCCAGGGTATACTGGTAACTTCGCTATAGAGTTACAGTGGCGTTTTGTACTCTCTTCACAATCGAGAGACTCTATAATAATCTCACATCGATCCGACATTAAAATTATTGGGACATTCATGATACATCCATCCCGTTATCAAGAGATTAATGATACATCCACCCCGACATATATATAATAAAGGAAGAGAGATTTAATGTTTATCTCGCATCAATTCCTCCATTAGGGTGTAAGGTATTCATGCCCATCACCCCCACATATTCAAAAATATGCGTTCCGGGTTATGTCGCGGAGCTACCCGTTCACCATTCAGCAAATTCTGATGCTGATGGATCTATGGCCAGGGCACTACATGATGAAATTTCACTTGATTAATTATGTGCATTACTGTGCTCTTTTAGCATCAGTTAAGTTCTCAAACATTGTTATGACAAATGCTACAAAGAAGAGTATAATTTATCTATCAAGTACTTTTCAACGCTTTATAGAACATTGGGATCTTAATCCCTTGCCACATCATGGCATTCTCATCCCTTAAAATCTCATCATCATGATTATGGAATATGAGTATTTAAAACCCTCAGTTCATCAAAGAACACTTGTTACCACTTATCTGGTAATTAATACCTTCAGGTCATCTGACCAAGGTAAACCTGATACTTGCTACACAAGCATTTCACATGGCTTTCAAAGCCCATTAGTCTCTTGTTACCTCTTACTAGGCAATAGTACATATAATGGCTCACAAGGCCCATAAAGAATTTAAACAATTAACACATCATAGCTCATACCTGGCTATGCTCATCATCTCATGATCACCTATATGTGTATTAATTACATATCAGCACTATGCAATGTAAGAGTAGTATCAATATTCCCTTTTTTAGGGTTAAGATTTCTCTTACATATCATCACCCTCCATTAGGGTTTTTCATAAATAACCATTTAGATTCTCAGGATCATATTATCAATGATCAAGCCCTAATTCATTGCTCCACACAGCTAGGAGCCAACATTGATAACATAAGTATTCAATCATGCTTATTTATTCTCATCATTTATCATTGAGTGAATCATCAACACAAGATATGAGTTCCGCTCTCAACCTTACCAGAATATGATTACATCATACTTTATTAACATGGCTTAACCTTTTCTTAAGGTATGTTATCCTACACTTATCAAAGTGCATTACTTCATAATGTAACAATTGACATGACACACTTCATGTGCTACTCCTCCAAGTATATTGGATTTAGGATACATCAAGGTGTATCTATCTTGAGGTGTTGGATGTGATATCTATCATATGTTGATGTATCACTTCCCTCATCACCTTTATCTTACTTGAGTTCATCAACTTATCTTGTATTAGGGTATTTCCCATCCTAATACTTTATACACCAGTTCATCATATTATCATGTAATGTATTGGGCATAAGTCACTTATTTGGAATATGCAACCATTACCAGTGATATGGACTCATATTTGAGTTGAGGCATTATTGATATAAGGTTATCCATTACCAATCCCTTTAGATGTTTCACTTATTAGTAAATTAGTCACTATTCCATTATTAGGAATAGGGTTTCCCATCTTTATCAATCAGGGTTTACATAACATCACCTTACATTAGGATTTCACATATCTTCACTCTATATTAGGGTAGGGTTTCATATAGCATTTCATATCATCTCCATAAATTGGAATATCTCATCACATTACTATATTAGGGTTTCATATGAAATTACCCTTGATTAGGGGTTATTACGGCTTTTCCCCAAATTAGGGTTTCATTGTTACCATAGATTAGGGTTTCACCTATCATTACCCTCAATTAGGGTTAGGGCTCATCAACCTTCTTAATTAGGGTTTCATGATCTCTTTATCAAGGATCATACCCTAATTACACATTTTATTAATGTTGAAAGTGTTGAGGTTTAACCACTACATGATTATCATTCATGTAGGAATTACTCTCTCTCTCATCCTCTATAGGATGATACTTACTTCAAACTTCATTAGATTAGGTCAACTCAACTTGAATGAAGGCTTGACACAGTGTATTATGTCATTACTTCCATAAGCATTAAATATTAATCATTCAAAAGTTATTAATCACCCTATCTTATTAAGGGTATAATTAATGTAATCACCCTTGATTTACATCATTTAATGATCAATTAAATAATTGACCTTTAATCACCTTAAGTGTCCAAACGGTTTTGATTAATTACTTTCCAAACAGTTTTGTTCAACTAGACCCCAAATGGTCTTGACCCTCTAGATCCCAAATGGTCTTGATAGATTGACCCTCAAACAGTCTAAGACCATTTAGACCTTCAAACAGTCTTGGTCAATTAAGTTTCAAATGGTTTGAAACCATTTAGCAAAGTTAGTGCTTGAAACCGTTTAGTGCAAAGGTACTTGAGATCGTTTGAGTCTCAATTAGTTTGGGGATAGTTTGGTCCCAAACGGTCTTGAGACCAATTGGACTCAATCGGTCTTGAGACTGTTTGGTCCAAACCTCCTCAAAACCGATTGGACCAAAAATGGTATCAACCACTCAAATTGATATAGGGTTTCCAAGATTGATTCCCTCATCAATTGAATCCATGTAACCACTCATCAATTGAACCTATGCACCATACTTAAATTGAGCTAATGATGTCATTCTTCAATTGATTCAACCTTCAATTCATCATCAATTAGGGTTTGAAATCGATGAACCTTCAATATTGGTCATTGTGGAACCAATTGCTTTGAAATCATTGGACCACCATTCAAATTGGGCATGACCTGACCTCAAATGGTCTTGAGGTCATTTGGTCCCAAATGGTCTTGAGACCATTTGCTGTCAAACGGTCTTGAGACCGGTTGACCCAACCAATCAAGGAAAACTCATGGAATTAATTAGATTTTCAATAAATACCTGATTTAGGGTTGATGATTGTTTGACCTTCAATTGTTGAGTCATTTGAAACTAACTCAATCATGGTCATTGGATCATCATCCATCTCATCCATCATTGAACTCCAAATGGTCTGAGACCATTTGATCCCAAACAGTCTTGAGACCGTTTGATTCCAAACGGTCTTGAGACCGTTTGATTTCAAACGATCTTGAGACCGTTTGGCCTCAAGTTCATGAAACCGTTTGCAAAGGATATTTGTGGAGGTGTGTGCTTATGATGATATTATCATCAGAAAGCTCTAAACCCACGAATCTTGATATGATTTTCATGGTGATTTCATCGATCAATCAAATAAAATTTGGAGGATAGAGAAAATTTCAACAATAGTTAAAGATATGAAATCAATAATAATATTCAAGGTTTCAAGTTATATAACCCGCCTTCAATGAAGATTCAAAGCTCCAACTTCACGTTCCAAATGGTGAAAGAAGCTTTCTCACTCCAAAAGGTTTGTTTCTCAAGCTTTTGAGTGAAATGGATTGGCTAGACAGGAAGATTGATGGAAGAAAAGAAGAAATCCATCATTTATTTTCGATTTCCACCATGAAATCATGGTTGAAAGTGATCAAGAAGCTTACGTATAGGTTGGAACTCGTCCTCCTGTTGCTCCTTAGTCCCCTTGAGCTCTTCCAAGGCAAGCAAGAAAGAAAATCCGAAAAAAGATCTTTGGTTGAGTGGGAAATGAGGTATATATAAAGGAATTTCTAGGAGAGAGAAAGTATAAGAGAAATCTATCAATTTCCAAATCATGCCAAACACTCCCCTCTTTCCCTTATGCACGAAGGCACCTTCCCTTGCCTTTAATTCCCCTTCATTATCCTCAATTTAAAAGAAAAGAAAATTAAGCACCTTAATCATATTATACTAATATCCCATTTTTAGTGGATATTACTTTTCATTAACTTAATGTGAGTGGGCTCTCCACTCACTTAAGATATTTTCGTGCCTTTGCAAAGCACAAGCTCGTCCAACCTTTTGAAAAATCATCCCTCACCTTTTGGTTGAAGGGCTCTTCAATTAATATATTTATTTTTGCATTAAATTGAAGTAAAGTTCCAATTATGCTTAAATCTTGATTATTTTAATATCAAGATTCTCTCTCTTCCAAAATGTTTCAAATGAGGTTCCCCTCTTATTTTATTTTCTCTATATGATTCCAAGAATCATGAGGGACCCTCTTGAAGTGGTATTTTGCATATTGAACCCTAGGTTTTGGGTAAATTGCACATTATACCAAAACTAGGTTTTAATGCATAAACATTGCTCAACTAGCTCTTTCTTGGTGCTCAGGCTTGTGAAAGCCATACCACTGCATCATACTCATTCCTATGATGCTTCATCATGAGGACCATTTTATCATGCAACATTTGCAAGTTAACCCCTCAACCTGGGTAAATTGCACTTTAGTCCAAAACAAGTAAAACATTGTTTCAACATTATTCAAAAAGGATTGAAATTGAGATATAAGTCCCTCTTGAGCCTTAATTACTTTTCATGAAATAAGATCAAGCATATAATCAACCTTATTAAGCAAAACATCTAGGGTTAAGGCTTAACCCAGGTCAGGGATGTTACAATTTTGACCCTCCTCAAGCATGGAAGATGCTTATTGGGGAGCATAGATACATCGCTAGAGCTGCCAAAGCTTTGCACACACATAACCTGGCACTTCATTATCTGCACTGGGTGATTGTGAATTGTGTTGTGGAGAAGCAAGATAATTAGGGGGCGCTCAATTCAACGGACCTCTACATCTTGTAGTGTGTAGCAATTGGAAGAAAAGTTAATTTGGGGAATTTCATCATCCGCCACTTTCACAACTCGTTCAAGAAGCAAGTTGACTTCATGCCAATGGCAGGCATTATCACTTTCATGGCGTTCCATCTTGGGATATATGATGACCAGTTGGCACTTATGTAGGACAAGGCTGAGTGGTCCAAGTTGGACTTGGATCACTAAATTCGCTCAGTGGTGATCAAAGAGTGCAACACATGCTATGTTTATAACTTTGGTCACAACAAGACATGATATTACTGCCTACAAATGCATGGTTCGCGTGCCAGACAATTGTCATGGATGTCTCTCGTCTGGATGCTCAAGGAAACATTCGTCAGGTGCGCGACACTGTAGGAACATCTTCTTCAGCATCACCAGTGCCAGAGACTCAGGAGGCCAAACAACAGATAGGGGAAACCTTCCATGACATCCCATGTCAGGGAGGGTCCTACGCATAGATGCCTTCAACAGATTACCAACTATCTCCTCAGTAGGAGTAATATGCCCCAAATCTCAACTTGGGGCACCTTTATGAGTTTATGGCTGACTTCAGGGTTGACTCCAATAGACAGTTCGATGTGCTGGAGCAGGATGTGCAATACCTCAGACAGAGGTTCGACACAATCTTCCCTCCATCACCTCCTCTGACTTTTCAACAACCATTCCACCATCCCTTCCATCCATTCTACCGGCTACCCCATGACTTTAGATAGTCATTCCAGTTCCAATAGGGGATGCACCAGGACTACAAGAATCAACCAAGAGACATCAACAATCTCAACCACTATATAAACAGTGACTACAGTAGCAAGTACTTTTAGCACCATCCAGAGTTTGAGATTTGCTCGAGGATGAGAAAATTTTTAAGCTTGGGTTGGTGGCAGGGTATACCACCCTTTATCTTCAGCCCTTCTATTTTAGTTCTTTCCTTTCATGCATGCATGTATATCTTCTATGTTCCTTGCATTTAGCATAAATTTTCATCTTTGGAAGACTTTATTTTGTAATTTGTATCTTTGCAATTAAGGATGTGCAATGCAAATCTTATAACTAAATGCTTATCTTTATGCCTAAATGCACAATTTTCATCTTAAACTTCTAGATCTTTTACTTGACTTGCTCATTGACTCTTTCCTTAAATCTGATAGTCAATTTAAATTTATGCGCCCTTTTTCATAGCTTAAAACATTATTCCCTTACTCCATGTTATGAATGACAAACCCAACACTTGGAACTGTTGGAAAGAGATAGAGTTTGATAAAGACTCCAACCTGAGTTATTTATGAACTTGCCTCGACTCTAAGGATCCTTGAATCATAATTACTATTTTTCACATAGGTATCAAGTGGATAACAATGAATTTTGAGCGATAATCAAGTTTAAATGTTTTTCCTTGATGGTATGCACGCCCTATCACCTTAGATAGAGCCAAAAAGATGAAAATTTTAAAAATTTACAAAAGAGGCTTGGTCGCCCACAAAATCTAAAAATGTCAAAATAGTTTTCACCCACTCCTATAGATTAGAATACAAAGAATAAAAGCCTGAGTGTGAATAAATGAGCATTGTTTGTCTTTTCAGGAGAGTTGAGGATGATACCCATCTGGTGTATGACTGTGCTCATGAATGTGGGTATGTCGTGCCTGGTAGCGCAACCCTGAAGGCTCGTTAGAGAGTCACTAGGAACCCATATGGAACCTATGAACAGGGTTGGTTCGAGCACAATATGAGGAGTTTGTCTCACTACTCTGGGCCAACTAGCTCAGACTGTAGGGACTATTGCTCATTTCATGGACCAACTCGACACATATTGGGATCCTTAGAAGTCATTAGAGTCTTTTTCTTTTTATTGCTTCTTAGGACCTGAATAAGTGGGAGGTGCATTGTTCATCATTGGTCTATATGAATACATGATAATAGGTCATTACTCATCACCCGTCAGATCACCTATGTGACAATGCTCTAATATTGTATAATTAATATTCAAACCCTCACGAGTGTTGATAGGTTGCACTGAATTTTCTTAATCTTGCTTGGATGCTCTTTGATCATACTTTAGTAGGATTATGCTTGATTGGTGGGGTTTGTTTCGAAACAACAAGGGTTCAAAGAATTATTATTTTAAACTATTTTTCTTAAACATTAGCATTTATCACCAAGATTAATTTGTATGTTATCTTTTTGTTCTTTGAGCACATTCTTGCTCGAGGACAAGTAAGGGTTTAAGCTTGGGTGGTTGATAAAACCCAAATTCAAGCATTTATGCTGAGTAATTATTTATGGTTTTATGTCATTATAGCCTTAATATGCCCTAAATAACTCAAGATACTTATATTTTCATAACTTATAATCTTTTAGAGATAAAGGCACTCATCTAGACAATGTCCGGACATGTAGGCACCAAACCTGAAAAGACTTCTATTCGCCAGTATTCCTCCCTAACATATGGTTTTTATAGCGGTTAGGCTTCCATCTGTAGTGATTGCGACACACGGCACAGTCGGGCCAAGAAGGTAAAGTTGTGACCGCTACACTCATCGCTACCATGCCACTCATTTTGACCGTAACACAAAGCAACCACTATTGAATTTCATCTTTCACGACCGAGACATCTGACATGGCCATGCCGAGCCCTACACGGTCAAGCTAAGGACAAGGTTCAACAGTCATCTCGACCGTGACAACTATCTCGACCGTGACATGTCTCAACTACTACACCTGCATGGTTGGGACGAGACCAGGGTAGCGACTGATACAAGTGTCACGGCCACTTATTACATATGCTTCTCCTTAATCAATAAATACTCACCCCTCGCAACCTGGAGAGGAGTTTTGTATACGTTTTGGTTCCCAAAGTCTCGTGGGAGAGTTTGAAGGTCTGAAAGGGCTGAAGTGCTCATCCTACATCCATCCCTTTAGTTTTCTTCCATGTACCATCATTTTTCACTACCATTCACCCATTTCCTACCATTTCTAGCCATCTTCACCTCCATACACCCACCAAGCTATTGTTTGAGGTGGAATCAAAGAGAAAGGAGACCAAGGAGCCTAGAAGACCAAGGAGGATTGACCCAAAGATGAGATTCGTCCCATATGGAGGCTTAGAAGTGAGAGCCACCTGTCCTCTATGGGCGAAATCCCTTATTCTCCTTTCTTCTATTGTTCTCCTTTGTTTCTATACAAATGATGTTTTTCTATCTTTGTTCAGTGCTAACTATACTTGTCCATGGTTAGTTGAGCTCCTTCTTGGTTATGTATCCCATTTTGGGCATGTTTATGTACTTTCACCTTAAGCAAGTAGTTTTATTCCAGATCTAGTATGTTTTCTGCTCTATCTTCTATTTTTGGTTATGACTGCTAGTTTGGTTGATCTTTTCTTTCTTGAACTTCTATTTCTTCCTATATCAAGAGATTTGTTGTAGAAATAGATAAGAAAAGTTAGTTTGGATTATAATCTGAAAAGAGAATGGTTTTAATGTGATATGTACAGAACCAAAGACATGGGCACGGTCGGGCCCATCCCGGCCCGATCAGGCCCACCATCAGATTCTGTCTAGATCACACCTATTCCTAGCACCCTAGAATATTCTAGACCTGAGAGGATATCTAGAATATTCTACGGTGTTGATTTGTCATCCTCAAAAGAGGTATCATATAATCAAAGGGCTTTAGTCACGCTGCGTAAAAGCGACTGGGATGACCCCACATGAAAAGACACCATAGTACAAACAATGTTTTGGATGTAGTTTGCTTGCTGAGGTGTTCGAGGGTTGTCTACGATCAAGAATGGGTGCGTAGACTACCCAACTTGTGGTTACATAGCCAAGAACTCCTTCTCTCTTATTAGTAGAATATGTTAGACTCTGTTTTGTTTTGTTTTCTTTACTTTGTTTTGATTTATCTCGAGACAATCTGCTAGATTACTTCTAGTTTCATACTTTTATCAACTATCAGATTGGCTTATCTGGCTTAAGAGTGAGATCTTAAGCATCCTAAACGTGCCCATGTCCTCATGTTTGACGTAGTATATCTTCTTCAACCCCGTAATAAAGTTTTTGGGGTCTTTGAAGGTTTTAGGTTATAAATTTAAAAGTTTGATCACCCTTTGGGACATGACCAGTGCATACTTGATGATGCACACCATATGGCAAGTTCTGACTATGATAATAAAAAAGGGCTAGAACCGGTAAAGAGGACACATTTGAAGGCCCAAAGGATAAACATCAAGTGTGACCATGACTTGCATACCTAGCTCCTCACATCCATTAGAGTGCTTGAATACTTGACTTGCTAGAAATGGAAATGCAGAGGGAGAAAGGGAGCTTGAGGAATGGTGAGTGTAACGACCCTGACCTCCGTTTAGGGTTTACCCTATTTGCTTTGCTTAAACCTAGTACATAGTTGATTGCTAATCACCTTTAGTGGTGATTAGGGTTTGTTGGTGCTTTGTTGAGAGTTGGAGGTGCTACTTGCAAATAACCCAAGTCTAGGGTTTGTGGGCAAGTTTGTCACCTTGTGAGGTGTTCCTCCCTCTCCTTGCTTCCTCTAGTGTTGAAGGGAAGGGTTGGGCTCGTTGCTTGAGTTCCTTTGGGCTTGGTTGAGCTTGTTGGGCCTTGTGGTGTGTTTCCTTTGCTTCTTTGGACCTTGTGTCGGGCAAGAGCATGCTTGTGTCGGCCTAGGTGTGTCACCCAGGATGTGTGTCACCCTGATGGTGTGTCGCCCAGGGTTGTGTCGGCCATGGAGTGCGTGTGTCGGCCATGGAGTGGGTGTGTCGGCCATGGTGTGGAGGTGTGTCGCCCATGGACCCCTTTGACCTTCTTTGACCTCGTTTGTGTCACCACTAGTGGACACTTGGTACTTGATGCTTGCATGTGGCAATGGCCTTGGACATGTGTTTAGGGCATGTTATGAGTGGTGGCATTGCCCATGGACAAGTGTCCCTAGGTGGGTGACACCTTGCCTTATATTCCATTGGTTTCTCCTCCATCCCCTTCTATATATGTGTTTCCTTTCCCTTGCTAAGGATCCCTTTAGTTCCTTAGTCCCCTTCTCCCTTGGTGCACGACACCCTCTCTTCCTTTGCAAGCTTGGTGGCCGATCCTTCTTGGAGTCTCCTTCTTCCTCTAGTGGTGGCCGAACCATAGAGTGCCTTGCTCTTCTTCCTTGGTGGTGCTTGGAGCTTGGAGCTAGGAGCTTGGAGGCTTAAGGCGGGTTACATAACTCCTAACCCTAAATACACTACCATCTTCTATGTACTTGTTTATATGTTGCTTATGATCATATCAACTATACATGTTGTTAGTTTGGTTTCTTGCTTAGTTGCTTCTTGTTGGCTGATCCTTGTTCCAGGGTTTCTTGGTGAGCAACACTCCTTTCTCTACTTGGTCTAGAGGAGTGAGCTTGAGTTCTAGTATCATGGGAAACACTCCTCTCTCGTTTAAGTTGAGAGGTGAGCTTGTGTTCTAGTTGCTTGAGCAACACCCCCCTCTCACCATGGACTTGAAAGGCGAGCTTTGTAGTGGTTGTGGACCTTTGTTAAGGTTGGTCTTTGTGTTGCCTGTTTGGTGATAGGAGATGTGCAAGACCCCTCTCTCTTAATTGTTGAGAGGTGATCCATCTTCTTGATCTGTTAGGGTTTGGTGCCCTTGTGCTTGAGGTTGATGACGACCTTGTGGAGTTGCATCTTGACAGTTATGATCTTGGGGGAGGTGCTACCCAATATCCCTCTTGACCTTGAGCTTTGGAGGACACATGTTGTGGTTGTGTCGGGCGATGCTCCCTGGTCCTTGCCTTGTTGTGACGAGCGTCACACTTAGATGAGTGCCCTTCCCGACGCATATAACCTAGAAGGTGGGTTAGTATCGTTATGCCTTGTTGTGGTGAAAACATTGTTAGCTAGTTGTGGTGGGCGTCACTCTTTGGCCTTAGCTCTGTGTGTGTCGGCCGACAGCACAACACTTGATGCACCGTTGCACGATGCCGCATTTCCCGACATGCCCTTGAGCCTAGCTACACGATATGATGTTACCCATTGTGCCTTGGATGCCCGACACCCTAGTGCTTGGCCGATATGTGTTGGTCTGCCTAACCAACATGAGTTGAGGGTTGGGCGATAGGGCAGAGTGCCCTGCCCGATACCACATCTTGTGAGGGTGCCCTACCCGTCACACTTCCTGTGAGGGTAGTGGGCACTTCTAATGAGGGTTTTGATCCTTCTATAAAACATCTATATTAGATCTTGTTTCATGATGTCACGTTTGGGTTTATATTGGTGATCCTTGATATGCTTGTTGATAACTAAGATGGTAGCTCACATCCATGAAACTTGACATGATATTACATTTGTTTATGATCACCTTGATTACCTGTATAATGCTAAGTAAATGATAAGCATACAAGATGCTTTGCATGATGATATGACCTATGTCTATGGTCACAAGTTGAGACATTATTGATAAAGCATATAAGCATCAATACCACCCTATGTTGATAATATGATCTTTCTGTTAATATATGATGATGGTGCATGCTAACCATACAGGTACATATGCATATCCAGGTAAAGGGCTATGAGGTATACATATATGTTTAAGTGACATAACCTACATGATGTGTTTTGGTCTAAGGACCTAAGTTTGGCTAAAGTGCCTAAGAAGCAGTAGCACTATGTGATAAGGGATTGAGATCCCATGGCAATGTGATGATCCTTGAGATGGATCTAGATGATTGGAAAGAGGCCAAGTGGTAACATGTAATGTTGAATCCTTGTGATGGATCAGGATGATGTTGATTACAATAAAAGCATAATATTGTGTTTCATGTTGTTTATTCTTGTTATAGTTTGCATGTTATATAACTTGGTTGAATCTTGCAATCCACATAAAAGATACTAATTAATCATAGTGGAATACATCATGTAGTTTGCCCTGGCCATAGATCCATCATCGTCAGGAGCTGGTGATGGTGAAATGGGTTCTCATGTGGGTTAACTCGGAGCGCATATTGTTGAATATGCGAGGTTTCTCCTAGCCTAAAATAGAGAGGGAATCGAGTGCAGCTGCGGTTGCAGACTCGGGATATGCATATGAGCATGGTGAACAGGCCCATGGCTCAAGATATGTGATATGGGAGTATGAATGCGTTCATGGCTCAGAGCACGGTGAACAGGCATGTGGCTCAGATATACTAGCATCGTGACCTGTACCAAGGTGGGCTAGAGGAAGGGTAGCCTATGGAGCTAACCCTGTGGCTGAGGCCACTCAAGCATGAGACTGTGGTCCTGCTTTGGTTCTCGTGCACTGACCATGAGGTGGGAGGTCGTGGAGTCCGGCTCTTCCATTGACCTTGTATGGCACCGGCTCCGGGTTTCGCAGTCATCGGTTGGATTTGAGCGGTACGGCTCACTTCCTCAGGGCATAATAATATGTAATCCAGCCGAATAGTATTTACTGCATAAGGCAAAATATGGAACATTGATTGAGGCCTTGTTTGCATAGTTAATCTTCTTATACTTGTAGTTACTCATAAGTTCCTTATGTCATGAGGTAAGACCTTACAAATCTTATCTTACAAATCTTCTTACGTACATCTTGGTAAGCTTGATGGTATGAATAGCTTTACTTATAAAGTGCTCTTGTTACATCGTCTATCAGTTATATGCTGTTGTTGCTTTAATCTTTCTGAGGTTTTGTAGTTTCGGCGGGGAGTTATGTTTCTCGTTGGGACTGTGTGTCTCACCCTGCTGGTTTACACCCTTTTTAGGTGTTCGAGCTATATGTGGTGGTGGTCGTGGAGTTGCGGCCGAACAACAAGATGAGCAGTAGAAGGCAAGAGATGGATATGTTGTTGTTCTGGTTGTTTTGTAGTAGAGTCTAGAGTCATCCTTGTACTCTCAGGTCCTTGGGAGTGTTTTGACGTTGCTTCACGATGTATAGCTGTTGATGTTTTTTATATCCTGCTGCTGGCCGGATGTGGGCCTTTATGTACATATAAATAGGTGATGAACTCATGTGATGGCTAGACAGTTGTTCCTCTAAGTTGTGGACACGTATCAAGGCTTGTAAATGTTTATATAATTTGTTTCCTTGCAGGATGAGGACCTAAATGTAATAGTTTTCTTAGTTTATCTGCTTTTCACAATCGATTTTAATTAACCCGTGTTTTTGGTAATATGTGGTTCTGGTGATTTCTGCACGTTTTCGCGCAACACCTCACTATCTGTGTGATAGTGGGATGTGTTTCCACAAGTTTTGGTATTAGAGCTCTAGGTTCGCTGAGTCTACAGGGATTTAGCACTAGGTTGTGTCTGTTCTTGTGAGTTTTCTAGATTTTCTTACAATCATCTGCTGCCCTCAGCAGAAGAAAAACCAAGATGTCTGGAAACCACGAAGAACATGTTGTCGAGCACAGCGATGCTGCATCAGTTGATGGAGCTATAAGGCAGGCACATGAAGATCGAGTGCCTGAGGTCCCCCAACCTGACCCAGCCATTCTTGAACACCCTTCCTATCAACATATTATGGGGCAGATGATGGCTACGATGAATCTCATGGTAGAGAGATTGCCAGTGCCTCAGTCAAGAGCATAGGCTCCCCATGGTGAAACATCGGGTATTGGGAAGACCTTTGAGCGGCTTCGCCGAGTCGGAACTTTGGATTATGCTGGGACGGCTGATCCAGTGGATGCAGATCTGTGGCTGACAAGTCTTGAGAAGGCTTTCCAGATCCTCGACATACCCAAAGCAGACAAAGTAAAGCACGCTGCCTACCTTCTAAAAGGTAGTGCTGGTCACTGGTGGACCATCGAGGAGGAGAAGCGACCTGGTGAGGTGATCAGTTGGGAGGTCTTTCGGCATGAGTTCGTCAACATATACTTCCCGAAGACGTATCTGGATGAGAAGATCAGTCAGTTTGAGAGCCTGCGACAAGGAACGATGAGCATCACCGAGTACGAGGCCAAGTTCATGGATCTATTACGGTTTTGTCCTCACATGGCGGTGACAGATGAAGAGCGGATCAGATGCTTTGAGAAAGGTCTGAGTGCTGAGCTGACAACACCTGTTTCTGCATTGGAGAATAGAGAGCGGTTTGCTACGTTTGTGGAATCCGTTCAGAGGATCAAACGGTCAGTAAGGGAGAAAATAGAATCCATGTCTAAGAAGAGGCCTGCTCAGTTTCAGGGACAGAGGTTTAGTGGCTTCAAGAAGCTAAGGTTTTCAGCACCGTCAGTGATGAGAGGTTCTAGTACACCGTCGCAGTGGTCTCCAAGAAAGGGAAGAGGTTATGTTTCTTCACTGTCAAAGGTACATAGTACAACTTCAGTGGAAGTGACAGGGCCATCTAGGCCACGGTTTGAAGATAGGTCATGCCATATCTGCGGTCAGACATGGCATTTCAAGTCGAACTGCCCGAGTAGAGATGTTGAAGTGACGCAGCAGCTAAGACAGAATCAACAAGGGTCAGTTAGATAGCAGCCCAGTGGTAGCAGAGGGTGAGGACGTGGTCAAGCATCGCAAGAGGGATCGTCTTCTCAAGAAAGCAGAGGACGTGGACAGCAAGCAACGACTCAATTCTATTCTATGAGTCAGCCAGAGGTGATAGTCAACCTGCAAGTGGTGACAGGTCAGATGGAGTTATTTCATTACGATATGTCTTCTTCTTGCTTTATATCTGTTCTGGTTGACCCGGGTGCTACACACACTTTTATCGCCTATAGTATGCTTGAAAATTGTCGTTTACCTATTAGTTGTAAGGAGAATAGCTTGTTGTTAGAAACCCCTCTTGATGGTTCCTCGATGCTTCAAGAAGAGTGTCCATCTTGTGTTTTATCTTTTTTTGGGACACAATATACAAGTGGATCTTATACCACTTGATATGCATGGTTTCGATGTTATCCTTGGGATGCATACCTTAGAGAAGTATAGAGTTGTTTTGGACTGTGGTTCCAAGCGGGCAATGTTTGATGATAATGGAGAAAAGTGGATATTCCAAGGAGATAGGAAGATTCTTCTGACGTGTCTAGTATCCACTATGGTGGCAGATAAGCTGTT
Organism: Alisma plantago-aquatica; assembly: GCA_963693085.1. Taxonomy (NCBI): domain Eukaryota; kingdom Viridiplantae; phylum Streptophyta; class Magnoliopsida; order Alismatales; family Alismataceae; genus Alisma; species Alisma plantago-aquatica. The sequence goes on along the minus strand of OY856412.1, from coordinate 1,077,519,649 downwards.
ACGACAAGGATGTGAGGCGTTCTTAGCTCACGTTCTGGATACCAAGATGAAAGGTCCTATCCTTGAGGAGGTGACAGTCGTCCGAGAGTTTGCGGATGTGTTTCTTGAGGAGTTTCCCGGTGTTCCTCCACCCTGAGAGATTGTTTTCGAGATCAATCTAGTTCCAGGAACACAACCAGTTGCACAGACACCGTATAGGATGGCTCCAGTAGAGATGGCAGAGCTTAAGAAGTAGTTACAAGAGTTGTTAGAGAAAGGTTTCATCTGACCGAGTACATCGCCTTGGGGTGCTCCAGTGTTGTTCGTTAAGAAGAAGGATGGATCGATGCGGTTGTGTATACATTATCGGTAGTTGAACAAGGTCACGATCAAGAACAAGTACCCATTACCAAGGATAGATGATCTGTTTGATCAGTTGCATGGTGCTACCATGTTCTCAAAGATCGGTCTACGGTCCAGATATCATCAGTTAAGGATTAAAGCGGATGACATACCAAAGTCAGCTTTTAGGACGAGGTATGGTCACTTCGAGTTTGTGGTTATGTCGTTTGGGCTAACCAATGCACCTGCTGCTTTCATGGATTTGATGAACAGAGTGTTTCGTCCATTCCTAGATCAGTTTTTTGTAGTCTTCATAGATGACATCTTGATCTATAGTTGGGTCAAGCAAGAGCATGAGCGACATCTTCGTCTAGCGTTGACTCTTCTTCGCCAACACCAGTTGTATGCCAAGTTTAGTAAGTGTGAGTTCTGGTTCGAAGAAGTAACTTTCTTGGGTCATGTGATATCTGCAGAAGGAGTAAAAGTGGATCCGAAAAAGGTGGAGTCCATTGCAGAATGGGAACAACCGAAGACGCTGACAGAAGTTTGTAGTTTCCTTGGTTTAGCAGGATACTATCGGAGGTTTATCAAGGATTTCAGTGCGATTGTGTTACCAATGATGAAGTTGACTAGAAAGGATGTACCTTATGTCTGGGGTGATCGTTGCCAGCAAGCTTTCCAGAGTTTGAAGGAAAAGTTGACTAGTGCTCCAGTACTAGTGCTGCCAGAGCCTGGGAAGGGCTATGTTGTTTTCTGTGATGCTTCCAAGAAAGGTTTAGGTTGTGTGTTGATGTAGGAAGATCATGTGGTTTCTTTTGCTTTGTGACAGCTTAAGAAACACAAGGAGAACTATCTGACTCATGATTTGGAGTTAGTAGTGACAGTTCATGCATTAAAGATTTGGAGATACTATCTTTACGGGGAAGTGTGTCAGATCTTTACGGATCATAAGAATTTGAAGTACATCTTTTCGCAGTATGAGATGAACATGCGACAACATCGATGGATGGAGCTAATCAATGATTATGACTGCACCATCGAGTATCATCCTGGTAAGGCGAATGTGGTAGCCGATGCGCTTAGCCAAAAGTCTTCTTCTTTATCTTCAAAGAAGGCACAGTTGAGTTCCCTGGTATACCATAGACGGGATATGCTTGTTTCCTTGCGACAGATGAATGTGCAGATGGAAGTCTCCTTGTTAGCTGGACTTTTAGCATAGATGCAATTCAAACCTACGCTGAGACAACAGATCAAAGATGCACAACAAGAAGATGATACAATACAGTTGATCAGATCAGAGTTCGGCAGCGAAAAGCGTGATGGGTTCCAGGAGTTTGAGGATGGACTAGTTTTCTATCATGACAGGATGGTGGTCCCTGATGCTGACAATCTAAGGAAGTTAGTGCTCAAGGAAGCACACACGTCGATGTATGCTATGCATCCAGGAGTCACCAAGATGTATCATAGTCTGAAGGACTTGTATTGGTGGCCCAACTTGAAGAAAGATGTAGCTGAGTTCGTGGCTAGGTGTGCGGTATGTCAGCAAGTCCAGGATGAGCATCAAAAGTTGGCTGGTACGTTGCAGCCCCTGTCGATACCGTAGTGGAAATGGGATCATATAACCATGGATTTCGTAGTTGGTCTACCTAGGACAACTAGAAATCATGATTCCATTTGGGTTATAGTGGACAGATTGACTAAGTCTGCCCATTTCATACTAGTGAAGACAACGTATACAGCCGAGAAGCTTGCTCGAGTATATGTGGTTGAGATAGTGCGTTTGCATAGTGTTCCAGGGACGATAGTTTCTGACAGAGGTCCTCGGTTCACGAGTCATTTCTGGGAACATTTGCACAAAGCGTTGGGAACGCAGTTGAGGTTCAGTACTGCCTTCCACCCACAGACAGATGGACAGTATGAGAGGACTATTCATATTCTGGAGGATCTCCTTCGAGCTTGTGTTTTGCAGTTCCTATGCAGTTGGGACATACATCTCAGTTTGATAGAGTTTTCCTACAACAATAGTTATCAGCAGAGCATTGATATGGCTCCTTATGAGGCCTTATATGGCAGGAAGTGTAGATATCCGTTGTGTTGGTATGAGTCTGGTGAATATCAGCTTTTGGGTCCTGAGTTGGTACAACAAACAACAGGAAAGACCAAGGTGATACAACAACAGTTCAAAGCGGCACAGGACAGGAAGAAGTCGTATGCAGACAATCGCCGATGATCTTTGGAATTCCAGGTAGGAGACAAAGTGTATCTTAAAGTCTCGCCGTGGAAAGGTGTGCTAAGGTTTGGCCGGAAGGGTAAGCTAGCACACAGATATATGGGGCCATACCCGGTCATAGCACGTTTTGGCAAGGTAGCTTACGATTTAGAATTGCCGCCAGAGTTGCACAGGTTACATCCAGTGTTCCATGTCAGTATGTTGAAGAAATTTCATCCGGATATAGGGAAAGTGATACAGCCAGACAAAGTTGAGCTTGATGAAAATGTGACCTACGAGGAAGGTCATGTGATGATCCTTGACAGGAGAGTTAAGAAGCTGAAGAGGAAGGACATGGTTCTTGTGAAGGTTCTTTGGCATCATCGTGACATTGAGGAAGCCACATGGGAGCTTGAGGAAGAGATGAGGAGGAAGTATCCCTCACTTTTCTCTTCAGATTTCGGGGACGAAATCCCTTTGTAGGGGGTTAGCTTGTAAGGACCCTGACCTCCATTTAGGGTTTACCTTGTTTGTTTTGCTTAACCCTGGTGCTTAGTTGCTTGCTAATCACCTTTAGTGGTGATTAGGGTTTGTTGGTGCTTTGTTGAGAGTTGGAGGTGCTACTTGCAAATAACCCAAGTCTAGGGTTTGTGGCAAGTTTGTCACCTTGTGAGGTGTTCCTCCCTCTCCTTGCTTCCTCTAGTGTTGAGGGGAAGAGTTGGGCTCGTTGCTTGAGTTCCTTTGGGCTTGGTTGAGCTTGTTGGGCCTTGTGGTGTGTTGCCTTTGCTTCTTTGGACCTTGTGTTGGGAAAGAGGATGCTTGTGTCGGCCTAGGTGTGTCGCCCAGGGTTGTGTCGGTGATGGAGTGGGTGTGTCGGCCATGGTGTGGAGGTGTGTCGCCCATGGACCCCTTTGACCTTCTTTGACCTTGTTTGTGTCACCACTAGTGGACACTTGGTGCTTGATGCTTGCAAGTGGCAATGGCCTTCGACATGTGTTTAAGGCATGTTATGAGTGGTGGCATTGCCCATGGACAAGTGTCCCTAGGTGGGTGACACCTTGCCTTATCTTCCCTTGGTTTCTCCTCCATCCCCTTATATATATGCATTTCCTTTCCCTTGCTAAGGATCCCTTTAGTTCCTTAGTCCCCCTCTCCCTTGGTGCACGACACCCTCTCTTCCTTTGCAAGCTTGGTGGCTGATCCTTCTTGGAGTCTCCTTCTTCCTCTAGTGGTAGCCGAACCCTAGAGTGCCTTGCTCTTCTTCCTTGGTGGTTCTTGGAGCTTGGAGCTAGGAGCTTGGAGCTTGCTTAAGGCGGGTTACATAACTCCTAACCCTAACTACACTACCATCTTCTATGTTCTTGTTTATATGTTGCTTATGATCATATCGGCTATACATGTTAGTTTGGTTTCTTGCTTAGTTTCTTGTTGTTGGCCGATCCTTGTTCTAGGTTTTCTTGGTGAGCAACACTCCTTTCTCTCCTTGGTCTAGAGGAGTGAGCTTGAGTTCTAGTATCATGGGCAACACTCCTCTCTCGTTTAAGTTGAGAGGTGAGCTTGTGTTCTAGTTGCTTGAGCAACACCCCCCTCTCACCATGGACTTGAAAGGCGAGCTTTGTAGTGGTTGTGGACCTTTGTTAAGGTTGGTCTTTGTGTTGTCTGTTTGGTGATAGGAGATGTGCAAGACCCCTCTCTCTTAATTGTTGAGAGGTGATCCATCTTCTTGATCTGTTAGGGTTTGGTGCCCTTGTGCTTGAGGTTGATGACGACCTTGTGGAGTTGCATCTTGACAGTTATGATCTTGGGGGAGGTGCTACCCAATATCCCTCTTGACCTTGAGCTTTGGACGACACATGTTGTGGTTGTGTCGGGCGATGCTCCCTGGTCCTTGCCTTGTTGTGTTAGGTGTCACACTTAGCTGAGTGCCCTTCCTGATGCATATAACCTAGAAGGTGGGTTAGTATCATTATGCCTTGTTGTGGTGAAAACGTTGTTATCTAGTTGTGGTGGGCGTCACCCTTTGGCCTTAGCTCTGTGTGTGTCGGCCGACAGCACAACACTTGATGCACCGTTGCACGACGACGTGTTGCCCGACATGCCCTTGAGCCTAGCTGCACGATATGATGTTACCCGTTATGCCTTGGATGCCCGACACCCTAGTGCTTGGCCGATATGTGTTGGTCTACCTAACCGACATGAGTTGAGGGTTGGGCGATAGGGCAGAGTGCCCTGCGCGATACCACCTCTTGTGAGGGTGCCCTACCCGTCACACTTCCTGTGAGGGTAGTGGGCACTTCTAGTGAGGGTTTTGATCCTTCTGTAAAACATCTATACTAGATCATGTTTCATGCTGTCATGTTTGGGTTTATATTGGTGATCCTTGATATGCTTGTTGATAACTAAGACGGTAGCTCACATCCATGAAACTTGACATGATATTACATCTGTTTATGATCACCTTGGTTACCAGTATAATGCTAAGTAAATGATAAGCATACAAGATGCTTTGCATGATGATATGACCTATGTCTATGGTCACAAGTTGAGACATGATTGATAAAGCATATAAGCATCAATACCACCCTATGTTGATAATATGATCTTTCTGTTAATCTATGATGATGGTGCATGCTAAACATACAGGTACAGATGCATAGCCAGGTAAAGGGATATGAGGTATATATATATATGTTTAAGTGACATAACCTACATGATGTGTTTTGGTCTGAGGACCTAAGTTTGGCTAAAGTGCCTCAGAAACAGTAGCACTATGTGATAAGGGATTGAGATCCCATGGCAATGTGATGATCCTTGAGATGGATCTGGATGATTGGCAAGAGGCCAAGTGGTAACATGTAATTTTGAATCCTTGTGATGGATCAGGATGATGTTGATTACAATAAAAGCATAATATTGAGTTTCATGTTGTTTATTCTTGTTATAGTTTGCATATTATATAACTTGGTTGAATCTTGCAATCCACATAAAAGATACTAATTAATCATAGTGGAATACATCATGTAGTTTGCCCTGGCCATAGATCCATCATCATCAGGAGCTGGTGATGGTGAAATGGGTTCTCCTACGGGTTAACCCGGAGCGCATATTGTTGAATATGTGAGGTTTCTCCTAGCCTAAAATAGAGAGGGAATTGAGTGCAGCTACGGTTGCAGACTCGGGATATGTATATGAGCATGGTGAACAGGCCCATGGCTCAGGATATGTGATATGGGAGTATGAATGTGTTCATGGATCAGAGCACGGTGAACATGCCCGTGGCTCAGATATACTAGCGTCGTGACCTGTACCAAGGCGGGCTAGAGGAAGGGTAGCCTATGGAGCTGACCCTGTGGCTGAGGCCACTCAAGCATGAGACTGCGATCCTACTTTGGTTCTCGTGCACTAACAATGAGGTGGGAGGTCGTGGAGTCTGGCTCTTCCATTGACCTTGTATGGCACTGACTCTGGGTTTCGCATCCGTCGGTTGGATTTGAGCGGTATGACTAACTTCCTCAGGGCATAATAATACGTAATCCAGCCGAATAGTATTTACTGCATAAGGCAAAATATGGAACATTGATTGAGGCCTTGCTTGCATAGTTAATCTTCTTATACTTGTAGTTACTCATACGTTCCTTATGTCATGAGGTAAGACCTTATAAATCTTATCTTGTAAATCATGTTCCATGAAGAAATACATGGTTATACGCCTTATGTACATCTTGGTAAGCTTGATGGTATGAATAGCTTTACTTATAAACTGCTCTTGTTACATCCTCTATCAGTTATCTGTTGTTGTTGCTTTAATCTTTCTGAGGTTTTGTAGTTTCGGAGGGGAGTTATGTTTCTCGCTGGGACTGTGTGTCTCAGCCCGCTGGTTTACACCCTTTTTAGGTGTTCGAGCTAGACGTGGTGGTGGTCGCGGAGTTGCGGCCGAACAGCAAGACGAGCAGTAGAAGGAAAGAGATGGATATGATGTTGTTCTGGTTGTTTTGTAGTAGAGTCTAGAGTCATCCTTGTACTCTCAGGTCCTTGGGAGCGTTTTGACGTTGCTTCACGATGTATAGCTGTTGATGTTTTGTATATCCTGCTGCTGGCCGGATGTGGGCCTTTATGTACATATAAACAGGTGATGAACTCATGTGATGGCTAGACAGCTGTTCCTCTAAGCTGTGGACACGTATCAATGCTTGTAAATGTTTATATAATCTATTTCCTTGCAGGATGAGGACCTAAATGTAATAGTTTTCTCAGTTTATCTGCTTTTCGCAATCGGTTTTAATTAACCCGTGTTTTTGGTAATCTGTGGTTATGGTGATTTCCGCATGTTTTCGCGTAACACCTCGATGTCTGTGTGATAGTGGGATGTGTTGCCACAGTGAGGGAGTGGGGTAGCATGTAGACATGATGGAGTCTTCTATTCATGACATCATGGGGCCTACATGTTCATGAGCAACACATTATGATGCTTCTTCCTTGAGTATTCAGGCCAAAATTCATCTAGTAACTATAAAGTGGAGTTGTATACATCCTACAAAGAGTAATTTCACAAGTGGATGCATATTACTAGGCGATGCCCAACAATCCAACAACATCCAATGTCCATCTACTAATAGCTTGGGAATGCTACTAGAAAGTGAAAAACCTTCTACAAATGAGAATATGTTGATCCTCTTTGTATTAGTTGGTTACACTTAAATAAATCTCATCATTTTTGTTTTTTTTATATATGGACCCTATAAATGATACTTAATAACTTCAATGCCTCATACCATTAATGCAAATGTTAGACTTCATTTTTGTACTAAATCATCACATTTGGAACCAAATGTAGTTACATAGATCTATGTCTATACAAGTGCATACTCTCTACATGTATAACAAAGTGTAGTTCAGATCCTAATAAAGTAATTTCCACAATTACTAGAAAGAGAAAATGTATGTCACATATCTAGAATGTGTTTATCAAATATAGACATGTAAATGGGAAAGGTTGTCCCAAGAAAAAATATTCATGTAAATGTTATGCAATTGAATTGAATTCTCATGAGACTTATAGTATAAAAATACATCTTGATGATGATGATGACAATTGTTCCTTCATTTCTCTCCATAACTATCAAATAATTTCACATTGACCATGGGATGAAATTGAGAGAAATATAATGAATCAAGAAACTTATTTTAGAAAAGTTGACAATTGAAGTCATGAATTATAATATACCACATATGTTTGTTAGATATGAAGGGATTCAAGACCTTTCTAATATTTGAATGATGATGTTAAGAATACTGATAAGAACACAATTAGACCAGATTGCATAAAACTACATATACAGATAAAAGAATCTTTCAAATAGTCATTAACTCGAGTTCGTGGTATAATTTGTCTCACATATGGTTTAATGCCATCTACTACTAGCAGGGTATCTATGTTTGAAACCATATTATGTAAATTTATCTTAGACATTTCAAATTGAAATTTCTTGATTTCTATCAATTTTCACGTTCAGACACTAGTAACCAATTATGTAAATATATATATTTAATTCTATATTATGTGATATTGAGGAAAATAACTTCTCCATCACTGAAGATAATAATAACATGCAATCTCTCTTATGAAAGAAGTGTTCATTGTAAGACACAACATGTATAGTATTGAGGGAAAAATATGTATATGATGTTGTGTTAATATGATCAAAGAAGTTTTTAAAACCTGACTCTCAAACTATAGAGTTTTTGGCTTGCATGAGTTAACATGTATAGTTGATTTGGCTTGCATGTGTAAAACTATAGAGTTTTTAAAATACATCAAGGGCTCTGACACAAGGTCAATAGTTTTTTCTCTCATCGTGCTAAGGATGAAAAAAATAAATACATGACTATGCTTCACATGCATTATGATACTACATCATGGCTAACATTGTTGTTAAGTATCATCTCATGTTATATTGTTATGGTCTTTCAGACCTAGGACTAAAACATGTCCAACATGTGATGAATCATACAAGATTAAAAAAATTGGAAAATTTTTGAAGCATTTTGTGAGAAAACTACTCTTTTGTCTAGATTTGACATTCCTACTATCAAGTTGTATTTCTCAGATGAGTGAAGGATACAAAAAGCCTTGTTGAGAACCAAAATGATGATGATCTTAGTATGATGAAGATGTCTATTAAAATGGTACCTAAATTTGATAGGTATTTTTAGGTTCCTACTTAGTCTCTCTCTCTCTATCTATGTTATTTTAGATCCTTATACAAAACTAATTTTGTGGATATTTTTATTCTAAAATTGACTCTCAAAAAGCCAAAAAGAGTTTCTTATTTGCAAATCTTTAGAGTGTATATCATTCTAGATACTAGTCTCATGTACCCACTCAATCTATACTACATAGTGGTGATAGTAGTGGTAGTGAATTCAATGATCATAAATACTACATTGTGTACTTAAACTTGCTTCTTATTGCATAAATAGGATTCTAAATTTGTTGGGGAGATGATATGTATTGATAAAACCAAAGTGGAGTTGTAATACGACGAAACATGCTAACATGAGTTTATTAGGATTTTGATAATCTACTTCAAGAAGATATCTTGGTTTCTTTGCCATGACAAGAGATATTTTGTTGTTTCCTTTAAGTATTGTTCTTCAAAAAAAATTATTAGTATTGAAGTAAACGTGATATTTTATTGTTTCATAAAATATTTGCTAGTTATTTCACTTTTCCTAGTTTAGATAATGAAGAGAGAAAGTATAGTGATATTTTAATTGGGCTTGAACAACATAACTGTCAACAAAGAAAAATATTAGTTGAAGAAGATATCAACTTGTAGTGGTACAGAAACAAATGTTCAACATATTTGATATTTTTTATAAACCTACAATTATTATTCATTTCAAAATATATATGTTCGTAGTTAAGTGTGTAATGTTTGCATCGGTAGACAGTAGAAATTGCAATTATAATATTTTGGTAGAGAAGGATGGAAGTATTCTTGGAAGATAACCATGTTAAGATGGTTCATTAAAAAAAATCAGGCCATGTATTTAGGATGCTTGTACAAGGATAGACTGTATTTTTCTTGAATATGTTTGAAGTGTATTTTACATGTTGAATTTAAAATTATTGGACAAGGATTTTAAGTATTTGATACTTGTTCAATGCTTGACCAAGTTTCACCTGAACGAGAATCCTTGGATAAGCTTGTCTTGTCATTGACATATGGTTGAATACTTTCTACTTTACTTTTCATGTAGGTCATGCAACCACTTTTGTATAGTTGTATGTTTTTTTTTGGATAAGGTAAAATATTACTAGAACCCCAAAAAAGAGTATAGGAGTGAAAACCCCGTATACTGTACAAGGTCATCAAAGATCCCACATCATCCTAACCTCGGGATGGACCCTATCAAGGGTATCCGGGTTAGCTTTACAATACCACCACAGGTTATTTACAAACTCATCAAAAAGCTGAAATTTGTCTCTCTCCCTTTTGCCATGGGCTCTACAATTCCTCTCCTGCCAAAGGAGGAAAATGAGACCTGTCCAGATAAGCCCCGCAAATCTCCTGAAATGGCACTCCTCTTTAGTCGAATCCAACAACCAACCCATATTATGCATCAGGTTGGTGGGTGGATTACCACCCCAATTGAGTTTAAGGGAACTGCGGGACCAGAGATACTTGGCATACGAGCAATCAAAAAAGAGATGTTGATGAGACTCCATCTCCTTGAGGCAAAGCAGGCAGACACAGCTAGAGCCAAACGCCCATTTGCTAACTCTGTCTCTCGTAGGAAGCCGCCCAAGGATCGCAAATCTCCAGAGTATAGTTGTATGTTGAAATGTATATACAACAATATTTTCTTAGTTATAAGAAGCCTTGTTGGTGTTTTGGCTTATACATGCAAACAACAAAATGTTAGCAGTTTAGTTATGCTTCAATTTTTATGGTCGAACAACTATAAAAAGTTGTTGATTAAAGTAATTTTTTTCAATCATCTACTACAAAATTTTAAGCACCAAAAGATAGTTGTGAATTTAATGATGCTAGGTAGTTGGAACGTTTTTCTAATGGTCTGGAGTCAATGTATAGTTTTTTTTAATGTGTAAGAACAATAATGACTTAAACTAAATGAGATTTCTGTTAAAAAAATTTAGGCACTTCGTGAGTCGACTCATGACTTCAGAGTATAAATGGTCTTCTTTGTCGTTCATTTAGAATTTGATTCATTTCGGCCTGCACCCGCATCTTACCTGTCTCAAACCTAACCCGTCTACATGTTTGAGAGTTGTACCGTGGACCAGCAAAGGATTATAAGCAACAACTGTCCTATATTGCCAAAGAAATTAAAAGTATACATTTTACAAGACAATTTCCAAAATTTGTTACAACCTAGTCCTCAACATATTTGCCTTGTGATGTAGGACTTTGAACAGCATTAGTTGAATAACATCAAACAGGACACCCTGGTGAATGCACGGCAAGAGTACTCCGTTTTGTCATGATCATTTCATTTGTGGCCATCTCGTATACATCTGTGTTCAACGGATTCCATAAACTTCCGTAGCTAGCTATAACACCAAGGAAAGCGTGAGAGTAGATATTCGGCCTTTTCTTCTGGCACAGTACATCGGAGTTAGGGACTCGAGCAGACAATAGAGTCGAGTCTGAAGCATGAAACACAATAGCCATCACTATCCGATTGATCTTGTAAGTACAGCCACTTTGCCCCCAATGGAAGCTGTCTTTCCTATGTCGTCCACTCAATCATTCATACTGTCATACACAAACGTGAAAGCTACAATGGCAGGGTCACCTGATCATACACCGGCCAGGCTCCTTTTCTGAAAAAATTGGGAGTTGGACAACTTGGTCTTCGTGATTGTTGGAGCAAAGAGAGCATCCAGTTGGATCGTTCTCCAATGCGCGCGGGTGGGAATTATCCTCCGACCATGTGATGTGCAACCAAGTTGAGATCCTCAGATATAACACATGATAGATATCGTGCGGATGCTGCATCGATTCTCAACCCCACGACCCCACACATGGACGAGACCATGTCTACTTTTCTGGACATGATTAAGCTTTTTGCCCCCGGCCACTAAAGTCTTGATGGTAACCCCATGCCAACCCTTGTGGCGGCTGCTGGTATTTCAAAGCAAAAGTCTTTTGCTGCTAGTCTATGTAATAATTGAGGAATAAAATAGGATGTGGGCTTGCACGCGCATGGTGAGACATCTCAAGTGGGTTTGGGCCGGTCCGATCTGAAAACCGTTTAATCGGGTGCGTCGGCACACGTCGCATCATGCACGCAGTGGGGTACAAATCCGGCCTTCCGGAGTCCCTTTTTGTACGCACAACAGAAACATCAGACGCCGTCTTTCCGTTCGTTGTTTTGCCGCTGCCGCAAACTCCGGTGATCGCTGCACAAACGATCAAAGACCTTTCGCCTGAGGAATAAAATAGGATGTGGGTTTCACACGCGCATGGTGGGGCAGTTCAAGTGGGTTTGGGCCGGTCCGATCTGGAAATCGTTTTATCGGGCGCGTCGGCGTACGTCACATCCCGCGCGCAGGGGGGTGCAAATCTGGCCTCCCGGAGTCCCTTTTTGTACGCATAACAGAAATACCAGACGCCGTCTTTTCGTTCATTGTTTTGCCGCTGCTGCCAACTCCGGTGATCGTTGGAAGAACAATCAAAGACCTTTCGTCTGAGGAGGGATTTGTGAGTGCATGATTCGCTCCTCTTATTGCTTTATCCTGAGAGGGTACCCGTCGTGGATTACTGCTGCACCGACGTTCGTCGTTGAGTAAGACGGAAATACTCTTAATGACAGTGCATTTATGCACGCCTCAACAGTCTGGTATTTCTTCTTGTTACATTTTGTCAGTTTATTACCATCATAGATCAACAATCTTAAGAGTATTAACTGTTTCTACGATGGTTAACAACATGGAAGGATTTGAAACTCCTTTCACACCGGTAACGCCGTCTGCGTCAAACAACCAAGTTGTTACTGTTTCGACAGTGTCACAAACTCCTCTTTCTGATGTTTCCAAAATTGAAACGTTTGACGGTGTTCATTACAGACGATGGCAAGAAAAGGTTTTCACTACATTAGAAGTATCGAATGTTACATTTGCTTTATCCCAACCGAAACCTGAATCTCATTAAATTGAATGGGAAAAGGCAAATCGTATTTGTCGTCATGTTATTCTAAGTACTATTTCTAACCAACTGTTTGATGCATACTTCCCGTTAAAATCGCTTCTGAAACATGGGAAAGTATAAATAAGAAATACATTTTAGAAGAGGCTTCTACGCAGAAATTCACAGTTGCAAATTTTCTAGAATTTCGCATGTCTGATGACAAAGATATAATCACTCAAATTCATGATTTTCAGATTTTACTCGATGATTTGAAAAATGAAAAGATAGATCTTCCTGAATCGTTTATCGTTGGTAGTTTAATTGAAAAACTTCCCAGTTCTTGGAAGAATTATAAGAACAATTTAAAACATAAACGAAAGACGATGTCTCTGGATGATGTGATCATACACATCTGAGTGGAAGATAAAAATCGTCTAAGAGAAAAATCTGATATGAATAAGGAACTGCTTACTTCTGCGAACTTTGTTAACACTGATGTCAAACAAAATAATAAATCTTCTGATCATGTTAAAAATCGTTCGAAGAAGAAAAAGGATAAAAGAAACAACCATAAAAATAAAGGCCACAAAGACATAGATAAAAATAATGTTTTTTGTTATATATGTGGCGAACCTGGTCATACTTCTCCTAAATGCAGGCATAGGAATAAAAAAAGTAATCCAGGATTCGAAGGAAACTTCAACCAACCTTGTTACTGAGGACGTGTTTGTGGCATTTGTCAGCATTGACAGCATGGGATCATTCCACCAGAATGATTGGATCATTGACTCGGGGGCTAGTCGCCACATCAGTGGCAACAGAGATGCCTTTGTGACTTTCACTGAAGTCATACGGGAGGAACATCGGGTTGTCATGAACAACTCCACTACTTCTCCTGTGACCGAAAAGGGCAATGCCATGATCAATATGACTTCTGGAAAAATTATATTGAACAAAGATGTGCTATTTGTCCCAGATATTCGTGTGAATTTAATTTCCATCTCTCAACTTGTGAAGTTTGGGGTGAAAGTGTCCTTTGAATCAAACAAGGTCATTCTCTCCAAGTCTGGAGACTACAGAGGAATGGGATACTACTCAAATGGCCTTTTTATGTTGAATGTACCAAACTCTGTTGATAATGAAATAAGTCATTCTGCTTATATCGTTGATTCTTTTGATACATGACACAATAGATTAGGACATGTTAATTTTAAATATTTACAACGCATGAAATCTTTAGGTTTACTAAAGGATATTAATGGTATTGTTAATTTAAATAAGAGATGTCAAATATGTGCTGAAACTAAATCTACCAAGAAATTGTGTCCTCAAATTTCACATAGAAATTCTAAATTACTAGATTTAGTACACACCGATCTTGGAGATTTAAAAGGAAATCTATCTAGAGGTGGAAAACATTTTTATATTATTTTTGTAGACGATTTCTCTCGATATACAAAATTATATTTAATACATTCTAAAGTTGAAGCTTTTGGAATGTTTGTTAAATATAAAATAGAAGTAGAGAATCAACTTAATAAGAAAATAAAACGTCTTCACTTAGATAGTGGTGGTGAATATGATTGTTTTCCATTTAATGAATTTTGTATAAATCACTGTATTATACATGAATATACACCTCCATATTCACCTCAATCAAATGGAATTGCTGAACGTAAAAATAGAACTCTAAAGGAGATGGTGAATTCTATTTTAATTAATCAATTCAGGTGCACCCAACAACTTGTGGGGGGAAATGATTTTGTCATCTTGTTTTCTTCAAAATCGCATCCCTAGTAGGAAGACAAATAAGATACCATATGAATTATGGAAAGGATATCCTCCTAATTTGAAATATCTCAAAGTGTACGGGTGTCTAGCTTAAGTCCTACTAACTGAGCCTAAGAAATAAAAATTGGGATCTAGAACTCTAGATGGTGTTTTTATAGGTTATGCTCAAAATAGTGCCACATATAGATTATTGATTATTAGAAGTAGCAACAATGTTGTAGAACCTAATACTATTGTTGAATCTAAAAATGCTGAATTTTTTTAGCATATCTTTCCTATGAAAACTCCCCTTGAAAATTTATCTAATCCTTCAAATAAAGTTTTAGAGAATATCCCAAGTACATCCAATTCTAATGATGTTTTAGAACTTGATGATATAGAACCTAGGAGATCCACTAGGATGAGGAAGTAAAAGAATCTTGGTAATTATTTCTATTCCTTTATAGTGGATAATGACCCTCAATCTTATAATAATGCTATTAGTTCAACTCATTCCTCTTTATGGAAGGAAGAAATTAATAGTGAGATTGAATCTATATTGTCTAATCATACATGGGAACTAGTGGAACTTCCACCTGGTATAAAACCCATAGGATGTAAATAGATATTTAAAAGAAAATTGAAAACGGATGAAACTGTAGATAAATACAAAGCTCGTTTCGTTGCCAAAGGATATAAACAACAAAAGGATATTGACTATTTTGATACATTTGCTCCTGTAACTAGAATCTCTTCAATCAGAATTTTAATTGCTTTGGCATCTATAAGAAATTAATTATACATCAAATGGATATTAAAACTATTTTTTTGAATGAAGATTTGGATGAAGAAATTTATATGGATCAACCCAAAGGTTATGTAATTTCGGGAAAATAACATATAGTATGTAGACTAATCAAATCTCTCTATGGCTTGAAACAAGTACCTAAACAGTGGTATGAGAAATTTGATAAGGTAATTGTATCATATGGATTCCATATAAATGAAGGAGACAAATGTATATATTCTAAATTCAATAACCAAGGTTGTGTTATTATATGTCTCTATGTAGATGACATGCTTATTTTTGGCACTAATATTGATATTATAAATAGTACAAAAGGCTTCTTGGCTTCTAATTTTGACATGAAAGACATGGGTGAAGCAGATGTAATCTTAGGAATTAAACTCCTTAAACATGATGATTACATCATGCTATCCCAAGAACATTATGTTGAGAAAATTCTCAAAAAGTTTTTAATATTTGATTGTAAGCCAGTAAGTACACCTTTTAATTCTAATTTCCATCTTAAGAAAAATAAAAGTACTAGTGTTCAACAAGTAAAATATGCACAAGTAATTGGAAGCATGATGTACTTAATGAATTGCATTTGTCCGGATCTAGCATATGAAGTGGGGAGATTAAGTAGATATACTCAAAATCCTAACAAGGATCATTGGGATGCTCTACATAGGGTTTTAAGATACCTTAAAGGAACAATTAATCATGGATTGATTTTTTGTAGATCTCCAATAGTGCTAGAAGAATTTTGTGATGCCAATTGGATTTCAGATTCAGATGAATTGAAATATACAAGTGGTTACATCTTCACTATGGGTGGAGGTTCTGTGTCTTGGAAATCCTCCAAGCAAACATGTATAGCTCGTTCCACTATAGAATATGAGTTTATTGCCTTAGAAAATGCTGGAACTGAAGTCGAATGGCTGAGACATGTTCTAATGAATCTTCCCATTTGGGAGAAACCTTCTCCACCAGTATTTATACACTGTGATAATCAAGCTGCCATAGCAAGAGCTAAAAACAAAGTTTACAATGGGAAGAGTAGGCATATTCGCCTACGTCACAATATTGTGAGGCAGCTTGTATGTGATGGCATAATCTCAATGGATTATATTAAGTCATAATTAAACTTGGCCGATCCTCTGATAAATCCATTAAGTCAGCGACTAGTGAGCGATACATCGAGGAGAATGGGATTGTGCCCATACCAGAAATCGAAGTGATGGAAACCCAACCTTCATGAACGGTGATCCCAGGAAGAAGGTTCAATGGGAAAAACTAAGTCACAGGATGACTCAATGTGCTGTAATAAATGTATCTCATTCTTGTGATGTAAACAACAATTTGCAATGTTTTAGTTGAATATATTTCTTAATGGATTTCATAGCCATTGATGGTAGTGTATATTTTCAATGTATACTTGATGAAAGTCCAACTATATGAGTGTGGAGTGAGGCCGCTCCTATTGAGATTCGGGCAAATCTCTAGAGCACTCACGAATTTCCCAGTAGGCGCATGGCCTAAGGCGCCAATCCGTAAGAAAGGTATTTGATTTTATGAATATCATATGAGTAATGTATCTCTAATTTGACAAGGGAGGAATTGGTTCAAGATCATAGTTCTACCAATCTTCTACATATTACATACATCTACTCTATGCTTTAGTTTAAAGAACTCGGTTCTACCAAAGCTTATGCATGCTATTTGTTTAAGTTCTTCCGGTGGTCAACTCGATTTTTAGTTTGGTTTTGTTTTGAAATAGTAAGGGATTGTTGTGGTTGCTGTTGTATTTCAAAGCAAAAGCCTTTAGTCCTACATTGCTTGCTTTGAAGACTTCCCTCCTATTCATATATGGTTGTTAGTCTATATAATAATTGAGGAGTAAAATAGGATGTGGGCTTCACACGCGCATGGTGGGGCAGCCCAAGTGGGTTTGGGCCGGTCCGGTCTCGAAACCGTTTAATCGGGCACGTCAGCGCATGTCGCATCCCGCACGCAGGGGGGTACAAATCCGGCCTCCCGGAGTCTCTTTTCGTACGCACAACGGAAACGCCAGACGTCGTCTTTTCGTTCGTTGTTTTGCCATTGCCACCAACTCCAGTGATCGTTGGACGAACTATCAAAGACTTTCTGTCTGATGGGGGATTTGCGAGTGCACGCTTCGCTCCTCTTGTTGTTGTATCCTGGGAGGATACCCGCCGTAGATTATTGTTGCACGTCTGATATTTTTCTTATTTATATTTTGTTTGTTTATTACCATCATAGATCAACACCCCTTGGAGCTCCATTCGATTCACCCAAACACTTCCGCAGTTACACGCAGTTTCCTCGGGCGCAGGCATGGGTTTGATAGCATGATTGATCCAGATATCTACATTGGTGCTTGCTGTAGTTGCCGAGAGCATGGGTTGTCGCCGCAGGTTTGCCTCAAACCCAACCTTTGTACGCTTTATCATCATAGAGCCAGCGATTTGGTACGTACTTCGAGTGCTGGTCGATCGGCTTCGACGCATAGGGCCGACGAAAGGCATGTTATGCTTCTGACTCTCACCTCCCTCCCCCCAAAAGAAGAAAAAGCTGGTGCAAGTGCAATGCTGGTTGGCTTTCACATCCATTATTTCCATCTCCCGTCATTGTTTGCGATCAAGATCAAAAGGGCAAGTAGGGGCCAAAAATATCATGATAATAACACAAACGTAAGTCCCTGTCTGTGTGAGTCCGGATTCAATCACGAGGAGTGTTTCTCTCCCTGAATATGATCTTAGGTTGTTTGCTGGACAGACGGGCACATGGCATGTTTCCTTCCGTCAAATCGCGATGGGTGTATTTCGAGCGGAAAATTGTGTGCATGCCACATGAGAAAAATGGTGCCATCCTTCTTCAGTGTGATGATTTGATGTGCATGACATGCCTTCATTCTATCAGCATATACTATATTTGACTAATGTTGACCATATTGGTCCAGCTATCGATCAGCTTCACCTCCTCTCCTCTCCAACTGTTGATCCTCTTGCGACCCTGATTTTCTTTGTTTCTCGTCATCAGCAACATTGTTATTTTGTGGCATCTTCACAATCGTTTAAGAAGAACCAAATCAGCTGCTCCACTCTGATGATCATGAAATTATTCAGAAGCAGGATAGGTGAAGAGGGATCCATTCGATGGATAAGTTCTAACTGAACAATAAAGGGTGATCGTTCATCTGGCATGGAACCCCATGGAGGCTGATTACCGAGTTTTATATGTGCAGTTTATTTTTAGTTAGACTATATAAGCGCTTGAAGTAAGCAAGAACCTCTTCTATATTTGCAGTTACTTCTTCAATGATGTCTTTGTTAGCTCCTAGGGTACCATTCTGGAGCACTGGAAGGGAACAATTGGCTCAATGTCATGGAGCCATATATCCACATTTTGAACAACTGGGAGCTTGAGTGCACTCACATGAGAGTTAAAAACTTTCTCTTAAACTAGACATTATGGTGTGTCATGTTCAAGCTTGAAACATGTTTCTTGTTTGTTTAGACATGCTTGCCATATTAATGCACGAGATGTCCCGTTTGTGCAGCAATTTTCTCAAATAATGACCTCATATTCTTGTTTGTTAGTATCAACTTTCTTATATCTTTGGTTACCATTTTGTCGTATTGAAATGCAGATTCTTGTTTGTTTGTATCAACTTTCTTATATCTTTGGTTACCATTTTGTCGTATTGAAATGCAGAAGAGACCATACAATTAACTTGTCTGTGTTGCCCAAGAATAAGATATTATAAGTTAATTTACTAATGATATATAATATTCTACTCATTATCCCAACTTCAACCAAAGGGAATATGATTACATAAGTTTTATGTACATTTTAAAATTTTATCACTACGACTTCATCAACTTCTAGTTATGCTTCTACTTACAATTTATGATTCCCGTGTCGATGGATGGTCATTATTTCTATTTTTTCGTTAACCCCGTTAAGAGATATCTCCATATCCATGACATCCCTTATGAGGATACATTTAATTTTGATAACCATTATATCAGAAATTATGTCATTTTTTATGAGGTTGTATCTAAGAGAAGTCTATAACTATATTTTATGGGGAGACTACATCAGGAAGGCATTAGCATTGTAATGTTTATGTCATTTTCGTCCATCATGATCCTAATAAATGTTGGTGTGGTCATATTGCTAATGATCTAACATTATTTATCAGAGAGATTAGTGGGAAGGTGGTAACCTAGCCTGTGATGGTTGACCACATGAACTAAAGGAGTAGGTCTCTCAAAGGATAGGGTCTAGTGTAATAGTCTCTTCCGAAAACAAGTTTCTCATGAAATGCACCATATTGTAAATCACCAGTATCCTAGGACCAATTAACCAACTTTCGTCTGTACATATAATGAAATTTTATTAGTACATCTAACTAACTTTCACTATTATACTTGAATAGCTTTCATTGGCCCAACAAGTTTTTGATCTAAGAATCGATTTTGTTGAATAATAAACAATATTCTTTAAATAACTAATCAACTATAGAAATTAGGGTTCAACCATGTATTAATAAGGATACATGTTGTTCTTGCATTCAATAGGAGTTTACACAACCGAAATTGTTGGGGAGTCCCTTCCAATAGAATAGAATAGGGTTATATGATCTGGACCCAAGAGACTAGAGGAGAAAAGTGAAGAAAAGATTGAAAGTGCATGGATCTCCTGAGGTTTTCCAGAGGCACCACAAGGGTGAGGTGCAGATTGGTTGGAAAAACAAAAGAAGAAACTTAGATATGGCTTGCTTGTTGAAGCAAACAAAAGCATCCATTTTTTATGTATTTATTGGCCTAATAGTATGTAGTAGAAAGGTATGAATTCATTTGTAGCTAGGATGCTTACTAGTAGAAATGAGGGTTCAATCTAGTTATAACTAGGTTTCAAACTGCTAATAGAAAACCATCATTATTTTGATCTAACAACCAACTTTTTTGTTGGATAACAAACAATATTATTTACACAACCATCCAGCTAAAGGAACTAGGATTCAACCACTTATTAAAGATGATTTATAATGTGCTTTCATTCATAATTAAACATTTGTGAGTATATTAGTAACAAGGTTGCAATATTTTACTAATCAGAATTTTTAAGGGTGGCAATGCATATTCAATATGGTTGTAACTTGAATAAAAACTACTAATTACAAATCATCATTCTATTCATCTAAAAGTCAGCCATTTGTACAATTTTTCAGCTTTGGTGGACTAAGGATATCATCAATGTTCATTAAAAAGATGACATTACAAAGTTCAACATCGATTTTTCTCAACTAGAAGAAAAGTTTTAGGCCACTGATTAAAAACTCAGGCATTGTTTACCTACAAAATTAGTTTCTTATTAAGATTAGAAAATCGATGTTGTAAATCTCATGTTCTCTTTTTTTGTGTGTGAACTTATAATGTCATCAAATGAAATAATTTGTATTGTATATAGCTTTACTTTCACTTGATGCCATTTCCTCACTAAATATCCTATGAGAATAGGTTCCTCCTTATCTTCACTATATCTGTAAAGTATGTTGGATCAGTGGGCTCTAGAAGGGGGGTTGAATAGAGTTAAATGCACTTAAACAAAATATGTTAGACCTTCAAATTACTTCAAGATATAAGATTGAAAATATGGAATTCAATGTGAAACTAAACATATGTAGCAAGGATGACAAAGCTTCAATGAGATCAAGAACAGACTATGTATAGTGGTTCCAAACTCTAAACTAGGAGAGTGTACATCCACTACCTAGAGAGGTCAAACTCTAGGATTTTTCAATCATTGCACACTTATATTCCAATTATAAGACATATAATATGGCCTTCCGTTTGCAGGGTAAGGATACATGTCCTTCCTTTTTAAGGATCAAAATGATCCAATAAGCCTTATAAGGTCTTACATAACCTTATAGTAAGAGTCTTCAACCTCTACAAGGGCTTACCCACTTTTGCAACGAGTTGGACACATTCACCAAGGAGCTCTCCTCTTACAACAAGTTTTTTGCCTTGAAAGAATTACTCACTCTTCTCAAGGATCCTCAACCTTCACCTTCTCCTTTACCATGGAGATGCTTTCACCAACTTTGCTTGAGGAAAGGCATTGGGAAAGGGAAGATTTGAGAGCTTCACAATGATTACAAAGAAGTAGCTCTCTCACAAATAACCCATCTCACTCATATTGATGTTTTGATTAGTAAGAAATAAAGAGAAAGGGGCTCTTAGTAGATAAATCCACTCAACTATTTCTAAGAGCATAAGAAGACAACTTGGGATGAAGCCCAATGGTCTCTATTTATAGTTCGGTATGTCTACTAGCCAGTAGAAACACTTGGGAACAGATTCTAGTCATTTGGGGTGTTGTAACGGATCTATTTTTGATGTTTACAATACTCAAACTGCTAGATATACTTTTTCTGCTCTTTTCGTACAGTGCGGTCGGTCGAGTTTCAATAAAGTAACTCGACCAATAGCACTATGCGACAAAGAAAATTTGAAGTGTCAGACAAGTTTATCCTAGATGAAACTCGACCTATGGCTTAAATTTGTTTTGGATGTGTAGGGGTGTCACTCGAGTTTATCCTAGGGAAACTCAGTCGGTCCTGGAAGCTCCCAAAATCCATCAAGGATGTCGATCAAGATTATCAAGGATGAAACTCGGTCGACAGAAGTCACTATAATGAATTTTAAAAAATGTCATTAGAGTGTTGAAACATTTGTTTCAAGTGATCCTAATTTTTTCTCATCTTAATTACAAGTCATAGCATCAACACAAATGATTACAAAAAATTTCCTAAGGCTTTTAGGACATATTCCACAAAAGTGCATTTGCATTGACTTTGGCTTGTATTTAGGCAAGCTAGGGCTTGATTGAATTGATCGTCTTCATGTACTTACCTAAAATCAATATCAAATAGACATATTAGATACATATGAATGGAATGGTTTAGTCATCATCAAAAAGATGCACAATGGATAAATATCAGGTCAACATTCTCCCCCTTTTTGAAGATGACAAACTGTTCCTCAACATATTGAAAAGGACTTAGAATTTAAACTTTTACCTTGTGAATTGTAGAGGGATAAATGTGTGAACAGTGGCATTTGCACCCCTTCAATTCATGCTTACATCTTCCTATATGGTTAGTTTCTCCAAAAAGCATAACCATAGCACATAATGTAGGGTTTTAGGGGAGGCAGAGAAGGCAGCAGAAATAAAAATTTTCCTCCCCAAACCCAAAACAAGGAAACGCGTCAACGTCTATACAATAGGAAGGATGGTTTTTGGAATCATACCTTGTCCCGAGACTTGCTCGGCGACAATACCTCGTGACCTGCACGGTCTTCACCTCCGGTCTTGGACGGTTTCTGTGCAGCTCCTGGTCGCACTGGGACTGACGACTCCTACTCTCACCGGGATTGTCGGGATTGACAGTTGTCCTCCGAGCGGCAGAAATCTCCCACCTCTGAAGTAGTCCACACGGACCACCTGGAACTCCAATCTCCTTGTCTCACAAGGAATTGGAAGGAGTTGCACCCTCCTATCAGTGTACTAGTCACTGACACACTCTCCTGCCACCAGTCGCTTTCTACAGTTGTCTTTCCCTTGTTGTGCCTCCCTTATCGGGTAGCACTTGCTCGGGCTCTCTCGGTTACCAAAACCAGAGATAATGACAACTTTACAGAGCAACTGGTTGCACTGAGTTGTACTTTGAGAAGCCCCCAATACCCCTATATATAGGAGGGTCATGGGACATGATTCTCTATCCTGGGCAATGCGGGACTAAAAGCAGGAGTAGAAGGGTTCGAGATTTTCCACAAAACAACCAACTCACAATATGAACCGATCGTTTCACAATTGAAATGGTCAGTTGGGGACCTGAGCCGGTCGATTGACACCTCAACTGATCGGTTGCGACCCATGAAACGGTCGGTTCATTTCTGAACCGGTCGGTTCGTGGTCCTGGTCAGTTCCCGATTGACTTTTCCTCTTTTATTTCTAATTGGTACCAAATACCAATCCTTGTTCCAATCAAATTGGGCAAGTGAAATGAAAAGAAATTTCTCACCAATCCTACTTTCCCAACTTGCTCGGTTGGACCAGTTGAACGATCATTTCAACACTTGAAGCAATCATTTCATCCTGTCCATGAGCCGATCGGTTCACCAAGCTCAACCGATTGGTTCATCACATGAGCCGATCGATTGGGAGTGCATATTGTGCAGAAACAATCAATTGCAGTTTCAATCAATCGGATACTCTAATCAATCAGTCCAACACCTTGAACATTATGATACTGAGCTATCAATTGATTGAGTGTTTAATTGAACTACTAAACTCCTTTAGTAATCAATCTAAACATTGTTTGTGGACAAAACTCCTCTTCCAGATTAAATCCTATGTGTGTGACCCTGCAAGTCCATTTCACGTTGGCAGTGAAAGTACATAACACTTATGAATTCACAAGCAAAGAGCGGTGCCTAGTCACACATCAGTGCTACCCAAGTGAAATAGAAAGTTGGAGAACAACTTTCAATCCTACAATCCGTGAATGGTGTTATAGTGAATATATAATTCCTTTGTCACTGATATCCCAAATGAACTCGAGGCATGGAACAATCATCCTGTCAACGTTCATTCACTTTCTTGATCTCAGAGTAGATTGGAAGAGATATGTATGACATCAATATCACATACTGATTCACACATGCGTGCACACCTTTCTCAATCCTACTCATAAAGTGACCATGGATATCAAACTCCCTCAAGAGGGACAAATCCCATATCTATCACTCACCCCTCAAAAGCCCCATGTGTCAAAGCCACCCAATCATCACCTTTATAACAACCCATATTTCAGGACTGCGTTTGATGATGTCAAAGTGTGCCCAACGACATGTGTTGAGTGTAGTGATTTCAGGTCAAAGAATCACACTCACCACCATCACTGTGAGTACTGACTGTGACAACCATGTCATGGTTCCATGTGTCAAACTCACGGTGGGTCTGTCTGGTACACTTGTTCTCTAACAAGTACCTATGTGTTTGGTTTGATATCTCTATATCATGACTAATGAGATTCTGTCATCAACCAACACCACAATCTAGTCTTGTGTTTCATTGTTGTCTATCTACCTTCCACAATGACATCTGACTAGGGACATAACAAGAATGTACAAACTCTTAGCATCTGTATGATCTCATCGTTTAGGTCCTCAACCTGAAAGCATACGTCATTGAGTACTGTCATTCTCTAGACATTCAATATGTTCTATCACTATCAACATGTGGAATGTGAATACACTCCCACTAAATCACAGATCCCTTCTTTATCTTTGACATATCAGTCAAACTCTTTGACTATATCATCAAAGTAAAGATCCAATTCTGAGTTGCTTGTGCTCAATCAATCACATTGATTAGTCCATTGTAACTTATAGACTTCATTTGCATTAATGGATTCATAAACCTTATAGGTTGTGTCACGTACACATCCTTGTTTTATTCCTCATAGGAATGCGGTTTTAGTATCCATATGCCAAATGTATTAGTCATTAAGTTGTAATCAACAAGCATCATCCTTCTCAAAATGTTTTTTTTATGAACCCGGCGTGTTGCTCCTTTCTATTAACCCATGTAATAAAAGTTGTACAAGAAAAGGCTCTGGCCAGAGTGACCAGATACAAACCAAAAAAGGGGGAAAGAGACCCCTTAAAAGGAGAGAAAAGGAAAAAAACTAAACAAGGCCGATGCTATCTATACATCACCAAGGCGAGCATCAAACAAAAAAACTGCACGACCAGCAGCCAAGCTCCTTTCATCCAAGACTATCTGCATCCCTACACGCTCTGCCCCACAACAAATCTACAGAGGAAGAACGCCCCATGAAGATACGAACATTTCTTTCCAACCAGAGATGGTAAAGGATGGCAACAAGCAGAAACTTACTTTTTCCCCTAACCATAGTTATCTCTTCAATCTTCTTGGGGACCACTCCATAATCTTTCCTGAACCTGCTCCAAATACCAGAATTGAAAGCACAATCCAACAGCAGATGGGTGACATTGTCTTCATTGTTCTCGCACAAAGGGCATCTCGACGCTCCCTGAAATCCAATCCTCCTCAAGCACTCAGAACTTGGAAGGCGATTCAACATCAATTTCCACAAAAAACACGACCAGCTTCTAGGCAATTTGTAGTCCCACACCCAAGCAGACCACGGGACAGCAAATTTAGCTTTCCTGACCACTTTCCAACCATCCCTACACTTGAACACTTCACCATCCTTGTACAGAATAGCATCCTTCCCATCAACCTTCGAAACCTGGACCTTGTTCATAATCTCTCTGACTCCTTCACTCCCCCTTAGAACAGGATAACACCACCTACCATCTTTAAGACAAGTATTCACTTTGCAGTTGAGCCCCTTACCAAATCTTAGAACTTGCTGATACTCACAACAATCCAGCAGCCTCTTCTTATTAGAAAGCCAGGGATCAGTCCATAATAAGAAAGTGTTTCCGTCACCCACCTTAAAATTGATTCTATGCATAAGCAGGTCCATGTACTTCAGGATTTCCTCCACAGCCATGAAGAAGTTGTTTTAATCTCCACAACCCACACCGAGCTATCTCCAATGTACCTCTCATGCACCCATTTCACCCACATAGACTCCTTCCTTTTCGCCTCATCCCATAAATTTTTGACCATACCTGCCTTAGATCAGTCTTCAATCCGCCTGATGCTTAAACCACCTTCCTTCCTTGGAACACAAATATCTTCCCAAGAAACCGTATGAATGTGCTTCTTATCATCCCTATCACCCCACAGAAAATCCCTCATCACTTTTTCCATATCAAGGATCACACCCTTAGGAAAAGGGAAGGCCGCAGTCCAGAACATATGATAAGAAGATAAAGTGGAAATAATAAGCTCAACTCTGCCCGAGAACGAAAGAAGCTTCCCCTTCCAAGCCTCCAATTTGCTCTTCAACTTATCCACAATAGGACAGCACATCTCCTTAGTAAGCCTACCCGTGAATAAGGGGAGACCCAAATAACGAACAGGAAGCGAGCAACACGGAATCTTCAATCTTTCAGCAAGCAAGTCCTTCACAACCACCCCTTTACTGAAGAAGACTTGGCTTTTGAGATTATTTAACCTCAGACCAGAAATGGCTTCAAATTTATCAAAAATATCAACAATCACCTCTACATTGGATAGATTGGCTTTAGAGAAGAGAAGTAAGTCATCCGCAAAAAGGATATGAGAAACACCATAGTTAGGAGAAGCCATCAAGGGAGAAAGCCTTCCATCAGCCACATAGCTTCTAATCAACGAAGAAAGGCCCTGCATAGCCAGATTAAAAAGATAAGGGGCCAAGGGATCCCCTTGCCTCACCCCATTGCTAGCTTTAAAAGCATTCGAAGGGGAACCATTGACAAGAAACTGAAAAGAGGCCGAGTGAAACAAGCTGACACCCACTTCAACCAACAACCAGGGAACCCCATCTTCCCCATGATGAACATAATATAGTCTCTACGCACAGTATCATAAGCCTTGGAAAGGTCCACCTTCACACACATCCTTTCTCCACCCTGATTAGGAAAAGAGCTCAACACCTCATTGGCCAACAACATTGCATCCCCAATGCTTCTCCCCTTAAGAAAGGCAGCTTGATTAATATCTATAATATCAGGAAGCACATCCCTCAATCTATTCGCCATGATCTTTGTAATGAATTTGTAAATGACATTGCACAACACAATGGGTCTGAAATCTTTAAGACAAGATGCTCCCTGAACTTTAGGAATAAGGACAATGAAAGTTTTGTTGCACTCCCCCAGAATCTTGCCAGAGTCAAAATGTTATCCATGTGTCTTAACACTTTAAGATTCATTTGCACTTATGGATTTCATCCAATGGGTGCTACCATCAAGGTCATACCTTATGGTTTACATGGATGTCATTTAGGATGTAATGGTCATAAACCATAACTCAAAATTTGGTTCCTCGTATTCATCTAGATAGTTGACTCATCACATGAACAACTCATCACATAGATAAACGAGGTGTATCCGTCAAGGATATAATAACTTACAACTCCTTGTGATTCGTAATGTCCTTTATTAGTGTGGGGTATTCTTTTATTAAGAAGAATTCAATTATTTGATAATCATTCTCTAACTCCTTAGAGTATGATTCCTTCTTGATTTAGAAATCACCATGCCTTAATCATGAGTTCACTATGATACACTATCATAATCACTCATAAGGATCTCAAACATTTGGTCCAAGTATTTCATTCATTGATATCATCAAGAATTAACACTTTACCAAATTTACACTTCATCTATGATAATCTTGAACACTTCAAGATATTCATATTGGTATTTCTCCAAACACCATTTGAAGTATTAGCATTTGTTCCAATAGGTGTGTAAATACATCACATGTATCATACCTATTGGGATAATCATTCTCCCACTACCTTTAGTGAAGATTTATTAATCATGTCCAAGATATTCATGTCTCTTACTGGTTCTCTAACCAAAAGAGTTTAGATTTATCCATCACATGGAAACTAGAAATGAATTTCTCATGATTGATGCTAATTTGATTTTTTTTCAGTTATCTATAACTTTTAGGTATCATTTTATCTTATGCATATCAAATACCACAAGATAAATAAGGCATTGCCACAAAGATCATATCTTTAGAAATTGAAACATCTCTTTATTGATTGCCATCATTGTCATACAATATGCAAAAATAAAGTGTTTCTATCTATAGGAAAATATGAAATAGCAGTTCATAACTGTATTACATGCCTTATAGGCTGAAAATAAACTAAAGTACTCCTATCTATGGCGGCAACACTTGCCCCAAGTATTGAGTGCTTTACACTTTACATCTTGGTATCATATACCTCAAAAGTGTTACAAGTTTACTTTCATGACACCTTTAAGGGGAGACATCAGTCACCTCCTTCTTCTTTTGTTCTTCCAGATAGAGAGGACAATTCCTTTTCCAATGTCCTGGCTTTTGGCAACGGTGGCAATTGCCTTTCTTGGTCACGCCTCCCTTGGCCTTAAGAGCTGAAGACGACTTGGGCTCCTGGATAGCATCATAACCTTTCTTAGCTTTGCCCTTGCCCTTGCGCTTGGACTTGCCTTTCTTGCTCGTGATCACCATCACAGACTTAGGCTTGTCCTTCTTCATCTGTATCTCGGTTGTCCTCAACATGCCCAACAACTTTGATAGTGGCCTATCAAAGTTGTTCATGTTGTAGTTCATCACAAACTGACTGTAGGATTCTGGAAACGATTGTAGTATCACGTCAGTAGCCAACTCTTGTCTTAGTGGAAATCCCAGTCTTGTCAGGTTCTCCACATACCCAATCATCTTGAGCATGTGAGGACCAACTGGATCTCCTTCTGTCATGACGCACTTGAACAGTGCCCTTGAGACATTGTATCTCTCTTGTCATGCCTGATCTTCATACATGTTCCTGAGATGTTGAATCATCTCAATGACACCCATGTTCTCATGTTGTCTCTACAACTCGTGGTTCATAGAGTACAACATCAAGCACTTTGCATCAATGGCATCATCAGAATGCTTCTTGTAAGCATCCCTTTCTGTCTTTGGTGCATTAGGAGCAGGTTCCTATGGAATTGGAGTATCCAGGACATAGAGCTTTTGCTCTTGAGTGAGAACAATTCTTAATGTCCTATACCAGTCGTGGAAGTTTGTCCTATTTAGCTTGTCCTTTTCAAGGACCGATCGCAAAGAAAAGTGATTGTTGTTTGTTTTCATTTGTACTACAAAATGAAAATATGCAATTTTAGTCCAAAACTCATTTTTGACTTATTTGATTAGTTTGAAAAGTTGATGATATAATTAGGCCTTTAATTAATTATCTCTCCCACTATTTTAGTTTAAATTGATAGCCCTCACCATCAATTCGGAAGATTGCAGCGTACAACCTTCTAGTGGGCAAGATCCTGAAATCCTCTAAGTCATGGACCAGCTAGGGCTGTCACCCACAACTTAGATCTCTCAGGTAGGCAACTCTTGCCAATTGCATCATATGCAACTCTTGATAAGATGTCATATGCAACTCCTTTCCATGATCACCTCCATGCCTGAAGGTACTAGATCCCATCTAGATCACCTTGTTAAGTCTGACCCAAAGCAAACACGATGAATATGCACCCTGCTAGGGCAGACCCACATATCCATCCTTCACGCTTCCACAAGATAGACGGCGCACCACGCTAGGGCGTGCCCACACTTGGTTGATCAATCTTTTCACATGTGTCGCATTTGGAAGGCATCTAAAACTTAATATTTAATGAGGGATTTGGTTTTTATATACATATACATATCCAATCACCACAATACATAGTACGTATCATATACATGCTATATCCCACAGAAAACATGCAAAACGATAAAAGCGATGATTATGGCCATCCTAATGTGATTCCTCGAGCCAAGAGGAATCACGGTCATCTAGGTCTACATCACATGCAACCTGTATAAGATGAACTCTGTGTTTTGCCTATCTGGGTTTGATCAACTCAACACATGACTGATCGGCTCGCCATCAGGCCGGTTGGCTGGGTGCCACCAGCCGATCAGTTGGCTCCTCCAACTGATCAGTTCTCCTGGTCGTCGTACATCTCATCATGGCCGCCACACGCTCATCTCGCTCCTTGAACCGATCATCAACCGATCGGCTCACACATTAAACCGATCGTCTCAGCTATCATCAGGATGTCCTCCGTTCTTTGACATAATAGGAAATAAAACTCTATCCTATTTTACATTGTAAAAGAGAAACCTCAAGTTACATTCGAGGGGAGCAAAGGTAGGAAAGAAATCTTGAATTATTTCGAGTTACATCAGGAATAGGAGAAGGAAGATCGGTGCGCAGACCGAGATACAAGCAACCACATACAACCATACACAAATAGGGTTTATTGGTCATAACCACACTATACATCCACTACAAAACTCATTTAAGGGCGACGCGTATCGAGTGCATTCATAATACATATCATATATGTAAATTAGGATTTGTGGATTTAGGATTGGACATGCATAAAGCCAATTTTATTCGCATCGTATGCAATAAATAAAGGTGACAAACCAAAATCGATCATATCGATAATCCTAAAGTATAGAGCAATTGACGTGATTCTGATACCACTGTAGGGTTTTAGGGGAGGCAGAGAAGGCAGCGGAAACAAAAATTTTCCTCCCCAAACCCAGAACAAGGAAACGCGTCAACGTCTATACAATAGGAAGGATGGTTTGTGGAATCATACCTTGTCCCGAGGCTTGCTCGGCGACAATACCTCGCAGCTTGCGCGGTCTTCACCTCTGGTCTTGGACGGTGTCTTTGCAGCTCCTGGTCACACCGGGACTGACGACTCCTACTCTCACCGGGATTGTCGGGATTGACAGCTGTCCTCCAAGTGGTAGAAATCTCCCACCTCTGAAGTAATCCATACAGACCACCTGGAACTCCAATCTCCTTGTCTCACAAGGAATTGGAAGGAATCACACCCTCCTGTCAGCATACTAGTCATTGACACACTCTCCTGCCACCAGTCGCTTTCTGCAGTTGTCTTTCCCTTGTTGTGCCTCCCTTATCGGGTAGCACTTGCTCGGGCTCTCTCGGTTACCAAAACCAGAGAGAATGACAACTTTACAGAGCAACTGGTTGCACTGAGTTGTACTTTGAGAAGCCCCCAATACCCCTTTATATATAGGAGGGTCATGGGACAGGGTTCTCTATCCCGGGCAATGCGGGACTAAAAGTAGGAGTAGAAGGGTTCGAGATTTTCTACAAAATAACCAACTCACAACCTGAACCGATTGTTTCACAACTGAAACGGTCGGTTGGGGACCTAAGCTGGTTGGTTGACACCTCAACCGATCGGTTGGGACCTATGAAACGGTCGGTTCGTGGTACTGGTCAGTTCCCGATTGACTTTTCCTCTTTTGTTTCTAATTGGTACCAAATACCAATCCTTGTTCCAATCAAATTGGGCAAGTGAAACGAAAAGAAATTTCTCACCAATCCTACTTTCCCAACTTGCTCGGTTGGACCAGTTGAACGATCATTTCAACACTTGAAGTAATCGTTTCATCCTGTCCATGAGTCGATCGACTCACCATCTGAGCCGATCGGTTCACCAAGCTCAACCGATTGGTTCATCACATGAGTCGATCGATTGGGAGTGCAAATTGTGCAGAAACATTCAATTGTAGTTTCAATCAATCTGATACTCTAATCAATCAGTCCAACACCTTAAACATTATGATATTGAGCTATCAATTGATTGAGTGTTTAATTGAACTACTAAACTCCTTTAGTAATCAATCTAAACATTATTTGTGGACAGATTTCCTCTTCTAGGTTAAATCCTATGTGTGTGACCCTGCAGGTCCATTTCACGTTGGCAGTGAAAGTCCATAACACTTATGACTTCACAAGCAAAGAGTGGTGTCTAGTCACACATCAGTGCTACCCAAGTGAAATAGAAAGTTGGAGAACAACTTTCAATCCTACAATCCGTGAATGGTGTTACAGTGAATGTATAATTCCTTTGTCACTGAAATCCCAAATGAACTCGAGGCATGGAACAATCATCATGTCAACGTTCATTCACTTTCTTGATCTCAGAGTAGATTGGAAGAGATATGTATGACATCAATATCACATACTGATTCACACATGCGTGCATGCCTTTCTCAATCCTAATCATCAAGTGGCCATGGATATCAAACTCCCTCAGGAGGGACAAATCCCATATCTATCACTCGCCCCTCAAAAGCCCCCTTGTGTCAAAGCCACCCAATCATCACCTTTATAACAACCCATGTTTCAGGACTGCATTTGATGATGTCAAAGTGTGCCCAACGACATGTGTTGAGTGTAGTGATTTCAGGCCAAAGAATCACACTCACCACCATCACTGTGAGTACTGACTGTGACTACCATGTCATGGTTCCATGTGTCAAACTCACGGTGGGTCTTTCCGGTACACTTGTTCTCTAACAAGTACCTATGTGTTTGGTTTGATATCTCTATATCATGACTAATGAGATTCTGTCATCAACCAACACCACAATCTAGTCTTGTGTGTCATTGCTGTCTATCTACCTTCCACAATGACATCTGACTAGGGACATTACAAGAATGTACAAACTCTTAGCATCTGTATGATCTCATCGTTCAGGTCCTCAACCTGAAAGCATATGTCATTGAGTACTGTCATTCTCTAGACATTCAATCTGTTCTATAACTATCTCATATGACTGAACCAGAAAGAATTGGAAGCTTGCCTTTGATGTTTATCAAATCAATCTTAATGTATCCCACCAATCATCCCATGATTGGCTCTCATGGCATACATACCAACACATATATACTATTGTGTCCATTTACATAGTCACACGATGTTTCAAAGAATTAATTAGAAAAGGATCACAAATCTATATGTCCTAAGCTCATTTCTCCCCCCCTGTCATATCAAAAAGGTAGGGGGTAGAAGATCTAAAACACAAATCTTAACCATAGGAAAAAATGACACAAGAAACCACCATAGGCAAGCATCACATATTATCCAGATAGAGAACTAATATGCTAGAGTCATAATAAAAATAAATGGAAGAACACACCAAATAACTCATGTGTTATATCCAAGCATAGAGTTAATATACATATAATCAGATTACAACAAAAGATATGCTCTCTCAAGACAAAAACAACAATAACAACAAAGAGAAACAATGAGATATGAAAAATAGTAAGCCTCAGATACAGTGACCAAATGTCCAGTACATAAAAGTGTACAAAAAGATATATAGATGAGCACTCTATGGACTAAGAACTAAACATCAGGGCATCTATGTTCATGGTCTCGTGATCATCAGGTTGGTAGTCTTCATCATCATCAGAGGATCCATTTGGTGAATAGGTGTATCCTCTCAACCATCTCCATCATCATCAAAATTGTCATCACCATCCTCTTCATCATCCTCATCCCTATCACCATCAACATCATCATCCTCAACATCCTCATCAACCATCTTTGTGTACTCCTTAAGAGAAAAAGAGCAAGGACTGGGTCGTCTGTGGTTTTGTTCTACCCAAGAGATGCTACACTCACACAATGCCTTAGCTTGCTCAAAGTTGGGTATAGAAACCATGTCGTAGTCAGCAAGAAAGGAAGAAACAGGGCTAAGTGGAAGAATAGGGAGCTGAGAGGCAGTATGGGTAGGTCCACCATCTAAGGTAGGGAGTACAACGTAAGCAGTAGGTTGGTAGGCTGGGTGGAACTTAATATATGTATAAGAGGCATAGTCAGTAGTGGGTAGGGCTGGTAGGTGGGGTAAGGATGGGTGCATAACAAGTTCATGTTTAACATTATCTGAACAAGATCTTGGTGTAGCTCCTAGATATGTAGGTTGTATGCTTGTTGTTGCATCATGTATCCCATTAGGGTTTCATTTGACATTGAAAAAGAGGCATGGTCAGGTCTAAGAGGAGGTGGAGGAGCCTGGGTGGAGGTCAAAGCACCAGGGGTATAGGAAGTGTGGTGAAAGGATTTCTTGACCATGGTGCATTGATATAAATTCCTTTTCAACTGACTTTGTAGCCAAGGTCTTTGAAAAGGGATTGACCAGTATGATCTTGAAAGACACCACATATCATATTAGGGTAGGGTGGGTGGGAGTCTATAGTAGTCTTCTTTATATCAAAGCAAGTCATGTGGTGGAGAATGTATCTTTCCCATTTGACACATATATTTTGTAGAAGATAATACATGGTCACAATCAAATTTTCTACAATATCCATTTGATTCTTTTTCAGATGGATGTTGCAATTGACTAGGAGAGCAACCAGGAGAGCCTTGATATCTAGAGAAGAAGATAGTAGGATGACTTCTTCATATAAGGGGCCTCTGGCTTCTTAAGAGTTATGTGGATATCAAAAAGAGATGACTCAAGGTCAAAGCTGATGTAGAAGGCTTCTGGGACAAGGAGGTCTCCATAGTTAGGATAGGGATTTATCCAACTTGATGAGGAGAAAGATAGATTATTATTCAAGAATTGCTCAGAGATAGAAAACATGAATCCCCCTATCATGGATGAAAAAACAACTTGGGTGTTAGGAGGAGGCACTGAGGTGGTGTAGTTCCAAGTTAGATTTGCGTAGAACTCATGCACAGCCTTCTTTCTCAAGAGGGAGTTGTTATAGGTCATGCATTTGTAGAAAAGAATAAAGGCATTGGAAGAGTTGCTTAACTTCTTTCAGTAGCTCATTGCTAGGAATCAACAAGGGCTGAAAAGGATAATGGTTCCTAGGCAACAACTCCCTATAACATTTAATTCTTGATTGGAGAAAGAGGAAGTACCTTCTTAAGAGATATGCCTAATGGTTGTGGAAGATGATGGTACACCTGATGGACCTATTCTTTTTTTCCTATTTGACACCATGGAGAGGAAATTAGCTGAAGATGGTACCAAAAAAGGAAAAGAACGCAAGCAGTAGGCCACCCAAGATAGTTTAGAGGTTGGGGAGGTCAAATAGCGATGGATATGGCTAGGAAGTGGGATTGGATGACCTCGAGGTCAAGGATGAAAGGAAAGGATGACTAATTGGTCAAATTCCCTATTGTTGAGAAGGAGAAAATTGACTGATAATCTATACATATTTCCATAGAACAGTGTTGTTGGTTGAGTTTAAGATATGGGAAACTCGACCGACATTGATGTGTGTTTAGTCCTTGGGTCTATTTTCGGTCGAGTTTCACCGGAGCAAACTTGGCCGACAAGAAGGCATGTCCAAAAGATATGAAATTTAATTCTTGGCCACTAGAGTGCTATATAAATATATTTTTCTAGCCTATCATGCATTTTGAATATATTAAGGCACTTTCCACTCATCATTGGCTACTACTTTGTTGTAAAATAAGTGTTAGCAAAAAATAGCCAAAAACATTTGAAGGCATTAAAAAATAGCCATATGTAGCACTAACAAGTATATGGTGAGCAATTTATGAGCAAG
This sequence comes from Alisma plantago-aquatica, assembly GCA_963693085.1. Taxonomy (NCBI): domain Eukaryota; kingdom Viridiplantae; phylum Streptophyta; class Magnoliopsida; order Alismatales; family Alismataceae; genus Alisma; species Alisma plantago-aquatica. The sequence continues at coordinate 1,077,484,268 of OY856412.1, read as the reverse complement.
AACATGTAGATACGAGAACATCTAGCTAGAAGTAATATGAATATTATTAAGAGCATTAATAAATAATTTTGATCTAATGAAAGTAAATTGCTCTCTAGCTAGAGGTTTAGTGAAAATGTCCACAAGTTGGTTTTCCATGTCCACGTGTGTGATATAGATATCCTTTTTGGCAATGTGGTCACTAAGGAAGTGATGGTCGACCTCTATATGTTTATCTCTACTATGTAATAGAGGATTGTAAGAGAGATTGGTTGCACTAGTTTTTTTATATTGTCGGGGGTAACCCACTCCCCCCCAGACGAGTGCCTAGATAGCAGGGATGGTAAACTCGGGGAACCCCTCACCCACACATTGGGATCCCAAACAAGTCACATCAGAGGCCAGATGACGTGGTGGGAAATTCATTTCTGAATAGCACCATCGGGTGCATTTGGTTCATCCATATGACTGTATTGTCACAAAAGATAGAAGAAGCATCATAATGAACATAAAAGTCTTGGAGCATTTGCTTCAGACATATGACTTGGGCACAAAAAGTCTCAGTTGCAATGTACTCAACCTTAGTAATTGAAAGAGACACCATGCTTTGTTTCTTAGAGAACCAAAAAACCAAGCAAGGTCCTAGGAGGAAGCAAGTACCATGTACACTTTCTATCAATAACCACCCTATATAATCTGCATCACTATAAGAAGTAAGATTAAAGCCCCTTGACTTAGGATACTATAGTGTAAAACTTTGGGATTTGGCTAGGTACCTTCTAATCCTCTTAACCACTATAAGATGGTATTTTCGAGGGCTTGATTGAAATATAGCACACAAGCTAACACTAAACATGATATCAGATCTAGAGGCAGTTAAATATAACAAGCTACTAATCATACCTCTACAGAGCTTCTCATATACCTTCTCACCTTCCTGGTCTCTATGAAATTTGGCAGTGTTTGACATGGGAGTGTCCATCAGCTTGGTGTTCTCCATCCCAAAGCTCTTCAAGGCTTCACTTGTATACTTGCATTGGTTGATGAAGTTTCCTTCCTTTGTTTGTTTAATTTTGAGTCCAAGGAAGAAAGTAAACCCCCCTCCCCCCATCATGTTCATCTCAAATTTACTCTGCATAAGAGAACTTCCTTGCAAAGATCAAGATCAGTTCCCTCAAATATGATATCATCAACATATATTTGAATAATCAAAAAGTTGCTAGAAGTGCGTTTAAGAAAGAGGATAGAATCAACTTTGCCCATGACATAGCCATTATCTAGCAAAAAAAAATTCAAATTCTCATACCAAGCTATAGCGTCTTGTTTGAGACCATAAGAGCTTTTTGTAGTAAATAAACATCGTTAGGAAGCTTGTCATATTCAAAATTTGGAGGTTGATCCACATAGACTTCCTCCTCTATTCTACCATTTAGAAATGCACTTTTAACATCCATTTGGTATAGCAAGAAGTATTTATTCTACTAAAGGCAAGTAACATTCTAATAGATTCAAGTCTAGCAACAGGAGAATAAGTTTCAGCAAAGTCAATACCTACTTGTTGATTGTAGCCTTGAGCAACTAACCTTGCTTTGTTCTTTACCACTTTGCTACTTTCATCTAGCTTGTTGTGATAGACCTATTTGGTGCCAATGATCTTCATATCATTTGGTCTGGGCACTATGGTCCACACTTTGTTCTTCTCGAACTGCTCTAGCTCCTCTTGCATTACTAGGATCCATTCATCATTTTTAAGAGCTTCTTTGACGTTCTTTGTCTCAAGTTATGAGATGAAGGTGTTGTAGGATTGTTCTTTGTTGAATGCAGCCCGCATGTTCACCCTTTCAAAAGGATTGCCTATGATAATCTCTTTAGGATGATCTTTAGTGAATCGGAGAGTTGGATCCTTCTTTTCTTCATATTTTGATTCTTCATCAACTACCGCCTCTTTTTCTTTTTCAATGATGTTGATCTCTTTTAATATAGGAATCACCTAATCTACAACATCATCATTTACAATATTTTTTGAAAAAGAGGGGTTAGTTACAACAAATTTAACATTGATAGATTCTTTTACTTTAGACAATTCAATATTAAACACTCTATATGTTATACTAGTGGTGAGCCAAGAAAGAAATACTTATAAGATTTTGCATCAAACTTGTCAAGAGAATCCTTGGTGTTCAAAACAAAATAATGGCAATAAAAAACATGAAAGAGTTGGATTGAGGGTTTTCTACCATGCCATAACCCATAGGTGGTTTTCTTTAAGGACGGATGAGTGAAAACCTAGTTTTGCACAAAGCATGAAGTGCTAACAACTTCAGACCAAAACTTCTTTGTATTATCATACTCTAGAAGCATAGTCCTAGCCATTTCATGTAAAGACCTATTTTTTCTCTCTACAACCCCATTTTGTTGAGTAACCAAATTCCTCACAAAACTTTTTCAAACATATCATTTTCAAATTCTCCCCCATGATCACTATAGATAGTGATGATTTGGCAGGAAGCTTCATCTTCAACTCATTTGCAAAAAGTAGAGAAAACATCAAGAGTATCACTTTTTTAAACTAAGAAGAAGGTCCAAGTAAAGCAAGAGAAATCATCAACAATCATGAGCCAATACTTACTACCACGAAGGGATTGAGTTCTCATTGGTCTAAATAGATAAATGTGAAGAAGTTTAAGAGATCTTTTGGTACTAAGGACTCTATTTAATTGAAAGGAGGATTTGGTTTGCTTTCCTTGTGTAAAAGGTTGGCATTTCTCATCCATCGTAAAGTCCAATTTGGGAAGTTCTTTTACCAATCCATTTTTTCTCAACTTCTTCAATTGATGTATATTTGCATGACTGATAACACCCAAATTTATGCATTTATGCTAAGCATTTATTTATAGTTTTATGTCACTATAGCCTTAATATGCCCAAAATAACCCATGTTTATTATCTTTTAGTAATTTATGTCTTTTCTTAGATAAAGTTGCTCAACTAGCCAATTTTGGGACTTGCAGGCACCGAACCCGAAAAGACATCTATTCTCAATTGGATTCTACCCGATGCATGTGTTTTTGCAGCAGCCAATCCTACACCATGATCGCGGCCAACAGGACACCTCAACCAAGATCGTGGTACCTGTGTTCACCTCAACCGTGATCGTGGTGTCTATCTCCACCGAGATCGCGGTCTAGGGAGAGACCCTGACCGCGATCCCAGCCATCGCCGCAACTTCTGACTAACCACGACCGCGAGAGGAATCTCGACCTCGACCACAACCACGATCGCGACCTCGACCTCGACCGAGGTACATCTTCAGTGATTGTGACCTCGACCGTGACCGTGACCGAGCAAGACCACGGTCTGGATCAGTACCTCAACCATTTCACATAAAAATAGACACCCCCCACAACCTGGAGAGGGGTTCCACACCTTGGGAAGGTTCTACACCTTGGGGAGTTCCATTTGCTTGTTCTGCATTTTGGGAGGTTTCAGCTATTGGTTCTGACCCGATGTGGTTCCCAGAGCCCCGTGGGAGAGTCTGGAGGTCTGAGAAGACCGAAGTGCTTGTTCTATACCCGTCTCTTCAGCGTGCTTCCATCCTCCACCATCTTCCTCCTCCATCCACTCACTAAGCTGTTGTTTGGGGGTGGAATCAAGGAGAAAGGAGGTTGAGGAGTCCAGAAGATCAAGGAGGACAACCCCAAAGATGAGATCCGGCCCATACGAAGGCTAAGGAGTGAGAGCCACCTATCCTCTATGAGCTAAATCTCTTCTTCTTCTTCTTCTTCTCCTTTCTTCTATTGTTCTCTTTTGTTTCTATGAAATGATGTTCTTTCATTTTTGTTCGGTGCCAACTATACTTGTCCATGGCTAGTTGAGATCCTTCTTGGCTATGTAGCCCATTTTGGGCATGTTTATGTACTTTTACCTTAAGAAGTAGTTTTATTTTAGATCTGGCACGTTTTATGTTCTGTCTCCTCTTTGTGGTTATGATTATTAGTTTGGTTGATCTCTTCCTTGCATGAACTGCTATTTCTGCCTATATCGAGAGATTCATTATAGAAATAGATAAGAGAAGATAGTTTGGATCGGAGCCTGAAAGGAGGACGGTTCAAGGTAATATGTTCCTAATATCCTAGAATATTCTAGACCCTAGAGGGTATCTAGAATATTCTAGGTTTTTGGTTTTCCATCCTCGAGAGATGTTTTATATCATTGATGAGTTAGTCACACTACGTGAGAGCGAGTGGGATGACCCCACAGGAACAGATACTACAGTGCGTACCAGGTTTGGATGTAGATTGCTTACTGGGGTGTTCGAGGGTTGTCTATGCTTGAGAACAGGTGCATAGGCTGCCCAACTTGTGGTTACATAGTCGAGAACTCCTTCTCTCTGATTAGTAGGATCCTACAGACTCTATTTTTTTTTCTTTCCTTTGTTTTTTTTTAATTCGTGACAACCCGCTAGACTAGTTTTAGCTCCTTACTTTCCTGACTATCATCTTGGCTTATCTAACTTAAGGATGAAATCTCAAGCGTCCTAAATGTCACCACATCCCTATGTTTGACCCCATATATCTACTTCAACCACATAATAAAAGTTGCGGGGGTCCTTGAAGGTTTCAAGTTATAAATTTAAAAGTTTGATTCCTTCTGAGTCTGCCTCCCTTACCGGACGCGCGATTCGGGCCGGTCAACTTTTTGGCACCGTTGTCAGGGACGTGATTTTCCATATTTACACGCCTAAAAGATTTTGTTCTGTTACTTTTAAGCATGTATATATATGCATAGTTTTCCTTTTGTTTTAAACATATTTGTTCATATATACTGAATAGATTTCCTTTTTCTTATACTTTTTTCAGCCATGGATGTTGCTTCTGCAAGACAAGTCATCTTGTCCACCTATCCTCCTGATTTTTTCCACAGTTCTGATTGCTGGCAAATAATTAAAAGTCATGCCTTACAACTCGTCGAGCTATATTCACCCCCGTTGTCATCATATGTAGACGCTCCAACAACGGAGACTGCCAGTCAACCCTCGACTTCCGTGCTATCATGGGATCAAGAACTGATTAAGGCAGTGGAGTTAGTGGAAGAAAGTGTCAATGCACTCTCCTCTTTAACTCCTCATCTCCAAGAAAATGTCGATCCGCTCCAGAAACTATTAGAAAAGCAGGAGCATCAACTCCAAATAGCAACAAAAATTGCAGACTGCAGTTTAAGTATACTTCAAACTGTTGAACAAGGATTCATCTAGAAACATCAGTTTGATATAGAAGATTCCCATCAGCTGTGTATGGCAGAATTGATGGGTCTCGAAAGCATTGCTGCTCAAGTACAACAACTTCATGATAAATATGTTGAACAAGGCAGGAGGCTCCAAGAGCTCATCGATTTGGTTACAATTCAGTTTAAAATGGCATCACAAGATCATGAAGATTACAGTCATCAAAACCATTCCATTGGGCCTAAATTGGATCTTGTCCTACCATCCTATTCAGACCATCAACTGGGTTCACCAGGATTTTTCTGTGAAGAACTGCAAACCAGGGCGAACTCTTCATTTTATCCAGATGATTTTGCTGATCAACCATGGAAGATACTAGTAGCACACATGAATGGTTAGATGATGATGATGATGATGACTCCTATCCTCACCAGGAATGTCAGACAACTTCACAACAGGGGGGTCAGTTTGAAGAACCTAAATCAGAAATTTATCCAGACCAAGGTGATAACTCTCACATTGAGACTTGTCACTTAGCCACCACTCACACACCTACTATGGTCTGGAATAACTTGTTCGAGGAGGAGGACGACGATCGTTGTTTGAATTGGAGCAGTGAGTATACTGACGAAGATGAGTTGGAGCAGCACGAGCCATCACTCACCACCATTCCTTTACAAGGCTTGGTGGACATCGAAGGCGCAGGATGGACAAGCCACCATAAAATGGTTGTTGAGCATGAAGATACCCCAGACCCCATAAAGTGTGACAATCTTGGCATGGTAGAACTACAATTAAATTCACCCAGGGATACTTCTTGCTCAGAAAATGATTGGATGACTCAGACTATACATGAAGACTTATTTGAGCATCCAACCTCAAGTTTAGAGGTGGAGAGAGAAGTGAGGGGTCCTCTAGAAAACTTTCAGCCTCTCCCCTCCATCTCATCCCGTGTCGACATCCTAGGGCCTTCCTGCTCGAATTCATATCTTGGAAGGTAACTTGAAGATGATTTGCCAAAGAATTCATCTCAACACAATTCAAATCAGTTCCAGCATAGAGATGACTTCACCGAGTCCCTAAATTGTATGCCTCTTCTTCAAACTCGGAAGGGCCCACATCTCCGCCTATTCTACTCCTATTATGTGGCAGAACCCGTCGGCGAGGCACAAGCGACACTGGTCCTAAAACTTAGGATTTGGGATCCCAGTGTCGGTATCGTGGGGCAGCCACCCCCTTTCTGTTACTCCTTTCTTTTCTTTTTGTTTTGTTAAAATAAACTCTTGTTTTAGCTTCTTAAATTTTTCCTTGCATACATGCATCATTTTAGGACTTTAATAAGATTTCCCACCCTAACTTCCATGCTGTAACATACTGAAATCTCCTTTGTACCTCTTTGTACTCTTTTCTATAAGTTTTGTCCTTCATTTTCGTCCCATTTGTCCTTGGCTTTGATTTAAAAGAAATTAAGATGGTTATTGGATAAATGTTTCCCATATATTCTTATTTCAAGGTTGCATGCACAAATGCCTCAGTTAGAATTAGATAATGGGTCTAAAATGCAATCTCACCTTAAGAAATAAAAAAGGGATAAAATAATTCGTCCTAGAATCTTCTAGTATTTCCTAGAATATGAGAGATAAGAAGAAAATCCGAATTTTATAAAACGAAGAAGATAAATGTAATAATTAATGGTAATATGAGAATTTATGGGTATAGAAGATAATTACAAAGATTTTTGCAACAAATATTATAATCTGAAACCATCATGATAATTTGATAATTTAATTCGTTTCCTTGAGCAAAAAGTAACTTAAAGGTCAAGTATCATTTAAAATGGAACATAAATATAAATATTAATAACATTATCCAAAGAATATAGGAAGTATGTCAATAAAGAGAAATAAAATACTTAATGCTCTCAAATCAGGAAAATAACTTCAAATTCGTATTCTAAATATAAAAATAAGCATCTATGCAAATTTGCAACTAATTTGGATAATATATGAATAATAAGTAAATTGGGAGAGAGAGAGTGTGTAGAATGTTCTATTTATTTAATAAATATAAAGATAATTTCAACTTGTGAAGATAATTGCAAAATCATGTTCCATACCTTTAAGGAGACTTATGGGTGAAGTTACATTAATTTTAGATAATGTTATCACCTCTTTTGAAGGACGAAAGAGAAAATGATATATTAATTATTTCACCTATCAAACTTTCTCAAAATGCAAAACTAACTCCATAATTGGATTCTACGCGTCGCAATAAGTCAGGATATAAAATTTGGTAATTTTTGGGCAACGTTTGAGCCTCCAAATGAAGAGAGCGAAAAACATTTAAGGTTTAAATGAGTTTTGATCGATTTTTTTTAGAAATTTGATTTCCTTATCCCATGTGCATGATCGGACGGCCCAGATCCTTTGGTGGACCCGCGTCCATCGATCTGACGACCCACGGTCGTCTCCTACCTCAAGCCAAAGAAGGCAACAGGTGTTTTTTTTCCCGATTTTTTTTTTAAATCGCATTATCTTGGAGTGTAATCGATGGATTTTGCTCAAACTTTCCTTGTTGGATTCCTTGCGCGATTGCGCACAGATTTATCCCAAAATTTTCGGGTTTTGGCGAGTATTTGTGAAACGCCTAAAGTGGCCGCCGACCTCCTCACCTTGCCCCTAGCTAAACCCTAGCCTAGGGCATGTTGCCTATATATACCTAGGTCCCTAGGACCGTTATGACCTTAGCAACTTGCCTATACCTTTGATTTCAAGCTTCGTGGATGACCTGACCCCCGTTTAGCCGCTGACGACGCCTGGGTTGCGGCACTTCTTCCTCCTAGTTTGCTCCTTCTCCGTCCAATTAAAAGGTACCACCAACTCCGGTTCTTCTTCCTCTTTCTTTCGACTACCTGAACGTGCGTTTTGGTCGCGATTTGCGGATTTGCCCAAATTTGGGGCCGAGCTGCTGCTCGCGTTGCTCGGGCGAGAGGAGGAAGACGATGCTCGTCTTTTTCCGGTTTTACCCCTGACCCGTTTGCTTCGCCTGCTTTCCGCGCGAGGGTATCGATATCCTTTCTCCGTCCAACTGACCGCATCGCGCGGCTGGTAGCGGGCGACCGCGGGACGCGGGTCGCCGCTGCCAAGCGCCCGTCACCGCTCGGCCCATCCGGCCTTGCCTACGTGGCAGGCTGTGATTGGTCGAGGTTAAATAATTTTTATAAATTATTCCGTTGGTCAAAAATAGTAAATAAATAGTGTTTTGAAATCAGGAAAATGAGATCTATTTAATAAAAATATTTTTGAGATCTGGTTTTGAGGTTTGTGAAAATGTGTTTTTAAAATCGATTTAATTATCTTAAAATCACTAAAATTAACCCTAAGAATCCATATTTCCAAAATATACAATATTATATGTTATTTTGATCAGGAAAACCTAACTAAGATGGTTATGAGGTTTTTGAAGTCTGAATCGGGAGTTTGTGCAAAAAGTTAGTAAATTAGGGTTTTCAACCTTTTAAATGAATGCATGTAATTCTGATTTATGAATCTAATTGTGTATTAGGTAATTTGGGTTTATAATTCGTGTGGAGAGTTGAAAAAGGGAAATCTAGGACACCTGAGGCTAAGGTATGTGTTTAGTATGTGATTTGATTGTGCATCTACCTATCAGTTGGGAAATCTTTAGTCCAATACCTATATTTCTTTTATGAGGTATAACTTGATCTAAACTCCTTAAATCCTTGAAACCTAAATTGCTTATTTGCCTCAAATGTCGATGTATTATTCTCTTGTTTGGGTATTCATACCCCACTGCCATGTTACATAATCTTTTGCTTATTCTTGCCATAAATCTTTTGTTAGCATGAAATTAAATGTTCTATTTAATTTATAAGTAGTGGTACTTATGTACAACCACCCATAGAGGGCATGTATAAAATTGCCCTAGGGGAATGTTTATTATTCTCCCCATTAAAAATTGTAGGTGATTTGGAAATGTTTTTAATTCTTCCCTCACCTAAGGTTAGAGGTCCGGTAGGTGCCTCAACCCTACTTAGTTAGATAGACATATTAAATGACATGCTAAAACCTTTATTTATTTTGTTAATGGCAAGTTTCTCTTATAAAAACCTCATACTCTTTGATATCTTCTTACACCAAATATCTAGCCTAAATTTACTTGTTACAAATTTCTTTGCGTTTGATAGATTTTTAGTGTAACACATACTTTTCTTGTTTTCCCTTTTGCTGGGTGTCTTCCCAACCACCCAGGTGTTGGTGCTGAGCAAGGTGATAGAAGGGCTTGAAGAAAGATTCCTCTGCTGAGATCGTTAGCTTGAAGAAGGATGGCTAGGTTGCTATAGCTAGATCCTCTTATCTATTTTATCTTTTCTTTTAGAAAGCAATGATGTAATAAACAATAAAGCCATTAGAAGGGTTACTATTTCTTTCTTTCCGCTGCTATTGACATTTTATTATGTATCTGGATTCATGCTTATTTACTTGGAATATTATGCAATCATCCTCAAAGTCTAAATTTTTGTTAAAATTGTGGATGTTTGTATTTCCTTTAAATTTTAGTAAAGAGGTGATCTCGCCTCTTTACAGCATGGTATCAGAGCCTTTAGGCGACTATTAGGGCATGCAGTTGAGGCAAGGGTGTCTAGAAAGGATCAGGGCATGGGGGCTGGCAAGATTTTCCTCCGACCCACTAGCTTGGCATACGGGGACTCCCGTGCCCATATGATCCGGCCTGGCCTGCGCCGAAACGAACTGCCCGAAATAGTATGCTTTTAGGCAATAGCATTCTAGTTATCCTTTTCTCATCTCTATTTCTTTTCCCTCTCATCTATGATTCTTTACTCCTGAAAATTTAATATGTTAACCCTAATTTCAGGAGAGGTGACCTGTTTGACAACACAAACCAGGAGTCCACTACTGACAACCCCGACACTCCTGTGACTCCTGCTGTTAACCAACCAGCTTCTGGTGTTCCCGCCTTCACACCTGAGCAAGAACTGGCGATGTTACGACAGTTGTTGTCCTCCACAATGATGGGACAAATCAACACCATTGTTGTTGTTGCCGCCAAGCCGAGGGAGTTCACCCTCACTGACTTCATCAAGATGCAGCCACCCTACTTCAAGGGTGAGAGTGAGCCTAACATGGTGGACAAAGCCGACGACTGGGTGTTGGCCCTGGATCGGACCTTCGAAGGTATGGCTTGCCCTCCTCACCAGAAGGTTCGGTTCGCGACGTACGTGTTGGATGGACCGGCGCGTTTTTGGTGGAACGGAGTTGCCCGCACTCAAGACACCTCCTCCATGGAGTGGACCCAGTTCCTGAAGTTGTTCAGAGAGAAGTACATCTGCCCTACTTTCCTGAGGAAGAAGGAGGCTGAGTTTTACAGTCTCAAGCAAGGAAGCATGAGCGTGGCCGACTACATTTAGAAGTTTCTGCTATTAGAACGTTACGCCACCGACCTTGGAGCTGACAGAAGAGTGACCTTGTTCTTGGAGGGCCTGAACTACCATGTTGGTCGAAGCCTCGTACCACAACTGCCACTCACATTTCAACAAATGGTGGACAAGGCTCTCACCATCGAGTCTTATCCGGGATTTCAGTCTTCCAGTGGCTTCAACAACAACGAAAGGAAAAATCCGAACCAGCATGAGAACCGTGGACGTGATCGCTGCAACAGATGCTATCGCCACCATCCTCCTGGAAGATGTCCCGCCAACAATGCACCTGCTCGTGTTGGCAACCGTCCTCCACCAACCTGCCATGAGTGCGGCCAGGTTGGGCACATCCGACCCAACTGCCCCCATTTCCAGCAAGGGCAGAATAATGCCCCGCAGCCGCAACAGCCGAGACAGAACCCTCCACTGTGGAACAACAACAACAATAATAACAACAACCAGAACCTGAGGCGTCCGCCAGCTGAGAGGCGGAATGGGAGAGTGTTTGCTCTCAATGCTGAAGAAGATGGTGAAGGCAATGAAGTGATTGAAGGTAAACTACACCTCAATATGCATCCTTTAAAAGCTCAGTTTGATTCTGGTTCCTCCAATACCTTCATATCTAGACAGTTTGCCTCTATGCTTGAAATCGAATCTAAGTTTATGGATCATGTGTTAGATGTAAAAACTCCCAGTGGTAAAATCTGCTCCTCGTACCTCCAAACTCCTACCTTGAACCTCTGTGTATCCGAAATTATGTTTCCCATAGTTTTTGTCTTGCTTGATATGACCGTCTTTGACATCATCCTGGGTATGGATTGGTTAAAGAAGTTTAAAGCTGTTCTGTTCTGTGAGGAATCCAAGGTTAGTCTGTTTCATCCTGATGAAGGAAGAGTGTGTGTCAAGGGCAAGAAGCGAGGAGAGCGACAGTTCGTCATCTCTGCCATCAAAGCTGAAAAGCTCGTCTCACAAGGGTGTAGAGCCTTCCTAGCCTCCATAGTTCTCGATGCTACACCTCCTGCTCTAGACCATGTTGTTGTGGTGAAGGACTTCCCAGATGTCTTTCCTGAGGAGTTACCCGGGTTGCCACCAAATCGCGAGGTGGAATTCTCCATCGAGCTCATACCTAGAACTTCACCAATATCGAAGCCACCTTACCGCTTGGCTCCTGCTGAGCTGGCAAGAGTTGAAGAAGCAGCTTGAAGAGCTTCTTGACATGGGTTTCATTCGCCCTAGTGTTTCCCCTTGGGGAGCACCTGTCTTGTTCGTGAAGAAGAAAGATGGATCTTTGCGGATGTGTATGGACTACCGCATGCTCAACCAGGTGACAGTGAAGAATCGTTATCCGTTGCCGCGCATCGACGACCTATTCGATCAGCTGAAGTCAGCCACCGTGTTCTCCAAAATGGATCTGCGAAGTGGCTACTACCAAATGCGTGTGAAGGATGATGATGTTCCGAAGACAGCATTCAGAACTCGCTATGGGCATTATGAATTTATGGTCATGCCTTTTGGTTTGACGAATGCCCCTGCTGCGTTCATGGACCTGATGAACCGAGTATTCCGCCCATACCTCGACAAGTTTGTAGTGGTGTTTATTGATGACGTTTTGGTTTATTCCGAGACGTTGGAACAACATCGCGAGCACCTACGGATTGTACTCAACACATTGCGAGAAAATCAATTGTATGCAAAATTCTCAAAATGTGAGTTCTGGATAAAGGAAGTGATGTTTCTTGGTCACGTGATTTCTGCCGGCCATATAGTTGTTGATCCTGCAAAGGTAGAAGCTGTGACAAAGTGGAATGCTCCGAGAAACCCGTCAGAAATCCGTAGTTTCCTTGGTCTAGCTGGTTACTATCGGAAGTTTATCAAAGGGTTTTCTGAGTTGGCTTTACCTTTGACCAAGCTGACTCGGAAGGAAGTCAAGTTCTCATGTACCCCTGAATGTGAGGACAGTTTTCAGAAGTTGAAGATGAGTCTGACTTCTGCTCCCGTGCTTGCTTTTCCTGTTGAGGGTATACCCTATGTCATCTACACCGATGCATCCCGACAAGGCTTAGGATGTGTTCTGATGCAAGACGGAAAGGTGATCGCCTATGCTTCTCGACAGTTGAAACCTAATGAAGCTAATTGGCCTACGCATGATTTGGAGCTAGCTGCCATAGTTCATGCTTTGAAGATATGGCGACACTACCTCTATGGAGAAAAGTTTGAAGTCTTTTCTGATCACAAGAGTTTGAGATATTTGTTGACTCAGAAGGATCTGAACTTGCGACAATGTAGGTGGATGGAATATCTTAAAGATTACAACTTCACCATCACCTATCATCCTGGTAAAGCAAATGTCGTAGCTGATGCTTTAAGTCGCAAGAAGGATGTTGTTTGTGCTGCTCTGAGATGTTCTGTGTGGGAAAACCTTGAACATGTGGCCAGTTGGAAACCTCAACCTGTCGATTCGGTGGATGAAGATAAGTTGTGTGTTCATATGGCCAGTTTGACCATTACACCAACCTAGATCTTAGAAGTCATGTCTGCACAGTTGGAGAGTTCTGAGCTTGAAGAGTTGAAAGCTTTATCTGAGAAACTGCAATCTGACTTCTCTGTCGGAGTGGATGGTGCTATCCACTTCAGACAAAGGTTGTGGATACCCGATGTTGGTGATCTGAGACAGAAAGTTCTGAGTGAAGCTCATGGTTCCAAGTACACTATTCACCCTGGCACAACCAAGATGTACAAGGACTTACAGCGAAGCTTTTGGTGGAAGAACATGAAGAATGATATAGCTTTGTTTGTGGCGAAGTGCTTGACATCTCAGCAAGTCAAGATTGAACATCAACGACCCGGTGGTCTTCTTCATCCTCTTGAGATTCCAGAATGGAAGTGGGAGAAGATCACAATGGACTTTGTTACCGGTTTCCCTAAGTCCAAGAAAGGTTATGATGTTGTTTGGGTGGTGATTGATCGACTTACAAAATCTGCTCATTTCTTGCCTTTCAAAACCACGTATAAAGTTGCTGAGATGGCTCAGTTGTATGTGGAGTGGATAGTTCGTCTGCATGGTGTCCCTGCTGTGATAGTTTCTGATCGAGACCCGAAATTCACTTCTCATTTATGGGGTCAGATTCAGGAAGAGATGGGTACTGATCTGCGTTTCAGCACTGCTTACCACCCGCAAATTGATGGTCAGTCCGAGAGAACAGTTCAGATTCTGGAGGACTTGCTACGTGCTTGTGTGATGGATTGGGGTGGTGCCTGGGATCGATATCTACCATTAGCAGAGTTCGCTTACAACAATAGCTACCAAGCCAGTATTGGTATGCCACCTTTTGAAGCTCTCTATGGTAGACCTTGTCGTTCGCCTTTGCACTGGGATGATGTTGGTGAACGTTCCCTAGTGAAGACTGATGACATGCAGATGATGCTTGAGAAGGTACAGTTGATAAAGAAACGGATGAAAGCTGCTCAAGACAGACAGAAGATGTATGCTGATAAGAAGAGGTCTGATGTAAGCTTCTTAGTGGGAGACTATGCTTTTCTAAAGATCAAGCCTATACATTCTATTGCAAGATCTAAAGTAAAAGGCAAGTTGAGTCCTCGCTATGTTGGACCATTTGAGATCTTAGATAAAGTGGGGGATTGTGCAACAAATATTATAAAAGGAAGAAGATAAATGTAAAAGGAAGAAGAAAATCCGAATTTTATAAAAGGAATATGAGAGATAAGAAGAAAATCCGAATTTTATAAAAGGAAGAAGATAAATGTAATAATTAATGGTAATATGAGAATTTATGGGTAAAGAAGATAATTACAAAGATTTTTGCAACAAATATTATAATCTGAAACCATCATGATAATTTGATAATTTAATTCATTTCCTTGAGCAAAAAGTAACTTAAAGGTCAAGTATCATTTAAAATGGAACATAAATATAAATATTAATAACATTATCCAAAGAATATAGGAAGTATGTCAATAAAGAGAAATAAAATACTTAATGCTCTCAAATCAGGAAAATAACTTCAAATTCGTATTCTAAATATAAAAATAAGCCTCTATGAAAATTTGCAACTAATTTGGATAATATATGAATAATAAGTAAATTAGGAGAGAGAGAGAGAGAGAGTGTGTAGAATGTTCTATTTATTTAATAAATATAAAGATAATTTCAACTTGTGAAGATAATTGCAAAATCGTGTTCCACACCTTTAAGGAGACTTATGGGTGAAGTTACATTAATTTTAGATAATGTTATCACCTCTTTTGAAGGAGGAAAGAGAAAATGATATATTAATTATTTCACCTACCACACTTTCTCAAAATGCAAAACTAACTCCATAATTGGATTCTACGCGTCGAAATAAGTCAGGATGTAAAATTTGGTAATTTTTGGGCAACGTTTGAGCCTCCAAATGAAGAGAGAGAAAAACATTTAAGGTTTAAATGAGTTTTGATCGATTTTTTTTAGAAATTTGATTTCCTTATCCCATGCGCATGATCGGACGGCCCAGATCCTTTGGTGGATCCGCGTCCACCGATCTGACGACCCACGGTCGTCTCCTACCTCAAGCCAAAGAAGGCAACAGGTGTTTTTTTTCCTGATTTTTTTAAATCGCATTATCTTGGAGTGTAATCGATGGATTTTGCTCAAACTTTCCTTGTTGGATTCCTTGCGCGATTGCGCACAGATTTATCCCAAATTTTGCGGGTTTTAGCGAGTATTTGTGAAACGCCTAAAGTGGCCGCCGACCTCCTCACCTTGCCCCTAGCTAAACCCTAGCCTAGGGCATGTTGCCTATATATACCTAGGTCCCTAGGACCGTTATGACCATAGCAACTCGCCTATACCTTTGATTTCAAGCTTCGTGGACGACCTGACCCCCGTTTAGCCGCCGACGACGCCTGGGTTGCGGCGCTTCTTCCTCCTAGTTTGCTCCTTCTCCGTCCAATTAAAAGGTACCACCAACTCCGGTTCTTCTTCCTCTTTCTTTCGACTACCTGAACGTGCGTTTTGGTCGCGATTTGCGGATTTGCCCAAATTTGGGGCCGAGCTGCTGCTCGCGTTGCTCGGGCGAGAGGAGGAAGACGACGCTCGTCTTTTTCCAGTTTTACCCCTGACCCGTTTGCTTCGCCTGCTTTCCGTGCGAGAGTATCGCTGTCCTTTCTCCGTCCAACTGACCGCATCGCGCGGCTAGTAGCGGGCGACCGCGGGACGCGGGTCGCCGCTGCCAAGCGCCCGTCACCGCTCGGCCCATCCGGCCTTGCCTACGTGGCAGGCTTTGATTGGTCGAGGTTAAATAATTTTAATAAATTATTTCGTTGGTCAAAAATAGTAAATAAATAGTGTTTTGAAATCAGGAAAACGAGATCTATTTAATAAAAATATTTTTGAGATCTGGTTTTGAGGTTTGCAAAAATGTGTTTTTAAAATCGATTTAATTATCTTAAAATCACTAAAATTAACCCTAAGAATCCATATTTCCAAAATATACAATATTATATGTTATTTTGATCAGGAAAACCTAACTAAGATGGTTATGAGGTTTTTGAAGTCTGAATCGGGAGTTTGTGCACAAAGTTAGTAAATTAGGGTTTTTAACCTTTTAAATGAATTCATGTAATTCTGATTTATGAATCTAATGATGTATTAGGTAATTTGGGTTTATAATTCGTGTGGAGAGTTGAAAAAGGGAAATCTAGGACACCTGAGGCTAAGGTATGTGTTTAGTATGTGATTTGATTGTGCATCTACCTATCAGTTGGGAAATCTTTAGTCCAATACCTATATTTCTTTTATGAGGTATAACTTGATCTAAACTCCTTAAATCCTTGAAACCTAAATTGCTTATTTGCCTCAAATGTCGATGTATTATTCTCTTGTTTGGGTATTCATACCTAACTGCCATGTTACATAATCTTTTTCTTATTCTTGCCATAAATCTTTTGTTAGCATGAAATTAAATGTTCTATTTAATTTTTAAGTAGTGGTACTTATGTACAACCACCCATAGAGGGCATGTATAAAATCTCCCTAGGGGAATGTTTATTATTCTCCCCATTAAAAATTGTAGGTGATTTGGAAATGTTTTTAATTCTTCCCTCACCTAAGGTTAGAGGTCCGGTAGGTGCCTCAACCCTACTTAGTTAGATAGGCATATTAAATGACATGCTAAAACCTTTATATTTTTTGTTAATGGCAAGTTTCTCTTATAAAAACCTCATACTCTTTGATATCTTCTTACACCAAATATCTAGCCTAAATTTACTTGTTACAACTTTCTTTGCCTTTGATAGATTGTTAGTGTAACACATACTTTTCTTGTTTTCCCTTTTGCTGGGTGTCTTCCCAACCACCCAGGTGTTGGTGCTGAGCAAGGTGATAGAAGGGCTTGAAGAAAGATTCCTCTGCTGAGATCGTTAGCTTGAAGAAGGATGGCTAGGTTGCTATAGCTAGATCCTCTTATCTATCTTATCTTTTCTTTTAGAAAGCAATGATGTAATAAACAATAAAGCCATTAGAAGGCTTACTATTTCTTTCTTTCCGCTGCTATTGACATTTTATTATGTATCTGGATTCATGCTTATTTACTTGGAATATTATGCAATCATCCTCAAAGTCTAAATTTTTGTTAAAATTGTGGATGTTTGTATTTCTTTTAAATTTTAGTAAAGAGGTGATCTCGCCTCTTTACACATGCATTCCCACCCTACTATTCTAAGCTTAGATCTTGCTCGAGGACGAGCAAAATTTTAAGCTTGGGGTGGTAGGGCTATTTGCCCTTCTACCTCTTCATTCTTCACACATGCATGTTTACTTAATGCATTTAGGTGTAAATTACTTTCATAATTTATAGCTTTGCAATTAAGGCTATGCAATACAAATCTTAGAACTAAATGCTTATCTTTATGCATGAATGCTTTTTTTTCATCTTAAACTACTTGATCTTGTGCTTGACTTGCTCATTGACTCTTTCCTTAAGTTTGGTAATAAATCTAAGGTTATACGCCTTTTTATAGCTTAAAACATTATTCCCTTGATCTATGTGTGAATGACAAATACAAGGTATATTACTGTGGGAAAGAGCTAAAGCATGATCAAAGACTCCTAGTTGCGGTTCCACAAGCTTGGATCTACTCTAAGGATCCTTGAATTACAATTATCACTTTCACTCATACGACAAGAGGATAATGATGAGTTTTGAGTTATTGTCAAGTTAAAATGTTTTCCTTGACGAAATATGTGCCTTCTCACCTTAGATTGAGTCAAAAAGATGAAAAATAAAAAATGTGCAAAAGAGGCTTGGCCGCCCACAAAATCCTTAAAAAAACATCAAAAGAGTTCTTACCCAAGCCTACAAAAATAGAATGCAGAGAATAAGAGCCTAAGTGCAAATAAATGAGCGCTTGTTTTCTCTTTTAGGAGAATTGAGGATGGTACCCATCTGGTGTATGACTGCACTCATGAACGCGGATATGTCGTGCCTGGTAGTGCCACCCCAAAAGCTCATTAAAGAGTCACTAGGAACCCATAAGAGACCCATGAGATCATCCCAGTAGAAGGGTTGGTTCGAGCATAGTACGAGGAGTTTGTCTCACTGCTTTGGGCCAACTGGCTCAAACTGCAGGGACTGTTGCTCATTACATGGACTAGCCTGACGCAGATCGGATCCTCAGAAGTCATTAGAGTCTTTCTCTTTACTTCTTAAGACCTGAATAAGTGAGAGGCGCATTGTCCCAGATTGGTCTACATGGATACATGATGATTGCTCATTTCTCATCACCCATGTGATCATCTATGTGACAATGCTTTTATGATGTATAATTATGATTCAACCCCTCATGAGAATCGACAGGTTACAGTGGACTAGCTTAATCAGGTCTGGTTGCTCTTTGATCTTACTTTGGTAGGATTATGCTCGATTGGTGGGGGTTTATTCTGAAACGACATGGATCAAGAGAATTGATGTTTTAAACTATTTTTCTTAGCCTTAGCATTTTTTGCCAAGCTTAATTTGGATGTTATCTTTTTGTTCTTTGAGCACAGTCTTGTTTGAGGACAAGCAAAGGTTTAAGATTGGGGTAGTTGATAACACCCAAATTTATGCATTTATGCTAAGAATCTATTTATGGTTTTGTGTCACTATAGCCTTAATATGCCCAAAATAACCCATGTTTATTATATTTTAGCCATTTATGTCTTTTATTAAATAAAATTGCTCAACTATCCAATTTTGGGACTTACAGGCACCGAACCCGAAAAGACATGTATTCTCAATTGGATTCTCCCCGACGCATGTGTTTTTGCAGCAGCCAAGCCTACACCACGATCACAGCCAATAGGATACCTTGACCACAATCATTGTACCCGTGTTCACCTCAATTGTGATCGCACTGTCTATCTCCACCGAGGCCAGGGTCTAGGGAGAGACCGCAACCGCAATCCCAGCCATCGCTACAACTTCTGACTAACCACGATCGCGGGAGTAATCTCGACCTCGATAGCGATCGCGACCTCGACCTCGACCGAGGTACATCTTCCACGACTGCAACCTCGACCGCGACTGCGGGGTGCACCTTGACCACGACCGAGCAAGACCATGGTCCGGATCAGTACCTCGACCATTTCACCTATAAATACACACCCCCTGCAACCTGGAGAGGGGTTCTGCACCTTGGGAAGGTTCCACACCTTGGGGAGTTTCATCTGCTTGTTCTATGTTTTGGGATGTTCCAGCTGTTGGTTCTGACCCGGTGTGGTTCCCAGAGCCCCATGGGAGAGTCTGGAGGTATGAGAAGACCGAAGTGCTCATTCTATGCCTGTCTCTTCAGTGTGCTTCCATCCTCCACCATCCACTCACTAAGTTGTTGTTCGGGGAGGAATCAAGGAGAAAGGAGGTCAAGGAGTCCAGAAGATCAAGGAGGACGACCCCAAACCGAGATCTCGCCCATACAGAGGCTAAGGAGCGAGAGTCACCTCTCCCTATGGGCTAAATCTCTTCTGCTTCTTCTCCTTTATTCTACTATTCTCCTTTGTTTCTGTGCAACAATGTTCTTTCATCTTTGTTCGGTGCCAATTATGCTTGTCCATGGCTAGTTGAGCTCCTTCTTGGCTATGTATCCCGTTTTAGGCATATTTATGTACTTTAACCTTGAGCAATTAGTTTATTTTAGATGTGGCACATTTTATGTTCTATCTCCTCTTTCTGGTTATGATTGCTACTTTGGTTGATATCTTCCTTGCGTGAACTGTTATTTCTGCCTATATCGAGAGATTTGTTGTAGAAATAGATAAGAGAAGATAATTTGGATCAGAGCCTAAAAGGAGGACGGTTCAAGGTCATCTGTTCCTAACATCCTAGAATATTCTAGACCTGAGAGGGTATCTAGAATATTCTAAGCTATTGGTTTTCCATCCTTGAGAGAGGTTTCATATCATTGATGGGTTTTAGTCACACTATGCGAGAGCGAGTGGGATGACCCCACATGAATAGATATTACAGTGCATAGCAGGTTTGGATGTAGATTGCTTGTTGGGGTGTTTGAGGGTTGTCTATGCCTGAGAATAGGAGCATATGCTGCCCAACTTGTGGTTACATAGCCGAGAACTCATTCTTTCTGATTAGTAGGATCCTACATACTCTATTTTGTTTTAATTCGTGACAACCCACTAGACTAGTTCCAGCTCCTTACTTTCCGACTATCGTCTTGGCTTATCTGGCTTAAGGACGAAATTTCAAGAATCCTAAATGTCACCACGTCCCTGTGTTCGACCCTGTATATCTACTTTGACCCCGTAATAAAAGTTTCGGGGGTCCTTGAAGGTTTCAGGTTATAAAGTTAAAAGTTTGATTCCTTCTGAGTTTGCCTCCCTTACCAGACACACGATTCGGGCTGGTCAATGACCAAGCCTATGGTGCCATAAAGACATATCACTTTTATCAACAACAAGGTATTTATTAAGAATGGGCTTAAGCGAATCGAACAATAACATAAATATTTCTGTTTGTAGTTTTCTTATATATAACATTGTAGGGGAGGGAATCTAGAAATAAGCATTCGAGAGAAGTAAATAACACAATATATCCATTATCACATAATTGACTAACACTAATAATATTGTGATGTAGGCAATCCACAAGAAAGCCATTATTTATGCATAGTGAATCACCCCAATCACCCTCATCTATAACTTAACCTTTGTTGTTATCACCAAAAGTCATTGATCCTCCTTTCTTCTTTATGAAATTGTTGAAGTGGCTCCTCTCACATGTCATGTGCTTGGAGCAATCACTATCAACAATCCATTTTCCTTTTACCTACCAGAAAGGAAGATGTCGGTGCCAAATTCAAATATTGGGATTCAGAGTTAGCTTGGGGACCCATTTCATCTTTGAGTTGGTCCCCTTTTCTTTATAAGCACAATAAATAGAATAATGATCATCACTCTTGCAATGTGCATAAACCATAGGGTTCTTTGATCCATATGACTCTCCATGGAAAAATAGGAGGTTCCTTGATCTTTTTTCCCTTGCTCTTTCTTTTGGGAGCTCCCTCATATCCCAAACCACTTTTACCATTTTTTTTGGTAGAGTGATATAGAACTTCATTGAGGGACTTTTTCCCTTTGAGGAGATTTTATAAGTAGTCTTTAAGCTTGTGTTTATCACTACTGAGAATAATAACAGTAAAAGAAATGCTATCTAGACCATATCGAGAATAAATCAAGTCAGGCCTCTAAAGAGAGGGATTTAGTCAAGTAAAAATCTCTTTCGAGAGTTATACTAGGTACTTCATTATTAGGAAATAAAGTTATAGAAGTAAGTTCATTTATTTTAGAAAGAAATCTAGCATTTTTAGTTCTAATCATGGTAAGCTCATAAAGATAGATTCTTTTTTCATCCTCAATACCATCACATAAATTCCTAAGATCATTAAACTTGGAAAGAAGCTTGTCATTTTTAGTTCTAATCAAAATAGATCATTAAGGCAAATTTGGTTTTCATCTTTAAGACTATTGATGTTCTTAAGATAAATATGATTCTCTACCTCAGAGACATTGTATTGCAATTCAAGTTCAAGAAATTGACCTTGTAGGGAATCAATTCTATCAAGATGAACCTTTTCATTTTTCTCAAAAAAATAAGTTTTAGCATATAAGTCATCAATACTTTTCTTTCTTCTTGGATTTGTATTTAGAATAAGAAGAGTGGGAAACAGTAAGCATGCCAATGAGGGCTTCGTCAATTAATTCATTCAAGCTTACCTCACTTACCTCACATATGTCTTCACTGGTTGAGGCCTTGAGAGAAAGGGGACATTCTCCCTCATTGGAGTTGGAATCACTAAAAGAAGACATCGTCCATGCGTCATGGGATGCATCTTTGCTTCTCCTTTTGTTTTTGTCATTCCTCTTGAACTTTCTTTCCTTCTTATAATATTCCTTCTTCTTTGAGTTTCTCTTGTGTAGGACTTCTTTGCCTTGGGGCAAGATTTATTGTAGTGTTCCTTTTGGCCACACTCATATCACCTTGGAGTAGAGGAGGAGGAGGAGGATTTTCCTTTGAAGTGCTTCCCCTTGGAGTAGTTAGCTTCATGATCACTAGGGAATTCATCTTCACTTGAGGAGGGAGTAACTCAGTAAGCAAGTTGTTGTTGAAGAACAATGGCCTCAACTTGAGCTTTGAAGGCATCTTCCTTCATCTTGTATGACTCCTTCTATTCTAGCTTTTCTTCTTCTTCTTGCTTGTCAAGTCTATGTTAATAGGCTTGTAGATTCCCAAGGAGCTCTTCGGTAGCAATCTCACCAAATCTTCTTGTTTCTTTAATGGAGGTCACCTTAGATTGTTACTTCTTAGGAAGAGACCAAAGGATCTTGGAGTTGATGGTGCCTTGATCCATGGCTTGGCCCAAAGAAGCAACTCCATTCACAATGGTGTTGAGTCTTGAGTACATCTCAACCACCCTCTCTTTCTTACCCATATTAAAGTTCTCCACGAGACCTTTGAGCATGTATACCTTGGACTCTTTTACTTGCTTGGTCCCTTCATAGTTGATGCCAATTTTTCTCCATATCTCATAGGTGGTGTCCCAAGAGGAGATTCAGTTGAATTTGTAAGGAGTGAGGGATGCATAAATGATGCTAATAGCCTTTGCATTCAACTGGGCCTTCTTCAATATAGCTTCCTCCCAAGTAGCCACATCTCCCGACTCCTTGTAGGGAAGTACGACCACTTTCTACATGTCGTAGTTCATCCCTTGCAAGTAGAACTACATCCTTTGCTTCCAATAGAGGAAGTTTGTGTTGTCAAAGATCAGAGGTCTCACGGAGAATCCACCCTCCAAGTTTAGAGAACCTAGAAGGTTGTCACCCATCTTCAGTCTCGTGGGAGATCTAGTGGGAGAAGAATGTGTCTTTAATACCACTTGTTGGATCAATAGGCTCTAGAAGGCGGAGTTGAATAGAGCTAAAAAGACTGAAACCAAATTTGTTAGACCTTCAAATTACTTCAAGAGATAAGATTGCAAATATACAATTTGATGTATAACTAAACAACCATAGCAAGGATGAGAGAGATTGAATGATATCAATAACAAATAATGTATAGTGGTTCCAAACTCCAAACTAGGAGAGTGAACACCCACTACCTAGAGAGTTCAACCTATAGGATTGTGCAACCATTGTACCCTTATATTCTAGTATAAGACATAGAATATGGCCTTCCTTTTGTAGGGAAAGGATACCTAGCCTTCCTTTTTGAGGATCAAAAGGATCCAATAAACCTTATAAGGTTTTACATATCCTTAGAGAAAGAGTCTTTTAACCTCTACAAGAGCTTACTAACTTTTACAACGAGTTGGACACCTTAACCAAGGAACTTTCCTCTTGCAACAAGTCTTCCACCTTGAAGGAAATACCCACTCTTCTCAAGGATCTTCAGCCTTCACTTTCTCATTCATCGAGGAGATGCTTTAACCAACTTTTCATGAAGAAAGGGATTGGGAAAGGGAATATTTGAGAATTTCTTAATGATTACAAAGAAGTAGCTCTGTGACAAATAACATATCTAACTCAAATTTGACATTTTGATTAGTAATCAAGAGAGAGAAAGCAGCTCTTAGTAGACAAATCCACTGAACTATAGCTAGGAGCATAAGAAGACAACTTGGGATGAAGCCAAAGGGTCCCTATTTATAGTTGTGGATGTCTACTAGCCAGTAGAAATACTTGGGAATAAATTCTATTTGTTTGGGGTGTTGCAACAGATCTATTTTTTATGTTTGCAACATTCCAACAACTAGAAATGCTTTTTCTGCACTTTTTGTATAGTGCGGTCGGTTGAGTTTCAATAAATTAAACTAGATTGGTAGCACTATGTGACAAAGCAAATTTTAAGTGTCGGTTGAGTTTATCTAAGATGAAACTCAGCTGAGGGCATAAATTTTTTTGGCTGTGCAGGGGTGTCGATCGAGTTTTTCATGGGGAAACTTGACCAGCCCTAGAAGTTCCCAAAATCCATCAAGGGTGTCGGTTGAGTTTATCAAATATGAAACTCAGTTGACAAAGTATGGACAATGTATAATTATTAGGTCAACAAAGTATGTCTTCCTATTTTCTACTAATGATCATCGTCATCTTCTTCTTCACATTTCAAGTTCTGCTTCTTTTTAATTAGTCATACAAGAGTCATGTCTAATATGTACCAAGCATATATGCATCCCTCTGGGCTATTGGGTAACTAGTAATACATTTAGTAATAGTATATCATGTTTGTAATATCTAGGTTTAGATAACAAAAAAGAAGTTGAACCTCAAGGTAGCGATAGCACATAATTCTCAAATAGTAGTGTGTCCGTCTTCAGTCAAAATTTGGTCATTCTGCCTTTGTTAATCCTTTATCTACTTATTTTCTATTATATTAACAAAGGCAAAAAACAACCATTGAGAGACAATAAATTATTTTGTGTTTGCAACTTATGTATACATATACATCAGCCATATTTCTCTAACTCATCATCATCATCATCTTTATCTTTGCATTTTCTATTTTTCTTCTTTTGAGTTAGTCAAGTGGCTAATGTGAAGCTTCTCACAACTTCCTCTCTATTAGGTAGCTAGTAATATATGTAATAAGTAAAATGTACGATGCTAGATAGCATTTTATGCATAGATTTTAAAATCACTTAACTAATAAGATAATTATTTTTAGCTCTTATGCAAATAGAATATGATAAATATTGGCTCTTGTTTATGTAATCTCTTATTTATATGAATTCTAAAAAAGTATAATTAGTAATTTAAATTGTCGTATATGGAAGGATTCATATATCCTGGTAGTTTCTTCTAGCCCGCCACCACAACCACCACCAACATTGGTATTTTATCCGTCATCACATGCTAAAATTAGTGGTAGTTTATCCCACCTACCAACCTCAATGTCTACTGTTGGAAATATTTCCATATCAGCCTCCTCTTTTCTTCTTTGACTAGTCCTTATGATGTCTCCTTCTATTTCACACTTTGAGTCATATACACTCATGTGGCTACTGAGGAACGATTATTCTTGACTCATTCTTGGGCACTTATCATGGTATCTCAAGGACGCTGGCAAAAATAACACTAAACTTATTTGAAACCTACTTACCATATAGGCCCATGTGTCGAGGTCTATGATGCATCCATGGGATTCCACCAGTACGTTGTTGTCTCCCCATCATGATCCGAGTAATGGGTCAACTAGTAGTTTCAACAACAACTTTCAATGTGGCAGCTGTAACGCCCCTCCAAGCACATACATGACAATGAAAGCAAACTGTATATTGTCCATAACATGGGTCACTTGTCTTGGAGAACATTACAAAACATGATAAGCATAGCAATAAGATAAATGAAACACCTTACATTTATTGGAAATTTTAATTCATACATTGTTCTTGGAAAAAAGGAAACTACATCACATGCATCTATAAGATCTAGTCTACTTGGTATCATAACTAAACATAATGGAAATATTTTGAAATTCTGGATCGCCTTGGTAAATGGAACCCCACCAGGCTAAGCTACTAGTCCTTGACTGTCCTTCTTATCCTTCACTTTCTCCAAGTCATGCAGACATCGCATCCCCCAACCATGCAAAACAACCAACACATCAGTAAGTGGTATTTGGCACATTATAAGATAGAAAAATAGTAACTTGACATTTATAAACTTGACATGAAACAATTTGACATAACTTGATCATGGATTATCTTAAGCATTCATTGGATAACTTTAAACATGATGAATTGGAAAAGTAGATATATGCCACTTCTCTTCTCACGCCATAGGAGCCCATGATTTCTAGGAAAGCCCACAATGCTAGGAAATCCATACCGACCCTTTCATGTCCATAAACTAGGCACATATAAAAACTTAGCCAATTCCTTAATTTTCCTCATTAACTTAGGTATTAACTTAAACATTAAATTCTCTTAGTTTAAACCTTGAACATGACGGGATTGCTCCCTCTTAATGTCATTATGGGATTTATCCCTCTTAAATCATAATAGGGTTTCACCTTCTTGAACATGATTCATTAATCTTAATCATAACCTTAATTTGTGTTCTACCATAGACCATAATAAACAACCAATCAAACAGTGATAAATATGCATGATATATTCTTGAAAAGACATTCATATTTCATGAAATCAAGTAATGTGCATAATCATAAATAAACATTATATCAACCAAAACTACTGGTGTAAAATATGCATGGCATGCTTTGCCTAGAGTAGACCTCCTTAGACTCAAGTCTGATGACTTGATTTAGCCTCTATTCACATGTAATTTTATTAAAATCATAAGGTGTATATGAGTTCATAGTCCTAAAACACTAATTTATTTGATTAATTGAAGGATTAGAGTGTAGAAACCAACATTTGAAAATGAGTGCACTCGATAGAAAATAAAAAAATCCTTTCCAACGTATATTTTTTTCTCATTTTTCTGAGCATCCTATGATTTACTCTGAATTATGCAAGATCAGACCAATAGGAATTTGAGAAAAAGTCACATTGGTGACTATTTATCCATTGGGACGCCATGGCCCATCCGATGTGAGCCAATCAAGAATAGCCACACAAACATAGGCCCGCTCAAAATGAATACAAGGTAGCTAAGTTGTCCAGGTGAGAATGTACATAAAAGCCCATGTGATAATCATAGATCAATTAAAGAATCAGGGGTAACATGGTCTTTACAAGACCTGGCTTGTTCCCAGGATCCATGGCCTGAGGTGCCTATTCGGGAGCTCTAAGCTCTGGTGCTAGCAGTCGTAGATAGCCACTCATGGGGGATGGTGGTCTCCATTAGATTCCCGAGTCAAGACAAAGACATCGGGCTAAAGCTCAGGCTTCCATGGAATTCAGGAGTGCTTGTCTCCTCAGCGCTCTCAAGGCTGGCTACTACTAGGGACAACAAAGCCTCAAATTGAAGGAACCAAATAAAATCAATCGAGTGGGATACCTTATTGGAATCTATCAAAGTCAGAGGGCCAGACACAAGTCTTAGGATTGTGATGCACACCAGTGAAGCAGTGAGAAATAGGGGAACCACACTCTAAGTCAACAAGGAGGAACCAGAGTGAAGAAATGTCAACCGAGGATGGGGAAAGATCTGTCGAGTTCAAGCAAAGAAAACAGATTCGTTTCCATGGTCAGGGAGGAACAAAAATAGTATGGCAACCAGTGTTGGAGAAGGCCCGAAACATAGGCTATAGGACACAACATCTCAGGAAAAGCCAAGGCAAAAATCGATCGCGAAAGTATTGCAAAGGTCCATAGATGCTTATAGAGTTGACAATTGTGTGGAGGGAGGCAAATGTAGCTACATCATGGTGGTGTTAATCGAAGAGGGAAACTAAGTAGGTCTCAGGGTCTCAGAGTTTTGGCATCACAATTGGTGGTCGAGGAGCAATCATTGGGAGGAGGCAAAGCTTTCTGCGCCCTCAAGTAGAAAAGGGAAAGGTTGTGAGGTGGTCTGTGAACCCTGGGGGTGAGAGGGGTAGAAACCCTGATTGTGTTTTTGTCCACAGACCATGAGGATTGTCATAATGGATATTAATTGATTCAGAAGGGTCTCCTGAAGATGACAGAGAAAGAATTTTGGGAAGATATTAAGAGAGGTGAGAGAAAATCTATTTCCTAAGCTATCATAAACTATCAGTTTGTTTCCATAATAGGAGAGAGCTTGATGACGAGCTCTAGGTCATTCAATCAAAATATGATGATGGGGAGGAGTATTCATATAAAAAAAGGATTAATGACAGATGACATTCAGAACTTTAGGCAATTAGAGTCATTAAATGCAATCCTTATTAAAATATATACAAAACTTTCCTATTTAAATTGGAGGATCAAACAAAGTCCAAATGGGTCCAAATCTAGACCATAGGTTGATTAGATGGTCTAGAATATTCTTAGCCAGATAGAATTAGGATTTTCACACGTTTTGGTCATGGTTTCTATTTATTCTATTTAACTTGAATACAATACATTAATACCTTGGATACTTGGGGATAACTTTCCTTGGAGAGATTTTGAGCCCAACGTTCGAGATAAAATCAACTATTCCCTCAAAATTTCATGTCCCACATATTCCCATCCCTTTTTGAGAAACTTTGTTGGAGGAGAGAGAAAAAGAGAAGTTTAACACTATTTTCTTCATATGAATATAAAAGTAGAGAGGAAACCTTTTATTGTTTGTCCAAGTGACTATATTATCTCATAACTTTGGAATTAGTGCATAGGGAAATTACGATTTCTTTTTGTTACCCAAGGATGAGGAGAGAGAGAAAGGGGCTAATTATAATTTCTTATAAAAGGGAAACTTCTTGCCCAAGTTAATATATTCCCTATTTTGGAATTATA
Organism: Alisma plantago-aquatica; assembly: GCA_963693085.1. Taxonomy (NCBI): domain Eukaryota; kingdom Viridiplantae; phylum Streptophyta; class Magnoliopsida; order Alismatales; family Alismataceae; genus Alisma; species Alisma plantago-aquatica. Next base: position 1,077,455,700 of record OY856412.1, on the reverse strand, counting down.
CTCCTTTTATATTTATCCTTTATTTCTTTTTAAACAATTTCAAGAATGGGAGTGAGAAAAGGAAAGGTAAACTAATGTTTATCAAATTGATTTAATTATGACACATAATAAATAGGTGAAAGAGGAAATGCATTTTGAGTCTCATCTTGATTTCCTACTTTCATTTTTTTATAAGAAATTTAAATTTCATGGTCTTTTTGCATTAAGGCCCTCCACAATTTGTATTTAATAAAAACTACACTCTAAATTTTAAATTACTCTTAGGAACTTGGGATGTTACAATTCTAACCACCTTAAATAGATTTCATCCTCGAAATTTCATTAAACTACCCACCTTAGAACTTTCCATATCCTTAGTGCAAAAGCTTCAACATACTAATATTATCATGTGAATCCACAATTCTAAACATTTGCATGCAACAAAAGTTTTGAAAAGTAAAGGTATTACACTACTAAACTCTACTCAGTTTTATCGTCTTCACTATCATCTATAATGGAAAAAACTCTAGCTTGTCTCTTAGGAGGCGAATTATGGTCCTTGTTCTGGTTTAGTTCCTTCTTCAAGAGCTTAGGGAAATTTGGCTTGATATGACGTAGTTATCCATAGTAGTAGCATGCTTCACTACCATGTCTGCATGATATCTCCTACAAGTCGGGCGCTAGGGTCATTCAGCTTCTGCTTCAAGTGCCTTTGTCTTCACTGCATGGTTATTGGGAGGTTGATATTGGTTGTTTTTTTGAGGAACTTCCTTCTAGTAGGATCTCCCAAGACGATCTTCAAACTCTAGGGTTGCATCCAAGGCAGCCCTAGAGGGTCCTCTGGCCTCTTCCTAACAAGGCAAAGCTCAAGTTGGGCTTGAGTCCTCAGATAAATTTTTTTGTCATTTGACGTTCATCATAATCATATCCAAACTTTTGGAGGACCCTGAACTTCATGGTGTACTAGGTAACAGTCATATTACCCACTTGATCCAGGTTGGCAAACTCTAGCTCCTTCTTCTCAATCATAGCTTCAGACACATAATGTTCCTAGAAGGATTCAACAAATCCTTCCCATGTGAGTGGAGGTGCTTCATCCGCCCTTGAGTTGAGGTAGTTTTCAAACCATGTGCGGGCTGCTCCTTTGAGCATGTGGGTTTTAAAGCAAACCCTAGAGTGTTGAGGGAATTCTTTGTCTCATAAACAATGCTCTAGACATGAGAGTACATGGACGACTGTAGGACACACTAGACATATAGTCAACTTTCTCAAAGATCCATTACTATAGCCCCTCTTTGCTTCCAAAAGTTTTTTTTCGTCACTTCCGATTACCTAAAAAGATGTGTCAAACCAAAAGGGTGAGACCCATGTCCCAGCAAGAGATATAACCTCCAACAATGTTTATTGATTACAACATTTTGAATAGTAGATAACTGTGAATTTAGAATATTTGATGATCAATTTAACAGATTGAACAGTTTAAGTATGCTAAACAGATTAAGCAAATAATCTTAGCATCAAGTATGATCATCAATGTATATATAGGTAACAAATAAATCCATTTCTCTAGATAGATATCTACTCAAATTTCATCAAGCTGCATCTAATAACAATCATCATCATTAATTTGACTATCATCATATTCCTTGATAACAACACAAACAATCTAGTAGCATAAGCATCCCTGACATCATGAATATGTCTAGTAACATAACATGGCTATCAATATTGGCATCTCAAATAAAGGGAACAAATATATATCATACGTAGAACTAACATCATAGCAAAATTAATTGTATAAGCATGATTAGAAGTTTAAGAATTTCTAATTACATAGGCATGGCTAGAAATATTAAACATATCTAACATCATCATCTTAACCATAAGTTTCAATATATTTGACAACATAAGCATGTTTACAACATGAGCATAACTACAACATAAGCATATCTATTATCTCTTACTGTACTATACATGATCTCAGTGAAAAGAAAGCAAACAAGGGTTATCATCCAATATGAAGTGTTGTGTATAACCCAAAACATATATACTACACGGTTGTAATACATCTTTTATTATGCCCTGGGGAATTTAAATCATACCATCCAAAGTCCAACCAACCCCTGCGAAGGGCTATTCAGTTATGTACAAGATCTAGGAGTATCAGTATCATAAGATCTCTTCCCCTTGGTTGGTATGAGTAAAAGGCAGTGACATATAGTCAAACTAAAAAATAGTGACATGTAGTCTTGTAACTAGCCCACCTTGGTATAGGTCACAGTGCTAGCATCTAGGGTATTCAAACCCCTCTAATATGAGGTACAACCATAGTTGTCCTCATTCACATCAGATGTCTGAGGCATGACCATAGCCATCCTCCATAACCTGCATTGTGGATGACAAGGATATATCCTCAACTTGCCACCCCCACATACTCAACAGTATGTGCTTGAGCTCCCCTTAGGAATACTCATTTCACCATCTAGAAAGTTCTGACATTGAAGATGGCTCTACGGCATAGGACACTACATGATTAGAGTTGCACTTGATTAGTTATGTCAATTGGGTGAATAAAGGTTGCATCAAACAAGTGGACATACAAACCGTAATTCACTTCTAGCATACATATAAGTATCACAAATGCAAAGGATATAAAATTTGTGAACATATATTCTCATTTCTTCATCACATGGTACTATTCACTTGCCATTCATGGGAGCACACTAGTCATCATACTATCACAAGATATAAATCCTTTTCACAATAACACATGGTATCAACCCTTATCAACACAAGATGATTAGACCTCATTCAGGGCTCAACCATGCCCAAAGGTCATTAAGACCATCATACTATTCCCTATAAGATCATCATTATCTTTGCATGCCATATAATAAGGCTCAACAACATCACTTACATATAATACAGCGGATCAGCACAATATTGCATTAATGAGATAGGAGATATTCATAAAAAATCATTGTAGGGTTATATTAACATTAAGAACATTCCTTTATTACATCAACATGCAAGGAATCTAGATATGATTAACCCTCGTCATATTCAAAATGCACATGTTTAGCATAAGAAAGTATCAACCATGTGTCTTGCATTAGAGTTAGGTTCAACAAGATAAATTATATTAATGTTACTAATCAACACTCATACCCAAATCCTAACTCACGACATCGCCATTAGATCATGGATGCATAAGGTGAAGCATCACCATCACATTCCATAGTATTCTCAAGTATGAACCCACACATAAATCAAGGTGTAACCATCGGGTTATAGCATACTAGGGTTTCAACAACAATAAGAGAGTACTCCATGATTGTATTAGTCATTCAAGGACTATTCACATACCCAATTACCATCATTTAGTTATATTAAAGCTAGGTATAACAAGCTATACCTCATTAGGATTACCCATTAATTCATTATGGTGATTATAAATCATAATCATATGAAGGCAAGGTAAGACTACAAGTTTAAGGCATTGAACCATCAAATTCCCATCATTTGAATCATAACATTAAACTACACACTTCACCAAAAACAATGGGAATATTGAGGCATTGACTTCTAATCATTAAATGTTGAAAAGGTAAATCCATTGGTTGTTTACATAAGTAAACATCTTGAACAAACCACCTATGAAGTAATTGAGTTGTGCTCTAGAAAGAGTCACCATCTAACCCTAGACATCCCTTGATTAACAACATAAAAAGTTCCATTGAGAGTAGGGTAAAACCCACAAGCGATTGTTTATTTAAAATAAGCCATCAGTAAATGAGCTTCTTAAGTTGATTTCATAAAGAAAACCATTTAAATTACTTTATTAGGACCAACATATTACATTTAGTCATCATTCTAATTTATTGGATGAAGAAACATTAGATCTTAACTATTAGGTCAAGTTCATATATTAAAACCATCAATTAGAGTATAGATCCAACCATTGCATCAAATGACCAAGAAACCATTGGTTTAAGGCTTAATTGATGCTACATCTACATGATTAACTCATTATAGGTTGTGGGGACATAATATACCATCACTAGTGACCATTAAGTCACCATAGGTTGTTAGATCAACATTATATTCATTAATCACCATCGAAATTAGGGTACTTAGTTGTTGATCATTAAGCTTATAATTAGGCCAAAACCTGACCTAAGGGGTGAAATCAGTTGACACCCTTGGGCACCACCATGAGTTGTCATGAAGACAACACCATCGGTTGTTTCAATGGTACCACCACCATCGAGTCATGTGTTTATAGAAGAAATCAACTTTAAACCCTAAAATTGACCATTGGTTGATAGGTGCTTAGCACCATAGGTTGTCAAAACACCCTGATCCAAGTAATATGATACATTAGGAATAATATACACATGATCACATGTTCATCTAGAACTAAAATCAGAATAGGGAACATTATAAAAATCAAAATCCAAGTCAAGCATAGCTTTTTAGTGCATGGATCATCATTTAGAAGCAAGAACATGAGCTAGCAAGCTTATGGTAAGCAATAAACGTGGAGAAAGTTATAAAACTTTCCTCTAATTAGAATATAAACTCCCAAATAGAAGAAAACATGAGCAGGTAGGGTAGGAAATCCAATCATAAGCTGTGAACTCATCCATCTAGCACCTTTCTTCATCAAATGAGCAAACCCTAAGCATAAGGAGCAAGAAAGGTAGGGTTTTAGAGCTTTAGAGAAATTTATACCATAGAACAGAAAGGTTTTGACCTGGAGAAAGGTAGGAGGAAGGATAATGGGATTCTTACTCTTTTAGGTCAAGATCACTAGAAGGAAGCTTTTTAAACCCTAAAAGGAAATCAATTGCAACCCTAGATTCTTTTTCCAAGAAGATCCCCTCTTTCTTTTTCCTTGGATAGGAAATTCATAAAATCACAGAGGGAGAACTAGGTTCATAGAAGAAGGGATGTGTTGGAGAGAAAATGGCTCGTTTGGGTGCTTAGAGATAAGTATATGAAACTTTAAGAAAAAGAAAAAGAAAAAGTTAAAGTTCTAGTATCTTTCCAAGTGTCTGTGGCCTTACGCTATTAAGAATATACAAGCACACACACAAGCAGATCCCCCACCATCCATAGATACATTATTATCCATCATTTCTTTAATTTCCAAGCAAAACAAATAAATCATTAGTTGATAGATCCTGAAGGTAGCTCATCCATAAAGGGGTAAACCCTAAAATACCCTTGGAGAAAACACCTTCAAACCAAGGTTTAAATAGACACCCAATGGATCAAAAATCTCAATAATGGTGATATAATATCCAAGGAACATAATTCAAGTGATAAATTTCAAATAAATCCTCTGAATTGGGTGAATTGTAGAAAAGTCCAAAATGTGCATAAAATTGCATAACTTGCTCAAACAATGTCCAAATTGGACCAAATTTGAACCATAAGCTTGTCTTATGATTTCAAAACATATCACAAGGTTATATTAGATTTATAAAAATTAAATTATGATAAATAATCTTGTTTAACACTTTAATCAAGGTTAGCGGTCTCACAACCATAAACCCCTAATAGGGATTTTCCCCTGAAATCCAAGGTACACATTGATGGACACTTCTCATGCATGTCATCCTAAAATTTACACATGGTTACTTCCATATTATGGTAATGTCACATCACTCTTATAGAGGTCATGTTCTTCTCTTTCAATTCATACATATCTTATCTTGGGTCAGCACAAAAAACCCCCACATAAGAAGACATTTAAAAATATGGAACATAGAAACTTGTTGTGCCACCTATACAAATCTAATAGTAACTTTCAACTTTAAATTCTAGTTGTCATCCTAAAATTATATCTATTGTATCAACACATTACTCAAAAGTCATACCCATTGGCTCTTATAAAACATAAAACATTATGTATCTCTTGTCATATGTAACTTTACAAGGTTTCATCTCTATGATCCTTTAATGGTTGTTGTAATTAACAACTCAATCAACCATGTAGGAATCTCCTAATTTTTAAGAACTATGAAGAATATATATATATATATATATATAGAGAGAGAGAGAGAGAGAGAGGATTCTATAATCATCTCAATGGTGAACTGACCATATGTTTGGTTGAAGAATTATACATTTGTCTACAACCATTAAAAAATATAACTTCCTAATTTACCTTGTTAGGAGTAGAACAACGATATTGTCTTCATCTTATTAGGATTCACATAACATACTTAACAGAGGTATCATAACTCCAAGAGGATACTCTAGTCAACCCCCAACTCACTTTTGCTAGAATTATCATACATAAGTACACTTTCTTCAACATTCTTAAGGTTTAGAAAAGATGCTAACCATGTTAATGACCATCTCTGAAATACATTGAGATTGCATCATTAAAAGCTTGATACAACTTGTAAGGCATGACCTAAACACTCTAGTTCTCCTATTCATAAATTCTATTGGTACATTGGTTAGTCTAAAGGACATAATCCTAAACTCATCATGGTCATGTAACTTGTGTCATCCACTCTAACTCTTATCCATTGATATTCTAATCCTATGTTTATCTTAAAGGAACACGGTAACACATGTCTGTTGATCAACAAACCATCTATCCTTGATAGTGGTCTTGCCCAGCTATCACTAAACCATACACAACATTATAGAATCACTTTTGTTTTTCCTTCCAAACAACATCTAGAGGGTCATCATTAACTCTCTCTCTCTAAGGGGGAGGAACACTTGGAATGTTCATTTAATAAACATCTCCAACCTTCACATACTTCCCATATTGTTGATACATCTTGGATACTAGGATTCATTACCTTGGTATCCACATCATGTGCTATAAGGAACTCATGTCCTTATCTCATCTACATTTACCAACATAATCAAATCTTAAGACATATAAGAGGAGTCTTCATAATTATTGGAAGGCTCAAAAGCATATTAATCATAGACTTTATGATCTTGGAACCATAGTCCAAGCAACCTTCTGCTATAATAGCCAACCAACCCCACGTTTACAACAAATCCACACATATCAAGTGGCAATGATCCACTTGAAATATATGCCCTAGAAAGGAAAGACACAAAGGAAAACACACTTCCCACATCATAGCAGCATTGTTCAAGGGTCACTAGCAAAAAGGTAACCAATTCAATTTTGATTATGCAGGTTACAACTTCTTATGTATCATTTTACCTTTTTCATTTTGGGTTCCTTGCCACTAGCATAGGAATCAGTATGATTAACATATCTCATTACTCCTTCCTTTATGACTATTTATCCCACTAGGGTATGTTGTCTTATTTTATTATGTTTTCAACCACTTATCAACAGGTAAATCATCATATTCTTCATTTTCTTCATTAAACAGGGATCATCTCCCTTAATTTCTTTCACATGCCATGCTAATTTTACATTAAAATTTTCTTACATACATAGGTTGGTCTGAGATTACCTCAGGTTCCACCTTATTCCTTTGTCATTGTTCCCATTTGTCTTCTCGTTTTATACTTATCATATGAATTCTCTCCATCTTATGTGAATTTCATACCTTGAATGACTTTATAAGAACAGAATTATCTGTCTTTTACTTTATTATCTTCTTGAATTTCATCTTCAAGAACTCCTCTTTTGCTTATTTATATTTGGATTTAGATTTCATGGTGTTATATCTTTCTCTTATAGTTACCAACAATTCAAATTTTGATAGATAATGATGTAATTCTCATCTTCTTCAAGGTAATATTGAGTTATATGCACCATGAATTCTGATTCATTATGCTCTTTAGATTGTTTCAAAATGACTATTTGATCAGATTGATAAAAAAGATAACAATCTAAAAGGTCCATACTTACCTTTTCTTCAATAATTGAATACCTGACTAGGGCACCCAAATACTGAGATCAGCCAGTATGCACCATATTTTTATGTTATATTCCTAATTTTGACATCATCCAAGTCCTAAATCCTAGTGTTCCTATAGACTCAGTGAACCTAAAGCTCTGATACCAACTTGTGAGAACCCATTACAATAAACGAGATTACTCAAAATATAAAAATAATCGATCACCAATTAACCACATACCCAAAAATATGGGTAAATTAAAACTGATTTCAACATCAACACCCGCTCAGAAACATTTGCATAAGAGCCCAATATCTTTCTTGTATCCATACTATGACAAGAATTTGATGCAAATTGTTCTATCACCTTAGCCACAAGATATATACACAAGATAACAATATTTGTATATGCCACACAAATAAGCATTAACATGCTAACAAAATTTTGATTTTTTTGAAACACCATATACAAACTTTTCCTGCCCGGACCTGAGAGTATAGGGATGACTCTAGGACACACTAGAAATCTAGTCAACTTTCTTAAATATTCATTACTATATCTCTTCTTTTCTTGAACATGTTTGTTTTCATTACTTCCGATTACCTAAAAAAATGTGGCGAACCACAAGGGTGAGACCCATGTCCCAACAAGAGATATAACATCCAACAATGCTTATTTATTACAACATTTTAAATAGTAGATAGTTGAATAATTGGAGTATTTAATAATTAATTTAATAGATTGAATAGTTTAAGTATGCTAAACATATTAAGCAAATAATCTTAGCAACAAGTATGATCATCAATGTATATATAGGTAACAAATAAATCCATTTATCTAGATAGATATCTACTCAAATTTTAGCAAATTGCATCTAATGACAATCATCATCATCATTAATCTGACTATCATTATATTCCTTGCTAACAACACAAACAATCTAGTAGAATAAGCATCCCTGACATCATGAATATGTCTAGTAACATAACATGGCTATCAATATTGGCATCTCAAATAAAGGGAACAAATATATATCATACGTAGAACTAACATCATAGCACAATTAACTACATAAGCATGATTAACAGTTTAAGCATTTCTAATTACATATGCATGGCTAGCAATATTAAATAAATCTAACAACATTATCTTAACCATCAATGTCAGTATATTTGACAACATAAGCATGTTTACAACATGAGCATAACTACATCATAAGCATATCTATTATCTCTTATTGTACTATACATGATCTCAGTTAAAAGAAAGCAAACAAGGGTTATCATCCAATATGAAGCGTTGTGTATAACCCTAAATAGATACACAACACAGCTATATTACATCTTTTATTATGCCCTGGGGAATTTGAATCATACCATACAAAGTCCAACTGACCCATGCAAAGGGTTATTCAGTTCCGTACAAGATCTAGGAGTGCTAGTATCCAAAGATCTCTTCCCCTTGGTCAATACAAGTAAAAGGTAGTGACATATAGTCAAACTACACAACAACAACATATATTCATGTAACTAGTCCACCTTGGTACAGGTCACGGCCCTAGCATCCAGGGTATTCAAAACCCTCTAATCCTAGGTACAACTGCAGTTGTCCTCATTCACACCAAATGTTTGAAGCATGACCATAGCTATCCTCCATAACATTGTGGATGACAAGGATACATCCTTAACTTGCCACCCCCACATACACAACAGTATGTGCTCTGAGTTTCCCTTAGGAATACTCATTTCACCATCCAGTAAGTTCTGACACTGAATATGTCTCTATGACATAGGGCACTACATGATTAGAGTTGTACTTGATTAGTTATGCCAATTGGGTGAATTAAGGTTGCATCAAACAAGTGCACATACAAGCCCTAATTCACTTCCAGAAAGCGTATAAGTATCACAAATTCAAAGGATATAAAATGTGTGAACATAATTTCTCATTTCATCATCACATGGTACTATTCACTTGCCATTCATGGGAACACACTAGTCATCATACTATCACAAGATATAAATTGTGAAGACCCCAATTTCCATATACTTTACTTAGTAACATTCACAGATATGCGTGCACTCATATCTATAAATGTCAAAAGGGAAAATACAAGAGATTAAGGTAGCCAACTAAATCAGAGAAACAAGCCAAGATCATTGTTCACAACGCCATTGATTAGCCATACAAACATCCATTCATTGAAGATAATAAAGTCACTACATAAATTTATTTGAGATAGGAGAGATGAATAGTTCTATAGAAGGAAAACAAAATACATAGGATTTAGAATATCCTATACATCATCTAGTAGAATAAGCAACTATCTAACTGCAAAGAGATAAGAAATGGAAATCTATCTATTTTATCCTCCATGCCCATTTATTGATAGCTTCAGGTACTTTGAGATGCATTATTTGTTTCTTGTACCTAGAAAATATGAGAAACACAATCAACAACAAAAGTTGGTACGTGGTAAAAGATACAATAGTATGGTTGCATGTATGCAAGTACTTGAAGAAAGAAGAAAGAAAAGAAAACCATTGCTTAAGGTGAAAAATCAGGTAAACACCTCTTTTATACATTTCATTTGATGTAGTTGTACTACAATTTTATAAGCACTTCTCATACATCTAGTATGGGATAAATTAATTTATCATACATCTAACATGGGCAATTCCTCATACATCCATGTTAGGCAACATACATCTATATTGGGCCATGTGCACTAGTAGCTACAACTCATCACAATGTATGTTTATGTTTCATTAAGTTTTAGAGAAGCATATAGTATAGTAGTTCAACCAACAAAGTATAAGCAAGTAGTTTCACACAAGATACACCTTATCATACGCAAACAAAGAAAGATAGTCTTATACTTAATAAGACCACATACTTGTTTTGATTAGATCTAGATTCCAAGAGTCTAGAAGAACTATAACAAGATCACCCTGAAAGGAAATCAAGGGTATATTTGTTACTATTGGTCCATATGACCCATGACTAAGGTTTATTCTTTAGTTATGAGTACTTTTATCTTATAATTATTATCAAGGATTATTCATGATTTTCATCTTATTTTTGGAGTCACAAGATCATATGTTAAACTAAGGTCTCATACTTTTTAATGATACCTTTTATCATCCAAAAGGAAAAGTCCACAATTAGGGTTTCTATTATGATTTAAATCATCAAAGTTTCCTTTCTAGGGTTCACATATTACAAAGGATTAGAGATGGATCTTAGAGTTTCTAGGTCAGGCATGACCATGTCGGTTCATTTAAATATTTAGGTTTAGACATGTAGATGCATGAGGTATACATATGTAGAAAGAGAAAACTAGAATTTAGGTTGTTTCATAATTATTGATTCAAAAATCACTATTGGATTAGGGTTTCGAGCAACATGGTGATCATGGATTCAATTAGGGTTTAGGATGTCCACAAGTCAGATCTTAAACATGGATGACTATTATTACACAAAAGATAATGATAAAAAGATCATCAGGTCTTTAGACTATTACGTTTGAAAGAGGGCTCGGATCTAGGTTTTGATTATATTTTTATTTGGATAGATCACATTTTTCTGATGAAAATGGTATATAGGTTCACTATAATCTGATATTCCTAGCATTTTCTAGGATTTTTCTAAGATAATACATTTTCTTGAGTAAAAAAAATAAAAGTAAAGAATAATAGCTCGATCAATGGTCGGATCCATCTGGATCTACGGCTCAGATTGATCCAAACTATCGTGAGAGGGGCCCCTGTTTGCTGATCGAGCGCTCTTGGATTGGTCCAACTGGCGCTGCGGGTCCCGACCTGATCACCTTCCCCTGCTCGAGCAGGCTACAGATTGCGGCGGAGGGTTCACCAACGTGAGGAGGGAAAAGGAACAGAGGACTCCTACAGTGGGTGGGAAAGTGCCACCCAGCTTCGTCTGGCATTGGCGAGTTGAGGGGAGAAGGTTATTAGGAGAGAGGAGGTGAGAGTGAGAAGTGTCCAATAGGGTAGTGTGGCGGCGTCGCTGTATAGCTCTAGGGTTGATTGGTGATCTTAGGTGATGATAAGGCTCGTGAGACAGTGGATTAAGGTAAAGGAAGGTGGTGGGGATGTCAAGGGGGGTCTTTTATAGGCTCTCGGGTAGGTTTAGGGTTGGTTGGGGGTCCTAGGCTTTGCGGCCGTTGTCGGAGTGAGAGCGAGCCAAGGTCAGGTTTTTGGGTTGGCACAACGACGCGTGGAACTAGGTCAAAGCTAGTATGGCCGGCCACACAATTGCGAGACAAAGATAGCTATACGGATGGATATTTGAGAAAAAGGGGGAGGTGGCGTATGGCTAGAGCTTAGGTTCGTTCTCTCCTCCCCACCATTTGTGGGAGGTTGAAGATGGGTCCTAGACCCTTGGATCCCTGCACAGATATGTGGCCCTTAAATCGGACGGCTGGGGTTGAATTCCAGTTAAGTGGTCCACGCCCAAACAACTTAATGGGTCGCGTGACATTCTATTTGATCAATTAAAACCAAAATCTTAGGTCCTAGGTCCAAAAATGAATGGAATATGTACCTAATTTCAATTGGTCATATCTCCCAATTGGTTGACCCAATTGTAATGAAATTTTAGGAGTAGCTTAAAGATGTCATGATGTATCTATAGTGTGAAATTGGAGTTAAAATTGGAATGTTGGCTATGTCAATTGACTATATGTCGTATTTCATGTAATTTGACTTTATATGACACTAGGGATGGTACTATATGAAATTGATGAGCTATTTAATCAATTTAGTGAGAGAGATGGTTGAGGGCATAATTGGAATAAATTTGTAGGAGAGAGAAAAATATATATAGAAAAACTCACTCTGTCACATTCTCCCCTCATAAGAATTTTGTCCCCAAAATTCAAGCAGCCTGAAAAAGATGTGGATATTTCTTCTCGACTTCAGTCTTTAGCTCCCAAGTGGCATCGGTCTCATCATGGTGATTCTAGAGAACTTTCACCATTTCTATACGATGATTATTGCAAAGATCCTTTGACTTAAAGTCAAGAATTTGGATTGGGGACTCAGCATATGACAGATCATCTTTCAACTCGAGAGGCTCATGATTCAGAATGTGATTGGGGTCTTTGACATAAGGCTTCAGATTAGATACATGAAAGACATTATGCATGGCACTATACTGAGGTGGCAAAACGAGGTGATAGGCACATTCACCAACCCTTTCAAGGATCTCAAATGGTCCAAATAACGAGGACTGAGCTTTCCTTTGTTCTTGGCCAAAGCTCGAATAGGTTGGATCTTCATAAAGACATGATCACCTTCCTTGAACTGACGTTCCTACCTATGAGCATCTGCATAAGATTTCTACCTATCCTATGCTCGCTTCATCCTCTGCCTGATCAGTGCAACCTTATTGGTATATAGCTACATCTCCTCAGATTTCATCAAGGTATGTTCTCCAATGTCGTCCCAATGTAATGGAGATCTGCATGTTCGCCCATCTAATGCTTCATAGGGAGGCATCCCAATACTCGTCTGATAGCTATTATTATATGTGAACTCAGCTAAAGGCAGGTAATGGTCCCACGAGCCTTCCCAATCAAGTACACAAGCTCGCAGAAGGTCCTCGAGAATCTATACTGTGCATTCTGACTGCCCATCTGTCTGTGGATGATATGCTGTACTGAAGTTCAACTTGGTGCCTAGTTCTGCTTGAACCTACTTTCATAGCTTTGAAGTGAACTTTGGGTCCCTGTCCGAGACAATAGATGCTAGAACTCCATGTAGATGTACTATCTCCCGTATATAAAGGTCGGCCAACTCAGAAACTTTCATAGTAGTCTTCACAGGGAGGAAATGAGCTGACTTGGTGAGATGATCCACTATGCCCCATGCAACATCGTATCCTTTCCTGGTCCTGGGTAGTCCCAACACAAAGTCCATGGTAATGTGTTCCCATTTCCATTCTAGAATCTCAAGAAGTTGTAGTAGACCGCCTGGTCTCTGATGCTCGGCCTTGATCCTCTGGCATGTCAGACATCTGGATACGAATTCGGTAATATCACGCTTCATGCCCCTCCACCAGAACTGACGTTGTAGGTCTTTGTACATCTTCGTAGTACCCAGATGAACTGTGTACTTTCACTTGTGTGCCTCACTGAGAATCTTTGTCTTTACAATTGACTGCTTAGGAACCCACATACGGTTCTTGTATCGAAGACCACCATCAAGACCCACAGACAGATGTGTTTGAGGCTTTAAAAGGAGAGAGGAAAGATCCATAAGATCATGACTAGCTTTTTTTGCCTCAAGAAGTTCGGATTGCAAGCTAGACGTGGTGGAGATATTGTTGACATGTACATAATCAGATAGGAACTGTGGCTTCCAGCCCACTAGGTCCTCCATATTCCTCCATTTTGGGATAGATAAGGATGCACACACCGCCCTTTTCCTACTATGGGCATCTGCGACTACATTTGCCTTACTCGGGTGATAGGCAATAGTGAAATCATAGTCCTTTAGATAATCCATCGTCGTTGTTGCAGATTTAGGTCCTTTGGTGTCAAAATGTACTTTAGGATTTTATGGTCGGTAAAGATGTCGAACGTTGCCTCGTACAAGTAATGCCTCCAGATTTTGAGAGCATGAATGATTGCAGCTAATTCCAAATCATGTGTGGGATAATATAGTTCATTCAGTTTTAGCTGTCTAGATGCAAAGGCCACTACCTTTCCATTCTGCTGCAGGACACATCCTAACCTATTTCTCAAAGCATCAATGAATATCACATACCCTTCATTGCTAGATGGTAGGACATGAACAAGATTTGATGTCAACTTTTTCTTTAATTGCTGGAAACTGGATTCACAAGCAGCTGACTAGATGAAGTGCTCATCCTTCCGAGTTAGCTTAGTCAGAGGAAGTGCCACTTTGGAAAAGTTTAGAATAAAGCGATGATAATATCCGGCTAGACCCAAGAAGTTTTAGATTTCAGAAGGATTTCGAGGAGGTTGCCAATCAAGTACAACAAAGACTTTGGCGGGATCAAAAGATATGCTACCCCCAGAAATGACATGTCCAAGGAACATGACTTTATCAATCTGGAATTTATATTTTGAAAGCTTGCCATAAAAATTTTGGGTTCGAAGGATGTCAAGAACTGATCGCAAGTGTTCTCGGTGTTTTTCCATAGAATAAGAATAGATCAAGATATCATCAATGAAGACGACCACAAACTCATCAAGATAAGGTTGAAAGACTTTGTTCATCAGGTTCATAAATACGCCAGGTGTGTTGGTCAACCCGAATGGCATCACTAGAAATTTGTAATGCCCATAACGAGTTCGGAAAGCAGTTTTAGAAAGATTCGAATATTTGATTTTAAGTTGATAGTAGCCAGAGCGTAGATTGATTTTTTAGAAGACTTCAGCAGTGCGAAGCTGATCAAAGAGGTCATCAATGCAATTTTTAATGGTGGCTTGGTTCAACATGTGATAGCCAATACACATTCACATAGAATCATCTTTCTTCTTGACAAAGAGGATGGGTGCACCCCAAGGGGAAACACTAGGATGGATAAAACCTTTGTCGAGAAGTTTGTGTAATTGTTTCTTCAACTCCATAAGCTCAGCGGGAGCCATCCTATATTCCACCCTAGAAATCAGTGGTTCCAGGAAGAAAATCTATGGAGAACTCAATGTCTCTATTTGGAGGCAGCCCAGGAAGCTCCTCTGGGAAAACGTCAAGAAAGTCACGTCCCACCTCCAGTCTTTCTACATGCCTATTGTTAGGATCGGTCTTTGAGACTAATGCGAGGAAGGCCTTACATCCTTTAGAAATGAGCCTTTTAGCTTTAAGAGAGGAAATTATAATATTATTACAGAATCCACTTCCCTGAGGGATCACCACAGGAGAGGAATGAAGCTGAGAGAGAACTGCCATCTTATTTCTACAGTCAATATGAGCATGATATGTGTATTGCCAATCCATGCCAAGTAAAATATCAAAGTCTTCCATGGATAAGAGAATGAATTCAAATGGCATATCATGATTTTCGAATTTTAGAGGAAGGACATCTATTTTCTGTAGGGTAGTGAGTATTTTGCCACTAGGAGTAGACACATCCACGATATATCCCAAGTCCCTTACATGCAGGTGTAGCATAGATGCCAGATTTTGAGAAATAAAAGTATTTGTGGACCTAGAGTCAAATAAAGCTTTAACAAGATGATCATTTACAAATATGGTGCCTACACAGGATGATCGATCAAAATCTAAAGCTTAGGTCCTAGGTCCAAAAATGAATGGAATATGTACCTAATTTCAATTGGTCATATCTCCCAATTGGTTGACCCAATTGTAATGAAATCCCCAATTTCCATATACTTTCCTTAGTGACATTCACAGATATGTGTGCACTCATATCTATAAATGTCAGAAGGGAAAATACAAGAGATTAAGGTAGCCAACTAAATCAGAGAAACAAGCCAAGATCATTGTTCACAACACCATTGATTAGACACACAAACATCCATTCATTAAAGATAATAAAGTCATTACATAAATTTATTTGAGATAGGAGAGATGAATAGTTCTATAGAAGGAAAACAAAATACATAGGATTTAGAATATCCTATACATCATCTAGTAGAATAAGCAACTATCTAACTGAAAAGAGATAAGAAATGGAAATCTATCTATTTTATCCTCCATGCCCATTTATTGATAGCTTCAGGTACTTTGAGATGCATTATTTGTTCCTTATACCTAGAAAATACGAGAAAAATAATCATCAACTAAAGTTGGTATGTGGTAAAAGATACAATAGTATGGTTGCATGTATGAAAGTACTTGAAGAAATAAGAAAGAAAAGAAAAACATTGCTTAAGGTGAAAAATCAGGTAAACACCTATTTTATACATTTCATTTGATGCAGTTGTACTACGATTTTATAAGCATTTCTCATACATCCAGTATGGGATAAATTAATTTATCATACATCTAACATGGGCAATTCATCATACATCCATGTTAGGCAACATACATCCATACTGGGCCATGTGCACTAGTAGCTACAACTCATCACAATGTCCGTTTATGTTTCATTAAGTTTTGGCGAAGCATATAGTATAGTAGTTCAACCAAAAAAGTATAAGCAAGTAGTTTCACACAAGATACACCTTATCATAAGAAACCAAAGAAAGCTAGTCTTATACTTAATAAAACCACATACCTATTTTGATTAGATCTGGATTCCAAGAGTCTAGAAGAACTATAACAAGATCACCCTGAAAGGAAATCAAGGTTTGTTACTATTGGTCCATATGACCCATGACTAAGGTTTATTCTTTAGATATGAGTACTTTTATCTTATAATGATTAGATCAGGGATTATTCATGATTTTCATCTTATTTTTAGAATCACAAGATCAGATGTTAAACTAAGGTCTCATACCTTTTAATTATACCTTTTATCATCCAAAAGGAAAAGTCCACAATTAGGGTTTCTATTATGATTTAAATCATCAAAGTTTCCTTTCTATGGTTCACATAGTACAAAGGATCAAAGATGGATCTTAGAGGTTCTAGGTCAGTCATGACCATGTCGGTTCATTTAAATATTTAGGTTTAGACATGTAGATGCATGAGGTATACATATGTAGAAAGAGAAAACTAGAATTTAGGTTGTTTCATAATTATTGAGTCAAAAATCTCTATTGGATTAGGATTTCGAGAAACATGGTGATCATGGATTCAATTAGGGTTTAGGATGTCCACAAGTCAGATCTTAAACATGGATGACTATTATTACACAAAAGATAATGATAAAAAGATCATTAGGGATTTAGGCTATTACTTTTGAAAGAGGTCTCGGATCTAGGTCCTGATTATATTTTATTTGGATAGATCACATTTTTCTGATGAAAATGGTATATAGGTTCACTATAATCCGATATTCCTAGCAATTTCTAGGATTTTTCTAAGATAATACATTTTCTTGAGTAAAAAAAATAATAATACCTCGATCAATGGCCGGATCCGTCTGGATCTACGGCTCAGATTGATCCAAACTATTGCGAGAGGGGGTCCAGTTTGCTGATTGGGCACTCTTGGATTGGTCCAACTGGCGCTACGGGTCGCGGCCTAATCACCTTCCCTTGCTCGAGCAGGCCATAGATCGCGGCGGAGAACTCGTCAGTGTGAGGAGGGAAAAGGAGTAGAGGACTCCTACAACGGGTGGGAAAGTGCCTCCCGACTTCGTCTGGCGTTGGTGAGTTGAGGGGAGAAGGTTATTTGGACGGAGGAGGCGAGAGTGAGAAGTGCCCAATAGGTTAGTGCGGCGGCACCACAGTGTAGCTCTAGGGTTGATTGGTGATCTTAGGTGATGATAAGGCTCAAGAGGTAGTGGATTAAGGTAAAGGAAGGTGGTGGTGATGTCAAGGGGGGTCTTTTATAGGCTTTGGGGTAGGTTTAGGGTTGGTTGGGGGTCCTGGGCTTCGCGACTGCTGCCGAAGTGAGAGCGAGCCAATGTTAGGTTGTTGGGTTGGTGCAATGACGTGTGGATCTTGGTTAAAGCTAGTATGGCCGATCATAAAATCACGAGATGAAGATATCTATATGGATGGGTATTCGAGAAAAAGGGTGAGGTGGTGTTTGGATGGAGCTCGGGTTCATTCTCTCCTCCCCACCATTTGCAGGAGGTTGAAGATGGGTCCTAGACCCTTGGATCCCTACGTGGATCTGTGACCCTCAAATCATACGGCTGGGGTTGAATTCTAGCTAAGTGGTCTGCACCCACAAAACTTAATGGGCCACGTGACATTCTATTTGATCAATTAAAATCAAAATCTTAGGTCCTAGGTCCTAAAAGGAATGGAATATGTACCTAATTTCAATTGGTCATATCTCCCAATTGGTTGACCCAATTGTAATGAAATTTTAGGAGTATCTTAAAGATGTCATGATGTAGCTATGGTGTGAATTGGAGTTAAAATTGGAATGTTGGCTATGTCAGTTGACTATATGTCATATTTCATATAATTTGACTTTATATGACACTAGGGATGGTACTATATGAAATTTATGATCTATTTAATAAATTTAGTGAGAGAGATGGTTGAGGGCATAATTGGAATAAATTGTAGGTGAGATAAAAAATATAGAAAAACTCACTCTGTCACATAAATTCTTTTCACAATATCACAATGTATCAACCCTTATCAACATAAGAGGATTAGACCTCATTCAGGGCCAACCATGCCCAAAGTTCATTAAGACGATCACATACTATTCCCTGTAAGATCATCATTATCTTTGCATGCCTTATAACAAGGCTCAACAACATCACTTACATATAATACACCAGATCTACACAATATTGCATTAATGAGCTAGGAGATATTCATAAACAATCATTGGAGGGTTATATTAACATTAAGAGCATTCCTTTATTACGTCAACATGCAAGGAATCTAGATATGATTAACCCTCATCATATTCATAATGCACATTTTTAGCATAAGAAAGTATAAATCATGCGATTTTGATAACCATCAATTAACACATTAAGGATATGATCATATTGAGGTTATTTCACCATAATCCCATCATATAAGAAGGTTAAGCATGAATACTCATATTTATCTATTTGCATTAGAATTAGGTTCAACAAGATAAATTATATTAATGTTACTAATCACCACTCATACCCAAACCCTAACTCACGACATCCCCATTCGATCATGAATGCATAAGGTGAAGCATCACCATCATATTCCATAGTATCATCAAGTATGAACCCACACACAAATCAAGGTGTAACCATCAGATTATAGCATACTAGGGTTTCAACAATAATAAGAGAGTACTCCATGATTGTATTAGTCATTCAAGGACTATGCATACCCAATTACCATCATTTAGTTATATTAAAGTTAGGTATAACAAGCTATACCTCATTAGGGTTACCCATTAATTCATTATTGTGATTATAAATCATAATCATATGAAGGAAAGGGTAATTCTACAAGTTTAAGGCATTGAACCATCAAATTCTCATCATTTGAATCATAACATTACACTACACACTTCACCCAAAACAATGAGAATATTGAGGTGTCGACTTCTAATCATTAAATGTTGAAAAGGTAAATCCATTGGTTGTTTAAATAAGTAAACATCTTGAACAAATCACATATGAAGTCATTGAGTTGTGCTCTATAAAGAGTCACCATCTAACCCTAGACATCCCTTGATTAACAACATAAAAAGTTCCATTGAGAGTAGGGTAAAACCTACAAGCGATTGTTTATTTAAAACAAGTCGTCAGTAAATGAGCTTCTTAAGTTGATCTTATAAAGGAAACCATTTAAATCACTTTATTAGGACCAAAATATTACATTTAGGCATCTTTCCAATTTATTGGATGAAGAAACATTAGATCTTAACCATTAGGTCAAGTTCATATATTAAAACCATCAGTTGGAGTATAGGTCCAACCATTGCATCAAATGACCCAAGAAACCATTGGTTTAAGGCTTAATTGATGCTACATATACATGCTAAACTCATCATAGGTTGTGGGGACATGATCTACCATCACTAGTGACCATTAAGTCACCATAGATTGTTAGATCAACACTATATTCATTTATCACCATCGAATATCAGCTAATGTCACCATTGATTGATAGCATTATTAGGGTACTTAGTTGTTGATCATTAAGCTTATAATTAGGCCAACACCTGACCTAAGGGGTGAACGTAAGTTGAAACCCTTGGTTACCACCATCAGTTGTCATGAAGACAACACCATCGGTTGTTGCAATAGTACCACCACTGAGTCATGTGTTTATAGAATAAATCAACTTTAAACCCTAAAATTAACACTTGGTTGATAGGTGCTTAGCACCATAGGTTGTCAAACCAACATGACCCAAGTCATATTATACCTTAGGAATAAATTACAAATGATCACAGGTTCATCTAGAACTGAAATCAAAATAGGCAACATTATAAAAGTCAAAATCCAAGTCAAGCATAGCTTTTTAGTGCATGGATCATCATTTAGAAGCAAGAACATGAGCTAGCAAGCTTATGGTAAGCAATAAATGTGGATAAAGTTATAAAACTTAACTCCAATTAGAATATAAACTCCCAAAAATAATAAAACATGAGTAGGTAGGGTAGTAAATCCAAGCATAAGTTGTGAACTCATCCATCTAACACCTTTCTTCATCAAATGAGCAAACCCTAAGCATAAGGAGCAAGAAAGGTAGGGTTTTAGAGCTTTAGAGAAATTTCTACCATGGAATAGAAAGTTTTCGACATGGAGAAAGATATGAGGAAGGATAAAAAAATTAGAGTAAATAAGGGTATTCTTACTCTTTTAGGTCGAGATCACTAGAAGGAAGGTTTTTAAACCCTAAAAGGAAGCCAATTGCAACCCTAGATTCTTCTTCCAAGAGGATCCCCTCTTTCTTCTTACTTGGACAGGAAATGCATAGCAGCATAGAGGGAGAATGAGGTTTATAGAAGGAGGTAAGTGGTGGAGACCAAATGGTTTGTTTGGGTGCTTAGGGATAAGTACATGAAACTTTAAGATAAAGAAAAAGAAAAAGTTGAAGTTCTAGTATCTTTCCAAGTGTCCATGGCCTTAAGCTATTAAGAATATACAAGAACACACACACAAGAATCTCCCCCACCATCCATAGAGACATTATTATTCCTCATTTCTTGAATTTCCAAGCAAAACAAATAAATCATTAATTGATAGCTCCTAAAGGTAGCTCATCCATAAAGGGGTAAACCCTAAAATACCCTTGGAGAAAAAACCTTCAAACCAAGGTTTAAATAGGCTCCCCATGGATCAAAAAGATCAAGAATGATGAGATAATATACAAGAAACATAATACAGATGATAAACTGCAAAGAAAACCTCTCAATTGGGTAAATTGCATAAAAGTCCAAAATGTGCATAAAATTGCATAACTTGCTCAAACAGTGTCCAAATTGGACCAAATTTGAAACTTAAGCTTGTATTATGATTTCAAAGAATATCACAATGTTATATTAGGGTTATAAGAATTCAGTTATGATAATTAATCATGTTCAACACTTTAAGCAAGGTTAGGGGTCTCACATTAGGGACCATCTAAAAAGGGCCACATAAACCTAGTCTTAGAGCATATGAATCATACTCTACCTAGTGGCCATTTACCAAAACTGTTCTGATACCATATTGTAACACCCCTCCAAGCACATATATGACAGCAGAAGAAAAACCTATGTTGTCCATAAGATGGGTCACTTGGCTTGGAGGAACATTACAAAACATGATAAGCATAGCAATAAGATAAATGAAACACCTTGCATTTATTGGAAATATTGTTTCATATTATTCTTGGTATAAAGGAAACTACATCACATGCATCTATAAGATCAAGTCTACTTGGTATCATAACTAAGCATAATGGAAATATTTTGAAATTCTGGATTGACTTGGTAAATGACACCCCACCAGGCTAAGCTTGAAGTTCTACTAGTCTTTGATTGTCCTTCTTATTCTTCACTTACTCCAAGTCCTGTAGACATCGTGTCCCCAACCATGCAAAATAACCAACACATCAGTAAGTGGTATTTGGCACATTATAAAATAGAAAAATAATAACTTGACATTTATAGACTTAACGTGAAATAATTTGACATAACTTGATCATAGATTATCTTAAGCATTCATTGAATAACTTTAAACATGATGAATTGGAAAAGTAGATATATTCCACCTCTCTTAACATGCCATAGGAGCCCATGATTTCTAGGAAAGTTGATAATATTAGGAAAGCCCATAACGACCCTTTTAGGTCCATAAATGAGGCACATATAATAACTTAGCCAATTCCTTAATTTTAGCCATTAACTTAGGTCTTAACTTAAACATTAACATTTCTTAGTCTTAACCTTGAACATGATGGGATTGCTTCCTCTTAATGCCATGGTGGGATTTCTCTCTCTTAAACCATAATAGGGTATCCCTTTCTAGAACATGATTCATTAATCTTAATCATAACCTTCATTTGTGTTCTACCATAGACCATAAATAAAAAACCAACCAAACAATGATAAATATGCATGATAACATAATTCATGAAATCAAGTAATGTGCATAATCATAAATAAACACTCAATCAACCAAAACTACTTGGGTAAAATATACATGACCCGCTTACCTAGAGTAGACCTCCTTAGGCTCATGTCCCTGACTTGATTGAGCCTCTATTCACTTGTAATTTGATTAAAATCATAAGGTGTATATGAATCATAGTCCTGAAACCCTAATTTCTTTATTTGATTAATTGAAAGATTTGAGTGTAGGAACTAGCATTTGAAAATGAGTGCAATCAATAGAAAATCAAAATTCTTTCCAATGCATATTTTCTCAATTTTCTAAGCATCCTATTATTTACTGTGAATTATGCAAGATCAAACCAATTGGAATTTAAGAAAACCCCACATTGGCGACGATTTATTGACTGAGACGTCAGTGCCCATCTGATGTGGGCCATGTAAGAATAGCCACACAAACATAGGTCCGCTCAAAATGAATATGCGGTAGCTAAGTTGTCCGGATGAGAATGTATAAAAAAGACCCTGTGATAATCATAGATCAGTTAAAGAGGTAGGGGTAACACGATCTTTACAAGACCTGGCTTATTCTCAGGATCCATGGCACGAGGCGCCTATTCTGGAGCTCCAAGCTCTGGTGCTAGCAGCCGGAGGACAACCACTCATGGGGGACGGTGGTATCCTTTGGATTCCCTGAGTCAAGCCAAAGACATCGAACTAAAGCACGAGATTCATGGCATTGGGAAGTGTTTGGCTCCTCAATGCTCTCGAGGTTGGCTACTGCTGGGGACAACAAAGCCTCAAATTGAAGGAGCCAAATAAAATCAATCAAGCGGGAGACCTTGTTGGACTCTATCGAAGCTAGAAGGGCTAACACAAGGTAGGCGTGTCTTGGTGTTGTAATGCACACCAGAAAAGCAGTGAGAAATAGGGGAACCACACCCAGAGTCAACCAGGAGGAACCACAGTGAAGAAACATTAACCGAGGATGGGGAAAGATCCGTCAAGTTCAAGAAAAGCAAAACGGATTGGTTTCTATGGTCGTGGAGGGACATAAATGCCATTGCGCCTAGCGTCGACAAAGGCCCAAAACATAGGCTATAGGAAACATCATCTCAGGAAAAGCTAAGACAAAACATCGATCTGGAAAGTCTTGTAAAGGTCCATAAATGCTTACAGAGTTGGCAATTGTGCCGAGGGAAGCGGATGCAACTGCGTCATGGTGGTGTTCACTGGAGAAGGAAACCGAATAGGTCATGGGGTCTCAGAGAGATGGCATCAAAATTGGTGGTGGAGGAGCGATCAGTGGGAGGCGGTGAAGATTTTTGCACCCTTAAGTAGAAAAGGGAAAGGATGTGAGGCAGCCATTGAACCCTGGCTGTGAGAGGGGTGGGAACCCTAATTGGGTTTTTAGTCCATAGACCACGAGGATTGTCCTGATGGATATTGATTGATTCAGAAAGGTCTCTCGAAGATGAAAAGAAATAATTTAGAGAAAATATTAAGCGAGGTGAGAGAAAATATGATTCCTAATCTATCACAAACTAGCGGCTTGTTTCCATAACATGAGTGAGATTTATGATGAGCTCCAGGTCGTTCGATCGAAATCTGATGGTGGGGGGAGTGCGGGTATAAAACAATGATGTGTGACAGATGACATCCAGGACTTTTGGCAATTAGAGATATTAAATGCAAACCTTATTAAAATATATACAAAACTTTCCTATTTGAATTGGAGGGTGAAACAAAGTCCAAATGGGTCTAAATCTAGACCATAGGTTGATTAGATGGACTAGAATATTCTTAGCCAATTCTAATTAGGTTTTTCACACATTTTGGCCATGATTTCTATTTATGCTATTAAACTTGAATTCAATACATTAATACCTTGGATAATTGGGGATAACTTTCCTTGGTGAGATTTTGAGCCCAACATTCAAGATAAAATGAATTATTCCCTCAAAATGTCATGTCCCACATATTCCCATCCCTTTTGAGAAACTTTGTTAGAGGAGAGAGATATAGAGAATTTTAACACTATTTTCTTCATATGTACACAAAAGTAGAGAGGAAAACCTTTATTGTTTGTCCAAGTTCCTATATTAGCTCATAACTTTGAAATTAGCGCATAGGGAAGTTATGATTTCTTTTTATAACCCAAGGATGAGGAGAGAGAAAAAGGCTAATTATAATTTCTTATAAAAGGGAAATTTTTTGCCCAAGTTAATATATTCCCTATTTTTTAATTATAGTCCTTTTATATTTCTCCTTTATTTCTTTTCCTTTATTTCTTTTTAAACAATTTCAAGAATGGGAGTGAGAAAAGGAAAGGTAAATTAATGTTTATAATATTGATTTAATTGTAACACATAATAAGTAGGTGAAAGAGGAAATGCATTTTGAGTCTCATCTTAATTTCCTACTTTCATTATTTTTTAAGAAATTTAAATTTTATGGTCTTTTTACATTAAAGCCATCCACTATTTTTATTTAATAAAAACTACACTCTAAGTTTGAAATTACTCTTAGGAAATTGGGATGTTACAGTAGCTTCATGCCATGGAGGTCTACAATTCTAGAAAAGAATCATCCCCAAAGGGTCCATGAAGCTCTATGACAATTGGAGACCTTGTGACACTCGCTCACTCCTAACACTTACCAATGCTTACCTCTCTCTCTTTTGTTCGACAAGACGATCTTGAGAAGCATCTATATGCACTACTGATGTAGGTAACTAAAGATGCAATAGTATTTCATGCATCATCATTTATTGCCACATTGATTTCAAGCAATTGCCATCAACTCTATGAGTAATTGTGTCACAGGATGAGAAATATTCCATATTATCTTGGTCTACTTTTGAGGCTTAGTTGTATGCTTTATATGAAACTAGAATGGAAGTTGAATGGATGCATGGACTTATGTCTGGTTTACCTATGGTAAAGAAGCCACTTCTTGCATTTTCAATTCATTGTGATAGCACTACAAATATTACTAAGATAAGAGTTCCAAGTACTAAAAAATTACTTGGACACATCCAGGTTAGACTCTAGTTTGTAAGGAAATTAATGGATGATGAGGTAGTGGATGTGGAGTATGTCGGTACCAAAGATAATACAAATGTTCCTTTGACTAAAGGTCTTCAACTTGCCTTAGTTAAGAAATCTAGGTTGGGGAAGGGATTGAAACCCCTTATGATTTGTAGAAAGTAACAACCCAACCCAAAAGAGTGGAGCTCCCACAAATTGAATTCAATGTGGTAATAACAAGCTATCAGTTGGATTAAATGAAACTATGAATTTCTGTTGATGCTTTTTTCATTTGTGTGTCTATCCCTTGGATAAGTTATTATTGTCATGATTGCAAGTAATTAAGAGGTAGTCTCTAAATGGTGCCAAATCTTAGGAGAGGATGCTAGCAGAACGTCTTTTGATCCCTCAACTAAATTATTGATGGTGTGTATGCAAAATGGGGGAATTGGGTTGTTCTTTAGTATCAATCATGGCATATTTTGGATGCATGGCCTTCATGCATCATTTTTTATGCCATGTATTTATTATGTTATTACCAACTGATACTCTTACACCCAAGCATCTGCTTCAAGACTTTTGTTCACCTAGTTCTTGTGGGAGTCGGAGTTGGATAACTTAGGCATGGTTCAAATCAAAAGGTACATACTGAAATCATAGTAGGGAGGACCGAGTGACATATCACACTACAGATTGGAACTCATGGAGCATTGTTGGATACAATGGCATTACATCATTTATCTATATGGGTTAAGCCCAATTTAGTGGGGCTAGTACATTGATAGAGAGGAAAAGGTAGGTTTATCTCTTGTACAAATACAAAGAGGTACTTAGTCTCACATTTCTCACTCCTAAAGATTTTTTGGTCCTTATATATAGGATTGCACGTGACACTAGTATCCAAAGGGCTCTAGGAAATAGTATGCTCACCTTTGTGGTGGTTATGGTGACCACAACACATACATATGCACATGATTGCACGCAACGTCTCACCTTTCTTGGCATGGCCCGGCTTGGTCGAGCCGGGCTCGAGCTCAAGCTCGGTCTTGTTGCTCGCGGGTTGTGGGAATTGTCTTCTATCTTTCACTTTTTATTGGTTGAAAAAATTACGTAACCGACTATTAATTATCTCTTTCTTAAACGGATTTACTAATCCAAATTGGAGAGCAATTGCCTCACGCTTTCCACTATGTGTATAAGAACGATCGCGTGATCATGTCTTATTGGAAATAGGACTTAGGGTGGTGAGTGTGAGTTATAAATAAATCACAGATCGTTAGGGTTAATCACATTTTAACTACAACCATCGTCGTTCGAGTGTGAGTTTTACATTATGTTCTCCTGCTTTGTTTATGTTGCATATTTTTTTATTGAATCTGACCTAAAACTGTTAACTCAATCACATCTATTGTCGCTGCATCAAACAACCCAAATATTTACATACAACAAGTTCTAGGCTTAAAAGCTAATTTATGAAGTGAAATAGGACTAGTTATGGTAGATATAGATGAATTGAATAAGAGTACAATACCATACATATTTGAATAGCTTATTACAAATTGAATGCATATACTGATTTTAAATTGCCTTAATCTATAATACAATCATAAAGGTAACTTATGCGTTTGAGTAATATGAATTGAATAATTACTTACGATATGGAATATCGTAGGGTTCGTGTACGAATCTGAGTTAGAGACATTGTAAAACCAGGTCCTAGTTCGAGTTCAACAATTTGCCAAGAAGGAGGCTTCATTCAAAATATGCTTCGAGTAATCTTGCATCAACCTAGGTGCTGACCTTACCTAAAACTGCCCCGAATTTGGTTTTCTTTGTTAAGCTGGTCTTTCTTTTGAATCCTCATCCGGTTCGCTTTGTTACCATCATTTGGCACCTAGCACAAGGCCATGAAGTGCACAAAGATGAGAGTGGTCGAGCTTAGAATATTATCCTTTCCACAGGTGTTCACGGTGTCAGGTCACAAGAGCATGTGTCCACGCTTTCTCAGCATGGATTGCTACCATTTGTTGCTGCCGCAGCGAGTCGGGAGGTAGCATATGCCGACATGCTGCTGGGTTTAAATCATATGTGTCCGAGACAATGTGACAAACACATTCAGGCGGCACACTCCACAATGGGTCCACAAGTCTACAGATCAGATTTTATGGGTGTAGAAATGGGCACAGAAGTTGAATACAGAAAATTTAGACCTCAGTTCCGGTAAGCCGTACTTTCTACTTGGACGATTTCGGATATGGTTTACTTGGAGTTAGGCTACACACAGTCCCCCTTATACCTGGCCACCCACTCATTTTTTGGGAAAATAGATCTGCAGCATTTACAGTTGTCTTTGTATTAATACTCATGCAAAGTCCATGCAACAATATGTCTCTCCAATTCTTCTCTCCAGAGTATTAATACTAATGCAAAGTCCATACAAAGTGTATTAATTCGTTTTTTCTCTTGTAATTATTCTCTCTCATTCTAATCCACCCACCTGTATTCCTGTATTAGTACGGTACCTACGGAATCCAATAACAACATTGATCTGGAAGCATAAATACAGTACTTACGAAATCCAGTAGTAATATTTATCATCTGGACATAAGTACAGTACCTACGGAATCTATGCAAAATAAGTACAGTACTCACTTGTTAATTCCAACTCAGTTTTTTCAAACATAAGTATAGTACTTACCAAATTATAAAACCAAGCATAAGTACAGTACTTAACAAATTACAAAATCAAGCATAATTGTATAACTGATCTGGAAACATAAGTACAGTACCTACGAAATCCAATAACAACATTTTTCGCCTAGACATAATTTTTTTACAAAAATGTACTGCACATCTGGTCCATAATCAACTATAAAATGCATCTATAAGTATTGTACTCAATTATTAATTTTCAACCCAGTTTGTCAAATATAAGTACAATACCTCTCAAATTCATTTGTGAATGTATATGTATTTATTGTAGGTACAATACTTACGTCATCTGCAGTGGGGATAAATATGCAATAGAATTTTTTTGTAAGCTATAGTGCATTGATATCTGCCATTTGCATGACAGTTGCATGGAGTAGGTGGCGAGATAATTATTTCATGCATCCTTTTTTCATGTAAAAACATGCATAATCGCTGTTGCAGATATCCATTTAATTGTGCATACGACAGCAGAGGTTAATGGATGTGGCAGTGGGCTGACGCAGCAGCAGGAGGAACACGGCAGTTGATGATTCCCGATGACCGGGTATGTGGCCGGGTATACGGCGTGGTATGCGTAGAATTTTTCTTTACTTGTGACGGGACCAAGGGACGAGCTTGAGGTCACGGGGCATGAATATCCGAAGCGGTTCAACTGTACTAATGTATACCTGGATGGGCAGAGCAGCTGGGACTGGCCTATTGTAAACAACTAACAGCCCAAAGCCCGAGTTGTTCAGGAGACCCACTGGTCCAACTGGAAAGGAGGACCGAGGGAAGGAAGCGGGGAGAGAGAGAGAGAGAGAGAGAGAGAGAGAGAGAGAGAGAGAGAGAGAGAGAGAGAGAGAGAGAGAGAGAGAGAGAGAGAGAGAGAGAGAGAGAGAGAGAGAGAGAGAGAGAGAGAGAGAGAGAGAGGTATTACATAGATCTTTCAGCTCCACATGACGTTGATGAGATGAGAGGAATATATACAGGCCTCGGGGCTCTCGATCTCTCTCAATCACTATCTTATATATCACGTCCCTCTCCTCAATTCATGTGCAACAGTGATCTTCATGTGCTGAATGGGCCACTGGTGGAAGAGATGCCTGACGACAGAAGAGGATCCGCATGTTCGGCCTAACCAGCAACCGCTCACATGCCGGTCCTCTCGACACCAGCCACCAGGCCCCTGCACTTGACACCAGTCACCAGGCCCCTGCACTTGACGTGCAACTTTTCCTCCTCCACGCCCATCTCTTCGCTCCCCCATTATTTGTGATTCATAAGACAGACACCCGTTCCTATACTGGTGGCGACTAATTAGCAGACAACGGGTCGCATTATAGGATGAAAACTGCAGGTGGATGGTATTTTGCATCCTCTATTGAGTACCGAATAGACGAGGGAAGAACTATCCACCGTAAATATATTGTTGGTTCGGATTAAACCGATGTGACACGTGTTTTTAATCTTGTAACAGGTGTAAGTTATTCTGTTTGGGGCTAGCAGATTTTAAGTGCTATGGAACCCTTCATGATCTGATGGAGATGGTAAACGACAGCCAGGTCCAAACTGTTGGCCCATTGGTTGAGAGGTCTCAACTTTGCAATTTCTTTGCTGCAACGAGTGGCGATGGCCCAAAGGTCCACTCATAGGGTTCGTTTGATTGGGTGTAAAACCAACCTACATTAAAATTTCTAAAACAAGAACGTGTAAGGGATGAGTTAGAACCACGGTTCCTTTGTTTGGTATTGAATAGATTCCAAACGGAACCTTAGCTTGCAGATATTTGGTTGAATGTATAGTTCAATAATTAAAAAATTAAGAATATCGTTGTGGTCCGTTCAAATTGCTTAAGCAGGTGTCCACGGCAACAAAAATAATCTGCACACATGTGCCATGCTTGTGGAAATAAAACTTCGCCCAATACAGCTGCAGTTCGTTTTCATACTTTATGTAGAGCTGGAACACACAATGTAGTTAATTTTCTCGGACGTCCAACCAAACATGTTACATTGGCATGTACTTGCAACTACCTGTTTTATACGTCGTTTGGTAAAGTGGTTTGTTTCGCCGCTCTCCACTGCTCCGTTTTGTAGCAGTGAGAACAGCCGCTCCAGATCGCTTCGATACTACTGAAAAAGAGCACATGTATACCGCTACATTTCATCGATGTTATGCAAAAGCGTTCTTCCCTGCCCCTGATCTGCCCAGACCTGCCCAATCTCCACCGAACGTTGACATATGCTCTACCGAACAGAGCATTAAGTTTGCAGTCCAACCAAACCAGCCCTTAGTCTAATATCTTCCAACACTGAAAGCATGTACACAATGCGCATCCAGACTAACCGCCTTATATGGGGACAACATAAAAAATATTTGTGAAGCAAGTATGACTTTATCTTTATATCCTGACTAACTCCAATTTATAGTCCCCCCATGTTCGTGGGTGATATCATTGCCAAAGCTCGCCGACCAATCATTCATTTTGATCATGGATAATTTCATCTGGACTCGTTTTCTCAAAGTTCGTCGTTGAATTGGTCAACTATTGATCACTTAAATTGCTTAGTGCTTCCTAGCTCCCTTACTTCACAAATTTACCCTGATATTCAAATTTATTGTTCACATGTAGGGCTGTCAATGGGGAGGGTATGGGAGTAGTGGGTAAGGGTAAGGGTAAGGGTAAGGGTAATTATCCTTCTCAGCAATCTCCTTACCCTCCGCTTACCCTTACCCTCTTCTCCATAGGGTAAATGGGGAGGGTAAATGGTAAGCGGGTAATTTTGACAAAAAAAATTTATACACATTGTGTGTTGATTTTTTAATAATTTTATAACTAATTTATTAATAAAAACATATAAAACATTATATCCAATTCAAAATCATATGTTTCTCTGTGTAAAGTTAAGTCAATTAACACAATAACAATTTTTAATGCATAAATCCTTTTTTTCCTTTGTATAAGTATGCATAACAAATAAGTGTTTCATCAACACCTCATTTTCCGCAAGATATATATATTTTTCTCTCAATAAGAAAATAAGATAGTATTACAAGCACAACACCAAGTCATTTTCCAATGATAGAATAAAGTATTAGGATTAAACATTTACATACAAACCCCTTTAGAATATATTTTTGTGTAACCTTTATATCATGTGCAGGTAAAATGGTAAAGGGGTATGGATAATGGCTATACCTTACCCTCCCCTTTATAGTATAGCGGGGAAACGGGGAACGGGTAAATGGATAAAGGGTAATAAAAATCTCTACGCTTATCCTTACCCTCCAGGGTATGGGTAAGGGTAAATGGATAATACCCTCCCCATTGACAGCCCCATTCACATGAGTGTATTCTTTAAGATGAATCACGCAAAATCATATTATTGCAGAATTTACACATCAGTTAACATCTTGAAAATTATTAATTACGTCAAGTATATCATAAATTTATTAAGCAAAAGATGTTGATATTTATGCCAAACATATTAAAAAAAATTATTGATTATTCAAAGATACATAATTCTATATACCAAGTGATATTGAACTTTCTAAATTTATTTTCTAATCCATCAAACAAGCACTTGTGCATGTACAAGTGGCAATCCTCTGTTAGGGTCCTAACAAACCAATTAGTTGAGTAGACAACTATAGGATAAATCTATGGGTGGATGGTAGTTGACTTCCTGGAGTAAGACAACCATCACTAATATATACACCTATAAAGCTATGTGAGCCGTTTCTTGAGGATCTCATCTTCTACAATGCCCCTTGTTGATTGATGCCCAATCGATGAGTGGCACAAGGAACACCCTCACACTGTATTCTCTTGCAACAACAAAAGAAACATCAGCACAACGCACAATCATATAACTATACAAGTGACCACAATTTTCTTGGAAACTAAAGTAACCTTGAATTTTTATGGTGTCCTTATTAAATTACACTCCTTTTAATATATATATAAATGGCTATACACACACACACACACACACACACACACACACATATATATATATATATATAGCCATTTATTCATTGCCCGCGCGGGTAGTCTGGAGTTTCGCTACCCGACAGTCAAAAAAGTAACTCTTCTGGCCACAAAAGTAACTATGTTATAAAAAAAGTAACTATGGTGATAAGAAAGTAACTACACGACTAAAAAAGTAATTCTGTACAATATACAACAGATATATATATAAGGACGAGTTTTTAAATTTTGGGGGGACAAATGATATTATTTTTGGATGAAATTTTTTGGAGAGCTAGATAAAATACTCCTCTGTAATTGTGAATTTTTTTTTTGATAAAAAGTGGTGGGAAGGGTGGGCGGGTAGCTACCCGCGCGGGCAATAAAGATGGGCCCATATATATATATATATATATATATATATATATATATATATATATATATATATATATATATATATATATATATATATATATATATATATATATATATATATATATATATAGTCAGTCTAGAATACACTCGAGTGTATCCGGAGAGGAATACACTCAAGTAGTTTTTCATGATGTAATATTTTTTTTGAAAATCTAATCCGTTGATCTTCTTAAACATCTCATGAACAACTCATACGCAAAATTTGAGCACATTTGGATATGTATATCTCATGTTATGAAGACCGCAAAAATTATGCATTTCAAATTAGTTTCACACGTCGATTTTGTTGCCCATGGATGAGTGACTTACACTCATCCAAATGGGCTTAAAATTTGTATGTAGCCTAGTTATAGTATGACGTTGAAGATCAATGGTTTACATTTCACAAAAAATAGTCTTGATATGCAAACACACTTGAGTGTATTCGTGCGATCCGTACAGTCGAGTGTATTCTAGCCTGACTCTCTCTCTCTCTCTCTCTCTCTCTCTCTCTATATATATATATATATATATATATATATATATATATATATATATATATATATATATATGGGCCCATCTTCATTGCCCGCGCGGGTAGCTACCTGCCCACCCTTCCGACCACTTTTTTTCAAAAACAAATTTGTAATTGTAGAGGACTATTTTGTCTAGCTCTCCAAAAAATTTTAGCCAAAAATAATATCATTTACCCCTCCAAAATAAAAAACCCCTCCTTATATGTATTTGCTGTATATTTTGTACATAGTTACTCTTTTGGCCAACAGATTTACTTTTTTGACACCATAGTTACTTTTTTAACAGCAGAGTTACTTTCTTAGCCAGGAGAGTTACTTTTTTGGCTGCCGGGTAGTGAAAATCCAGGCTACCCGCACGGGCAATGAATGAACGCCCTATATATATATATATATATATATATATATATATATATATATATATATATATATATATATATATATATATATATATATATATATATATATATCGGTGTATGCTTAGATTAATGGCCTTATGCATCATTCAATCATATTCTTATTATTGAATATTTTTAACCTTTTTAATACTTAAAGATGCAATAATCACATGAACAAGTGTTATTCAAAACTAACTTGGTATCAAAATATATTATTTGATGATTTCACCACCTATTTGTTTTCTTGTAAGGTTATATTCACTATGTGAATTTTTAAACGTGTCTTTATAATATCAATAGAATAATATTTACACAAATTAAAATTATCATATATTTTCAACATGTGTAACAAACAAAAGACACATTTCCTTTACAATTGCTTGGAATTGTGTTACTCATTTTTTTTCCAGGACATCAAGGAACTCGTGATACATAATTCTATACCAAGTGATATTAAACATTTATATTTATTTTTTAATCCATCAAACAGACACCCGTGCCTCTACAGGTGGCAATAGCCTTCAGGGGTCCTAATAGACCAATGACTCTTGTAGACAACTATAGGATAAATCTATGCCTACTTGACTTCTTAAAAAAAGAACACAAAGTATCTACACCTATAGAGCTAGATTTACTTCAGCCATTTATTATCTTAGGGTATTGACAGAACTCCAAACTGTAGAGCTATTTATTGATTATCTCTTATTATGTAGTGTCTCTTATTAATTGATGACCATTCGATTCTTGACATAAGGAATATCTCATCTCTCTTATCACACACACACACACACACACACACACACACACACACATATATATATATATATATATATATATATATATATATATATATATATATATATATATATATATATATATATATATATATATATATATAATCAGTATTAGATCAATCTATGCTTACATTCATGTACTTATGCATCATCAAATCATATTCTTATTATTGAATATTTTGTAACATTGTTAATGCATAAAGATGCATTAATCAATGTTATCAAAAATGTACATGGTATCAACGTATATGTATTTGACGATCTCATCAGTGATATGTTCTCTTGTAAGGTTATGTGCACCTTGTGAATTTTCAAATGATTCTTTATAATATCAATAGAATAATAGTTATACAAATTAAAATTATCATATATGTTCAACTTGTGTAACAAACAAAAGCCACATTTCCTTTACAAATGTTTGGAATTATGTTAGTCATTTTGAGTATAGGACATCAAGGCACCAACCTCATGTTATGTGTATGGATGAATCGGTTTTACTTTATCATTCATTATTAATTAGTATTTTAAAACTAAGTTCTTCCTATTTGAGAGTGTAATACAAATATAGAAACAATTGTTGAGATACATATTATTGAATTGTATTAAAAAGACTATTGAATTTATCATTTTGTCACATTATTTCTCTTTTATTTGTTTGATATCGAGTAGTTATTGCAATATATATTTTTTACACCAAAGTTTCAATAGTTTAAAACTTTCCAAATTTGAAGTATCATTTTCACGACGTCTTTAAAATTGTTACATTACAAATTACTTTGATCATTTTGATAAGAAAATTTAGGTTACTATTTGTAAAAAAATGTTATCAAAATAAAGGCAGTTACGCCAAAAAGTGCAATTCATCCATAGAAAATCTCTTAGTTCTATATTTTGAAGGCATAGTTCTATACAAAATCTCTTAGTTCTGTCAGGTTCTACTTAGTTTGTTTATAAAGAGGAATTTCTTAAAAAAGAAATTATATATCGTTTGATTTTAAATAAATAACATTTTTGAAAACATTTGAAATGCAATAGAATCCAAAAGTCGTATAAAGAATTCATACATATATTTTGGTATCGTCAAACATTCATGACTGCATTAGACACACCATTGTAATTAACCAATTAAATAGTTGTAAATTGTATGAGTTATTTGTAAAACTTGTATATTTATATGATCACATCTAGTTAACAAGCTGGTAATTGTAATGTGGTATCAAAGTGTCGTGCCTTCTCTTTTGATTAGCATAAATGCCATCAATTAGAGAGAATCTCTAAACTTTCACCTTGATTACAAAACAAAACAACTAATTCTACAAAAAATGCAATGAACGCAATATAAGAAAAATACAGGTAAAGTTTCCTTTTTCTTTCTTCACAATTTTCGTAAATAAATGTCACATCAAAGACATCACATTAAGATATCATAAATCTTATTCATCTCTATTAAAATTAGAATAAAATCTTAAGGATCACATGCATTTCAGTTTACATCATATACAAGTACATTAATGAATAATTTGATATACTACCCATCCCGAGAAAGAGAGAGTACAAGTACAATCTAATCTATCTAGATTGTCCTTCTATTCATATATTCTTTTTCACGACCTCTCCAATGGATAGAATTATGCCTTAAAATATTGGAAACAACCTCTTGAGACTCATATAGAGCCTTAGTGAGTGGATAACTCTCACTCAAGATGAGTACATGTATCATCATCAGATTAAGTATAATGAACTTGAAAGAAAATTGCAGATATTGAAAAATCTAACAAATGATTCTAGCATCTAATCAAATCTAGTTTATGATAATATTCTAACTAAGAAATATGGTGACCACTTAGACAAAGTTCAATCTTAAAACATCGTTTAGAGCATGTTTATGAACAAACCAATAGATGTTACTTAATTCACGACGAAAATCCTTTCGTATGAGTAAAAGTCGACATCTAAACAATTAGAATCAATACATAATAATAATATCATCTGTTTGATACCAGACCAATCAGACCAGGAACACATCTTGTAATCTTGAAGTTGAATTCCACATAAGATATGTTTACAAAACAGTACCATCAAATGGCAAGCAATCTAAATCATACTCAGAATGGATGTAAATGCGAACATTTACTACTTGTCAACAAGATAGATCAACATATAAAATGGATAATCTCTATAATATAATGATTATTTTCCACAACAATAAACATAATCAATAATCGCAATTTATTAACTAGAAGTACAAGGGATGTAACAAACGTTCAAATCATATTCTACACAACTTGCGATCTTTTATTCATTTACTATGAAATTACTTGGCTTGTACCTCACCAAGTAGAAGTTGCCATGCCTGATTCTCGTTTCAACGACTCACTATCACTATGTTAGGGTTTAGTCGACCACACAAAGATATCAATAAAAAATCCTAGCCACCTCAAGGTTGCCTAAAGAAGCTCACGTCCTCATCTCACGTACATGAGATAGAAACTAGCAAAACAGTTTATCATATATCACAATATATCTCATATTTTTATATTTCACATATTTCATTTCATTAGAGTATATTCCTCATGGATATAGACTTTTACAACAAGGATTTAGTGCTAGATCCACTCCAAATGACTCACTCCAAAATCCTAGTGTTCTAACTTTTTAGATCTCAATCCACACTCCAGAAATCCTTCTCATAATTCATCGATTACTACAAGGAGATCTCTTTTGTTTCCCCAGTGTGTACCTTGGGGCAAACTCACAATGTTCAGGGAACCTAACTAGACATGTCATCATTTCACTTGTTCTTAATCTCTTTTACTCATCTTAGAAGTATCATAAGTGTGTATTCTTTTTTTGGTACGCAAGCTCCTTTGTATTACTATTTTTGAACTTTTGTATGTACAATACTTGGGTATATCTATATAAGATAGGAACCCACAATAGGAAAATAAAAAACCTATGCAACTATACAACCACCAGAAAGAGCAAGTTGGATCCTCCAGAAAACCCCTATGATAAAATCCACCAACAGGTCTTCAGAACAAGAAATCATCTTTAGCTAAAAGAATCATCCATCCACATAGAGAAATAACTTTATCTAGAGGCCATAACTGCTACCATCTTAAGAAAAATTGGCTTCCACATCATTAACTAGAAACCCCTCAATCCAGCAAATAGGAACAACCAGAAGAATTAGATACAGGGATGACAGAACATGGAGCAAACTTTGCGAAAACAGAACCAAACTACAAGGTACAATCTACTTCCACCAAAAGAATTATGAAGGTCATAAAGTGAGACAACAACCATTCCAGAAACAAAACTCACCAACCAGATTCTAGCTAAGAAAAACACTAGAATAAGCATCTCATCAAAGGCCATAGTAACATCTGACTCCCACAACACAAGTTGACTAGAAAGAACCATCAACACAGCAAACAACACAAATAGAACTCACAATAGTTCAATCAAGGGATGTTTCAATCTGCAAGGACTCAAAAATCATTATAAATAAGATCCCACAACTTCGGCCACTTGATTTCCAAATCTTCATGGAATCTACTATTTCTTTCCCTCCAAATCTAGTAGAGCGTGCACATTGCGAGGTAATAATTCTTTCTACCAGTAAATCAGCATAAGTCTTTCATGCTGGAAGGAGTGCAGGGGCCAGTAACTTTAGAGACTTCATTCTAGATGCTAGCAGAGTAAGAAGACATGAATAAACAATGTACCATACCCTCAGTATTCATCTTGGATAAGAAACAAAAAGAGGGAGCACTAATACCCATTCTTTAAACATGATCAGTAGTAGGGAGTCTTCCATGCTCTATTTTCCATGCATGTATATGAAATCTCTTAGGAACATTGTCTCTCCAAATCCATTCATATGATGCAAGAGAAATCCCTTTTTTCCTAATCGATTCCCACATGTATCTTAGCTTGACATTAACATTGCCATCAAAACAAATGCAGCCAACCTCCAACTTTGGTTTTTCTAGATTCATCAACAGGCTTTTAAGTTCCTTATGTAGTATATCATCTTCAACCTTCCACTCACCATTAGAGATATAATGACTTACCGTGCAGACATGAGCAACACCAAGCCTTAACAAGATTTGGCTACCACGAATATCTTTAACATATAGATTCCTTGGAACCCATGGATCACCCAGAAAGAAAAAAATTTACCATCTCCAATAACAAAAGCAATAAAACTCTTCAAGGAATCTCTCTCTCTAATGATCCTCTTTATATGCCAAGAGTAGTTGTTATTTTCATTAGCTAACCAAAAAGATTTTTTTTAGAGAAGTATTTCTCATGAATCCATTTAATATACACTGAATCAGACTTCTTTGCAATATTCCATGCTTGAAATAGAAGAGAAACATGGTTCATTTCTTTAATAGGTCTTAGATGAATCCCACCTTCTTTTTTTGGCTTAGTAAGTTTGTCCCATTTGATAAGGTGAAGTGAGTTCTTATCCTCAGTAGAACCCCATATAAAATTCCTAGTGATTCTCTCAATCTCATCGATTACAGAATAAGGAAGAGGAAATGTGGAAGTCCAATACATATGAATTATAGAAAAGGTTGAGTGGACAAGTTCAATCCTACCTGCCATAGAAAGTTGCTTTGATTTCCAACCTTCCAGTCTAATTTTAATCTTATCAATCAAAGATCTACAATACCTTCTAGACAAATTGCCAACAAAAAGAGGAATTCCAAGGTATATCTGACCAAGCTCACCTTGCTCAATGCCTAGAATACCACAGATCAAATCTTTATTCACACTGCTAAATAACACATAACTTTTCTCAATATTCATCTTCATACCTATGATGCAATGTAACTCATCCAAAATCTTTTTTAAGCAGTAAGCATTCTTCTCATTTGCCTCAAAGAAAACCATGACATCGTCCGCAAAGATAAGATGAGATATATGAAGATTATTTGAAGCTTTAAGAGGATTGAGCTCTCCATTCCAAATTTCTCTTTCCATGAATTGAGTAAACACCTGCATGACTAACACAATAAGATAGGGAGCCAAAGAGTCTCCCTACCTAACCCCATTGCTCAGGGTGAAGGCAACATGTGGTTCACCATTTATGAGAATCTCATATGAGATGGTATGAAAGATTTCGATCAACCAAACACTCCATAACGTAGGAAAACCCATGAGACTAATGATTTTGAACAGAGCCTCCCAAGAGAAAGAGTCATAAGCTTTATAAATGTCTAACTTAATATACATTCTATGTTTCCCACCTTTCCTACTGAAATAATGTATAAGCTCATTAGATAGAAGAATGGCATCCCAGATGTTTCTACCTTGAACAAAAGCACATTGATTGTAGCTCACAATAAAAGGCATAACAAACTTCAGTATATTACAGATAGTCTTAGTAATAACCTTGAGGATCACATTGCAAAATGCAATGGGTCTCCAGTTCTTCAAAATATGAGATTCTTTAGACTTCGAAAAGAGAACAATAAAAGTCATGTTGGCTTCTCTCAACCGCCTTCTAGTGTTGAAGAAATGAAGAATCCCTTTAATCACATCCTCCTTAATTTTCTCCCAACGTTCCTTAAAGAACCAACCATTGAAACCATCAGGACTGGGACACTTATCTGTGTTGATATTTTTGAAAACATATGTAACATACTCCACAAAGATCACCCCATCGAGTATGAGTCTATGAATGTCATTCATTTTAGTAAAATTGAGATCTTCAAGTTTTGACACATCAACAATGTGACCAGAGTTGAAAAGATTGTAGTTGTATTGTTGAATGTTATTTTTGATGTCATCCATATTCATATTTATCTTACCATCGATCTCTAGAGCTTTAATGTTATTGTTTTGTCTTCTCACTTTATTGGAGGAATAGAAAAACATCATGTTAGAATCACCTTGTTTGAGCCATTGAACCCATGACTTTTGATGCATGAGAGACTCCTCCATATGTAAAGCATTATTAGCTTCCTTTCTACAGATTATGGAATTGCCTTGAAGACTAACATTCCTTGGATTCATATCCAGGTCCTTTTGAGCTTGTAGCGATTTGCTTTCAAGAAAACGAGCATTAACACTAAGGTCACCAATAGATTTCATGTTCCAAACCCCAAGGTCTTTCCTAAGTTTCCTCATCTTTGCATAGATAACATACAACGGAAACCCATTGATGTCTTGTAACCAATTTTCCTTTAGAACAATAAGATACTCCTCTTTTCCTGTCCAAGCATTGATGAACCTAAACGGGCTACAAATCCTTTTCCTACTACCATTTGAAGATTAAGAATTTTGTGGTCGCTGATAGTATTAAAAAAAAGATAACCACTGAAATGGGGAAAATCATTCAGAAAAGAATCATTGTAAATGATTATATCTAACAAGGAAGTACCAAAGTTATCACCCTCCTAGTGATTGTCCCATGAAAACCATGGTCCATTTAGATTGAGTTCGTAGAGACCACAGTTCAAAACACAACTATTGAAATATTCCATCGAATTCTTAGTAGGGGGCTCCTTTTCAATCTTCTCGCTGTCTTTCCTAACAGAATTATAATCACCCATGATAATCCAAGGACTACTATTGGTCCTAAGATAT
Source organism: Alisma plantago-aquatica (assembly GCA_963693085.1). Classification (NCBI taxonomy): domain Eukaryota; kingdom Viridiplantae; phylum Streptophyta; class Magnoliopsida; order Alismatales; family Alismataceae; genus Alisma; species Alisma plantago-aquatica. The sequence goes on along the minus strand of OY856412.1, from coordinate 1,077,414,310 downwards.
CTTCTATACAACTCCACAAACCACAACGATCATAATCTCCATTATACCCATACACAACAGTTAAAGAAAATGTGCCATTTCTAGTAGAGACGTGAGTGTGTATATGTTGATCAGATTCACCAAGCTTGGTAACTTCACAAACATCCTCTTTCCACATAACAATCACCCTACCCAGAACATGAGAACTGTGATTAGAACACCAAGGGTACATAGGAAAGAACTTCTTCATAAGTTTTGAAGTCTTTTTCTCTTTGACTTTTGTTTCATTAAGAATTACCAATTGAGGATTCAACTGATTTATTTTCCCCTGGATTCTAGGAGCTTTAATATTAAGCTCCTTGACATTCCAGGAGATGATATTCAAATTTGTGTCAACCATTAGAACTATTTTATCCCAGTACTTCACTGGGTTGGGACACCTCTTCTACACCATCATTGAACTGTTCCACTAAATTTTGGAATCTATTAATGTTAGATGAACTATCCGGTGAACTAGCATTCCTCCTTTTGGTTCTCCTAAACTTTTTTGGCTTATGGAATTCATCAGAATTTTGAGATGATTTGGTTGCAATAGAAATGTCATTAGAGTTTGGAGGAGTGATAAGATCGATAACCCCCTGAGTTGGGGGTGCTAACTCTTCTTCCACTTCAGATTCAAAAATCTCACTAGTACCATGAAATTCTTCTTTGTCAAACTCCCCATCTTCATTACTAATAGATTGAGTTCCATTCACATATTCACTCGAGGCAATACTCCTTTTAGGTACACTAAGAACAGGAGACAACTCACTAACAATATCCACAACTTTAACAATGTTGTCTAACATAGTACATTCAACATTCTTATCTTCAATATTAGAACCATTAGTATTCCTAGTAGTATATTTACCTTTATCATCATTGACGTTAATTGGAATTGCGGAATCAGGCTTCTTGGGAATCCATTTCATCTTGGCTTTTGGAACTTCCACATCTGTAGAGACACAGTCATCGTGCCCAAAAAGATTATAGACTTGGCATGGTTTAAGCATCCATTCATATTCAAAATGAATGGTCTGAGTCTCCCATCTTCATTCTTAACTTCTAAAGAGTCTAGGAAATTATAGTTCACTGCTATCAACACCTGCATTCTTGCAAATTCCAATATTTTGAAGTCGTAGGTCAATCTGTCAGTCCTCAAAGGAGTACCCAAATATGAGCCGATTCTTTCAAACATAGTCTTCTCCCATAGTTCTAGAGGAAGGTCATGTATTCTGATCCAAATCGGTAGCTCCTCCATCTTGAACTTCCACATCAAATCATTTCCACATCATCTCATAAATTAAAATGACATGAAACAAATTAGGCTTATCAAAAAGACAATGATTATAAATAGAAGCACAACAAATATGTAGTTTGCAACACATATGATTCTTTTCATTTCCACATCATCTCATATCAATCATCATCAGTAGGCTTTTAGTCTAAGACATAATCTCATTGTCCAACATGTACCCTCATCAGGATTTCTCAAATGTAATCAGTGCATGTTAAATTCATTTTCAACATATTTCTTATTAGTTTATTTCATATAATAGTTCTCAACAAATATTCATAAAGACATTAAAAATAGAAATAGTACACACATATAAACATCTTATGTCATTCATCATACTTATAATAGGTGCATCATGCAACATATACTTATTCCATTTGATTCTTACACATACTTAACACTCTCAAAGAATGAATGTGCACACAGTTAACACTCCTCACTTACTATATACCATTCTTTAGTTACGACTACTATTTGACGCATAAATGATCTCATTAAAAATTCATCAGAGACGATCATGCTCATAGCACAAGTATCTTAACATACAATTTCAATCCAAGAGAACGTTCTTATAAAACATTTCATATCCTTTGACCTCATCTTGTAATTTAATTAAACAATACTCACATACATTCCTTAATCCCTCATTTGAGATCGTTATTCATTAGCATCGCATAGATCATAATTTTAGGTTAGGGTTAGGTTCTTAGTTCCATCTAATAATTTTTATCATTTCCCTTTCATTTCATATTCATTAGTTTTTAACTTCTTTCAGATGATGCTTATCACTATTCCTAAAATCAATCATTCTAAATTTACTTAATATATGTAGTTTCTCTCTCATTGAAATCCTTCATAATCTAATTTTAATATATTTTATGAAATTTAGGTCAATAGACATGCAATCAAAATATATAGACTATATACTTCATCATACACATTTCATTAATTTTATTTTTGACTTGTCATCATTATCAATTATTCTTATCCATATTCTTTCTTGTAATTTGTTGAGAATACCATGTCATTGACTTCTAATCGTGTTCTTATAATTAACAAAGATTGTTCTATCCCTTATAATACTATTCAGTTTAGCTCAAAAGAATGGACTAGGTAACATCTTCTTACATCATAGTCTCTAATCATACTTACAAATTCATTATTCTATACATTATACTAAATTAGATGCATTAGGATTATATCATATTGTTATGACTCATCATCTTGAAGTATTAATACCTACATTTCAGCATTTCATCACATTTACAACATTATATACAAGTTCTAGCTTTATCACTTATACTCATCTTAATACTAAATTTGTAGGGTTTTTAAGAAGTCATCCTTAGTTCAACACATCACAAGAATCATATCATCATGGTGTGTAGGGGCTCATTAGGGCTATTCACACACATGGAAACCCTAGTTTCCATTTTCACATACTTCATTCATCAATCATGAGTATGCATTGATTCATTACCTCGTTTGATTCCATCCCGCAACAGAAACCCTAAATAGGGAATATAGTTGCCTCATATTGATCCTTATGTATACATCATATTCAATTTCAATAAGATTCAACAATATATTTGTATAATTTATTCTAATACAAATCAAGTATGATTCTATACATATCAATTCAATTTCCAAACATATCAGGCATTGGGCTGATTTTTAGACAATGTTCACATTAAATACAATAGTCATCTATCCATATAATTTTTGATGGATCACCAATAAATATATCATGAACTAAGTAAGTTCAATCCAATGAGAAATAATCTAAATCAATAGAATTTGTAATCCTAGTAGCTTTACAAATCAATACTCAATCATATACAGATACAAGCAAGCTTAATGATTATTTTAGCCAGATAGAATTCAGATTTTAACATGAATATAGGCCTAAGAGGAAGATAACATTCACCTAATGTGAAAAGAACCTTCAAAACATAGGTCAAATTCTGAATTTCTAGAACTCCACTAATGTTCTAGCTATTGAATCCATTTCTTCCTTCTCTCAACTTGGAAACCCTAGAAATGGAGAATATGAAAGGAAGAGTGAGAAAAGGAGGTGATTTAATATACTTTCGAATCAATCAAAGGAGGGATAGAATATTGACATGTGAGAGAAGACTCACCATAAAAGCCTATGCAAAGAAGCTAAACTTACTTGATTTCATCATTTTTTGGAGGATAAAGCCCTAAGTCAACATCTCCACCATCTTCCTCACTTAAACCCTAACTTTCCCTCTCTCTGTAGGATTTCATTTTATGGAATGGATAATAAAATATGAGAGGTCCTTGAGTTCTAGGTTGCTCATATAGATCAACTAATGTGCTTGGGTCAATTTCACACTGACTCAACTTTACACTTTCTTTTATTTCAGCAGAATTTTTTATCATACAAATGTTACCATAAAATCATTTACTTAGTAGTCCAAATCTACATAAAAAATTATGAACATTTAGAAAATTTGTGTGAGACTGAATTTCAAAGCTCCAATAAAAATTTAAGATCATTTAGAATTGCCTATAAATAAATAAAAATCAAATACTATACTGCTATATTGCAGTCTGTAATATGGTCGGTCATTTTGTTATTAAAAAAACTCAAATGACACCACACTCTGTAGAATTCAAACATCATAAAAAAATTATAAATTTAACAAGATGTCTAAAATGGACTTTTCTAGAAACATTTAAAATTTTAGATCAATCTTATGTACCAATAAAAAGATAAAATTCAAATACCACACTATCATATTTCAACATGAGTGCATGGTTGGTTTAGTTTGTCCTGGGAAACTCGGCCAACAAACAGGTCAGAATATTATTCAAAAATTCTAATATTTTGCAATAATGCTAATAATTGAGTTACGTGAACTATATCCAAATTTTAACTAAATAGGATCGATATATAACATACTAAAAATCATTTGTATACTTATCAAATTATGTATTTATTTGCTACCAAACCCCTAATTTTGGCTGATTGGGGTTTTCAATTCTCAAATCCTAATTATTTGAAATAAAAGCATATTTAGAGTTTCTCATTAGGTTTAAAGATTCAAAATAAGACTATCATAATTAATCAACTTCCAAACAATAGTCAATCTATTTAAGCATGCAATCATCCAAGTAAACCCTAATTAGATGACTAATTTGAAAATAGGTCATTACAAATTCTCCCCTCCTTTCTGAATTTCAACCCAAAATCCATCAAAAAGTTTGGAGGAATATCATATCATCTAATTGTTCATCTCTCTTGACATCAAGTTAGAATGTTATCCATTTTATCTTTCTTTCTTATAACATCATTTTTTGGCATTAGATGGATATTTCATCCTTTGCCATCATCATATCTCTCTTTGAGTATTACAAAAACTTACATCACAAATCCTAGTAATACACCATTCACTAAGATGTGATTCACATCACCTTTCATAATATTTTTAAAATTTTGATTATGTATCTCAGGGATCAAGATTATAATTCATTATGTATTATTATTCACATCCATAAGTTTTCTTCTTAAAGAAGATCATTTAGTGAGCATCATTATCACTTATCATCTTTTCTTACATTTTCATATTTAAAATTATATTCAAACTCATTAGGAGTTATCTTCGTAATCCATTATACTTTCATCTCTCTCATATGAAATGTCCTACTTATCTTAGATTCCATATTGAACTATAGAATCCTTTCTTTTTCACCAATTAATCATTTTGTTACAATCATGCATCTTCTTATACTCTCAAACTATCTACATTTCAATGCTTGGTGAGGGCATCCATAAGAAGTACAGTTGGCAGTTCTATACCAACTTATCTCAATACCCAAATACTTGACCAGAGCATGTGGATACGAAGTTCAATCAGTATGCATATCATTCAGTTTATATTTGACATCTATATTATCATTTACCTCAAGATCCTATTATCCATGCATACTCATCTAACCTGGCTCTAATAATACATTGTTTGGCCCTTTCATTTGATTATAATAAATGCTAACCATCAGAGAGAATCCTAAACTTAAACTTAGATTATAAAACAAAACAACTAATTATAGACAAATATGATTAACACTGTATAAGAAAAACAAAGGTAACTTTTTCCTTTTTTATTTCAAAATTTTCATAAACCAATTTCACATCAACAACATCAAATTAAGATATCAAAAATCTTTTCTACTCCATGAAAACCATGATCAAATATTAATGCTCACATGTTATTCAATTTACGTCATATATAAGTACATTATTGAACAATTTCATAAACTACCTATCTCAGGAAAGAGAGAGTACAGGGAAAATCAATCTATCTTGACTATCCTTCTATTTATATCCTTTTTCCACAACCTTTCCACTAGATAGAATTACCTAAAAATATTGGAAACAACCTCATGTGACTCACATAGCACCCCAGTGAGTGGATACCTCCCGCTCAAGTTGAGTACATGCATCAACATCAAATAAAATATAATGAACTTAAAAGAAACTTGCAGATTTGAAAATTCTAATAGACAGTTCTTGCAACTAATCAAATCCAGATTATGACAATAATCTAATCAAGAAATAAGGTGACCACTTAGACAAAATCCGACCTTAAAACATCATTTAGATCATGTCTATGAACAAATCAGTAGATGCTCCTTAATTCAGGATGACAATCCTTTAGTATGATTGAAGTCAACATCTAAACATTTAGAGAAATTACATAACAATAATATCATCTTTATGATACTACACCAGTCAAACTAGGAACACATCATGTAGTCCTGAAGTTGAAGTACACATAAGACATGTTTATCAAACAATACTATCAAATGACAAGAAATCCTAATCATACTCAGAGTGGATACAAATTACAACATTTACTACTTGTCAACAAGAAAAATTAGCATATAAAACATATAATCTCTATAATAAAATGATTATTTTCCACAACAAGAAACATAATCAACAATGGCAAATTATCAGCTAGTAGTACAAGGAATGTAACAATCATTCAAATCATATTCTACATGGTTGTCATCCTTTATTCATTTGACATCCTTCAAACTTTTCTTGTATTTTCCTTCACCCTTGGACTTTCCCTTTCCTTCAGTATCCATCAACATGGAATTGGGATTGTCTTTCAATTTCCCATAACTTTTCTCAACATGCAAGCATCTTGGTTTAATAAAATTGTTGATGTTGTAATTCATGATAAATTGTTTATATGAACATTTAAATGATTTTAGGACAACATATATGGCCAATTCTTGGCCTAATGAAAACCCCAATCTAGCTAGACTTTTAACATACACAATTAACTTGAGTATGTGAGGTCCAACTGGATCACCTTGTGCCATGTTGCACTTAAATAATTCCTTGAAGATATCATACATCTCTTTCCTTTCCCATTCTTTGTATATATTACTAAGATGTGTTATCATCTCAATAGAATTCATATTCTCATGTTACTTCTGAAGCTCATGATTTATGGGGCATAGCAAAAGGCACTTGATTTCTACGACATCATAGGAATGTTTCTTATGATCTCCCCTTTTAGCACTAGGCACATTCAGAGTTGGTTCATTTGGTATTGGTGTGTCTAGGATATTGTGCTTACACTCATGTCTAATAATAATTTTTAATGTATTAAGATAGTTTTAGAAGTTATTCCTATTTTTATTCCTTCTCAACAATCAATCACAGTGAAAAGTTGTTGTTGTTGTTGTTAGTTGCCACTTGATCTACAAGAAGTATTGGCATGATTAATATTAGATTTGAAAAAGGTTTATCGATATCAATTTGGTCTTTAATTATATATAACAACCATTATTTTATTACAAATTATTATCCCTCACTAGTAATTCACATTTGCATCTTACAATATTCTAGTGATACAAGATCCGTATTTCATCAAATCATGTCATCTTTGACTAATCACTCACAAGTTGGCTATTTAGGTAGGACACAATTGACTACTGCATCTAATGCAGCCCGTAATAGATGGATGCACAAACATTTATCATAACCATCTGTATGCCTCTAGGTAGTTAATATTGTTAAGATCACCTGGTTAAGTCCAACCCAAAGACAACACAATAGATATGCACCCTTCTTTAAAAAACCCACATATCTAGTATCACACTTCCATGAGATAGATAATGCACCATTCTTTGGCACGTCAACACTTTGTTGATCAAGTTTTTAATGTGTGATACACATTAGAAAATATCTAAGACTTAATTTTTATGAGGGGTTTTATAATATACATATAAATATCCATACATGACATACATATGATATGTATCATATACACATGAGATCAACAATTAATGGTTATGGATATAATAATGTAATCCTTTGAAGCCACAAAGGATTACTATCCACCTAAAGTCCATATAATTATATGCATCATCAACCTGTGAACCTGCATTTTATAGCATGCATCAATGGCTCTATGGATGCTCCTTTGGATCTTCATGGTGCCTTGTCATGTTAAGTCCTCCAAAACTAATTCTATTTCTATACAATACTTACATTATATGTAGATTCCTTAGGTTACATTTGAGGGGAGTACGAGAGAATAGAAACCATTACATATAAGATAAAAGGATGAGGCTTGGCTTGAAGTCAAATACATGTCAACCAAAAGGCTTCATTCACATCCATATCATACATGCACAAAGGGTCTTTGGTCATAAACATGAACACATCCAACAAACAAAATATATTTTTAATAATGATGTATGATGTGTGTGTCTATATATATATATATATATATATATATATAATATTTCAACTTTTCATGTGAGAAAATCCCCATGATTAGATCTTTGTCATCCATGTAAACTAGACAGGGTACGCAGGAGCAGTGCCCCTACACGGGAAAAAGAATCATATTTTTACTTAGTCAACTACATCAGCCATATTAAAAAATCCATAAAGCAACACCTATGGGATTAGCAAGATATGTACATTGACATGTAATATTTTACATCATATGTAATGACACAAGAAGTATGAAAAAGAAATCCAATATTATTAACTATAAATCCCAATATATCACAATTTAATGTTGCTTTGATACCATTATATGGTTCTATGTATGTGACAAGCATGGTAGAAGCAATGCAAATTTGATAGATTCAGTTCCCATGAGCATATCTTGTCTAATGATATACTAAGAAGGAAGGGATGCGAGGTTATATATTTTGTTGTGAAGTAGATCTGGAAATGACACTCACAAGAATGTGTACAAGATGATGTCATTTATGTTCTCCAAATGTGGACAACAACACGTCCATGCCTCTATAGTATCCATGTGGTTGAAAGGGAACTCCACTTTCCACTCCAAGAGTTGGTGTGAAAGGAGTAGCCATTCTGATGGAAACATGGTAGCATTGAAAAAATTATCTCTCTATTCCCTTGTGGGTAATGATGGCTATACTAAAGGTGTAACGAAAACCCTTTCATTCATATGCCTATTTATGGAAAGGCAAGAAAGAAAGGTTTTGAATTAACCTTGAGAAATGAAAAGATAATGGTCGCCTTTTACCAGGTCACTCATAGATAGCAGGTTGCTCAATTATCTTAGTCCAAATGATCAACTGGCTAGGCCAGGCTACTTTACATTGGTTTGTATGATTTTATAGTTGAATGACTGGCCAGTCTAGTCGATCGATTGCACTAGGTCAAGACATACTAGATCTGATCGACCAATCTAGTGATCTAGTCAGTTGATCGACTAGGCCAATCATTTGATTGTTTAGATGATCCCGTCTGGTCAAATGATTGGGTTAGCAAATCAACCTATTGGGTGGATCTTGGTTGGGTCAATCAAGTGGACTTTCCACTCAATCAAGTTATTTATCCAGTCCGCCAAATGGATTTTCCAGTCAACCAACAGGGCCTATGACATGCGTGATATTGCACTAGAATATTCATCTGGGGTGAAATCCTATAGTTACCTTAACCATTGTACAATAATCACCACCCAGAAGAGGGTGGATCTTATTGTAGTATAGTTTAGGATCGAACCAAAGGACAGTGTATTTAAGAATCAATTGATCAAGTTAACTGAACAAGAACTAGTTTTGAACAAAATTGGATTGGTTGTTGATTATACTAAGGTTGCAGATAATATAAAGGTTGACATTAGGGTTGATAAATAAATGGATGGGGACATTAGGGTGGAATGGGTTTCACCATTGCCACCTATCATTCACTCTCTCACTGCACCACATTAAGCATGTAAATATATATATATATATGTTGAGGTCTAGAAAATCCCCCTTTTGGCGATAGGATTAAACTTAGAAAGATGTCACTCTAAACTCATTGTCGCATTACCTATGGATCAGACATACATCTATTACCTCATAAAACACCTAGACAAAATTTTCATCAAGGGTTTAACTAGAATCAAATGATATCTTGATCCTAGGTTCAAAGTTCTCTATACCCATGATCTGACTTACATACAAAATTGATGACCAGGAAAGAATATGAGTACAAAAATGTTTAATTCAAAACATATGTTGGTCCATACAATAGTGAATGCTGATAAGAGAACAAAGTCAGGTAGAGGGGTACTCCCTATTCCCTAGTGAGAGGTCTACTCACTAATGGTAGCAACACCATAAATAACATGAGAAAAGAGAAAGAAAGACATGGTCATAGAAGGAGAATAAAGTAGAGTTGTGGTGTTTGATGCCTATCTTCATGCTATAAATTGATGGTGGACAACACAACACATATCTACCCCCAAATGTTCATTGAAAATAGACTTGGAGCAGTGTCCTTCCTTCTTCAAGGTTAGATGGTATCATTGTGATGAAGGAGAAGTAGGATGACAAAGGTGGAGGTTGTCAAGTGATGGGATGAGAGTGTCATTCCTCATAACCTTCTTCGAGATTGAAAGCTACTAGCCTTGGTGGTGGTGGGGGCCTTCAGTTGATGTTCGTAAGTCAATGGTGACGGTCAAAGGTGAAGGATGAGAGCAGTATCCTTGTTGCATCAATGGTTGGTCCTTTCTTTGTTGGCAATGACCTTGTAATTATTGGTAGAGATTAAGGTTTGGAACCCTCCCAGACACCATGGGATGAAATCTTGGCGACCATGGAGATAAAGAGAATGTGGCGGTATCAGGAAGACAAAGGGTTCACAATCTGCAGTAACTCCATTAGTAGATGAAGGGTCTTATGACGTTTAGTAAAATTGTCGGTAGATGAATGGTAAGGTGAACCATCAGAAGGGGTCACAACATAGCCATTGAAAGATTGGGTAGAAGATCCATTAGTTGGTGCAAGCAGGTCAACCATCTGAAAACAAAGTTTGGTTGACCATCGGTAGACATGTGCATAGTAACCATTGACTAACATACCTTCAGAGGTGATGTTGGGAAACCATCAGAATACAAGCTTCAGTTAGCTATCAATAGCGGGGATGCAGAACTACCATCAAAACGCAAACATCATGCTTCCTTCAGTTTTGAATTAAAGGAAGGATAGGGTAATGTAACTCGATGGTTTGGTAGATGTAAGCCCACCGAGGAGGGTATTGGCATAAGTTCGATAGCCTACTTTGATGGAGCTTATAACGAAGGAATGACAACTGATGGCTTGGAAGATCAATGGAAATTGATCACTTGGTAGGTGTAATGAAGATTGATGGCTTATTAGGTGTAATGCAACCTGATGGCTTGGCAGGTGTAACACAAACTAATAGCAGGACCACTGCCTCTTACACTCCCAACATGCAATGAAGCTCAAGATTGTCATGGAAACTAGAGAAATGGATCCAAACCCTATAAATTATGATAAAATCAAGAAAGCCTAAATGCAATCTAGTTCTGAGATAAAGTGATGGAAATGAATATAAAACTAGACTAAAATTCAACTTATATTGGGATGAATTTTCATTGATCAACTTCCATTCAATACATTAATTATCTAGATGATTACAAAATCTTATAACAAGCAACTAATAATATGTACATTTTTATACTCCTCTTCCATATGCATCCTATGTGTGTGACCACAAAGGATCCAAGATATGTTGGCAGTGATATCTATAATTATATTATTATTTCAAAGACGTTGTTTGATATCTAGAAAGACTTCATTGCCACCTAAATTATTGGAGAAGTTGGAGAACACCTTCAACCTAGTATTGTGACCAATGTTATAATGATTGTATAATCACTTTGTTGCTAGTATCCATATTGAATGTGAGGCATGAAAACATCATCCACTTAATGTTCAATATTTGTTCATTGATCTAGAGTAGACTGTCTGAGACATATATGAGCTCAACATCACATGTTGACTCACATGACCATGTCCATACATTTCACAGTCTCACTCATCAAGTGGCTAGGATATCACTCTAGTTGGAGGGAAAAAAGTATCTAATTCACTCACTATAATCCTCAAGTGCCACATTACACCCAACCACTACTTGTATGATAACCCTTATTCAGGACCACATTAGTGTTTAAGTACACCAATCAACATTTGATGATTGTAGTGACTTTAGGTATAACGACCACAATCACCACTGTCACATGCGATATGATTCTAATTACCATGTATGGCTTCCATAGATTATACTTAAGTTGGATTTGTCCGTTACACTTGTTCAGAAAAAGTACCAATGTGTTTGACTTAATATCCAATATCATGACTAATGAGATATGGTCATCACTCAATACACATACTAGTCTTCATGTATATTTTTATCCTAATTCCAAAATAATATATGACTAGGGACCTATACAAGAAGGGATACTCTTAGCATACACATGATCTTATGTTACCTCCTCAACCAAAAATCACATATCATTGAGTCATTCATTCTTAGGACAATATTATATATATATTGATTTTCTCATATTCAAGCTAACATAACAGTTGGAATTGCCTTTATTAATAATAATATCAATTACAAAGTCTACCTGTACAATCATCATATGATTGGATCTTAGGCATACTGCCCATACAAGGTTCCCACCAAGGTAATTTATTTGAATCTTTTTGATATTTTCTAATGAATAAGTAAGTACACAATACCATATCATGGAACCAAACTGCATTGTCTCACAAGTGAGATCATTGATAAATTCTTTTAGCACTACTTTCCACCCTACAAGACAATGAACTTAGTCAGATAAATCTACATTTCTAAGCATGGTGTGGAGGAAAATTTCTCCCAAACTTGGGAGCAATTTAGTGACATGTTCAGGAAGTGTCCTCATCCCATGATCAACATCTACGACTAGGGAATAATTTTGTATCGTGGGATGCACATTTCAAAGAGGACCATGATGAACTATGTGGGAGGAGTTTTTTTCTAGAAAAATATGCTATTAAATTCTAGGAGGTCTTGAAGAACATGGCCATGAGTCGGTCATGCGGAGGAGAGCATGAGTATGCAAAAGTAGTGAATAGTTCCTTGGAGAAAAATGAGATGTTAGAATTGAATTCCTATCTCATCATGATAGTGAACAGTTGGGAACCTTATATTCTAAAAACATGCATGCCATATAAGGGGATACTATGTACATGGGATGACAATACTAAAGGAACAATAAGGAAAACTTGAAGGTGGAGGTCTGGTCTGGTTAGACAAGATTGATGACATGTTCATTAAGAATACACAAACAAATGTATATGTAGCTTGAAGACTTAGATCGCACAATCGTCGATAGAGATTGTAGACTTCGAGAATATGTACCTTAAAGACTTAGATTGTATAGTCACTAGTAGAGATTGTAAACTTAAAGAATCTACAAAAATCAAGATCCGCTAAACTATCATATTTGTGACACCATCGACCTTGAATAGTCTGGTTTTATCAAAGGTAGATATATTCCATATGCTAACTTACTCATTAGAAAACTCTAAAGATTTCATGTTACACCCCGATCTCACAATTTCCTCAAATCATGAGATTAGGGCATAAGATAGGACTTATATGTAACACAAAGAACACCCTTAACTTTTTTTTCTTTTCTCTAAAACTCTTGTTTCCCCGCATTGAACCACATAACATCTTAACAAAGGCATCTGAACATTTCTTTTACTAATCAGACTTCAATAGTAAAGGTACATGTATAAACATTCATGATGTCTCTCACACCTTATGCACATAAAACTTGCTAATTAGCATACATATCAAAAGATGAACAATATTACACATCGTAATTACAACTCTCTCTCTTATCTCTTACTGAGGACCTAGAGTGACAAGGACCGACTAACTTAACTAATCTTGTACTTAACTCTTGTAGAAGATCTACACTGATGCTCTGACCATCTTCAAGTCCACGCGGTTAACCCTAAAATGTTTGAGTAGAGGGGTGAGCCTACTCGCTCAGTGAATGAGTACTTCCAGGAAACAGTCTAAAGCACTAATGTGATTACAGATATAACTTTGAATAAAAGATATGAAATTTAACAACAATAAATACTACACTGAGCAGTTCTAAAACAATATAATTGAATTAACAAGGAATGTAAATATTGCATCCAAAGAATAACTACTAGAAGACTATGCTCTAGTCTTCCTTAACTCTTTCATTTATAAGGAACTCTGTGAACCTATATGATCATATTTTAACTTATTATTATTATGCCCTAATCATATGCAGTGTACTCTGCATATAAAGATCCGTAGCGAGCTACGATCCCACCATACAAGACTTAGCGACACACCCGGGAAATGCTAAGTCTGACTGCCAGCCCTGGTCTGCTACAGGACTCTCAGGCTCACAAGGCCTCACTATACTCTCAAAAGAGTGTACTCTAGACTCCTCCTCTAACCTGAGCACACAGGCGGAGAGTCTCATCGGGTTACCACCGTGACACAAGCACAAATTAATGTTGAATAACCCCTATTTTCCACAGTGCCACCGTGACACAAGGACGGTTCTTGTTGCAACACTGTCTCTCTCTATCCTCGTGCCACCGTGACACAAGCACAGTTATTGTTACAACACGAGTTTCACCCCTTTGGTGCAGACCTCTCAAAGGGGTTCTACGGTGTTAGGGCACCTAAGTCTATTAACTGATTAACATATAAATATCATAGCTCATGTATTCAACATATACCATGTCTCAATAACATTCCTTTCTAGGGCATGTCATATCTCATCACCTGCAATTTACGAGATATGTATTGAAATATAAGAAGCCCTGCAGTATGTATATATCAACTCAGAGAGAACATGCATATAAAGTTAAATGCACTAGAAACATACAATTCAACAGTTAAGTATCACCACATCTCATTTCGAGATCTTTCATGTCACCATAACATGATTCATTGAACACCCTATCCTTAGGGTTTCATTTGCCTTATTCATTCATCACATGACAACACCCTACTCTTAGGGTTTCATTCTCCTCATTCACCTTTTCATTTACCTCATTCACTTGTCACATGGCTCTCATAAGGATTTCATAAGATATAAGCATTCACTAAATAAAGATTGTTTTCAACAAATCATATACAATCGATATATGTATGAAACCATGAAAATTGAACTAAATTTAGGTTTCCATGCTATTCACTGAGATATCATGCACCAAGGATAAAATTCAAATAAGGTAATTCATGAGGTACATCCTAACCACTTATAAAATTACTAGTCCTTTTCAATAAGGTTGAAACTCTAGAGATATCTCAATTAGGTTAAACCCTAATTACATCATATGGTATAAATCTGAAAAGCATTCTTTCTAGGATGTATTGTATACGTTTCTGATGTGGATCTACCATCAAAGAGTCATTCAAACAGAGAAGGAATCCATATCATATCAATTTGCAACAACTCAAATTAAACGGACATTTCAGGGTTTAGAATCACATACCAAGCAATTAGGGATTTGGATGCTATAATCAAATTTTGTGCATTATATTGTTTAAAGGAAGAACCCACTCACCCTAAGGTGTGAAAACACCTCAAAACTGCAGCTCAACTCAGGGGATCTCGAACTCATATCAAATCCCTAGCAAATCTCCCAATTCTTCTTCCATTCAACTAGGAAACCTTGAAAATGAGGGATTATGAAGAAAGGGTGAGAAAAGAGGGAATTTCGACATCATCTTGGATCAAATCAGAGCATGGACGGAATCTTGACATGAGAGAGAAGATTCACCATAAAAGTCTATACAAAAGATCCAAACTTACTTGATTTCATCATTCCTCGGACCGCAAAACCCTAGGTCAGCAATTCCTCCTCTTTCTCCACTCAAGCCCTAACTCTCCCTTTCTCTCTAGATTTTCATTTCTCTGGGATGTATGATGAAGAATGAGATCTGTGTGTGTGTGTGGTCGATCATATAAGTCAATTGAGCTGCTTGGGTCAATTGCATATTGACCCAACACTCAACTTTAATTATATTGGCTGAATATTCAGTTATACAAAAGTTACTGTAATTTGTTTGTTTCAGAGATCAAAACTTCTCCAACAATTATGGGAATTTAGCACATTGTTTATAATTGATCTATAAAGCTTCAGTTAAAATTTAAGATCATTTGGAGTTACCAATAAATAATTAAAAATAGAACAGTGCACTGCTATATTGCAGTCTGCAGCAGATTCGGTCGAGTTTTCCCTGCACAGAACTCGACCGACACCCTCACTGTAGAGATCAAAAGTCATCCAAAAATTATGCCAATTTAACAGACTGTCTAAAACTGTGTTTTTCAAGCACATTTAAAATTTGAGATCAATTGGATATACCAATAAAAAGATAAAATTAAATTACCACACTGCTGTATAAATCTGGAAATATGATCGGTCGATTTTGAAACTCGACTGATAAACAGGTCAGAACATTCTTCAAAAATTCTGATATTTTCCAATGTTGTTCAAATTATATATATAAAAATCATATCCAAATTTTAAGTAAATCAGAGTTACACATAAAATACTAAAAATCATTTAGTGAGACATTCTACTTATCAAATTCTGTATTCATATGTCATTAAAACCCTATTTTGGGCCGATTAGGGTCTATGCTTCTCAAACCCTAATTCTCAAGACAAAAGAACATTTAGAATTCTTATCATAGTTAAAACATCCTAATTGTGTTATCGTCATTAATTAGATTTCAAGAATGATTATTCCAATTAATCTTTGCAATTGTCTAGGTAAACCCTAGTTTACCAATTAAGCTCAGATGGGGTCGTAACAACTCTCCCCCCCCCTTAGAATGTTTCTTCCTCGAAACATAAACCTACAAGAAAGATACATTAAAGGTTATTCTAAGCTTCTAAAACCTTCCATGTCATTATATTCTTGTATTTCATACCTGAATGTAGTTTTCAACATTAGATCTTTTAATTCTTTACTAAATCACAACATATTTCAAATAGTTCTCAATGATATCAAGCAAATTCTTTATGCCACAGTCAAACATAGAATGCAAAGATAAACCACCACGCTTTCGCTGCACAACTCTGATACTCTGATACAACTATCTCAACTTATGCGGCTCAGAAAGTTCTATTGTTCTCTATCACCTTTAAGTGACAAAAGCGAGTTCACCATGCTATTTTAAACTTTAATAAAGTTCTATTCAAATAGCAAAACAGTCTTGAATTAAAAGACTAGATTCAACAATCAATTGCACAATACTACTCTTGGCATCCCCATTGGGTCATGGATGCATGAGGTGAAGCATTACCACCTCATTCCATACTATCCTGTTTCGATCCTGGGACCTGTGGGTTATGGGCCCACACACAATTCAAAGTGTAACCATCGTATTATATCATTTTAGGGTTTCAACCATAGTAATAAAGTAATACACAATCGTATCAGTCATTCAAGCATTAATCATACTCAATTACCATCACTCAGTTATATTAGAGCTAGGTAAAACAAGCTACATCTCATTAGGGTTACTTGTCCAGACAATCTGATTATCATCCCTTTCTATTAATATGAGTGGATAAGTATGACTACCTTGTTCAGGGTATCTCTCCATGTGTTCTGACATCATCCAAACCGTATCACCATATCACAAATACACAATACTAGGATGCATATCTGGTATGAATTACTACAACTATCATACACCTTTAATTAACATATAGCTTGCACAAATACACTGAAATCATATGTAGAACCAACTTTCATACCTTAATATGCCTTCAACAAATCATACATGTAAAAACAAATTCACATATTACACAAAGATAGTGTTTTCCCATATCTCTCTACTCATTCATTACTTCTTTACTTTTTGCTACCTATCCTTTTCATATGATTATATACAATAAACATCATTAACATTAAAACATTCAAGGTAAGAACAAATTATTCATCATTCTTGCTATCACACAAGAATTTATTTCTTATCGTACTTCATCGTAATGTATGTCACTATTACATTCACTAGATGACCCCACCAAGGTAGTTATGCACCGTATATGATTCATTTTCTCTTATCATTTCATTCCCACCTTGCTCTCATTAAGGAATATATGAAAGAGAAGATGATTTTAAGACTTGGAATACTTGTATTCAAACATTCCCTTAATACATTCTCGTATGTAGATTTACTTAGTTATCAACAGAGATATTTGATTAATTAGCACTTGCTTGAATCTCACAACCTCTTTATTTATAACTTTTCCATCATATTTCAAACCCTTTCTTACGTTTCATAGTCCTCTTACCATATACTACTCTTTAACCCGTCATCTTTAATTCTAATTTTTTTTCTCTTATGACCATGTTGCTTATTCATATGTATGGTCATGTATACCATGTTGCACATATTTCCTCCTTTATCTTTATACTATTGCGAAGTTAACGTTCTAAATTAATAGCCCTTCTATTGGTTTTTCCTCATGTTGAATACATTACATATTCTTCATTTTTAAATCAAGTGGATCATGCATGGGTCAAACATAGTTTCTCTTTCAATCAAGTTTTTCTCTCCTGAATACAGTCTACCTTTGTATGACTAATTCATTCGTTAAACTACACCTATGTTCTTTGCTTAGAAACTAGTTTGTTGTTCTAGTCTTATGAATTACATGTTCATACGATCCTATTCACTTTTACTCTTTTGAATACTCTTTAATTCTATGGACCTATTGAATGCTCAACCCTATTATCTACTTAGCCTTTGCTTTAGAGTTCATAAAAGCATTATACTCTATTCTATGATTCATTCTTCATGATTGATTCTTCCTATCTTGAACCATACATACATTTCACATATCTTTTCTATATTTCATATGTATAGTTCATATAATATTAATCAATAAACTGATTATGAACTTCATATCATGTTCCTTTATTCCCAATTAAGGGTTTCTCATATGAGGCCCCAAAATTGAAACTCAGATATCAGTTTCAACTAATTCTTAGTTGTTCTGATCTTGCCCATATGTTTCAACATCTTACTGTATGTACATTCTTACTCTGATGTGGGTCTGATTATTCATGTTCTATTCTTATTATACTATTGATAGGATTCATTAGATCCTAGTAACGCATCCTGCCAGCCGGACCAGGCCAAACCTGAAGTCCTGAAGCCAAGAACTACAAAGGATTACTCAACTCCTATTCATCTCAGAAGTGTGGAAGAAAACTTATCCACTAACAAAAGCTCATTCAAAGGTCAATTCTAGTCTACTTGTTACAAAGAATGAAATCAATAAATGCTACCACTGCATAGTGTACAACAGATATTAAAGACCCATATTTCAAAGTATTGAATATTTCAGTTCAAACATATAAGAGCATTTCTATACATTTCCAACAAAAACAACATTATGAAATGTAAGTTCTATCTCCTTTTACATTTATGCTCTTAATTCTTGTTTCTTTTCTCGTTTTCTAACCCTAACATTTCTAGGGTTCCTCTCTAGCCCATTCTTCCACTGTATACCTGGCCAGGGTATACGTGAGAGAATAGACAGAGTAGCTTGTACTGGTTGATCCAAGTATTCAGATATCGGGCCAGGATATCCAAATACTCAAATCCCCAAAGCTAACATCAAAACATCTCCTATCTACCTCACTTATGACGCTAACTTACTAACTTAATGGTCCTTGACAACTCACCCTAAGCTCTGATACCAAGCTGTTACACCCCGATCTCACAATTTCCTCAAATCATGAGATTAGGGCATAAGATACGACTTATATGTAACACAAAGAACACCCTTAACTTTTTTTTTCTTTTCTCTAAAACTCTTGTTTCCCCACATTGAACCACATAACATCTTAACAAAGGAATCTGAACATTTCTTTTACTAATCAGACTTCAATAGTAAAGGTACATGTATAAACATTCATGATGTCTCTCACACCTTATGCACATAAAATTTGCTAATTAGCATACATATCAAAAGAGGAACAATATTACACATCGTAATTACAACTCTCTCTCTTATATCTTACTGAGGACCTAGAGTGACAAGGACTGACAAACTCAACTAATCTTGTACTTAACTCTTGTAGCAGATCTACACTGATGCTCTGACCATCTTCAAGTCCACGCAGTTAACCCTAAAATGTTTGAGTAGAGGGGTGAGCCTACTCGCTCAGTGAATGAGTACTTCCAGGAAACAGTCTAAAGCACTAATGTGATTACAGATATAACTTTGAATAAACGATATGAAATTTAACAACAATAAATACTACACTGAGCAGTTCTAAAACAATATAATTGAAATAACAAGGAATGTAAATATTGCATCCAAAGAATAACTACTAGAAGACTATGCTCTAGTCTTCCTTAACTCTTTCATTTATAAGGAACTCTGTGAACCTATATGATCATATTTTAACTTATTATTATTATGCCCTAATCATATGCAGTGTACTCTGCATATAAAGATCCGTAGCGAGCTACGATCCCACCGTACAAGACTTAGCGACACACCCGGGAAATGCTAAGTCTGACTGCCAGCCCTGGTCTGCTACAAGACTCTTAGGCTCACAAGGCCTCACTATACTCTCAAAAGAGTGTACTCTAGACTCCTCCTCTAACCTGAGCACACAGGCGGAGAGTCTCATCGGGTTACCACCGTGACACAAGCACGGATTAATGTTGAATAACCCCTATTTTCCACAGTGCCACCGTGACACAAGCACGGTTCTTGTTGCAACACTGTCTCTCTCTATCCTCGTGCCACCGTGACACAAGCACAGTTATTGTTGCAACACGAGTTTCACCCCTTTGGTGCAGACCTCTCAAAGGGGTTCTACGGTGTTAGGGCACCTAAGTATATTAACTTATTAACATATAAATATCATAGCTCATGTATTCAACATATACCATGTCTCAGTAACATCCCTTTCTAGGGCATGTCATATCTCATCACCTGCAATTTACGAGATATGTATTGAAATATAAGAAGCCCTGCAGTATGTAGATATCAACTCAGAGAGAACATGCATATAAAGTTAAATGCACTAGAAACATACAATTCAACAGTTAAGTATCACCACATCTCATATCGAGATCTTTCATGTCACCATAACATGATTCATTGAACACCCTATCCTTAGGGTTTCATTTGCCTTATTCATTCATCACATGCCAACACCCTACTCTTAGGGTTTCATTCGCCTCATTCACCTTTTCATTTACCTCATTCACTTGTCACATGGCTCTCATAAGGATTTCATAAGATACAAGCATTCACTAAATAAAGATTGTTTTCAACAAATCATATACAATCGATATATGTATGAAACCATGAAAATTGAACTAAATTTAGGTTTCCATGCTATTCACTGAGATATCATGCACCAAGGATAAAATTCAAATAAGGTAATTCATGAGGTACATCCTAACCACTTATAAAATTACTAGTCCTTTTTAATAAGGTTGAAACTCTAGAGATATCTCAATTAGGTTAAACCCTAATTACATCATATGGTATAAATCTGAAAAGCATTCTTTCTAGGATGTGTTGTATACGTTTCTGATGTGGATCTACCATCAAAGAGTCATTCAAACAGAGAAGGAATCCATATCATATCAATTTGCAACAACTCAAATTAAACGGACATTTCAGGGTTTAGAATCACATACCAAGCAATTAGGGATTTGGATGCTATAATCAAATTTCGTGCATTATACTGTTTAAAGGAAGAACCCACTCACCCTAAGGTGTGAAAACACCTCAAAACTGCAGCTCAACTCAGGGGATCTCGAACTCATATCAAATCCCTAGCAAATCTCCCAATTCTTCTTCCATTCAACTAGGAAACCTTGAAAATGAGGGATTATGAAGAAAGGGTGAGAAAAGAGGGAATTTCGACATCATCTTGGATCAAATCAGAGCATGGACGGAATCTTGACATGAGAGAGAAGATTCACCATAAAAGTCTATACAAAGGATCCAAACTTACTTGATTTCATCATTCCTCGGACCACAAAACCCTAGGTCAGCAATTCCTCCTCTTTCTCCACTCAAGCCCTAACTCTCCCTCTCTCTCTAGATTTTCATTTCTCTAGGATGTATGACGAAGAATGAGAGCTGTGTGTGTGTGGTCGATCATATAAGTCAATTGAGCTGCTTGGGTCAATTGCATATTGACCCAACACTCAACTTTAATTATATTGGCTGAATATTCAGTTATACAAAAGTTACTGTAATTTGTTTATTTCAGAGATCAAACCTTCTCCAACAATTATGAGAATTTATCAAGTTGTTCATAATTGATCTATAAAGATTTAGTTAAAATTTGAGATCATTTGTAGTTAGCAATAAATAATTAAAAATAGAAAAGTGCACTGCTATATTGCAGTCTGCAGCAGATTCGGTCGAGTTTGCCCTGCACAGAACTCGACCGACACCCTCACTGTAGAGATCAAAAGTCATCCAAAAATTATTCCAATTTAACATACTGTCTAAAACTGTGTTTTTCAAGCACATTTAAAATTTGAGATCAATTGGATATACCAATAAAAAGATAAAATTCAATTATCACACTGCTGTATAAATCTAGAAATATGATCGGTCGATTTGGAAACTCGACCGATAAACAGGTCAGAACATTCTTCAAAAATTCTGATATTTTCCAATGTTGTTCAAATTATATATATAAAAATCATATACAAATTTTAAGTAAATCAAAGTTACACATAAAATACTAAAAATCATTTAGTGAGACATTCTACTTATCAAATTCTGTATTCATATGTCATTAAAACCCTATTTTGGGCCGATTAGGGTCTATGCTTCTCAAACCCTAATTCTCAAGACAAAAGAACATTTAGACTTCTTATCATAGTTAAAACATCCTAATTGTGTTATCGTCATTAATTAGATTTCAAGAATGATTATTCTAATAAATCTTTGCAATTGTCTAGGTAAACCCTAGTTTACCAATTAAGCTCAGATGGGGTCGTAACATTTCATTTTACTGACTACAAAACTCAATTTTGCAAAAACACTTGAACATCAACTAGGACTTCATTATAGATTGTTTAATTGGTTACACTTTTCATTCCTAGTGTATATCCTAAATTAATCATAGTATCAAATTAGCTCACTTTGCTACTCCCATTATCTGTACTACCTTTAATTAATTCAAAAGAACACATGATAAACGCAAATAGAACCCTTTATCTCTTTATATATTTTCATCATAACTTACACTCTAGCATGTGTGTTCAAACAAGGCATCATAACTGGCTTTCTTGACAATACAAATGAAAGTTTTGATAGATAGGATAATATCATCCAATTCATTGATAAACGTTTCACTAAATGATGTGAATTATGGGTATCTTTTCACACCTTTCCAGAATCTAGATTAAATCCTATGAATTTACCATTTATGGCACCCATGTCATAGAAATGGATATGCTGCAACTCAAACCCATGTTGGTTTTCCTTGAGGAATCTTTCCCTATTAAGTACCTTGTTTTGCCTTTATCACCTCATAAATTAAGAAAAAATGTTTGCAATCCTATCAAAAATAAAATTTCTATGAGACTCTCTAATTGGAAAGTTAATTTTCTAATATCGTTGGACAAATTACTTTGATAACTTTTGTTAAAACACATCTCTAACTTGTCTCTCTATTACATTCCTTTCTCTTATCATGCTTCCAAACAAAGTGATGTAATTAGGAGGGGATTTCTTTGAGGAGAATCTGATACTTCTAAGCAATGATCACATGTTCAAATGGAACATCCTTTGCAAAACTTAATCAAAAGTTGGATGGGGTATCACTAACATTAAGAGTCATTCACACTACCCTTTTAAAAAAATTGTTACAACAATTTGTTATAATAAGGATACAATTTTTGCATAACCACATCATGAACCAATGATACAATAGATATAGCCCACGACAGTAAACATCTCATCTTAGTAGAAATATCTTATATGTCATCCAACATAGTATACATACTTACATAATCATGTTGTCTTTACTAACATAATCCATATCTAGAATTCCCGTTAAATGAAGTTGTTGGGTCCTAGGATGGGTGATTGGATGCTCTAGAGTGGGGGTGAATAGAGTTGAATGTACTTAAACAAAATTCATTAGACCTCCAAGTTATATCACAAGATAAGGTTGCTAAATAGGAAGTTTGAGTACAACTAAAACATACATAGCAAGCGAGAGAGAGATTGAACAAGAACCAAGTGACACGCTATGTAGATTGGTTCCATACTCCAAACTAGGAGTATGTCAGTCCACTACCTAGAGAGGTCAACCTATAAGATTTCTAAGTGCACTTATAAGAGTTACAACACATGACCCACCAAAGGACTTACCCATCCAATGCAAAGAGTCTTCAACCTTACCAACGATTTACCCATTGTGGAACGAGTCTTCGGCCTTCTCCAAGGACTTACCAACTCTTGCATAAGTATTCAACTTTCTAGGAATTACCCACTCTTCTTGGATCTTCAGCTTTTGACTTCACCTTCACTCGAAGAAACTTTCACCAAGGAATTACCCACTTGAGCAAGGAGTCTTCTTCCTTCACCAAGGGGTTACCCACTCTTGCTCCAAATCTTCAGCCTTGTTCTTCACCAAGGGACTCCTTCCCTTATTCTTCTTCACCTCTCTTAGCCAAGAGAGAGAATCTTCATCTTCATGGTTGAAATGAGAGATTGGAAGGTAATGGAAGTGAGATCCTCACTAGATATACATGGAGGACTAGCTCTCTCACAAATACCCTACTCACTCTAATGGACGATGCAAGTGATTAAGCTTAGAGAGAGAGGAGGAGGTTGTAGGATCACTCAACTATAGAATAGGGACCTTCATAGTGCTTGGCATGAATGCTCAACCTTGGAATGAAGCCCAAGAGGACTTATTTATAGTTGGGGATGCCTCTTAGCCTTTGGGAACACTTAAGAATGAAAACTAACTATTTTTGGCTTGCAACGAATATATTTTTGATTGTTGCAACTCCATGACGGATAGAAACAATTTTTTGCACTTTTCTGTAGAGTGATATTGATCGAGTTTCTATAAAGGTAACTCGACCAAATGCACTATGTGGCAAACCTAATTTGACCAATCGGTCAAGTTTGTCGTGGTGGAAACTCGACTGATAGATTAAATCAATTTTGTTCAAGTGTAGTGGTCAGTTGAGTTCTGTGTATAGGAAATTCGACTGAACCATGACATTCTCAAAATCCATCAAGGATCGGTCGAGATTGTAACTCGATCAATAAAGTACCTGTAATGAATTTTGGGAAATGCCATTAAAGTGCTTAAAAATTCAAATTAAGTGCTCTTGGTTTTTCTAAGCTTAATTACAAGTCATACAATTATTATAAGTGATTTACAACATGATTCTAATGGATCTACATCATATTCCAAAAACATGCACTTGTAATGAGTTTGACTTGTCTTTTCTTCAAGTTGAGATGCACAAGTTAGGGCATTTGGAGTGTGTCTATACCTAATATGAAATCACTCAAGTAGAAGCATTAGACATAAATAATTGGAATGGTTCATCATCATCAAAACAAGGGTTTAGTCAGTTTAGACCTTGAACATTGACTAAATTGACCTTGAGTCAACATTCTCCCCCTTTTTGAAGATGGCAAACCATTTCATAAATGTATTGAAAGCTTTTAAGTAACATCATACCTTTGGTGAAACCTAGGGGTTTCAATAGAATTGAATTCATATGCTCCCCCTCAATTGATGATCATGGAGTTCTCATACTCCCCCTCAATTGATGCTTTTTTGCCTTCTACCTATTACATAGACATACTTCTCCTCTTCATGTAAGACATGCCTTCTCCCTCTTTTGTCAAAAGAAGACATACCTTCTCCCCCTTTGTCATTTCAAAAAGTGGGGGTATGAAGAAATAAGAAACACCACTTGTTAAAAGAAAGGAGATTACAAAAGTTATAACAGAGAGTAGAAGAGCAAAACTAGGGGCTTGTCCAAGCATAGAAATAAAAGCAAGTTAAAACATGCACTTGAATAACCCATAATGCAAGATAAAATCTATAGAAAATAATGAATCACAATTTTGACCCTCAAGATGGTGGAATTCATCCAAAAATAATCATGGCTCATCACGAAGCGATGAATCTTGCTCAGAAGACCATTTTTGCATTAAAAACACTAGTCTTGCATCAAAATTTGAAACTGGAGAAAATTCTGCATAAAAATCTAAGGATGCCCTAATTTCTACATACAATGTATCTCTATATATCCTGGATCATAATGCTATGTAAGCGAATCAAGATAGTAGATATGTAATTCAAGGAACAAGCTTGAGCGAGTATGAAACAAGATACAAGCATAGTATATAGTAGAATACCACTAGATGAAAAGAACTAGAACTACATGTAGGTAGTCTATTAATAGATGTTATCACAAGTTAGGACTACTAGTAGGTTCTAGATCATAGACTAATATACAAGATAAATCAAGCTATGAGTATATGTAGAGATATATCGAAACAAAGAGTTAAGCAATTTCAAAAGCAAGTAAGGATATAACTCACTAACAAATATGCATCATTACCAAAGGATGATTACCACTAAGAACCTTAAGGTTGTATCAAAATAAGATATATATCTAGATAGATGTAGCAAGTTAGAGTAAAATGTAAGAAATTTAAGACACAACCAAGAGATCCAAAGAGATCATCATCAAAACCTGTAAAAAAACTCAAAACACGTAATTGCAAGATATAGGGATACCACCAGTGGAATACCAAATTATAGCAATCAGAAAGGTAGAGTTGCATGCAAGATAGGAAATTTAAAATGTGGCAATGTGCATATATAATGGTACCATGGGGGTACCAAAGAACAAGGCTATTGGTTGAGAAAATCTCGTTGAGAGGCAAATTCTCATTCCTTAAGCCAAATGTATATTCTGTGCACAGTGTTGTTGGTCGAGTTCTGTGTATTGACAACTCGATCGATTATA
Organism: Alisma plantago-aquatica; assembly: GCA_963693085.1. Taxonomy (NCBI): domain Eukaryota; kingdom Viridiplantae; phylum Streptophyta; class Magnoliopsida; order Alismatales; family Alismataceae; genus Alisma; species Alisma plantago-aquatica. The sequence continues at coordinate 1,077,387,584 of OY856412.1, read as the reverse complement.
GTTGTTGGCAACAACCCTTGGTGCTGGTTGGTTGAGTATCTATCACGATAGACTCGACTGATCAAGCTACTGACAAAAAGCACATATAAATATGAAAAATATATCTAGAGGCAAGATAAAAATATATACCATATCCAAATATGTATACGCAAGTTAGTAATGCACTATGAAAGAATTAGAAATAGTTTTAAAGCAAGAGTGTGAAGAGAAACACAAAATACCACTTTTGGCTCAAAAACCATATGTATAGTGCACACTAACTTGGCAAAATACACAATGATTGAATATTAGCAAGCATAACATTACGTTTGTGGTTACAATTGCTTTTCCACTTGTTGCCATTCCTTACTCATCTCACCTTTCTTATTTCATGTGGATTGAGAAGTCAATCCACAATTTAATAGCTCATTTTAATCCATTTGCAAGATACCTACAATAAGAAAGATGAAATGGTCCCCAATCATGTTTTAGGGTTCGAATGGGTTAGCTTAGCAACCCCAGTCCTATTGCTCTTGGGTGCTTTCCCCAAAGGAAAACAAGTAGAATAATGACCAAAATCATTGCAATAGTTGCATGTGCCCATAGCCTTGGAACTAGAGGATTCTCCATGGAATATTGGAGGTGCTTTACCTTTGTTATTCCTTTGTCTACTGTCATAACCTAAACCGTGTCTAACAATTTGTTTAGTAGTATGGTGTAGGATGTCATTTAGATTCCTTTTAACTACTAAGAATCTTTTTAAAGAAGATCTCAAACTATGATTATCATGCATAAGAGAAGTAATAGCAGAAGAAAAGGATTGATATTATCTCTAGCATGTAAAATATCATTTTCAAAGCAAAGAGATTTAATCATATAAGAATCTCTATCAATGTGAATAGCAGCAACACTATTCTCTCTACTAGTAGAACTAGAACAAGATTTAAGAGCATTGATTTTAGATAGCAAGGAAGCATTTTTATTTTCAAACATAGCAATCTTAAAACAATAAATCCTATTTTCAAATTCTAAACCTTGCAAAGTCAAAACTTTGTTCTTGTTTTTAGACTTAAGAACATCAATATCAAGCATGATAGAATCCACAATGTTACTATGCTCTAGCACTATGCATGAGAGGTTGGACTTCTAGAAATTTAATCTTGTCAAGAAAGCTAGTATTTTCAAGTTTAGGATAATATACTTGACTAAGACAAGCATTTTTATCATCAAGCAAGAAAGTATTAGCATGTTCAAGATCATCTATTTCTACATGCATATTATCAACAATTCTAGCAAGCCTTTTCTTTTTCCTTTTAGAAGACTTAAGAGAGGCATGAGTATCATTAATGATAGAAATTAAGGGTTCTCTATCTTAAGAGTTTGTATTTACCTCATTTGAGTCTTTTCTTGTAGATGCCATAAGAGCAAAATAGCATTTCCCTTCATCACTAGAGCTTGATCTAGATCCTCCACTTTATTCTTCACGAGCTTGAGTTGGAGTAGTCACTTGAGCTTTTGTGCCATTTCTCCTTCTTCTTGTATTTCTCTTCTCTTCTCTTGTGATAATGGGTCTTTTTGCCTTGTAGACAATCTATCTTGAAGTGACCCTTCTTTCTGCACTTGAGACACCATATGGAGGAGGAATTCTTGCCTTTATAGAGTCTACCCTTGGAGTACATGTCATCTTCTTCAACATGAGAGGATGGAGAGTCTTGACCCACAATAGCTTCAGTTTGGGCCTTGGTTTCATCCTTCTTCATTATCTTTAGCTCTTTCTCCTCTTATCTTTCAACTTTTTCTCTCTTGTCAAGTGTGACTTCATGGGCTTGTAAATTTCCATTGAGCTCTTCAATGGGATATCATCAAGAGACCATACTTCTTCAATGGAAGTCACTTTGGGTTCCCATCTATTGGGGAGAGTTCTAAGGATCTTAGAGTTGATTTGTCCTCTACTTATAGGATGACCTAGAATGGCAAGGCCATTTACAGTTCTGTTGAGTCTTGAGTACATGTTAGCTATCTTCTCCTCCTTTCCCATCTTGAAGTTCTCAAGTAGCCCTTTGAGCATGTATACTTTTCTTTCCTTCACTTGAGTTGTCCCCTCATAAATGATGCATACCTATCTCCATACCTCATAGGCTGTCTCACAAGAGGAAATCCTATTGAACTCGGTGGGGTTCATGGTGGCATAGAGGATGTTGATTTCTCTTACGTTCAAGGTCGATTTCTTCATGGTAGATTCATCCCATTCTTCTATCTTGGTCTCTAATAGCTTGTATGGATAGTCCATCATTTACCATAGCTCAAGACTTGATCCTTGGATTTAGAATTGTAGCCTTCTTTCCAATAGAGGAAATTCCTCCCATCAAAGATTGAAAGGTTGATCAAATATCTCCCTCCTTGGTAGTCACCTATTTTCTGGAAGTATGTGTTACAACCCCAATCTTTGGGTTCAATTGGTGAGAAATGTAATTTATCATATTAAAGATAATTGAACAAATATTGATATAATTTGTTTTGTATACATGGATTTTGTTTACAATAGCCTTGATGATTGTGTTGTGGGCTTTACTGGCTATTGGGCCCAATAACAAGGAAGAGACAAAAGAATCTCCATTATACATAATAAATGAAGAAAGAAATATGTAGAAACATCTAGAAGGAAAAAGAATATAATCCAAAGTTGGATTTCATGCCTCTTGGGTTCCTTGGGTTCCAAGGAGTCCAAATTTGCAAAGAAAATGCAATAAGGAAAGAAAAGATCACTTAAGTATTTCCTTGTTAAGAAAGAAATTGAAAACAACGGTAAAATGTGGAAAATAAGTGAAAAGAGGTGTAATTGAGTTATTCTTGGAGGAATTTCATATTCCAAGGATTCCTAATGATAAAAGGAATACCAATGAGGAAAATAAAAGAGAAATAAAGAGAAATCCTCAAAAGGAAATATTTTAATAAGAAATCAACATGATAATGAGAAATAATGCATTTAGATGCATCTAGAAGGATAGTGAGTATCTAATAAAAAGGATTTCGAAATCTTTGAGATTCTAGGGATCCAAGGAGTCCCAATAAAGAGGAAGAAAGAGAAAATACCTATAAAATAAAATAAGAGGATAATGGGATGCATTATTAATGTATTATGCGATATTGCTAAAAAGGGAGTAATTTCTATTAAAAGAAATAGAAATTCGTGCCTATGGATTAAAAAGCAAGGATAAAAAGATTAGGTGAGAGGAATTTCGAATTCCTATCTATCCAAGAAATAAGAATATCAAAGAGGTTATGAGGAGAGAGAAGGAATACTTCTCCTTGAAGGAATATGATTCCTATTTAGAAAGGGACACTTTGACTCGTGTTAAGCCAACTTATGGCTTCGTTGACCCTCCCCTATATAAGGGGTAAGATCCGGGATCGGGTCTAGAGGGAGTCCACGCAACTATATATCTCTTCTTCACCGAAACCCTAACCTTAAGGGTATAGTTTTAACCCTACATCCACGAGTGCCATGGTGTCGTCCTAATGAAGGCATGAAGTACCTTTGACGGCCTATGGACGATCGGACAACGTTTCGTTGCTCATGTATCTGCGCAAGACTACAGCAAGGCTGCATCTTGCAAGCCCAAGCACCACACCCTCGACCATCTGGGACTCCGGCCACAACATGGGTGGGTGCGGAGGAAGTCATCGAAGGCGAGGGGGTCCTCTGTGATGGCCGACGAGGGCAGGAAGAAGGAAGAGGAGCCACATCATTGGCTTCTAGGGCGTCCGCGGCTGGAAAACACGAGGAAGATGATGACAGGGCCAATTGGACAGAATTTCCCCTCCGCGGGCTGAAGACCCATCTCACTTATCAAGGGCAAAACGGTTAATCAACTACGTTTTCAAAACAACGCGCTTTGCATGGGAAACGGGCGACGTGGCGACTTCTGATTGGCTGAAGTAAGGTTTTATTGCAAAATTCATAACTAATTATTTGTAGCTCGGATTAGCACGCATAAAATATGAAAGTTGCTCAAAAAAATGAGCGGAATCTAATAAAAATATAATTGAAGCCTAATTCCTTGTGAAATTGGAAAAGTAATGGAAGATATCAACTTTAATGTATTAATGATTAAAGAACCCTATTTTGATATGATTAAAGCAATTAGTAGGGTTTAATTGATGATTAAGGTTGATATTAACCTGTTAATAATAAATAGATACATTAAGATCGAAAAAGATGAATTTTGCATGTAATTAATTTAATTTAGAGTTTCTTGTGCATGAATATACTTTAATGGGCCTTGAAACCCTAATGTTGGCAAATTCGACTCTTAATAGCTTTAATTATTCAAGGTAGTGGATAAAGATGAGATATAATGATTCTAATCTATTTCAAGCATTAAAGTTTCTAATTTGTGGATAAATAACCTTAATATAGAAAATTAGGGTTTTTGAATGAATCAAGGTAGAATTAATGATAAATAACGTTCATATGAGTATTAGAGCATAATGAACTACAAATTGATGATAAACGAGCATAATGACTTTGTCATGGATTAAAAAGGATAAAAATAGTAGCTTTGATGTAAAACAAGATTAATGAAATTAATTGATGATTAATGGTGCCTTTAAATCTGAGAATAGGGTTATATGTCGTTAAGATAATCTTAATGTTGAAGAATACATAAAATAATAAGGGTTTATGAGTAATGGTATAAAATTAGGGTTTGAAATAGTAAAAGATGAAGGAAAACCCTAATTGCAATAGAAACCCTAAAAGTGAATTAGAAACCCTAGGAAGCGAGCTAGGTTTAATGGATCTTGACGACATGAATAATAAAAAGGGAATTACGTGATTATTTCAGGATCTTGTTGAAAATGCTTGCTTGCTTGGATTCTTATTTGCATGGATATTTCTATTCAAATCGTCAGATCAGGTATGTGGTTACGCTTATGAATAACCGCTATAGTTTCGCGGTGATTCTCGAACGTTTTATCAGTTGCTTGAAAAATAATTGTTGGATGTCTATTTATTTCATGCAACTATAAAGTGACTATGATTATCACCATGAATATACGTATAACTGGCTAGATCCGGGTCCACTTCTGTTGCTTTGAAAATGCTAAAAAGGGGGTAATCCTAGAGAAAGGTCTAGGTTACCGTGAGTTAGAAACTGGGTTGCCTACATGTAGTGCCATGAGACTCTTTAGCATGCCATGAGTTAAGGAGTGGGCTACCTACGGGTAGTGCCATGTGACTCAACCCTAGAAACTGGTACACCTGTTAGGTGGATCATGAGGGGTTTAATGGGGATCTACCATAAGGAAGGTAGTATCCAAGTCCACTGCAGGGATAGTACAGAGGATAGGGTACTCATGGATCATGGAGTTATATTTAAAATGTAATCTTGGTTGTTAAATGATTAATTGAGTGTTTATGTTGTTAACATAATTGCATGATTATTGTTTCCCCCACATACCAACTTCTTGCAGACCGACGTTTTGTTTGTCGGCGTTTTAGGTACAAAGGAAAAGAACAAATAGTAAAGTGGAATATGCGGAGTTAAATGAGAATTAACGTGCATAGGAGGATTAGTTAGATTAGTATCTTCATGGATAGAAGTTTAGAAATCCCAGTTTTTAAAAGGTAAGAAAAGTTTTTATTTTTACCATATTTCAGTATAGTTGGTAGAATTTATTAATTGTTATTGATTATTTGTCGAACCTTTGATCCGGGTTATTGGATAACGACTCTGACTTTTGGTCTCCCTTAATTGGGGGTTACCGGGAGGCGGGGTCGTTATAGTATGCTTGGAGAAGACCCACTCTAATACCAATTGTTGGATCCTAGGATGGGTGATTGGATGTTGTAGAGGGGGGTGAATAGAGCTGAATGCACTTCAACAAAATTCACTAGACCTTCAAGTTATATTACAAGATAAGGTTTATAAATAGGAAGTCTGAGTGCAACCAAAACATACATAGAAAGGGAGAGAGAGATTGAACAAGAACCAAGTTACAAGCTATGTAGAGTGGTTCCATACTCCAAAATAGGAGTATGTCAGTCCACTACCTAGAGAGGTCAACCTCTAGGATTTTTAAGTGTGTATTCTTCTATATATTTACTTATAAGAGTTACAACACATGACTCACCAAAGGACATACTGATCCAATACAAATTGTATTCAATCTTACTACGGACTTACCCACTTTGCAACAAGTCTTCAGCCTTCTCAGAGGACTTATCCACTCTTACACAAATATTCAGCCTTTTAGGAATTACCCAGTCTTATTGGATCTTCAACCTTTGAGTTCTCCTTCACTCGGAGAAGCTTTCACCAAGGACTTACCCACTTGAGCAGGGAGTCTTCTGCCTTCACCAAGGGCTTACCCACTCTTGCTCCAAATCTTCAGCCTTTTTCTACACCAAGGGACTCCTTCCTTTGTTCTTCTTTACCTCTCTTAGCCTAGATAGAGAATCTTCATCTTCATAGTTGAAATGAGATATTAGGAGGTGGTGGAAGTGAGAGCCTCACAAGATATACATGTAGGACTAGCTCTCTTACAAATCTTCTACTCACTCTAATGGATGATACAAGTGATTAATCTTAAAGAGAGAGAGGAGGTTTTAGGGTCACTCAACTATAGAATAGGGACCTTCATAGTTCTTGGCTTGAATGCTCAACCTTGAAATGAAGCCCAAGGGGTCCTATTTATAGTTGGGGATGTCTCTTAGCTCTTAGGAACACTTAAGAATAAAAACTAGCCATTTTGTGGCTTGCAATGGCTATATTTTCGATTGTTTCAACTCCACAACGGCTAAAAACACTTTTCTATACTTTTTCGTACAATGCTATCAGTCGAGTTTTAATAAAGGTAACTTGACCAAATGCACTATGCGACAAAGCTAATTTGACCAATTCGTCAAGTTTGTCCTCATGGAAACTTGACCGATAGGTTAGATCATTTTTGTTCCAATGTAGTGGTCGGTCGAGTTCTGTGTATAGAAAACTCGAACGAACCATGACATTATCAAAATCCATCAAGGACTGATCGAGATAGTAGCTCCACCGATAAGGTGCATGCAATGAATTTTAGAAAATGTCATTAATGTGCTTAAAAATTAGATTCAAGTGCTCTTTATTTTTTTAAGCTTAATTACAAGTCATACAATCATTACAAGTGATTCACAATATGATTCTAATGGATTTACATCAAATTCCAAAAATGTGCACTTATATTGACTTTGACTTATCTTTTCTCCAAGTTGAGATGCACAAGTTAGGGCATTTGGAGTGTGTCTATATCTAATCTGAAATCACCCAAGTAGAAGCATTATACAAAAATAATTAGGATGGTTAGTCATCATCAAAATAAGGTTTTAGTCAGTTTAGACCTTCAACATTGACTAAATTGGCCTTGAGTCAATAGAAGCACTGTATGGGTTTTGATATGCAACTTAACATTTCTATCCTACATTATATCATACACATCATTGTCTATAAATATTCTTCGCTTACAATGTCCAACATAATTAATATTCTTCAGTGATGCCTTATATACAACCATTTTAGCAATGGTGATGTAAAATCCATTAATCCACAACTGTCAATGATTCCACACAATGCTAACATTGATTGGATCTAGGGTTCTACATACTTAGCAATAAAGGAAATCACTATCTTTGACATTGAAGTGCTAGAACATTGTTGGTAAGAAAATTTGGAAATTGAATAGCTCTTCTAAAAGTCTTATACTTGTCTAGCTCTTAGGAAATAACAAAATCTTGATCAGAATTCATTGTTATCCTAAGGGGTTTCAAGGTCCTAAACATCTCCCACTTTTCTTGGAAGCAATTGACAATATGCACTTATTTTTTACTAGTACTTTGTCTACTTTAATGGTGTTATTCATATATGTCTGACAATACTTCACTATATATTACTTCAATTATGCATTGAAATCTTTTTTTGTGGCACATCCCATGATACAAATATATTATAATAACTTGATGTATTGCATAGTGCATTGGTGTGAACGGACTAAAACATTCATTGATAATTCATTCCATTCTTTAAAGGAACTCTACTATCATATCTTTTATTTATACTAGTCTTGGATATATGTTATTTAGTTGATACAACCTTCGTCTACAATGACTCTGACATTGGCTGCTCCAGGATCTGTGTGACTGAAAATGCCATCTTTACCAACAAATTGACTTTTTTTCTTTGAATCCTTAGTAGATTTTTCAAAAGACAAAGGATATTGATAAAAACTTCTCCTATTGGTGGTGTTGATATCCTATATGTTTCTCTCTTTATCAATTGTTAGTTTCACCATCATGTGTGTTCTCTTAAGGGGTCCCCACCTCATTATAATAGCTACCAACTCAAGTTATCTTGCATGGTTAGAGCATCAATCTATAGGTTCATGGGCTGGTACCTCCTGTATTGTACACATCTACATTTTTTATCCTATGGAATTTTTCATGGTTTTGTTCATTTTCTTTTATCTTATTGAAATTATATTTATCCAAAAAAAGTAATCAAACTATATAACTTGTATCTAAATTATAGGTTTTATTTGGATCATTATATTTTTTCCCCCTTGTGTCTATGATTAAGATGTAACATAACTCTAAGTTCTTTATATTTTCAATTCATTTCTCAAACAATTATATATTTTTTGACCAGAAAACTTAAATACATGTTTCGTAAAATATTAATCAAAATATCATGTTGAAGGAGCAATGCATCCCTAGGGTAAACATATTCCCCTCTTATAGTGCAATTTGTCTCTGAATGGTATGTATTGGCCCCAGAGTAGGAAATGTGTCCCTGTCAAGGATGCATTCCCCTAAAAAGGAGAAATACATCTCCACAAGGGACATATTGTCCCCCACCATGAGAGATAAATTGTTGACCCAAAGGCTATATATTTGTTGGAGCAAAGGCTAGTTGTCATGCGGGGGCAATGCATCCCCAAGGGAAACACATTGATCAGTTATATATTTTGGTCAAAATTATCCCCTATTCCCACACCCTTTCCTCAGTTATTCAACACCTTTTTCTCCCCAAGTGCTTTGGAGTAGCTCTGACCTCTAGTGTGCTGTGAGAGGAGTTTCTAATTGATTCTGATGGTGATATTTATAGATTTCTTTTATCTAGTTTTTGTGGCCTCATCTTCTATTCGTCTAGTGAGTTGCTTCTCTTCTCTTTAGTCCGTCTAGTGTATTGTAAATCTTCTCTTCTCTTCTCTGGATTTTTGGATCTACAAGGAATTTTCTCCACTTTAGGATTTTCTTTTTAACTTCTTGTGTCATTGTTTGGTCTACTAAATTATATTTAGAACATCATTAACTCTATAAACATTATGTTAAAAATAAACTTATTTAGATTAAAAATATATGAAGTGATAATTTCCTTGCATCTAATTGTCTTTGGGATTGAATATTTTGTATTTAAGAATATAAACCCTATAGAAAAATGAATTCTACCATTGTTCTAGAATTTTAACTTGTAATAACCTTTTGTTATTAAAATGAATTAATTTCATTGTTAGAATAACTATTTTAGCTTACATTAAAGCACTTGAACAAATTTTTTTATATACATTGAACTATCTTTGTAATAGAATTTTTTATTAAGAGTACAAACCAATGTAATGAACTATATAATAATAATGATAAAATATTCTTGTGATTTATATTGCATTTTACCATAGCATATAGTTCACATGTAAACATTTTGAATCTACACTATGTTGGTTAGTTTCTCTGTGATGGGTCTTATATTGGTCGATCAGTTAGACCAACTAATATTAAACTAATGAATACTCCAATCGAGTTGAGGTCATACATCCACACAATAATCTCCATATATCCTCACACTTGATTACAAGTATATGATGTTTTTCTTGAATATATATTTTTAGGAAAGAATTTTCCCCAAGGGACTCCAAACCATCATGAAAGACTTATTGTTATGTATACTAGATTATGTCTCCTTTATTTCTTAGATATTTACCTTATTCTAGATAGTACTAGAGACCAATTTCACATATGATACCTTCTCCTTGTGGCTAACATTGGGATTTGCATCACCTTGTACTGGGTTTTTGCAACTATTGCACAATTTGGATGATGAGGTTTAGAGCATAGCTTCATGTTTAAAGTGATAGGCCATTTATCTTGTTGTATGTGTTTACATTTGATGTGGTGCTGGGAGAGGGTAGGAATTGGATGCCTAAGATCACTTGTTATAAATTGGGGGAGTGGCTACAAGGTGTCCCATTAGGGTTCATGTAAAAAATCCATTAAAATTAATTTACAAATTTAACATATTGTACATTTATATGACTTGATCGTGCTTATCAATAGGTAGTAGAAGTTTGTTCGAATAGTTGAGACTATATGATGATATGTACAATTTTTGATGTTGCCTTTTGACCAATTTTTCCCTTCAAAGGTGACATTAAGTTTGAGTTGTTTGATGTACTTGATTTATACGTGTTCTGACAAATGTCATATTGCACTTTTTATTACAAATTGATAAATGTAGTTGACTTTTTACATGGATGGGCTTATGTAGAGGCTTCCACCATATTGTTGAGATGTTCCTGAGATTTCATTGGCTCAAATGACTCTTGTTTACCATATGGTAGTAGGGTGGCACCTCATAGATAGAATGCTTGAATAGTTTGGATTTTTTCAAGTGTAACCTATTATTGCCTTTTCGTAGATTAGTAGGATATATGGGAGGAGTTGTGCTATTTAGGATTGAAAGCATTGTTATAGGAAAGAGGCTTAGCTTTAAAAATATAGATGTGAGCATCTAGTTTTCTAGCCACCATCAGAGACACTCTTTAGTACATAGGTGCACTTCAGTCAGTACCATCCAACATACATAGTGGGACATCTACATCATCCACAAATGACGTACTATGCAACTAGTTACAAGCAATAAGGTAAAGTGAATAAAAATATTAATTATTTTCATCTATTTAACTAATATATTTTATGTCATCTTTTATTATTTATTGTATATGTAATTTTGTTTACAAGTCTAGGCACAAGTGTACAATCAGGCGATTGTACATAATTTACTTACACAAATTAGGAATGATGTCTATAGCATTTTGGGTGCCTATTTTGAGAGTCTTACTGAGTATGCTCATCCATATCACCTACAATCATCCATCCAGCCCACTCATACCTCTATCGATGCTCCTAATTTTGATTCCACTCCTATTCCTTCTCATACTCCTACTTCTACTCATAAGCCTACTCCTTCAACACCATAGTTTCCCCTTTCACTCCCTAGTTAGTAGGCCATGGGTAGTCATGATAGTACATTGGAGCAAGTTGTACTTCTACTCTATACATCACCCAAGTCCAAAGACCCACTACTACAGACCAAACTTTTATTTCTCTATTCCATACACCACAACTCCATGTTAATTGTTGTATTATTGAGTTGCACAAAATGTACCACTTGTTTCTACTTATCCCCACCCTAAATTTTGAGCCACGTGTATTGTAGCACCCCATTTGAATTCATACCTAGTATATATAGACTGCTCACCCCACCTCCATCTTCGAATTTTGGCATGAACCTTATAAGCCTCTTGTTACATAGTTGACATCGATGATGCTTCTCTAGATAAGATCCCTACACAAGAAACAAAGATATAGAGATGTGGGTGAGGACGTGAACAAGGATGTGATGTTGCTTATTTTGTTTTTGTTCATTTTGTATTATTTTGTAGATCAACCTTTGTGAATATATTCATATAGATATCTATTTGTACTCATATTTATCTATATGTACATCATCTACTATTCATGGACTTAGATCATGATTGATGGCTATGTTCTTTATGCTATCTATTTTGTGAAATAAAATAAATGTTATAATAAGTAAATCACAAATTAAAAGACAAACAACATGATATTTTGATTTTTAGGTCTAAATTTAAGTATTCTAAATATTCTAGTGCAAGAATTGCTTATTGAAAATTGTTCTTTTTTCATACTTTTTTATTGACATAGGATGGACATCATCTTATCTTTTTTTAGAAGAATAATTGCAGAAGGTTAAATGCACTTAAAATGTCTAGTGTTCATATTTAATTCAAATTGGTAAATTATAGAAGCAAAAACTCTGAACGAGAGGGGTAAAATGTACAAATTGTCAAATCAATCGAGTTGCAAGTTAGCACAGCCGTATCACTAGGCACCATGGTTTTTAGTGGCAAGTAACTAATATTATGTTACATTTTATATATTTTCCTATACAAAGGGCATGTTTGATTTGTTGTAAATGACTGTATTGGATTATATTTGTTCGATTTTATAGCTAAAAACTTAAGTTTGAATTATTGTGGCCAGACATATAGAAAAAAACATGTATCAGATATAATTGAGAAAGCGTTGCATTTTGTCCTCGAGTTTGAAATTGTCACTCCAAGATCCCACTGGCGTCGTGCTTCTCTCGGCCTTTTCCTGCTTGCGCCGCATGTCTCTTCTGGTCCATTTCTTACTCCCGTCATCCACATTCCCAAACGTTTTCTTTCATTCTACAGAATTTCTAAGGCCTAGTTTGGCCGCCGTAATTCGGATTACCTGTATTTGATGGACGGCAGACACAGTAAACTAACATTAACGGTTGTCCATCGGTACTTGTTATTGACCGTTGTGTATATAATTTAATAGTGATCTGGTAATCACGAATAACGTCAGAAACGGCGGGCTTCGGAATTACCGATCCGTGCTCCCGTATCACCCGTCTTACACGCCCTTCCCCCATGCGGAGCTGGCCGCTTTCCCGGCCTGATATCAGCTCCTAACGGCGGAATACCAGATACTCTATGATTGCACACACAATTACCAGGATTTGCGAAGTGCTCATCCAAACTAGGCCTAAAACTCTCTTTTACAGATATGCATCAAGAGAATGTAAGATTGTAGCCAATCCAACCAGACGCAACAATCAAAATATCCCCCAACTGTACCCCATCCCCAATCCTTGTGCAATCTGTAAACGTCATCCGCGTTTGGTATGCGCAAAGTAAAAGTGAAACCGATTCGGGTTGGTCAGACTGATATGTTACACGTCCATGCACGTGCCAAGTTGATAGCCGTACGCGTCCCTAGCTTGTCAAATTTTGCCTTTAATTTCTTATATCCGAATAAAAAGCAAACTTTTTCTCATCATTTTTTTAAGATTCGTATGTGAACCCACATCTCCTGACTTAGCTTGATCTCTACTACTAATTGTCGACTGCACCACGACAAACACACGGAGACATGGACCGTGTGAACGCCGCCGTGCCCTCTTTTTATCATGATAATTAGCTGGCTTTTTTTGCATCTCATTATCCAGCCCTCGTCTTCGCTCTATCTGGTCCCCGTTAATTGCATGTGCATGATCTGCTGTTGGATTGTAGCACGGTAGCTTGATAAACTAGTAGCGAACGCAGCGACCAATGAGGTTGACGCGGGCGAGTGGGCATGTACTGTTTGGTCGATTGTGTACCTCTCTACCTTCTTTGGCACTTGAACATCAATGGCAGCCCATCCATTCAAGCGATGAGAAAGGGTCATGGACAAAGGACTGAAAAAGAAATGAAACATGGAGGGTGTTGATGGTTACGACCTATGAGGAAGACAGACGGCATGATCAAAATGTATGTCTCATCTACCACTTGACTAGTGGCTCAGCACGAGACCAAAGAGATCATCGTAGCATGATCTCTCTCTCTCCTGATCAGTATGCACTGAGATGACCTGTCCAGACACTAACATAAACCCCATTCTATACTATGCCCGTATGCAGTATTCCCGGAAGAGGTTTGCTATGTATATCAATTTTGAAAATCAAAACGGAACCCCAAGCATTCTCCATCACAAGTTAGAAGATATAACAAATACATTATTTTATTTGTTATACCTTCCGACATGTGAAAGAAATGGTTGAAGTTTTGTTTTGGGTCTCAAAATGGTGTCTACCTGACATATTTCTTCCTGGAATTGTCTATAAATGATAATTGGACACTAAAAAAGCTGCACAAAAAAGCTGCACGGATGTGCATTGTATACACACTGGGATTAAGAGATAAAGATTTCTCCCCCTGTCCAGACACTAACATAAACCCCTTTCTATACTATGCCCATATGCAGTATTCCCGGAAGAGGTTTGCTATGTATATCCATTTTGAAAATCAAAACGGAACCCCAAGCATTCTCCGTCACAAGTTAGAAGGTATAACAAATACATTATTTTATTTGTTATACCTTCTAACATGTGGCAGAAATGGTTGAAGTTTTGTTTTGGGTCTCAAAATGGTGTCTACCTAGCATATTTCTTCCCAGAATTGTCTATAAATGATAATTGGAGACTAAAAAAGCTACATGAATGTGCATTGTATACACACTAGGATTAAGAGATAATGATTTCTCCCCCCTCTTCCATGCCCGTGGTGGAGGCCGAACGCCCGGGAGGGTGGTAAATCAAGACGGCAACTGGGATTCGAACCCGGGTCCCTTCATGAGGAGACACCGTACTTGACCACTTGAGTCACTCCTTGTCGGCACTTCAAGTGTACTTATACATCAACAAATTTCGAGAAATGCAATGTGTAACTGACATGATTGTATGTATTTCTAATTTCGTAATCCTCTAACACGTGGAGCAAGAAGAAAACTGACTTTACCACCATAACAATACGTCTGACATCAAATATGTATCTTTGTAACGAAAATAATAGCACCATCATGAAAAAGATCTTGCATATATTCATAAACCACACACAATGTTGGTTGCAAGGGTGTGCAAGGGTGTGGTGTTGGGTGTGATAAGACCACCGTGTCTAAGGTTCCCACTCAGCGCTTTATAAGTCTTGTGTCTAAGCGGGAACACTAAGTTGATTAATGTCTCCACTGAAATCTGAGTAGTCAAAGGTTCCAATCTTTGTGTCCAAATATGACAAGTGGATGTATATAATCCTGAAAATTTAAAGACCTGTGGTTAAATCAAGAGAAATGATCATTTTTGTATACCATCGCATAGGTAAGTATCTAATACTCTACCCTATATTTACAAACATTCAATTTCTCTAGAACACATGTAATGGTGGTATTTTGTTAACTTATAGAATCAATTTTCTTTTTTTTGCAGAATAGAATTGATGATCAAACATCATTGCTTGTAAAAATTGAAAACAAATTACTTTAATAGATATATTTTGTATTTTTTACCTTGTCTTTATAATGTTCAACCTGTGATGGGCTCTAGATTGTATTGCATTTTTTATAGGTGTTAATGTCTACAAGGAGGAAAGAATGAGGATAATGGGCATAGTCGGGATCTTGAGGGTGGATGTGAAATGGGCAGAGGAAGAAGAACATCTTATCAATAATATCTTATTGTTCTCTTCTAGGAAGGTGGAAAGAAGGGAGGATTACATGCATGTCTTCTATTAGGTTATTGGGGAAAGATATAGTATAGTGGGTTGACCCATGATGGGATCCACCATTACTATTGAGGAGTATAACACTTGCATCTCAATTTTAAACATCAAACACATGCATAGGAAAAGGGTGCATCTTTATTCACAAAGTATGAACTACCAAACAAGACTCACAACAATTAAATACGAAAATTGATTATTACAATAAAAAATCAAATCATCACTCATGGACATAACATAAAGAAACTAAAAAAACTATATATAATGGTCCAGTCATAGAAGAAAACATGGCCATCTCAGGATATCTCTTGTTGTTCAAATGAACTACGACAGACTCCTCCTTAAAGTCTTCCACTGAATTCTCAACACCTATTTGGTTTGGGAACAATACTCATTCATGTGAAGAAAAATAGAAAGTATGTGGCAATCTTTAGAGCGTTCTTTTCATATGTAGCTAAGAGCCAAAGAGAAATGGTCCCTACATGAGGAGGCATGAAAGGGATAATAAGTAAAAGTATAAGAAAGTAATCACTAGAGAAGATGAAGCGTTGTGAAAGAGATATCAACCATAAAGTGGGTTTGTACCTTAAATATATAGTTGACGATACTAAGTAAAAACAAGTACATGCATGCATATCATAATGAAGAATGGGACCTCTAAAAGTAGGCCTGAAACACTATCTCGTTCTAAGCCAAGGAAGGATATTAGGACACCTCAATCCCCCGTATATATAAAATTTAGTGAGTGCATTTGGATCTAGGTGAGAGAATCGTCACTTAAATATATACCATTGTGCATAAATGACTACTTCTAGATGATACTAGTCAATATGTCCAACATGAATGAATAGGACATTATAGATAAGTGTAGATCCCAATTAGTTGCAAGTGTAATGGGATGAGATCTTTCAAAAATGATAGTTGGGGTCAAAAGACCCACAATAAGTGGCTCATATATTTTAGTTTCAAAAGAGAGAAAACATTAGATATATTAAAGTATTTGTTGGATCTGTGGGCTCTAGAGAGGGGTGAATATAGCTAAAAGCACTTATAAAAACATGACCTTCAAGATATTTGCTAAAAGATATTACAATATTAAAGAGCAAGGAAGAGAGAGATTGAATAAATACCAAAAGAAGGCTAAGATGTATAGTGGCTCCAACCTCCAAAATAGGAGATGTACATCCACTATCTAGATGGTCAATATCTAAGATTTTCAACCATGTCACACTTCTCATATTCCATTATAAGAGTTACAACATATAGACCACCCATTTCAACCATAAGGGCTAAAGTAACATTCCTTTTAGAGTCAAGGAGCCAATAACCATTACAAAGGACTTACCTCATTCTTCAAAGAAGTCCACCTCATTCTTCAAGGAGATGAATTTCAAGTCACCAATTTGCTAGAGAGAGGTTGGGAAGAGGAGTAGAGAGCTTCACAAGATGTACATTTGAGCAGCTCTCTTACAAGGATCCTAACTCAAGCAATTGAATGTAGATTAGTAGATTAGCTTGAGGGAGATTAATGACTCTTGGAGGAAAAATCACTTAACTATATCAAGGAAGCATAGAAGGAAAACTTAGAATGAATTCCAAGGGCCCCTTTTTATATTTTAGGTTGCCTACTAGCCAATAAAGACACTTAGGATCGGATTCTAGCCATTTTGGGTGTTCCAACATTGATATTTTTTAGTTTTGAAACACTCCAACAGCTAGAAACACTTTTTTTTTCAATTTACTGTGTAGTGTTGTCAATTGCGTTACCTTTTGGGAAACTTGGCCTACATCACTATATGACAAAATAATTTGAAGTTTTCGGTCGAATCTATCTAGGATGTAACTCGACCTATGGATTTAATTTATTTTGCTAGTATTTGTAGTCGATCGAGTTGCCACCAAGACAAACCCGACTGACCCTGGGAACTGCCAAGAGCCAAATTGGTTGTTGGTTGAGTTGTCACTAGGAAAAACTCGGCTGAAAAAACATCCCGTAATCACTTTTGACAAATGCCCAAAAAGTGCTTAAATGTATGAATCAAGTGCACTAATTTTCTAAAAGGTTGGTAACAAGTCATACATTCAACACAAATGATTTACATCATGATTCTAATAGGTTTACTATTTATTCTTAACAACTTGCATATTTCATGTAACTAATACCTAAAATTGATCTCAAATAGACATACTAGATACACATGAATGGAATGGTTAGGTCATCATCAAAAATTGGACAATGTATAACTGTTAAGTCAACATTCTCCCCCTTTTTGAATATGACAAACCATTCCTTAGCATATTGATAAGGACTTAAATTTGAAACATTTTTACCTTTCATATGTAGGGACATACATGAATGTTGATTGGAATTCTCCCACTAAATATATGATTACCTTCACCTATAAGGTTAGTTCCTTCAAAAACACAACCACCACACACACACACACACACACACACACACACACAGATATATATATATATATATATATATATATATATATGAGTTACTTTTTAATACCCGTGTGGGTAACTTAGTATTACTACCCGTCCGGTAAAAACACGGTGGCATGTTAGTAAATAGATGCAGCGACTCCGCCGATCAGTTATTCCCGTCTTCAGTTTCTTCCGTCCCGACTCAGCGACTCCGCCGTTCAGTTGTTCTCGCGCACCGTCCCTCGTCGCGCACCGTCCCTCGTCGCGCCGTCCCCGCCGAAAGCAAAACCCCAAATCGTAGCTCCGTCCCCGCCGAAGCAAAATCCCAGATCGTCGCCGACAGTTACCTCTTCCAATATGACGAGAACAAAGCAAGCGTCAAGGAAGACCTCGACAGGGCCGCCGTGGCTAAGGCGTCCACGATCAGTGATTGAAGAAGATGATGAAATCGAAATGCAGCCTCAACAGGTCGAGCAGAAGATGGCCAAAGAACCAGAAAAAGCGGATAAATCACCATCGCCGGCGGAAAGGGAAATACTCGACCACACTACTCCGACAACCCTGAAAGAGGATAAGAAAGAGGCTACCAAGGACGCAGAAGCGGAAAAAGAGGGGAAAGAAGAAGCTGCGGGAATGAAGAAGGGGCTTGCTGCTGAGACTCCTCAGACAACTAAGACACAGGATAAAGGCAAAAAAATAGGGGTTACAGCTCCCCCATGGATCAAACCTCCATCAAAAAGTGCAAAGCGCAGTAATGTTGCTACTGCTCATCATGGAGTCAACATAGCAGCTGATAAGAAAGAATGTACGCGCAGCAAAGCGGGAGAATTTGAACAACAAGGTAATGCTCGAGTAACTATTACATACTGCTTCTTGAGTAACCGACAGTAATGCTTGAGTAACCGATATTAATGCTTGAGTAACCGATGTTAATGCTTGAGTAACCGATATTAATGCTTGAGTAACTGAAATTAATGCTTGAGTAACTATTACAGAATGCTTGAATAACATACATTAATGTTGAGTAACCGTGTTTAATGCTTGAGTAACTATTACAGATTGTTTGACTAACCGATAATAATGTGTGAGTAACCGAGATTTATGCTCAAGTAACTATCACATAATGCTTGAGTAACCAAGAGTAATGATTGAGTAACCAAGAGTAATGCTTGAGTAACTGAAATTAATGCTTCAGTAACTATCACATATTTCTTGAGTAACCGATAGTGGTGTTTGAGTAATCAAGATTTATGCTCGAGTAACTATCACATAATGAATGAGTAACTGAATGTAATGCTTGAGTAACCAAGATTAATGCTTGAGCAACTGAAATTTATGATTGAGTAACTATTACATTATGCTTGAGTAACCGAGAGTAATACTTGAGTAACTGAGAGTAATGCTTGAGTAACTAAAATTAATGCTCGAGTAACTATCATATATTGCTTGAATAACCGATAGTAGTGTTTGAGTAATCAAGATTTATACTCGAGTAACTATCACATAATGCTTGAGTAACTGATATTAATGCTCGAGTAACCAAGATTAATGCTTGAGCAACTGAAATTTATGATTGAGTAACTATTACATTATGCTTGAGTAACTAAGAGTAATGCTTGAGTAACTGAAATTTATGCTTGAGTAACTATCACATATTGCTTGAGTGACCGATAGTAATGTTTGAGTAACCGATAATAAGCGATAAAACAAAATTGTTAAGCTAACTACTACATTCTTGGAATAACTTTATTTGTATGCAGGAGAAGAAAGCAAAGGGGATGAGGAGAGTACAACTGCAAGTCAGAAACATAAAGAGACGGAAAAGGCTAAAGAGAAAGGTAAGATTGTATGGATTTGTAATAGTTTTAATTTTCAGTTACTTACAGTTTATTAAATAGCTTTTACAAAATAAACAATGAGCTCTAACGATAAGTTTTGATATGTTTGCAGTGGGAGTAAATAGACTGTACCACAGGTGCTCCTTAAAGAGCTACAACAATACCAGCAAGAGCATGGTTTATACAAAGGAACAACTTATGATGCTGAGCTCAACAGCCTTTGCAACCCTCATAAATATGCCAAATCTTGCGGTTGACATAGGCTTGTTAGAGGATTTAATTGATAGATATGTCGATGAAGACATATTTCTGCTGGCCGAGGGAGAGGAAAGAAGGATGACAGTAGATGACGTGGGGATAATTCTAGGTATCCCCAGCAAAGGTATAGATATAACACAAAGAAAAGATTCTGCCATAGTAAAGTCGATATGGCAAGAGTTTGTGAAGGAGACTTGTAAATATAGAAATGAAGGTGAGACATCAAAGAAATTGAGAGAAAAAGATGTCCTGCATAAGGACAACTTAACAAAACTTTGGCAAGAATATGCCAAGACCAACAATCCAGCAGACAATACAAATATGTGTCGTGCGTGGATGTTGCACCTGCTGGCAACATTCCTAATCCCAGACACTAGCTATTGCGCACCAATCTACATTATCCACTACCTAGATAATGTAACTGCCACTGGGCAGATGAATTGGGCAAAGCTGGTGCATGGGAGTATCTTCAAGAATATGAAGATGCTAAAGGAGAATGTCCAGCTAAGAAGGAAAGGAGAGAAAGGGGCTAAGAATACCCTGTACACAACAGGCTGTGTCATGTGCCTATGCGTAAGTGAATAAAATCATATTCAACTACATTGATACAATATTGACTATGGGGTTGCAGTAACATATGCATTATATTTTCTATATATTACATGCAGGTTTGGGCATATGAGATGACAAAGATGGCAAAGCCAACATTCCTTGACTCCAAACCAAGGATAAAGAAGTGGGCTGCGCCGGTCGAGAAATTGATGGAATTAGCGAAAGTGGAGCCTAAGGATGTAAGATTATCTAATCTTTGTTACAAAATCTAATATACAACACTGCGAGTAACTCAAAATAGCCTGCGAGTAACTCAAAATAGCCTGCGAGTAACTCAAAAAACACTGCGAGTAACTCAAAAAACACTGCGAGTAACTCAAAAAACACTGCGAGTAACTCAAAATAGCCTGTGAGTAACTGAACAACCCTCTGCGAGTAACTCAAAATAGCCTGCAGTAACACATAATTTTTTTTATATGTTGGACAACCCTCTGCAGTAACACATTATTTTTTTTTATATGTTGGACAACCCTCTGCGAGTAACTGAACAACCCTATGCGAGTAACTCAAAATAACATGCAGTAACTGAACAACCCTCTGCGAGTAACACATTATTTTTTTTATATGTTGGACAGGTATGTCAAATGATAGTGGTAGACCAGGGAGATGATTGGCATGCTGCAAAATCATCGAATGACATCCCAGAAAAAAGTACGCCAACAACCACTGAGGCACCAGCAAAACCAATCATCAAAGAGGGAGACACTATTGACACCTCCACCCTGGAGATAAGAATCAAAATGTTGGAGGAGGAGCTCAAAATACATAAGGAGCTCTGCACAAGAATAAGTGTTGATAAATTTACAGAACTGCAATTGGAGAATAAAAGGCTAGAAGAAAGAATAGCCAAGTTAGAAGAAGAAAACAAAAACCTAAAAAGAAAGTGGGAAGATGAGGGTAATAAATCACAGTCACCTGGAAGTGGATTCCAGGAATTTTCCGAGGGTTTTGTCTCGGTGAATGTAGATGAACAGAAAGACTCACCGACAAAGGATGTCGCCCAACCGACAAAACGAAGAAGGCTAACCCTCAGAAGAAAATATGTAGAATCAGAAGATCATAGTGAGGACGGTAAAAATGTTGATGAATATGAGAACAAAGAAACAAAAGACAACAGTTCTGCAGAAGATGCAGACCAAAAGAAACAAGAAGAAGAGGAGAAAAAAGAAACAAAGGACAACAGTTCTGAAGAACCAAAATCTGCGGAAGAGGCAGAACAAAAGAAACAAAAAGAAGGGAGCCAACAGCCGGAGAAGATAGCAGAAGAAGAAGGGCAGAAGAAGCCCAGAAGAAGATTGAAGAAGAAGACGATGGAAGAGCCAAAGATAGGAAGCATAGAGAAAAATGTGAAGAAAAGAAGGGAGGAAAAGGTAATTTTCATCTCCTTTCAAGTATATCATAACTGCAAGTAATGCTTGAGTAACTGAACCTAAAGCTTGAGTAACTGAACCTAATGCTTGAGTAACTGCAAGTAAGGCTTGAGCAACTGCACGTAAGGCTTGAGTAACTGAATATAATGCTTGAGTAACTGCACATAATGAATGAGTAACTGAATGTAATGCTTGAGTAACTGAACATAATGAATGAGTAACCGAGAGTAATACTTGAGTAACTGACAGAAATGCTTAAATAACTTGGGAAAAATGAAGATTGATTCTAACATGGTTTTCTCTATTGTTGTTGACAGCACAAGATGTCAAAATTCATAGGTTTTGAACATTTCAAAACAAAAGAAGCCAAAGAAATTGTCCATCACTTCATGGACAACATAGAAAAAATGTAATGGAATTGGTTATTGTCAAATGTAAAATGATAACACATTAATTTTTCTATATCCAACTCGCATGTATAACATCTATAAAAATAATTTGCAGGTTAAAACGAGAATGGAAATTCAGTGAAGACACTTGGTGCACGGGGAAGGACCTCGCCGCCCTCCTGTACAAGGATCAAATGACACATTCACCTGTAAGAAACAAGAATGTAGTTTAACTCTTTAAAATAGATAATTTGGATTGCTAAACTGATAAAGCTTTTGGTTTTATTCAGGTTCTCGACTGCTTTGTACAGATGCTCAAGGAGAGCACAAGCAAGCGGAGGAAGAAGGGATTGACGTGGCACTGCATGAGCACTTATGCTCCGGTAAGACAAATAAACTTTGTATACAAATTTACATGAAATTACAATATAGAAACACAAACGGAAACTTATATATGTGGTTTTTAAACTCTACATTTGCAGCAAAAGCTATCATTTAATATTGAGGACATCACCTTGGAACAGATAGACATGCTATCTCCACTATTCAACGTTCCAATGAAAGATTGGGACGCAATGGACTCGGTGTTCACAATACTAAACAACGACAACCACTGGCACTTGTACGAAGCAAGTTTCAGGGATGGTGCACACCGGTCCTATAATTCAATGAGTTGGAGTAGCAACTCAAGAAAGGAATTCAATAGATGGGTAAGTGATCTATAAAAATTAAGTCCATTATAAGTGGATTGAAAGGATTACTGATCTTTAATTGATGATGAATAAATGTCTTGTTTTTTTAATGCAGGTGGGTATAGTGCACGACTTCTTTAGGGGTGCACCTGAAAAGGGAAGCCAATTGTCACAGTGGAAAAGGGATTACCCGATCTGCCCACAGCAGGAAGAAGACTCACTTGACTGTGGGATCTTTGTCATGAAGTACTTAGAGTGCCTAGTAAATTGTAAACCTATGGACTTCACCTGCAAAGACATACCATCAATAAGGGCTGATATTTTTCAACGAATGATGGCAAGGGGGCAGCTGCAGCCTCCAATAGACGATGAAAAAGCTGAAATCGAAGAGATGAAAGAAGGTATATCCACTGATAACAATGGAGGAGAAGCTGAAGCTGATAAACAACCAGAAACAAAAAAGAATGAAGAAACAACAAGTGTATAGCTGCTTTTGTATAAGCTGTTGTTCAGTTACTCATTGTTGTATAAGCTGTGTATATCTGAATGTACAACTGCTATTGAATGTACAACTGTTAAAAGTCTGAATTTACAACTGATCTTAATGTACATTTGATCTTGCTGTACATGTCATCTTGAACATATATTGATTTTGCACTTATATTTTGGCTAAATGTTCTTGAAAGCTTTAGATAACTTTATGCTTAGAATGCTTATGTACATCTTGAAACTACTACGAGTAACTGAGCTAAAAGTAACATAATGCTTGAATAATGCTTGAACACCCGAAAGTAATGATTGAGTAACTTAACAAACTATTCGAGTAACTGAAAAAGGACTGCTTGAACACTACCAGTAATTGAAAAAATGCTGCGAGTAACTGAAAAAGGACTACGAGTAACTGAAAAGGGACTGTGAGTAACTCAAATAGCCTGCGAGTAACTGTCACAGCCGCTCCGAGTAACTGGAAAAAACACTGCGAGTAACTCAAAATAGCCTGCGAGTAACTGAACAACCCTCTGCGAGTAACTGAACAACGCTGTGAGTAACTGAACAACCCTCTGTGAGTAACTGAACAAACACTGCAAGTAACTGAACAACCTTCTACGAGTAACTGGAAAAACATTGCGAGTAACTGTCACAACCACTCCGAGTAACTGAAGAAAGCTCACGTGTAACTGAACAACGCTGCGAGTAACTGAAGAAAGCTCGTGAGTAACTGAAGAAAGCTCGCGAGTAACTGGAAAAACGCTGTGAGTAACTGAAAAACGCTGCGAGTAACTGAAGAAAAACTCGCGAGCAACTGAATAAAGCTCGCGAGTAACTGAACAACCCTGCGAGTAACTGAAGAAAGCCCGCGAGTAACTGGAAAAACGCTGCGAGTAATAGAATAAAGCTCTGCGAGTAACTGAACAAGGCTCGCGAGTAACTGAACAAAGCTCGCGAGTAACTGGAAAAATGCTGCGAGTAACTGAATAACCCTGCGAGTAACTGAACAAAGCTCGTGAGTAACTGAACAAAGCTCGCGAGTAACTGGAAAAAGGACTACGAGTAAATGAACCAACACTGCGAGTAACTGAACCAACGCTGCGAGTAACTGAACCAACACTGCGAGTAACTGAACCAACACTGCGAGTAACTGTATCAATACTGTGAGTAACTCAAATAGCCTGCTAGTAAATGAACAAGAGCTGCGAGTAACTGAACCAACACTGCGAGTAACTGAACAAACACTGCGAGTAACTGAAACAACACTGCGAGTAACTGAACAAAAACATGTGAGTAACTGAATCCTATGCGACAGCTATAGAATAACTAGACAACCATACGAGTAACTGAATCCTATGCGAGTAACTAGGCAACCATGTGAGTTACATAAGATCACGGAGAGCACAAGCAAGATTACAACATTCAAGATTACACCATTCAAAACACTACATCTAAACATTCAAGATTACAACATTCAAAGCATAAAAAGTTATATATTATACAACCAGATCGAATATAAAGAAGGTCCAACAACTGAACTTAAAATACAGAAAAATACAGCCAGATCGGCTGTAAAGAAGGTCCATTAACTGAACATAAAAATCAAATAGCTACTTGTGAAAGGAACGCTGGACAGACGAAGAAGCAGTGTCTTCTGCAAACTGAATGGGATTTGCAGCTGATCCCGGTTCTGCTTGGTATATGTCCCTAACGAAGAGCTGATCTGCAGAGTCCTCCGATCCAGAGTATACTTCATCGCCAGGCATTCTGAAGAGAGGGATAAGCTCAGTTGGTTTTTCTAAGAACTGATCTGTGATCCATGCTGTGATGGTCTGGTGATCAGTTGGCTTGAGGTAGATGATCCAACCTTTGCGAAGACTGAGCTGTGCGATCATCCTTTTCCATCCCTTAGCAGTTGAAAGTGACCCGTTTTTATTCTGCATAAGGGTTATCTGGAAAGACTGGTTTCCGATTAGGAAGGTGGTTTTTCCTGGTTTGATCTGAAAATGGAGATGGTTCCATTCTATAGGAAGTAGAATGGATTCCACTGTCTTGTCATCGAGGGTGTAGTTGATTGGCTGGATGAATGGCTCCATGGTAGGCTGTGAAGAAATGTTAAAGGGGATCTGAGGAGATGGTCAAAGGGGGTGCTACTGAAAAATTGTACCTTATGAATAAATGTAAAAGGGGATCTGAAGAAATGTAAAATTGTACCTTATGTAAACCGTAACAGTCACAGATGAAGAAGTGGACCTCGAGGGTGTCGTTGAGGATGGAGATGATGTAGATCTGAAAGCCCCCCGCTGTGTTTGAAACTGTAGCAGTAGTGGATAAGATGGAAGGAGAAGGTGCCGTTGAGGATGGAGATGCTGCAGATCTGAAAGCCCCCCGCTGTGTTTGAAACTGTAGAAGTTGCTGATGAAGAAGAGATGGAAGGAGATGGTGTCGTGGAGGATGGAGATGTTGCAGATCTGAAACTGTAGCAGTTGCTGATGAAGAAGAGATGGAAGGATAGAGTGCCGTGTAGGATGGAGATGTTGCAGATCTAAAAGCCCCCCGCTGTATTGTTGGTGCTGCAATTATTGACAGCAGTGAGAGTAATGGTCTGTG
Organism: Alisma plantago-aquatica; assembly: GCA_963693085.1. Taxonomy (NCBI): domain Eukaryota; kingdom Viridiplantae; phylum Streptophyta; class Magnoliopsida; order Alismatales; family Alismataceae; genus Alisma; species Alisma plantago-aquatica. The sequence continues at coordinate 1,077,361,461 of OY856412.1, read as the reverse complement.
TTGTTGGTGCTGCAATTATTGACAGCAGTGAGAGTAATGGTCTGTGTTGTTGGTGCTGCAATTATTGACAGCAGTGCTCTTTACTGTTGGGTTGCAAAGATGCCAGCATACTCTGGGTTATTCTGACGACACATCACTGCAATTATTTATAGCTCTGTGCTCTCTCTTCTAGAGTTACTTTTTGTACAACAGACTCCCGTACTCATTTTTCTCCTACTATTACTGAACAACCCCTGCGAGTAACTGGAGAACCCCTGCGAGTAACTGAAAAAAGCACAGGAGTAACTGAAAAACCTTGCGAGTAACTGGAAAAGCACGGGAGTAACTGAAAAACCCTGCGAGTAACTGAAAAAAGCACGGGAGTAACTGGAAAAGGCACGGGAGTAACTGGAAAAGGCACGGGAGTAATTGGAAAAGGCACGGGAGTAACTGGAAAAGGCACGCGAGTAACTGGAAAAGGCACGGGAGTAACTGAAAAACCCTACGAGTAACTGAAAAACCCTGCGAGTAACTAGAAAAGGCACGGGAGTAACTAGAAAAGGCACGGGAGTAACTGAAAAACCCTGCGAGTAACTAGAAAAGGCACGGGAGTAACTGGAAAAGGCACGGGAGTAACTGAAAAACCCTGCGAGTAACTGAAAAAGCACGGGAGTAACTGAAAAACCACTGCGAGTAACTGAAAAAAACACGGGAATAACTGGAAAACCACTGCGAGTAACTGAAAAAACACTGTGAGTAACTGGAAAACCCTGCGAGTAACTGGAAAACCACTTCGAGTAACTGGAAAAACTATGCGAGTAACTGAAAAAAGCATGCGAGTAACTGAAAAAAGCATGCGAGTAACTGTGAAACACTACGAATAACTATGAAAACAATGCGAGTAACTGAACGAGCACTACGAGTAACTGAAAAAGCACGGGAGTAACTGTGAGCAGATTGAGTAACTGTGAAAAAATAGCCTGTGAGTAACTGGAAAAACACTGCGAGTAACTGGGACAACCCTGCGAGTAACTCTAACAGCAATAAGAGTAAATGACAACCCACTGCGAGTAACTATGACAGCAATAAGAGTAACTGTGACAACAGTAATAGTATCCATTGTACACAAAGACAAACACATAATATTCAAAAAGAATAACAATTGATCAGAAAACATTCTTTATAACATATTCAAAGTATACATACAATTGCTGGAGCACAAGGTAACACAAAGATAGATTACAAACACAAGTGAAGTACTTAGAAAGTTACAAACTCACTTTCATAAAACTACACAAAAAGAACAACCCCATTACAAATTTGAACATGCCTCACAAACACACTACAAACTCCAATAAAAAAGATAGAACCACATATACATCAATAGCAACAGCAAGATCACCAGAACACGAGCAGTATACATAGTAGCAGCAAATCCCAATCATATAATGCACTACTTCTTAGGACAATTCCTACTGTCATGGTTAACACCAAACTCTAAACAATTCTTGCACTGCCTTTCTCTTTTAGACTGTGTAATCTCAACTCCAGATTTAAACCTCACATCTGTGGATTTGGGTCTCCCCTTAGTTTTACAAACATTGGGGATATTAACCTTGACAGCTGAAGAAGAAGCTGTATTTGAAGCAGTTACACCAGCACCTGCATCTGCACAACTATCATAGACATCCAAATCTAACAGCTCCTTTTGCAATGCAAGCAGTTTTTCATGGCAAATATCTACAGCGTTGTTCCTACACGCTATGTTCACAATAGAATTGCAGACAGAGACAAGCTTAAGAGTCCTCCCAGTGGATAGATGACTAACTGCAGCTTTGCCAAATATCAAAGGATGTTCTCTGTAGCCTTTGGTCCACCTCTTATATATGTATGGCTCGGGAAGAGTGCAAAAGTCACGACTCTTCAAATAGGACAGGATGTGCCTGCAAGGTATACCTTTGAATTCCAACATGTAACAATTGCAATAAACAATCTCACTCGATGGATTCTTCTTCAAAATGCGGGCAGATCCAAGGCCACCAACGCGATACACTTCAAACACACCTTCTGAAGATTCCTTTACATTATATATCATGCTTTGATGAACCTCACTCTGAAATATCTTAAAAATTGACTTTGTGTATATACCTCTCATCTGCTCCTCCAAAGGCCAAAGTGATGACAAAGGGAGATTACTATACTCGTCTTCAAAGTCTTTGAAATTTTCAATCTCTCGTACATGAGAGTAAGCAGTCTCCAATGAGCATATAAGTTCAAATAAAGTCTTCTTACTGTTCACATGGCTTCTAATGAACGCATTCAAGCTCTCGCTCCTTTGCGTTGTCCTCATGCCTGCGAAGAAGGAAGACTGCATATAGCACGGGACCCAATCCAAACGCATAGCATACATGTCAGACAACCAATTAATAGACGACAGACCATAAACCTCAACAACAGAATGCCACTTCTCTTCAAAGGTGCCAACATCATCCACATTCCACACGCAATCATTCAAGGAGCTTATGATCTGCTCCTTGTTAGGAACACCACCAAGCTTAGAGGGAAGCTTTTGTAGGATGTGCCAGCTGCAGAACCGATGCTTGCAGTTTGGAAAAACAGTAAGGATAGCAGCATTCATAGCCGGGTCTTGATCGGTTATGATGGACACTGGCTCTTTGCCAAAACAAAGTAGATACTGCTTGAAAACCCATACAAATGACTCGTACTTCTCATCAATCATAAGAGCTGAAGCAAACAAGACCGTCTTGCGATGGTGATCAACACCACCAAACATTCCAAAAACCATTGAATACTTGTTAGTGCGGTAGGTGGTGTCAAAAACTATCGCATCACCAAACAACCCACAATCTTCAACGGAAACAGGATCATCCCAAAACAGATGAGTCAAGCAACAATCAGGATCGTTTTGGTATGTATAGAAGAATTTCTGATCGAGTACCTTAAACTTGGCAAACCGATCCAAGACCATGTCCACATCGTATTTAGCTGCCTCTTTCCTCTTGCTACTGATGTGTCCATGAGCTTGTCTGCTAGTAAATGTCAGATTTTCATAACCACCAGACTCCAATGCCATCAATGCAATTTGTCTCGATACAGGTATGTTAGCTTGGCTCATGGAAGAAAGCATATCTTTTTGAGTTTCATTAAGAGATGAGTTACACTTCAAGTAACGGAGATGTGCATCATCAACAAGATCGTGGTTGTGTTCCTCAACAAAGGCAGTCACAACCCACGTAGATGAGGACTTGTCTAGTGTGAATCGGATCATGGCTCCACAACCACACCTCTTCACAGATCGCTTGTGCTTCTTAGACAGATTTTCCTGTAACTTACCCACTTCATCACAAACGGGGCTCAGCAGCCCTCTTGACCTCTTAGAACGGCCCATTGTACCCTGCTTGTCACAAACCAGATCTTTGGCAACAAGAATCTTAGTTCCCCGTTCATACCTGTTGTCATCTTTCCTGATATTAAAACCATTCATGCCAGCATAGCTAGAATAGAATGAAATAGCTTCTTCTAAACTTCCAAAATGGAGACCAATTTTAGGAACTGTAGCTGGCGGCAGAGTGGAAGCACCAACAGATGGATAAGAATTAGCATTATCATTATCAGGACCAACGTTTGAATTGGCAGCATCTGTATCAAGGCTGGGATCCATTGTAACGTCTATCAGTAACACAGCAGTACAGAGGAGTAAATCTGAAACAGCAAAGAGTAACTCTATCAGGCCGAAGATTAACTCATCATAACAAATGAGTAACTGAAGGAAGATTTGAATCATAACAACGTCTATCAGTACATAGGAGTAAATCTGAAACAGCATAGAGTAACTCTATCAGGCCGAAGATTAACTCATCATAACAAATGAGTAACTGAAGGAAGATTTGAATCATAACAACGTCTATCAGTACATAGGAGTAAATCTGAAACAGCATAGAGTAACTCTATCAGGTCGAAGATTAACTCATCATAACAAATGAGTAACTGAAGGAAGATTTGAATCATAACAACGTCTATCAGTAACAAGAGAGTAACTCTATAAGTCAGAAGAGTAACTCTATCAGGCCGAAGATTAACTCATCATAACAAATGAGTAACTGAAGGAAGATTTGAATCATAACAACGTCTATCAGTAACAAGAGAGTAACTCTGTCAGTCAGAAGAGTAACCCAGCATACCAAATGAGTAACTGCTTCAAAAATGGAAAATGCAAACACAAAATTGGGTTTACTTTAAACACAAAGATCAGAGAAATGTATACACATTGTGAATAGAAAAGTCAGAGAGAAGAAAACACATTGGGAAAAATAAGTATACACATTACAAATCAGCATTCTCTTGGAAAATCAATATACACATTACAAATCAAATTTCGAAGTTGGACAGACACACTTGAATAGCAACGATTTCAACTGATGATTATCAATATGTTCACCTGATATTCGGACGACAGCCAAAAAGGATTCAGATGAGTTCAGAAACACGTTCGTCGTCGTCCTCTATGAAAACTGAGAACTGGAAAACCCGCCCCTTCTTGCAGTTAACGGATAAATGAACAATGTCGCTATTCTTCTAGGTCGGGCGCCGCTTTCAGACCGGGGCACTTGTCGCACTGTCAATTGGAGCTTCTGAATCAAAAAGGGGCGGATAAGAGGGAGAATCCAGATCAACGAATAGAGACCCAAATACTCTGCGGCATATGGATGGTATGAGCCCGTCTAACGGCGGATGCTTGTCAGCGGCGGAGGAGATCAGAGAAGAATCGCCCGAGATTTGCAGGATCTTCCGTCTTTGGTCGCGCGCAGGGGGAGGAGGTGGACAATAGAACGCTGCGGCGATGGACGATATGGGCCCGTCTAACAGCGGATTCACTGGAGATGGAAAAGCCGCCGGAAGAGAGGGATAGAATCGTCGGAAGATGGGGTTGGAATCGTCGGAAGATGGGGTTGGAATCGTCGGACGAGGGGGGTCGTCTTTGGTCGCGTCGTCGGACGAGGGGGTTCGTCTTTGGTCGCGCGCAGGGGGAGGAGGTGGACAATAGAACGCTGCGGCGATGGACGATATGAGCCCGTCTAACAGCGGATTCACTGGAGATGGAAAAGCCGCCGGAAGAGATGGATAGAATCGTCGGAAGATGGGGTTGGAATCGTCGGAAGATGGGGTTGGAATCGTCGGACGAGGGGGGTCGTCTTTGGTCGCATCGTCGGACGAGGGGGTTCATCTTTGGTCACGCGGGAACGGAGGCGGAATACAGCAGTGACGGGTAACGAGTGTTTGTTACCCGCGCGGGTAACAAATATTTAGCCTATATATATATATATATATATATATATATATATATATATATGCTATACAATTTTCAATAATAAAGAGATATGAAATGTAAAGATCAATTTCAATATGTGCTAAGCTATTTCTCCCCTTCATCATATAAAAAAAGTAGGGGTAGAAGAGCTAGGTCTGGTCTTATCCAACTTAAAAGTGTCACATACATGCACCAAACACAAAAACAACTAGAGAGAACTAAGAATATTAAATCATAAACAAAATATAAATGTACATGCACAGAAACGCATATGGTAATATAAGAAAGAGTTTATGGTACCTATGATGATGATTACAAGCAAAGGAAATCAGTTCATGATGAAAACAAAACATCAAAGAATGACATGAAGATATAAAATAGTAGCCTCAGATACAGGTGCCCAATGCAAATGCATGAGAAGATCATAAAATGACATATACATGGGCACTCTAAGGCCTAAGAACTAAACATCTAGATCATATAGGTCTAGATCATACTCGGCATGGTTGTAATCCTCATCACTGGCATGCTCATGGTGCACAGAAGATGCAGGAGCAACATCAGCCTCATCTCCATCATTAGATCCTTCTACCTCACCATCAATGTCATCGATGTCATGCTCAATTTCTTCATCATCTACCTTGAATATGTCCATATCCTCTTATGGTCAAAGGAATGAGTAGCTGGCCACCTAAGGCATTACTCACACCAAGACATGTTGGTGGTAAGCAACTCCATAGCTTGCCCATAAGAGGGTGTAGAAACCCTATCAAAGTCAACAAGTATAGCAGATGCAGGTCCAGGTGGGAGGGAAAGCAACTGAGTGGCACTCGGTTGTGGATGAGAGGAAGCATGTGTGGGTCCATCACCAGAGATAGGGTGTGCAACGGAAGAGGCATACTGGTGAGTTGGATAAACTTGATCATATGTACAAGTAGCATAATTATAGCAGAGAAAGATGGGATGTATGATGGGTAGGGGAAGGGTAGGATAATTTCATGTTTGACATGATGTGGATAAGATCCTAGTGAAAGTGTTCTTGTACCTACATCTGATAGGCATTCTGGTACATCATGTAACCCATGAGGAACTCATTTGATACAAAAAAAAGAATGCCTAATAGGTCTTGGTGTTGGAGGAGAAGGCACCATGGGTGAAGGATCTAGAGGATAAGAATGACTTCTTGATTGTGGTATAACTAATACACACATCTTTCTTCTTTGAAGGATAGTCCAAGTCTTTGAAAAGGGATTTTCAGTGAGGAAATGAAATAGACCAAAGATTAGATTGGGATAAGGAGGTCAAAGTCGTAGGTGTTATTTTGTGAGCCGAAGAGGTCATGTGATGAAGAATGTATCGGGCCCATTTGAGTCAAATACCCCAAAGGATACAATACACAATTACTATGGAGTTTGCTGCAATGTTCGTCTAATTTCTCTTGGGATAAACATTGTAGTAATATGAGTGAAATGATGCATGTCTTGAGGTCCATGGAAGATGAAGATAGGAAGTCTCTCTTCCTAATAAGTAGATCAGGATTCTTCAAAGCTTTGCGAATGTTGTACAAATATAATTTAGGTTCAAAGCTTTTGTAGAAATCATCGAGGTAAAGCAAGTCTAGGTGCTTGCACAGGTAGACGCCCAATTGGTAGTGGACAAGGTTCCAATAAAGTAGGCATTATGGATGTACTAAGTGATTGTGAGATGAATTCATGCTCCCATGGGCGTGATAGTGATTTATGTGTTAGGTGGAGGTCCAAGGGTGGTGTACTTACAAGTTAGATTGGCATCGAACTCATGGTCAGCCTTAGGACTAGCATGAGAATTGAAAAAAAAATATTGGTCAACACAGAGAGCACCAAGACATTGGTAAAGAAAGAGCTTCTTAATACTCTTCAAGAGCTCATCCTTAGTCTCACCCAAAGGTCTAAAAGGGAAAGGGGTATGAGAAAGCAACTCCTTATACAAATTTACAACTTGTAAATGTATAAAGGAGGCACCATCATACCAAAGGATGTGAGTGGCTAGATCTATGCTAAGGGATAAGGTGTTCCTAGATGAGGAGCTTTGTTTCTTCCTACTAGTAGCCATGAGAGACAAGAAGAAGTGAAGAAAAGAGTTCAATTGATTGATCAGTAGTAAGAACACTCAAGAATGGCCTAACGTTGGGTCAGGGGAGATGATTCAGGCTTGGATATGCTAGGAGAGAGGTAAGGGAAGGTCTAGGGTTGGAGGACGAATAGAAATGAATGGTAGTCGGTCAACATTTTCTGGTTGAGAGTGAGAGAATTGGTAGACAAAACCCATTTATTAGTTACCACACAATATTGTCACTCTACTTTGTAGTTTGGGTAACTCATCCGACATTGTGTGTACTTGAATCCTCAAGAAGCCCGTTGGTCGAGTTATCCCACGACAAAGTTGACTGACAACAAGATTTTTATGACACCATTTATTACCCAAATACTAACTCCAAATGACTGCAAAGTCAATGGTGATAGGACCTAGGCATCCGTCCCTAGCATGGCATTAACAAAGTGCAAATGTGGAAGCGTAAAGCTTAGCATACATGAACATATAACAAGATATATTCACCAACCATAATCTCAACATTCAACAAGTATTATTAATCAACATCCTTTTATTACAAGATTATAATTACATATTCAAGAATCAAATTGTACAAGTTTGCTCATGTACATTAGGAATCTTACAACAAGTACACCTGACATAGCTCACCAAGACCATCAACTTCTATCCATATGCAAACCTATAAAATATGTGAAACAATGTGAGTCAACACATGAGGTGTCGAGTGCATGGTTGAAAGATACATATATAAGCTTTACATGATTTGTAAAGATTTGAAAAAGTAACAAATAAGAATAAACAAGTTAAGTATTTAGCAAAGAGATAGCACATGTTTTATATCATTTTACTCCAATTGTACCATCATTGCATGTATTCATCAATATCATATGTTTGTAAGGCCTTTTACTGGATAAATTCACATTGCCAGAGTCTATGAGGGTGTTGAAGATTAGCTAACCCTACTCTTGAGGGACCTCTAGGCCATCGCCAAGGGCTAACCCTTTTATCAATTATCTGTCCTATATTGACATCTCAAGTAGGATGACCAACCTTATGTCGTTACCCCCAAAACTTAATGCAGGTGCATGAGATTGTATAATGGAGTTTCTATATTATTTTTTCAATTTAAAAAACAACAATAACGAGATAAACATCGAGTGCAATACTAGAATTCTACATGGAAATATTTGAGCAAGTAAACAAGCATATATATTTATCACATTTCAAACAGGAAATCCATAGCCATATAAAAGTTGTACATGATTTAGAAATTTCACAACCTCACATGTCATTGACCATCTAGATCACAAGAAACACTTGATTAAGCATAAGATTGCATACATGTATTATATCCTCGACATTAACCCTAACTAGTTCCATTTATGGGTTTTGACCAAATTAGGTTCCAAGTTGCTTATTAGTTCCTTAGATGATATTTTACTAATTTTGAGGTTATTATGAAGGTGGTGTTCCAGTTTCATATCATCTCAATGTTCCATTCACTTTATATAATCATTACAAAATTTATGTCACTTTGGTACATTTCAAGATCAAAGGACTCATAATAGGGCATGCAAGGTTAAGAATCATAAATTCAAGGATTCCAAGCATAAACGTTGATTTAGATCAACAAGATATAGACACAAGAATCATATTCAAGAATAGGTAAATGTCCCCTAAGGTCTAGGCATCTTGTAGCCAACATTGGATATCAATATTTCTAACACATGCCAATATCAACATGGTTCCTTATATTAGAACATATGAACTATGTGGGACATCAACATCAAAGATATCATAAGGGGTGGAGTATTCCCTAATTTAGATGTGTAGGACAAGAGATCAAGACCTATTTCAATATGATGGCACAAGAAAGATAAGAAATGCATAAGTGTCACACTAGGTCATAACTAGGAGAATTAGGATCACATACACCATCATATCAAAATATTGTGTCAATCTTGTCAATTAGGGTCTCTAAACATCATGGAGTTACTAATTTTAAGAATGCAAAGGCATTTGAGGTACAACATAGTTCAAGCACATCATTTGATCCACGATATGTCATGTGTTCATATAAATGGGGAACAAACATGCATTAGGGTTCATATAGAACAACATAATCAAGAGGACCTTGAAAGATCTAGGAGGGGGGTGAATAGAGCTTTTAGTAGTTTAAAATTTGATTAAAAACTTAAATCAAAGAATGAGGAGGAAACAAGGAAGACACTTAGGTTTAGGGTGGTTCCAACCTTTGAATCAAAGATTGACAATCCACTACCCAATTGTTTTCAATTGGGATTTTGAAACTGATTTATTTTATTTACCTGGTAAGGATGTTACAAAAAAATACAATCACCTTCCACTCAAAGTAGCCTTCACCTTGAAGTAGCCTCAACCTCCTTGAAGCACCCTTCTTGAAGTAACCTCAAGCAACCTTCGAGTAGACTTCACCACCTTGAAGTAGCTCCACCACCTTGAGATAGCCTTCACCTAGAAGTATCTCCAACCTCCTTTGAAGAAGACTTCTTGAATTAACCTCAAGCAACCTTGGAGAAGCCTTCACTTCCTTGAAGTAGCTCCGCCACCTTGAGATAGCCTTCACCTAGAAGTAGCTCCAACCTCCTTTGAAGCAGCCTTCTTGAAGTAACCTCAAGTACACCTTGGAGTAGCCTTCACTTTGTTAAAGCAACACCAAGTAACCTCCTTTCAATAGCCTCCAACCCTAGGAGTAGTCAAGGAGAACAAAGTATAATATAAAAGAAATAGATTGGAAGAAAGAAAATACTTAATCAATGAAGTACAACACTTTGATCCTATATCAAACGTATAGATCTCTTATCCACTTAAGATGGACGTGGCTTTATGTGGTGGCTAGGAGATTGTAGCTATATGATACAACTTTAGAGAACAAGGAAGAAGATATCAAGTGAATTTCAGGTTTGTTGCTCTCTATAATGGATGCTCAAATTTAGCTTGTGTGTTTTGGGTGCCCTAAGGCCTCTCCTATTTATAGGAATGGTTTACAAGTGATTAGGGACATTTTAGGGAGTGTCTAGAGTGTTCTTAGTGCTTAACTAGATGTTAGGTAGAAAGTAGTTGGGTTGCAATGGCCAAAATGTTCGTTAAATGCTAAGTTTCCAAAACATTTCTAGGTCGACAATATTGTTGATCAGATGACTCTCAGTCAATAGTATTGTCCGCCAGATGACTGTCTGGTTTAGCTGTCTCCAATGTCTATATGTTTGTCTCTCTCTTATTTAAACCTATTATAAGGGCCATATATTGGTCGACAATATTGTTGACTGAAATTGACTCAGAATTAAAGACTTACAAAGTAATTTCTTGGTTGTTTGAGTCTTCGACCAAGTGATTCTTGGTCAACAATTTTGTTGACTGAGAAGGACCTACTGCAAGGATCTGTAGTGTATGTGAGGTCCTATCAATGACTCATGTGAAACCTAACAACCTTAAAGTCTTCATGTGAGTGTAAGATAGGGTTTTGGGTGGATAGGGAAAATCTAACACTTGATTTACATGATATCTAAGTACTTGTACATTATATATTTGTACAAGTTTTTACATTGAGTATATTTATGAAAATATTAAACATTTAAGTGCATAAAACAAATGGTATGATCTCCTCATCTTCTTGAACCCTGAAAAACTCAAGTAGCACGTTAGATCCACAAGAATGAAATGTTTGTCATGATCAAAACAAATGGTATGCTAATGTCCAATTTTAGCCAACAATCTCCCATTTTTTGAAGATGACAAACATTCCTAAAATATAAGCAAAATAAATTTGAAAATAAATGAGTTTCATACCTGTGGCACACCTGAGATGAATAGGTTCTTTGATCTCATAAAATTTATGCTAATATACTGAAAGGGATATGGAACATGATATCCATCTCTTAAGGAAATTTATCACCAATAAATGTTAAGCCGAGAAATCATGAAACTCATAAAAATTATGAAAATATTTAAATATTTTACTTTATTTTGCTTTATTTTATCTGTCCTCCTTTGTCATTTAAAAAAGATAACTAAATGTGTAAATCAATAAGCTCCCCCTTAATTGATTTCTCCCACTTAATTTTTTACTTCAAAAGGAATGTCAAATTTAGCCAAAATTCAAAAACCAAGATTAATTTCTCAACCGTTTGCAAGGGATGTTAAGCCTTGAAATGATATGAGATTCCTTTAAACTCATGGTGGGATCAATGAATATATTTTTATATTAGTTTCTCAACCATTTACAAGTGATGTTAAGGCCTAAAATGATATGATATTCCTTTAGGCTCATAGTGGGATCAATAAATGTATCTCTAACCAAATATAAGGGATGTTAAGCCCAAATTGGTGTAGAAAATCCAATTAAGAACAAAAATATATGCACATTATATCCAAGAATTATTGTGTGCTCTGTAAAGAGGCGAGATCACCTCTCTACTAAAATTTAAAGGAAATACAAACATCCACAATTTTAACAGAAATTGAGACTTTTGAGGATGGTTGCATAATAATCCAAATAAATAAGCATGATTCCAGATACATAATAAAATGTCAATAGCAGCGGAAAGAAAGAAATATCAAGCCTTCTAATGGCTTTATAGTTTATTACATCATTGCTTTCTAAAAGAAAAGATAAGATAAAATAGAGGATCTAGCTATAGCAACCTAGCCATCCTTCTTCTCAAGCAAACGATCACAGCAAGGATTCTTTCTTCAAGCCCTTCCTTCTCCTTGGACAGCTCCAACTCCTGGGTGGTTGGGAAGGCACCCAGCAAGAGGGAAAACAAGAAAAGTATGTGTTACACTAATAATCTTTCAAAGGCAAAGAAAAGATGTAACAAGTAAACTAGACTAAGTATTTGGTGTAAAAGGATATCAAGGAGTATGAGGTTTTTATAAGAGAACTTGCCATTAACAAAGTAAGTAGAAGGTTTTAGCATGTTTATTAATATGTCTATCTAACTAAGTAGGGTTGAGGCACCTACCGAACCTCTAACCTTAGGTGAGGGAAGAATTATAAACATTTCCAAATCACCTACACATTTTTAATGGGGAGAATAATAAACATTCCCCTAGGGCGATTTTATACATGCCCTCTATGGGTGGTTGTACATAAGTACCACTACTTAAAATTTAAATAGAACATTTAATTTCATGCTAATAAGAGATTTATGGCAAGAATAAGCAAAAGATATTCAACATGGCAATGGGGTATGAATACCCAAACAAGAGAATACTATATCTGATTTTTGAGGCAAATAAGACATTTTGGGTTTCAAGAAAATTCAATGGTTTAGATCAAATTAAACCTCATAGAAGAAATCTAGGTATTGGATTAAGTATTTCCCAACGGATAGGTAGATGTACAACAAGACTCATAATAAACACATACTAATCACATACCTTGGCCACAGGTGTCCTAAGTTCCCTTTTTCAAGTCTTCACACGAACTATAACCCCAAACTTCCTAATACATCATTTAATTCATTTATTAGAATTACATGTATTCACTTAAAAGATTGAAAACCCTAATTTACTAACTTTTTGTACAAACTCTCAATTCAGACTTCAAAAACCTCTTAATAGTCTTAGTTAGGTTTTCCTGATCAAAATAACATATAATATTGTATATTTTGGAAATATAGAATTTTAGGATTAATTTTAGGTATTTTTAAGTTAATTAAATCGATATTAAAAACACCTTTTCGAAAAAACTTAAAACCAGATCTCAAGAATATTTTTATTAAATAGATCTCGTTTTCCTGATTTCAAAACACTATTTATTTTTAATTTTTGACCACAGGATTAATTAATAAATATTATTTAACCTCGACCAATCACACCCTGCCACATAGGCAGGGCTGGATGGCTGAGCGGCGACGAGCGCTCGACAGCGGCGACCCGTGTCCCACGGTCGCTCGCCACCAGCCGCGTGGTGCGGTCGGGCGGACCGGCGAAAGGACGAAAAAACACGTGCGAGAAACGAAAGAAGAAGAGGACGGAGGGGCAAAAACGTCAAATACGCATCATCTTCAAGCTCGGTCGTGCGCGAGCTGCTTGCTCGGCCGATTTGGGCAAAATCGCTATACTCGACGAAAACGTGCGTTTAGATAGTCGAAATAAAGATAACAAGAAGACGAAGTTGGTAGTACCTTTAATTTGGACGGAGATGAAGTGAGTAGGGAGCAATATGCGCCGCAAGAGCAGGGACAACGGCGGCTCGATGGTGGTCCAAACGACGACGAAAATCCAAATTGGAGGTACGAACAGGTTGCTAAGGTGATTGCGGTTGCGAGGGTGGAGTTATTTATAGGCAAGGAACCCTAGACTAGGATGTGGATAGGAGCAAAGGAAAGTGGCCGGCGGATACTTTGGGCGTTTCGCAAATACGCGTTAAAGCTCGTAAATGTTGGGATAATCCTGTGCGAAATCTCGCAAGGAAACCAACGCAACAAAAATCAAGGAAAATCGTTGAGTAAATCTCAAGTTATTGCGATTTTAAGAAAATGAAAATCCAAGGCCTGTTGCCTTATCCGACCCGAGCTAGAAGACGACCACGTGCCGTCGGATTGATGGACGCGGGTCCATCAAGCAATCTAGGCCGTTCGATCGCACATTAGATCAGGAAAATATCCCTGAGCAAAAGTCGATTAAAACTATTAGATTGTAAATGTTTTTCTCTTTCTTATTTTGGAGGTTCAAACGTTGCCCAAAAATTATGAAAATTTATATTCTGACTTATTTCGACGCGTAGAATCCGAATATGGAGTTAGTTTTTCATTTTGAGAAAGTTTAATAGGTGAAATAATTAATATGTCATTTTCTCTTTCCTCCCTCAAAAGAAGTGATAACATTATCTAAAATTAATGTAACTTCACCCTTAAGTCTCCTTAATGGTTTGAAATAGGATTTTGCAATTATCTTCACAAGTTGACATTATCTTTTTATTTATTAAATTAATTAGAACATTCTACACACTTTCTCTCCCCTATTTTACTATTTATTCATATATTATCCAAATTAGTTGCAAATTTGCACAGAGGCTTATTTTTATGTTTAGAATACGAATTTGAAGTTATTTCCCTGATTTGTGAGCATTAAATATTTTACTTCTTTTTATTGGCTTATTTCCTATATTCCTTTGATAATGTTATTAATATTTTTATTTTAAATAATACTTGACCCTTAAGTTACTCTTTACCCAAGGAAACGAATTAAACTATCAAATTATCATGATGGTTTCAGATTATCTTATTTGTTACAAAATCTTTGTAATTATCTCCTTTACTCATAATTTCTCATATTTCCTATACTTATTATATTTATCTTCTTTCTTTTATAAAATTCGGATTTCCTTCTTATTTCTTATATTCTAGGAAACACTAGAAGATTCTAGGACGAATTATTTTATCCCCTTTTTATTTCTTAAGGTGAAATTGCATATTAAACCCCTTGTCTAATTTTAACTGAGTCTTTAGTACATGAAACCTTGAAATAAGAACATATGGGAAATATTTAACCAATAACCATCTTAATTTCTTTTAAATCAAGACCAAGGACAAAAGGAACGAAAATGAAGGTCAAAGCTTATAGAAAAGAATACAAAGAGGTACAAAGGAGATTTCAGTATGTTACAACACTCCACCCCTTACAAAGGATTTCGTCCCCGAAATCTCATACAAAGAAGGAAGGGTGAGTACGTAACATCTCATCTCTCAACTCCCAAGTGGTTTCTTCTAAACCATGATACCTCCACAAAACCTTCACTAACACTATCTCCTTGTTCTTCAGCTGCTTTACTCGGGAGTCAAGGATCTTCACAGGTAGTTCTTCATAAGTCAGATTCTCATTAATCTCCATAGGTTCGATGGTGAGCACATGATACGGATCCTTAACGTACTTCCTCAGCACAGAAACATGGAATACATTGTGAATCCTATCATAAGCAGGAGGCAAAGCTAGGCGATATGCACAATCTCCCACTTTATCTAAGATCTCAAATGGTCCAACATAGCGAGGACTCAACTTGCCTTTTACTTTAGATCTTGCAATAGAATGTATAGGCTTGATCTTTAGAAAAGCATAGTCACCCACTAAGAAGCTTACATCAGACCTCTTCTTATCAGCATACATCTTCTGTCTGTCTTGAGCAGCTTTCATCCATTTCTTTATCAACTGTATCTTCTCAAGCATCATCTGCATGTCATCAGACTTCACTAAGGAACGTTCACCAACATCATCCCAGTGCAAAGGTGAACGACAAGGTCTACCATAGAGAGCTTCAAAAGGTGGCATACCAATACTGGCTTGGTAGCTATTGTTATAAGCAAACTCTGCTAATGGTAAATACCGATCCCAAGCACCACTCCAATCCATCACACAAGCACGAAGCAAGTCCTCCAGAATCTAAACTGTTCTCTCGGACTGACCATCAGTTTGCGGATGGTAGGCAGTGCTGAAACGCAGATCAGTACCCATCTCTTCCTGAATATGACCCCACAAACGAGAAGTAAATTTCGGGTCTCGATCAGAAACTATCACAGCAGGGACACCATGCAGACGAACTATCCACTCCACATAAAACTGAGCCATCTCAGCAACTTTATACGTGGTTTTGAAAGGCAAGAAATGAGCAGATTTAGTAAGCCGATCAATCACCACCCAAACAGCATCATAACCTCTCTTGGACTTAGGAAAACCAGTAACAAAGTCCATTGTAATCTTCTCCCAATTCCATTCTGGAATCTCAAGAGGATGAAGAAGACCACCAGGTCGTTGATGTTCAATCTTGACTTGCTGACATGTCAAGCACTTTGCCACAAACAGAGCTATATCATTCTTCATATTCTTCCACTAGAAACTTCGCTGTAGGTCCTTGTACATCTTGGTTGTGCCAGGGTGAATAGTGTACTTGGAACCATGAGCTTCACTCAGAACCTTCTGTCTCAGACCACCAACATCAGGTATCCACAACCTTTATCTAAAGCGGATAGCACCATCCACTCCGACAGAGAAGTCAGATTGCGGTTTCTCAGATAAAGCTTTCAACTCTTCAACCTCTGAACTCTCCAACTGTGCAGACACAACTTCTGAGATCCAAGTTGGTGTAACGGTCAGACTGGCCATATGAACACACAACTTATCTTCATCTATTGAATCGACAAGTTGAGGTCTCCAACTGGCCACAAGCTCAAGGTTTTCCCACACAGAACATCTCATAGCAGCACAAACAACATCCTTCTTGCGACTTAAAGCATCAGCTACAACATTTGCTTTACCAGGATGATAGGTGATGGTGAAATTGTAATCTTTAAGATATTCCATCCACCTACATTGTCGCAAGTTCAGATCCTTCTGAGTCAACAGATATCTCAGACTCTTGTGATCAGAAAAGACTTCAAACTTTTCTCCATAGAGGTAGTGTCGCCAGATCTTCAAAGCATGAACTATGGCAGCCAGCTCTAAATCATGCGTAGGCCAATTAGCTTCATCAGGTTTCAACTGTCGAGAAGCATAGGCGATTACCTTTCCGTCTTGCATCAGAACACACCCTATACCTTGTCGGGATGCATCAGTGTAGATGACATAGGGTATGCCCTCTATAGGCAAAGCAAGCACTGGAGCAGAAGTCAAACTCATCTTCAACTTCTGAAAACTATCCTCACACTCAGGGGTCCATGAGAACTTGACCTCCTTCCGAGTCAGCTTGGTCAGAGGTAAAGCCAACTCAGAAAACCCTTTGATAAACTTCTGATAGTAACCAGCTAGACCAAGGAAACTACGGTTTTCAGACGGGTTTCTCGGAGCACTCCACTTTGTCACAGCTTCTACCTTTGCAGGATCAATAGCTATATGGCCGGCAGAAATCACATGACCAAGAAACATCACTTCCTTTATCCAGAACTCACATTTCGAGAATTTTGCATATAGTTGATTTTCTCTCAATGTGTTGAGTACAATCCGCAAGTGTTCGCGATGTTGTTCCAACGTCTCGGAATAAACCAAAACGTCATCAATAAACACCACCACAAACTTGTCGAGGTATGGGCGGAATACTCGGTTCATCAGGTCCATAAACGCAGCAGGGGCATTTGTCAAACCAAAAGGCATGACCAAGAATTCATAATGCCCATAGCAAGTTCTGAACGCTGTCTTCGGAACATCATCATCCTTCACCCGCATCTGGTAGTAGCCACTCCGCAGATCCATCTTGGAGAACACTGTGGCTGACTTCAGCTGATCAAATAGGTCGTCGATGCGCGGCAACGGATAACGATTCTTCACTGTCACCTGGTTGAGCATGCGGTAGTCCATACACATCCGCAAAGAGCCATCTTTCTTCTTCACGAACAGGACAGGGGCTCCCCAAGGGGAAACACTGGGGCGAATGAAACCCATGTCAAGAAGCTCTTCAAGATGTTTCTTCAACTCCGCCAGTTTAGCAGGAGCTAAGCGATAAGGTGGCTTCGATATCGGTGAAGTTCCAGGTATGAGCTCGATGGAGAATTCCACCTCGCGATTTGGTGGCAACCCGGGTAACTCCTCAGGAAAGACATCTGGGAAGTCCTTCACCACCTCAACATGGTCTAGGGCAGGAGGTGTAGCATCGAGAACAATGGAGGCTAGGAAGGCTCTACACCCTTGAGAGACGAGCTTTTCAGCTTTGATGGCAGAGATGACGAACTGTCGGTCTCCTCGCTTCTTGCCCTTGACACACACTCTTCCTTCATCAGGATGGAACAGACTAACCTTGGATTCCTCACTGGAACAGAACAGCTTTATATTTCTTTAACCAATCCATGCCCAGGATTATGTCAAAGACAGTCATATCAAGCAAAACAAAAACTGTGGGAAACATTATCCCGGATATACAGAGGTTCAGGGTAGGAGTTTGGAGATAAGAGGAGCAGATTTTTCCATTAGGAGTTTTTACATCTAACACATGATCCATGAATTCAGATTCAATTTCAAGCATAGAGGCAAACTGACTAGATATGAAGGTATTGGAGGAACCAGAGTCAAACAGAGCTTTTAAAGGATGCATATTGAGGTGTAGTGTACCTTCAATCACTTCATTACCTTC
This sequence comes from Alisma plantago-aquatica, assembly GCA_963693085.1. Taxonomy (NCBI): domain Eukaryota; kingdom Viridiplantae; phylum Streptophyta; class Magnoliopsida; order Alismatales; family Alismataceae; genus Alisma; species Alisma plantago-aquatica. The sequence continues at coordinate 1,077,342,961 of OY856412.1, read as the reverse complement.
ACCATCTTCTTCAGCATTGAGAGCAAACACTCTCCCATTCCGCCTCTCAGCTGGCAGACGTCTCGGGTTCTGGTTGTTGTTGTTATTGTTGTTGTTGTTCCGCAGTGGAGGATTCTGTCTCGGCTGTTGTGGTTGCTGAGCTGGATTCTGCGCTTGCTGGAAACGAGGGCAGTTAGGTCAGATGTGCCCAACCTGGCCACACTCATGACAGGTCGGTGGAGGACAGTTCCCAACACGAGCAGGTGCGTTGTTGGCGGGACATCTTCCAGGAGGATGGTGGCGATTGCATCTGTTGCAGCGATCTCGACCACGGTTCTCATGCTGGTTCGGGTTCTTCCGTTTGTTGTTGTTGAAGCTACTAGAAGCCTGGAATCCCGGATATGACTCGATGGCGAGAGCTTTGTCCACCATCTGTTGAAACGAGAGTGGCAATTGTGGAACAAGGCTTCGACCAACATGGTAGTTCAGGCCTTCCAAGAACAAGGTTGCTCTTCTGTCAGCTCCAAGGTCGGTGGCGTAACATTCCAGTAGCAGAAACTTTTGAACATAGTCTGCCACACTCATGCTTCCTTGCTTGAGACTGTGAAACTCAGCCTCCTTCTTCCTCAGGAATGCAAGACAGATGTACTTCTCTCTGAACAGCTTCAGGAACTGAGTCCACTCCATGGAGGAGGTGTCTCGAGTACGGGCAACTCCATTCCACCAGACACGCTCCGGTCCATCCAGCACGTACGTCGCAAACCAAACCTTCTGGTGAGGAGGGCAAGCCATACCCTCGAAGGTCCGATCCAGGGCCAACACCCAGTCATCAGCTTTGTCCACCATATTAGGCTCACTCTCACCCTTGAAGTAGGGTGGCTGCATCTTGATGAAGTCAGTGAGGGTGAACTCCCTCGGCTTGGCGGCAACAGCAGCAATGGTGTTGAGTTGTCCCATCATGGTGGAGGACAACAGCTGTCGCAGCATTGCCAGCTCTTGCTCGGGTGTGAAAGCAGGAGCACCAGAGGTTGGTTGGGTAACAGCAGGAGTCGCAGGAGTGTCGAGGTTGTCAGCGTTGGACTCCTGGTTTGAGTTGTCGAACAGGTCACCTCTCCTGAAATTAGGGTTATCATATTACATTTTCAGGAGTAAAGAATCATAGATGAGAGGGAAAAGAAATAGAGATGAGGAAAGGATAACTAGAATGCTATTGCCTAAAAGCATACTACTTCGGGCAGTTCGTATCGGCGCAGGCCAGGCCGGATCATATGGGCACGGGAGTCCCCGTATGCCAAGCTAGTGGGTCAGAGGAAAATCTTGCCAGCCCCCATGCCCTGATCCTTTCTAGACACCCTTGCCTCAACTGCATGCCCTAATAGTCGCCTAAAGGCTCTGATACCATGCTGTAAAGAGGCGAGATCACCTCTCTACTAAAATTTAAAGGAAATACAAACATCCACAATTTTAACAGAAATTGAGACTTTTGAGGATGGTTGCATAATAATCCAAATAAATAAGCATGATTCCAGATACATAATAAAATGTCAATAGCAGCGGAAAGAAAGAAATATCAAGCCTTCTAATGGCTTTATAGTTTATTACATCATTGCTTTCTAAAAGAAAAGATAAGATAAAATAGAGGATCTAGCTATAGCAACCTAGCCATCCTTCTTCTCAAGCAAACGATCACAGCAAGGATTCTTTCTTCAAGCCCTTCCTTCTCCTTGGACAGCTCCAACTCCTGGGTGGTTGGGAAGGCACCCAGCAAGAGGGAAAACAAGAAAAGTATGTGTTACACTAATAATCTTTCAAAGGCAAAGAAAAGATGTAACAAGTAAACTAGACTAAGTATTTGGTGTAAAAGGATATCAAGGAGTATGAGGTTTTTATAAGAGAACTTGCCATTAACAAAGTAAGTAGAAGGTTTTAGCATGTTTATTAATATGTCTATCTAACTAAGTAGGGTTGAGGCACCTACCGAACCTCTAACCTTAGGTGAGGGAAGAATTATAAACATTTCCAAATCACCTACAAATTTTTAATGGGGAGAATAATAAACATTCCCCTAGGGCGATTTTATACATGCCCTCTATGGGTGGTTTTACATAAGTACCACTACTTAAAATTTAAATAGAACATTTAATTTCATGCTAATAAGAGATTTATGGCAAGAATAAGCAAAAGATATTCAACATGGCAATGGGGTATGAATACCCAAACAAGAGAATACTATATCTGATTTTTGAGGCAAATAAGACATTTTGGGTTTCAAGAAAATTCAATGGTTTAGATCAAATTAAACCTCATATAAGAAATCTAGGTATTGGATTAAGTATTTCCCAACTGATAGGTAGATGTACAACAAGACTCATAATAAACACATGCTAATCACATACCTTGGCCACAGGTGTCCTAAGTTCCCTTTTTCAAGTCTTCACACGAACTATAACCCCAAACTTCCTAATACATCATTTAATTCATTTATTAGAATTACATGTATTCACTTAAAAGATTGAAAACCCTAATTTACTAACTTTTTGTACAAACTCTCGATTCAGACTTCAAAAACCTCATAATAGTCTTAGTTAGGTTTTCCTGATCAAAATAACATATAATATTGTATATTTTGGAAATATAGAATTTTAGGATTAATTTTAGGGATTTTTAAGTTAATTAAATCGATATTAAAAACACCTTTTCGAAAAAACTTAAAACCAGATCTCAAGAATATTTTTATTAAATAGATCTCGTTTTCCTGATTTCAAAACACTATTTATTTTTAATTTTTGACCACATGATTAATTAATAAAAATTATTTAACCTCGTCCAATCACAGCCTGCCACGTAGGCAGGGCTGGATGGCCGAGCGGCGACGAGCGCTCGGCAGCGGCGACCCGCGCCCCGCGGTCGCTCGCCACCAGCCGCGCGGTGCGGTCGGGCGGACCGGAGAAAGGACGAAAAAACCACGCGCGAGAAACGAAAGAAGAAGAGGACGGAGGGGCAAAAACATCAAATACGCATCGTCTTTAAGCTCGATCGTACGCGAGCTGCTTGCTCGGCCGATTTGGGTAAAATCGCTATACTCGACGAAAAAGTGCGTTTAGATAGTCGAAAGAAAGATAACGAGAAGACAAAGTTGGTAGTACCTTTAATTTGGACGGAGATGAAGCGAGTAGGGAGAAATATGCACCGCAAGAGCAGGGACAACGACGGCTCGATGGTGGTCCAAACGACGACGAAAATCCAAATTGGAGGTACGAACAGGTTGCTAAGGTGATTGCGGTTGCGAGGGTGGAGTTATTTATAGGCAAGGAACCCTAGACTAGGATGTGGATAGGAGCAAAGGAAAGTGGCCGGCGGATACTTTGGGCGTTTCACAAATACGTGTTAAAGCTCGCAAATGTTGGGATAATCCTGTGCGAAATCTCGCAAGGAAACCAACGCAACAAAAATCAAGGAAAATCGTTGAGTAAATCTCAAGTTATTGTGATTTTAAGAAAACAAAAATCCAAGGCCTGTTGCCTTATCCGACCCGAGCTAGAAGACGACCACGTGCCGTCGGATTGATGGACGCGGGTCCATCAAGCAATCTGGGCCGTTCGATCTCACATTAGATCAGGGAAATATCCCTGAGCAAAAGTCGATTAAAACTATTAGATTTTAAATGTTTTTCTCTTTCTTATTTTGGAGGCTCAAACGTTGCCCAAAAATTATGAAAATTTATATTCTGACTTATTTCGACACGTAGAATCCGAATATGGAGTTAGTTTTTCATTTTGAGAAAGTTTAATAGGTGAAATAATTAATATGTCATTTTCTCTTTCCTCCCTCAAAAGAAGTGATAACATTATTTAAAATTAATGTAACTTCACCCTTAAGTCTCCTTAATGGTTTAAAACACGATTTTGCAATTATCTTCACAAGTTGACATTATCTTTTTATTTAATAAATTAATTAGAACATTCTACACACTTTCTCTCCCCTATTTTACTATTTATTCATATATTATCCAAATTAGTTGCAAATTTGCACAGAGGCTTATTTTTATGTTTAGAATACGAATTTGAAGTTATTTCCCTGATATGTGAGCATTAAATATTTTACTTCTTTTTATTGGCTTATTTCCTATATTCCTTTGATAATGTTATTAATATTTTTATTTTAAATAATACTTGACCCTTAAGTTACTCTTTACCCAAGGAAACGAATTAAACTATCAAATTATCATGATGGTTTCAGATTATCTTATTTGTTAAAAAATCTTTGTAATTATCTCCTTTACTCATAATTTCTCATATTTCCTATACTTATTATATTTATCTTCTTTCTTTTATAAAATTCGGATTTCCTTCTTATTTCTTATATTCTAGGAAACACTAGAAGATTCTAGGACGAATTATTTTATCCCCTTTTTATTTCTTAAGGTGAAATTGCATATTAAACCCCTTGTCTAATTTTAACTGAGTCTTTTGTACATGAAACCTTGAAATAAGAACATATGGGAAATATTTAACCAATAACCATCTTAATTTCTTTTAAATCAAGACCAAGGACAAAAGGAATGAAAATGAAGGTCAAAGCTTATAGAAAAGAATACAAAGAGGTACAAAGGAGATTTCAGTATGTTACATGCTCCCCCTTAATCTCATAACAAAAGTAAGTTAAAAAATACTAACGCATTTCAAATCATGACCAGCTTTAAAATAAATTAAGACTATGAGTCAATTTTTATGATCTTGAAGTAATCTTGTTTGTTGCACGATATTGATTTAGAAATTTCTCTCATTCTAAATATTTAACATGTTGACAAAATTGAATATTTAATATACCAATTTTGTGTGCAAATGAATAATTTGATATAAAAATAAGCAGTTTTGTCAGTCTTATTTTCGTTCAACCATGACTTTGACCCAGGCACCCCTCAGTCAAACTCCTTTTCAGTTGAGAAGAAGTTCTATAGATTTCCAATTAATTCAGCTTTATCTAGAATGAACCAAGATATAACATTTTCTTCTATATTAGCATAAGTGACAAGTTAGCTTCTTTTTGTATGCATATTCAATCTTGTTTCAAGTCATGAGTTTAAGCAACATAGATTTCTTCTTCTATGATTTTCTTAAGAAAATAAGTTTTACATCCTTTGGAGATATTGATGTCTTTATGATTGGCTAGAGTTAAATAACACATAAATGGCCTCAAGTCTAGCCATAGATGCATAAGTCATATCAAATTCTATTTACTATCATTATATCCTAGCTTTGTTTAGTTTATTTCATCATGCCTACTTAGTTCCAATGAATGTTTTGCCTTTATGTCTAGTAATATAATCTTATAAATTATTATTGGTAAACTCATATGGAAATTGCCCAATAACCAAGTCCTTTAGGATATATGACTAAGTCTTGAATTTGTTGTGTATAATTATCATTTATTCTTCAACTCTCTTAGATGTAAACCAACAAATCCTAGATACTTTGCTAGATGTGGAATATTCTAAGATAAAGCCCTTTTTGTTTCTTAAGATCAAATTCATATTTTGCTAAAGAGAAGACAACATTTTTTACCATATATAGATAAGATTCAATTGAGTCTTAGTGAAGAAAAGCTTTCTTTTTTAAAAGAGTTGTTACTTTTACTTCCCTAGAATACACAAATGTCATATTTATCAAAAGAAAGTTTCGGTAATAATTATATTCTAGGAAACTTTCTTGCATGAACGATCTTTCCATGCCATAAAAAATACATTATTTGTAGATAGTATCCATATAGTTAATAGGTTTACAATTATTTTTCCTTTATCAACAACTTTGATGTTTTCCTATGAATGATAACCATTGTCATAGCAGTTATGATGTAGTTCTTTGACAAAAAGAACATTTAAAATTTGTACTAACATTACCTATGACAATAGTTTTACCTTTGAAATTTTATCTTTTCTCCAAGTGTATAAATGGCTTCCTTGTCTCAATTTCTATAGATCATCCAAACCTACAAAGAAGAAAAGTTTTGGTACCCATGTAGTGGTCTGTTTGGTTATGAATGATTTTCATTATTTTGAGTATATATGAATTAGAATGAAAACCATTTTATAACTGTCAAGTATTGATTTCAAGTAAATGATTTGAATAACAACAATTTCTAACAAAATTGTTCTCAGTTGAATTTGTTTTTTGACTGACAGGAACCTCGGTCAAGAGCTTTGTTGACCGAGTACTATTCTACAATTTTTCAAAAATTGTAGAATGAATCAAGATAATTCTTTTTCAACTAGTTTTGATTTTAGTAACACAATTAAACAATCAAATACTCAAAGATAAATAGTTAAAGATAAATTTAGATGAGATATGAAATTATGAATGTCAAAATGAAATTTAGGTCAAATCTCAACTAAGTGTCTAATATTTCTACGTTTGAGGTTTTGGAACCCAAGACAAGTCAACATCCTTCCTTTTCTTGTATGGAGAAGAGAATGAATAGTTCCCAAAATGTTGACAATAGTGACAGCAAATAAAATCAATTTTATTTCTCTTCTTGGCATTTTGGTTATGTGATAGATGGTCTTTGGGCACATACAAGATATTTGATTTGGTTTTTGTGTTTTTATAGTTCCAGGATTTTGGAAACATTTCTCTTTAGGTACATAGCCTAGACTTCTTCTTCCATTTTCTCCAAAAGATTTTTCTAAGATTTTATTGAGAATATTATTACTCTTTAAACTATCAACATATTTTTGTAAGTTAGAAACTTCATCAATTCTCTTCAAAATATCTAGTTTTGCATGATCTAAGCTTGAAAGCAAAGAATCTCTTTTGCTAACAATGATATCATAATTTGAATGAGAACATAGAACATGTTGATATAAATGGGTAACTAACATGCATTAGGGTTCATATTAAACAACATAATCAAGAGGACCTTGAAAGATCTATAGGGGGATGAATAGATCTTTTGATACTTTAAAATTTAATTAAAAACTCAAAGCAAAGAAGTAGGAGGAAACAAGGAAGACACTTAGGTTTAGATTGGTTCCAACCTTTGAATCAAAGGTTGTCAATCCACTACCCAATTGTTTCCAATTGGGATTTTGAAAGCTTTTTTTTTTATTTACCTTGCAAGGATGTAACAACAAATAATAATCACCTTCCACTCGAAGTAGCCTTCACCTTGATTTAGCCTCAACCTCCTTGAAGAAGCCTTCTTAAAGTAGCCTCAAGAAACCTTAGAGGAGCCTTCACCACCTTGAACTAGCTCCACCACCTTGAGATAGACTTCACCTAGAAGTATCTCCAACCTCCTTTGAAGCAGTCTTCTTGAAGTAACCTCAAGAAACCTTGGATCAGCCTTCACTTCCTTGAAGTAGCTCTGCCACCTTGAGATAGCCTTCAACTAGAAGTAGCTCCAACCTCCTTTGAAGCAGCTTTCTCGAAGTAACCTCAAGCACACCTTGGACCAACCTTCACTTTGTTGAAGTAGCACCAAGCAACCTCCTTTCAACATCCTCCAACCTTAGGAGTAGTCATGAAGAAAAAAGTACAATATAAAAGAAATAGATTGGAAGAAAGAAAATACTTAACCAATGAAGTACAATGCTTTGATCCTATATCATGAATATAGATCTCCTATCCACTTAAATTGGATGTGACTATATGTGATGTCTCGGAGATTGTAGCTATAGGACAAAACTTTAGAGCACAAGAAATAAGATAGCAAGTGAATCTCAGCTTTGTTGCTCTCTATAATGGATGATCAAGTTTAGCTATGGTTGTAACTACTAAAATGTTTGTTAAATGCAAAGCTTCCAGAACATTTTTTAGTTGAAAATATTGTCGACCAAATGACTATCGGTCTACAATATTATTGACTAGATGATTGTCTGGTTCAACTGGCTCTAATGACTATTGGTGTGATTCCACTAGAGGTTCAACACACTAGCCAATTTGACTCGACTAGATGTGCCCCACGAGGTCGGAATGCACGGGATGGGATTGTGCTTTCGAAATTTATAAACCTAAACTAGCTACCTATGTCTACTAAAATACTACACCCACAAGCGCACGGGGTTGTGTCGTAGTATAGGAAGGTGTCAAGTAAAGGGTCGATCCACATGGAAAAGAGGGGGCGCTAGAGCTAGGTTCCTACTACGGAGACTAGGGTTAAGGGTTTAAAGGTTGATTTGATTGTTAACTAAGGATGAACAAGAAAGCAGTTAAAGGCAGGACTGAAATCTACATTAACCCTAGACTAGATTAAGACTAAGCAGGAAAGAAAGGACTAAGCTAGGTAGGAAAAGACAAATTATGCTAAGGCAACCAAGAGAGAAGCAAAAGAGCAATTAAAGATATAAGCTAGCATAAACAAGTCAAGAGCAAGGCAAGAAGCTAACTAAGCAAGAAAAGAACTAAGTAAGCTAAGCAAGAACAGAACTAGGGTTTTAAGTAGTAAAGAGATGTGTGGGCTGTTTAGGGGTATGCACTTATCACTTAAGTTGGGGGGTGACATGTGAACATTATGATTCCATTTAGATTATCCAAACCAAACAACAAGTTAGAATCTAATGAGTTAACCTAAGCTACTAACTGGCCATGGATATGCTAGGTTGTGTATAGGGGAACTAGTCCCTAACACCCCCTACTACCCTTACGAGGCTCAATTGGGTTAGGGATTAGGTTCAATTCAATTAGAGTCTAATGAAGTGTAGCTTTCTAGATTAGGCATTCCTAGGGAAATTAGGGGCCGAGGGTAGTAATGGGGAGGTGAAGTTAGGGTTTTGGACCCCAATTCCCCCACATTCTAGCCTTGAGAAGGCTCCATGCTAATTGCACTAAAATTATCTAATCTAGCTACTTAGATCTCTCACTTAGGTTTAGGGAGATTGATTAGGATGTAGGAAGATGGGAGGCAACCTAGGGATCCAAGAATTGGACCTAGGGGCAAATCCCAAAATTCACACATACAAGCAATTTGCCTAAATTCCTAGGTGATTTGACACACAAACCAACAAGCAATCCATGGAGAAAGAGATAGAAATAGAATATAATCATTAACAGATGGAATTACAATGTTTACATGCCATTTTCCCCCAACATGGTATCAAAGTAACATATTTTCCCCCAAACAGCCCACCCAAGGGGCCTAGCTACTCATAACAAAACAAAATACAAAAAGAGAGAAGATAGAGGAAGAAGTAGCCATAGAGCTCGGTGTAGATGAAGGACTCCTCCTCTCCAGTAGCTGCAAGGTCGTCCTCCTTCTTCTTCTTGGATGGAATGGAGTGGGATGATGGTGGGAAGTAGATGGAAGGCTTAGATATGGGGGGTTATGTGGTGGAAATGGTGAAATGGAGTGGATTTGAGGTGGATATGGAGTGGAATGGAGTGGGTGGCGATTTGGGGAGCTAGGAAGGGGTAGAAGGTAGCTAGCCTCATGCCCCAGCCGCCACCTAGGTATATATAGGTGTGGGGAGGAAGCACTTGGTAGAGTAGGGGCAAAATGGGCAAAACAGTGAAAACTAGGTGAGTTTTGTGAGTAGCACGACCGTGGTGGGTAGGGTAGGCCACGGCCGTGGTGGATGGAGCACGGTTGTTGGTTTATTCCATCAAATTTATAGGGTTCTGGTCGATTTTGGGTTGAAAAGGCCACGGCCGTGGTGGTCACCACGACCGTGGTGGAGGTGGTGTGCCATGGTCATGGTGTCTGGCACGAACGTTTTGCTCTGCTGTGCCACGGCCGTATTGTGGAGCACGGCCGTGGTGTCTACCCATTGCACAGACATGCTGCTATGCACGGCCGTGGTGCTCTCAGCTTCACTTGAATGTTGAACCTGTTGATTTCTAAGTAACCTAGCACGGCCGTTCTGTGGTACCACGACCGTGCTGGGTCTTGGATCAACACTTTAACTTGGATCTTTGGCTTTTCTTGGACTTCTTTGCTTCAATTGATCTTTGGCCACTAGGGGTAGGTTGAGGGAGCATCAGACTTCACTTTGGGCCTCTCCAAGAGCAGAGGAACCCTAGGATCGCCCCTTCTCTCTCTCTCTTTCATCAAGCATGGTCAAAATGCCTGAAAAACATGCAAATAATGTCCATAAGTGCATTTTATACGAATAAGCATATTAGGGGGAATGCCATGCAATCTAACAAGTATAGATGTGATTGAAGAGAAAAAAGACACAAGATTAATCACTAAAATAGGGCTGAATCACCACCCCAAACTTAAAACATACTTGTCCTCAAGTATGCTCCAACTCAATCTCTCTACAAACTTTCACAAAAAGAAATGACAAATGCAATGTAAAAGATGATTGTTGCTGAATGGGATCAAAGATGGCTAAGTACATGCATTTCACCTCTCTCCTCTCCTTCTTTCACAATCCAATCATGAAAAGAGCACAAAGCATATGAACTTCAAATATAGAGCATAGAATACACAAGTTATCCATATTTCTTCCATTAAGTTCCTGGTAAACCATTTCATGGTTGCGTTAATCAAGAATGACTAGGAATGTTGTTTCACATTCATGAATTCAATCCTATATCTCAAATCACACTAAATGACCCACATGGCTGTGGAAAAGGGTAAAATGAGCTAAGTTTGATGTTTCCTAGCTCAATGGGTATGAAAGTGGAAGAAAGGGTTGCGGTAAGATTTTTGGAGTGTTTTTACACACTCATCTTTTCTTTATTTGAATGCTCTTAAACAGGAGCATCCTTTTATTTTATTTTGATTTTATTTTTCTTTTCTTTTCTTTTGCTTGCCCTTGGTGTAGATAGGGCATATGGTGGATAGAGTGAAGCGGGGAGATAAAGATATGGCCACCCCAAACTTTTGTAGGTGGCCAAGGCTGATTATGTGCACTAGGGCATCTTTTTATGAGGCAGAGGGGTATGAAGATGGTGGAAGAATAGTCGGGTCAAAGAGGGGTCATTGGTATGATTTTCCACGTAAGACAACCTGCATGAGTATTAATCCAATACTTCATCCAAGATATCACACCACATGAATGAAAAAATGAAATTAATATATCAAACAAGTAATTCCACAAACACTAAGCGTTCAAAGCTTGCCCAATATCACAATTCAACCAATTCAATCACAATCCTAAGAGAGGTGATGCACATGTAAAAAGTCAAACATTGATACCACTTAGCAACAAACAATGGTGATTCACTTGCATTTTTCAAAGGTCAACATTTTAATTCAAAACAGTAGAGATTGGGTCAAAACACAATTTTTAGACAAGAAATTCCAAATTTGGGCAAAATTGGCCAAAATGGTGCCAAGTTGCCTCCAATCACATCTGAGCCTATATTATTGAACTTAAAATAGCAAACAAGCAAAACCTAGCTAAAACATGCAAAAATTACCAAAAATCTACATGAAATGCAATGCATGGCAAAAAGAGAAAAATATTTGAAAATTACGCAAAAAAATGACAATGAGGTAAACTACATGGAATGCAGGTGTGCAAAGCAGTAAAATTCTAGACTAGATAGTAGGACAAGCAAAAGAAATGAAAAACAAAAAACAAAAAGTAAAATAGCAGATGAGATGCAAAAATGAGTGAAAGAAGAATGAGGGCATACCGCCCTACCACCCCAAACTTTTGAACCATGTTGTCCTCAGCATGACACTAAAGTCTAGGGTGATAGGGTAGACAATCACTGTAGAGGTGGTGGAGGTGCTCCTCCCTGCCTGTAGTAGGTGCCCCAGTAGTCTGACTGTGGAGGTGGATAGCTGTCCTGAAAAGCTGATAAAGAACTCCACCAGTCTTCACCCCACTGTGGGTTCCTTTGGGCCTGGGCATTGTGAAACTGATAAAGGTGGTTGACCTGGTAATGCATATGCTGGTGGTCCAACCACATGGCATCCTGTGTCCTATGAAAGCCCTCCTATGCCCGTAGAATTTTGTCGTGCGTCGCCTGAATGCCCTCCAGTTGTGCATTGATGGTATCCATATCATATGCATTCACTGAAGGCTGTTGTGGCTCTGACACTCCCATTCTTTCTTCTCTTTGCCTCACCCGTCTTGCCGCTCTCTCCTTTGCGGTCCGCCTCTGCTCTGCTACCTGTGAAGGCTCTCCTAGACCCCATGCAAACCTCACCTCAGGGATTGCCTCTCCTTTGGGTTCTCCTCCTCGTACCTCCTCAACGTTTCCAGAAAATCTGGCGTTGGTCCATATTGTGCCATGAGGGGTGGAGTATGGTAAGGCAACTCCAATGTGACTCCTGGGTAAGGTGGGTTGATTTGGTAAATGATCTTCTGATCCGTAACCATAATCATGGATGAGCGAGCCAAGTAGTGCAAATCAACCAACTTGCCACCCTCTGCCTTTGTATATCCTGTCATGTCATGCCCCAAGGCAGTAGCAATAGATGTTACAATCCCTCCCATTACAAATGTATTTGTGCTCTTGGACGGGATTGTCCTCATGTGATCAATCAATAATGCCCCCAGGTTCACATGTCTCTCTTTTATCATCCAACCAAGCACAAAAAGATCTTTGTTGGTGCAGTTGCCTTGATTTTCGTACCTGCCAAAGATGGTGTTTTCCAACACCTTCTGAACATAGCGGAGAAATGGGCTATGAATACCACTTGTCTTTGATTTCCCTGCTACAAATGTACTTTGGCCGGTGAAGCACTTCCACATGGATGGATACGTGGAACTAGAGTCATTTTCTATCCTTCCTCCATCTAGGAGGGCAGCAATCTCTCCGCTTGGGGCAAAAAACTGATTTAGCATCTCTGAGGTTATTTTCCACCTCGTATCCCCAATCGTTACCTTAATTGCATTCTCTCCATCATTTGTTACTTTCTCTAGCGTGGCGAAGAACTGCTGCGTTAACTCGATGTATGATTCTTGTTGCAACGTCAATATCTCAAATAGCCCCAATTTTTCCATCAATTCTTGAAAATAGGCATAAACCCCATTGCCTCCATTGACGCTTGGCATGCGTATCGAGTAGCCAATTTGACTCGACTAGATGCAACGACGCCAGAAAGCTTGGTGCGATTCCGCTAGAGGTGCAACACACTAGCCGATTTGACTCGACTAGATGCGCCCCACGAGGTCAGAATGCACAGGATGGGATTGTGCTTTTGAAATTTATAAACCTAAACTAGCTACCTACGTCTACTATGTCACTACACCCGCAAGCGCACGGGGTCATGTCATAGTATAGAAAGGTGGCAAGTAAAGGGTCGATCCACAGGGAAAAGAGGGAGCGCTAGAGCTAGGTTAGTTTAGCTAGGTTCCTACTACGGAGACTAGGGTTAAGGGTTTAAAGGTTGATTTTATTGTTAACTAAGGATGAACAAGAAAGCAGTTAAAGGCAAGAATGAAATCTACATTAACCCTAGACTAGATTAAGACTAAGCAGGAAAGAAAGGACTAAGCTAGGTAGGAAAAGACAAATTATGCTAAGGCAAGTAAGAGAGAAGCAAAAGAGAAATTAAAGAGCTAAGCTAGCATAAACAAGGCAAGAAGCTAACTAAGAAAGAAAAGAACTAACTAAGCTAAGCAAGCACATAACTAGGGTTTTAGCAGTAAAGAGATGTGTGGGCTGTTTAGGGGTATGGACTTATCACTTAAGTTGGGGGGTGACATGTGAACATTATGATTCCATTTAGATTATCCAAACCAAACAATAAGTTAGAGTCTAATGAATTAACCTAAGCTACTAACTGGCCATGGATATGCTAGGTTTTGTATAGGGGAACTAGTCCCTAACACCCCCTACTACCCTTACGAGCCTCAATTGGGTTAGGGATTAGGTTCAATTCAATTAGAGTCTAATAAAGTCTAGGTTTCTACATTAGGCATTCCTAGGGAAATTAGGGACCGAGGGTAGTAATGGGAAGGTGAAATTAGGGTTTTCGACCCCAATTCCCCCACATTCTAGCCTTGAGAAGGCTCCATGCTAAATGCACTAGAATTATCTAATCTAGCTACTTAGATCTGTCACTTAGGTTTAGGGAGATTGATTAGGATGTAGGAAGATGGGAGGCAACCTAGGGATCCAAGAATTGGACCTAGGGGAAAATCCCAAAATTCACACATACAAGCAATTTGCCTAAATTCCTAGGTGATTTCACACACAAACCAACAAGAAATCCATGGAGAAAGAGATAGAAATAGAATATAATCATTAACAGATGGAATTACAATGTTTACATGCCATTTCCCCCCAACATGGTATCAAAGTAACATATTTTCCCCCAAACAGCCCACCCAAGGGGCCTAGCTACTCATAACAAAACAAAATACAAAAAGAGAGAAGATAGAGGAAGAAGTAGCCATGAAGCTCGGTGTTGGTGAAGGACTCATCCTCTTCAGCAACTTCAAGGTCGTCCTCCTTCTTCTTCTTGGATGGAATGGAGTGGGATGATGGTGGGAAGTGGATGGAAGGCTTAGATATGGGGGGTTATGTGGTGGAAATGGTGAAATGGAGTGGATTTGAGGTGGATATGGAGTAGAATGGAGTGGGTAGTGATTTGGGGAGCTAGGAAGGGGTATAAGGTAGCTAGCCTCGTGCCCCAGCCGCCACCTAGGTATATATAGGTGTGGGGAGGAAGCACTAGGTCAAGTAGGGGCAAAATGGGCAAAACAGTGAAAACTAGGTGAGTTTTGTGAGTAGCACGACCGTGGTGGGTAGGGTAGGCCATGACCGTGGTGGATGGAGCACGGTCGTGGGTTTATTCCATCAAAATTATAGGGTTTTGGTAAATTTTGGGCTGAAAAGGCCACAGCCGTGGTGGAGGTGGTGTGCCACGGTCGTGGTGTCTGGAACGACCGTTTTTCTCTTTTGTGCCACGACCGTTTTGCATAGCACGGTCGTGGTGTCTACCCATTGCACGGCCGTGCTGCTCTGCACGACAGTGGTGCTCTCTGCTTCACTTGAATTTTGAACCTGTTGATTTCTAAGTAACCTAGCATGGCCGTTCTATGGTACCACGGCCATGCTGGGTCCTAGATCAACACTTTAACTTGGATCTTTGTCTTTTCTTGGACTTCTTTGCTTCAATTGATCTTTGGCCACTAGGGGTAGGTCGAGGGAGCATCAGACTTCACTTTGGGTCTCTCCAAGTGCAGAGGAACCCTAGCATCACCCCTTCTCTCTCTCTTCCATCAAGCATGGTCCAAATGCCTGAAAAACATGCAAATAATGTCCATAAGTGCATTTTATACGAATAAGCATATTAGGGGGAATGCCATGCAATCTAACAAGTATAGATGTGATTGAAGAGCAAAAAGACACAATATTAAGCCCTAAAATAGGGTTGAATCAACTATATGTCTATCTCTCTCTTGTTTAAACCTATTATAAGGGCAATATCTTGGTCGACAATATTTTCGACCGAAATTGACTCAGAACTGAATATTTCCGAAGTTATTTTTTGGTTGTTTGAGTCTTCGACCAAGTGATTCTTAGTCGAAATTTTTTTCGACCGAGAAAGACTTATTGCAAGGATTTTTAGTGTGTGTGAGGTCCTATTGATGACTCATGTGGAACCTATCAACCCTAAAGTCTTCATGTGAGTGTAAGATAGGGTTTTGGGTGGATAGGGAAAATCTAATTCTTGATTTATATGATATCTAAGTACTTGTACATTATATATTTGTACAAGTTTTTACATTGAGTAAAATCATGAAAATATTAAACATTTAAGCACATAATTCTTCAACTATCCACATGGTATGATCTCCTCATCTTCTTGAAACTCGAAATACTCAAGTATCATGTTAGATCCACAAGAATGAAATGTTTATCATCATCAAAACAAATAGTATGCTAAGGTCCAATTTAGCCAATAGACCTTAGTGTTGATCTTAGATTCATGAAGGTCACTCATCTACTGATTTTAGGTTATGAGAGGTTTCATGTCGTTTAGAAACATAAAACCAAAAATGAATAAAGTTCACCAGTTATATTTATTTCAAGATATATTTTTGCAATTAGAGTCATTCAAGGTACATATTGTGTGATTAAGGCTTCTATAGTGCATAAAGTTCCTTACGTTTACTGTCTTGAGGAGTAGTATGTAGATAGAACTTCAAGTATTCAATCCTATATCTTACTCATACACTAACCATAGACAAAAAGGACAAAGGTCACATATTTACTGATAAGAGAAGATTAGAAGAGGATTCACAGTCTGCAAATATTCTCATAGTTTCAACCTCATTGAGCTGATACAAATGATATATAGGTTCATATATTTTAACCAGGGGTGTGCAAGTTATGATTTTGAAAGGATTCATTGAAAACATTGTGCAATCAAGGTGATTCATTACCAATAATGTCAAGAAAATCTTGACTGCACAACGCTGATCTAGCGGTTGATGATCTCCCATCCTTGGATGTTGTGGGCTTCTCCAGTTCCCCATGCATCACTAGGAATTGTTGTGTGTGACTGGGGATCACCTGCGATCTCTATGCACAGTTGGAGATGATTTGACGATTAGTCACCATGGGTCACCATGGGCCAAGCGTCATTCGGATGGTGGTCTCCTTCCCCATCACGCATCGTAAGCCACCTGCATCAACAGACTAGACAACCGCTGTCAATGTGGGGTAGATGGGGCTAGAGGACTCAAAAGGCCATGGATGATGCACCGGTCCCTCCTCCATGAAGCTCCAACCCTTGATATGGGTTTTGGTGGCCATGGAGGTGCAAGGGGAAAAGCTCCAAACTCCATTATCTATTGCGGCTGCCATGAAAGGAAGGAGGCAGAGTTTGCAAAACTAGGGTTACAAGGCACAAAAAAGAGGGAAACAACAGAGGAATGACTAAGAATGAGAATTGTGGGCGTTTTGGAAAACCAATAGTGCCCAAAAGTGTCAAGAATAACACCAATTGGCTGAGTCTAAAGCTACTTCTACAGTAGTATGGAAGGATGTGGGAAATGACCTCTTAGCCGTCGATTCTAGGCTTGATCTGTGGGTATAAGATCAACAATCCTAATTGGTTGAAATACAAATAAGGGAATTACTTACATGGCAAGTGGGGCACCCCCTTGTTGGGTCGCACACCCAATTTGGGAATCGATAAGATCAAAAACTAGTAACATCAATATAATTGTTGAATAAAAGTGGGATCATGCAAGTGACCATAACATAAGATTCATAACTTTTATTGTGGTAATTCTTGTACCGTTGGATTCATGTTTGCATCCCCTATAACATGTCATAAATTGGAGAGTAGAAATATAATAGTGATAAGGTTCAATTTATCTTACAAGGTGGCAACATATTTAACCATTACACTTGGTTCTGTTTCTCAAATTAGAGCCACATTTTAAAAATGTAGTCATTGAGGTGACCAAATTGGAGTATCATAATACTTGAAATATGAAATTGACATCAAATTAAGTAATAGGTAACTTTATGTGAGAGAAGGAATTGAATAGAGGAAAGGGAAAAGTTAGGTTGTCTCATCCTTCCCTCAAACGAAAATTTGGTCCTCGAAATTCATCCAAGCTCATAATTGAAGGTCTAAGATCATATTCCTCATATTTAGGCAACCAAACCATGTTGAAGGCATCCACGACAATGTGGTTCACACTTGGGTTATCATCATCAAAGGTGTACCCATCCAAATACAAAAATACATTTTACTCAGTTCATGTTATAACATCACCTTGACACTAGGGTTTTTGCACCCTTTGTCATCATTAGTAGTAGTCTACATAGGGACTCATTGTCATATATTTCATCGTGCATATTTTTCAAAATTTCATGTATTTTGGAGTTTAGGTACTCTGACCTTCTCTCATGTCGGGTTGACTCATATCAAGAGGTCTCCCTTTTCGTATGTCCAATGCTATATGTCCTCCTATGTAAAGAGATTGAGGCATATGTTGGTTTCAAACCATATCTCGTGTGACGCCCATCTCCATAGAAAATGAGATTACTCAAAACTAAGTGTGGAACTGATAACATCTAGGATTACCATAAAACATGGTAAATGAAAATAGATTCCATATAACCACAAAAGAGGAAACATATTACATCAGAGTCCACATGAAGCCAATTATATTACATATCATGCTACAAGATGATACATGTCACTGTTCACTTGGCAACTTGCCCCAACTTGTTACATAAGATAACATGTTCATATATACAAGCCATATCTGTACAACCATGGAATACTGCCAAAAACTCATATATAACATCTACAAAACACCCCCAAGGATCTAAGAGTACATGTACGACACATAGGACTCTACTACAAAACACTAGCAGCATATCCAACCTTTAAAAACTACTACTCCTCTTGTTGCTCTGCCTCAGCCACACGATCTCTACCTTGTCGTGCACGACCACCTAAAATGGGTGGAAACCCATAAAGTGATACCAACATCCCAATGAGAGATATAATGCTTCACCAACAACTATAATTAACAAAGATAAGATACAGAAGGAAGATAACATTATTACTGGGATGAGAAGATTCAGCTAGATGAGATGAGTAAAGAAATTAACATTGTTCAAACAATTTAAGCATATATAACTGAGCAGTAGAACATATCATACTTTTATAAGTAATATGAAGAACATGTATAAAAGTTGATTTCTCTTACCGCATTATAAATCAACTAAATAGTACAAACGATAGGGAAAGGGTCATCCAATGTGAGTCATGTTTAACCCTAACCAGATATACTACGTGGTTGCATTAAGTCTTTTATTATGCCCTGAGGAGATGAGGCATACCACTCACGCTCCAACTGACCAATGTTAAGTCAAAATTAGTTCCACACAAGATGTAGGAGGAGTTAGACTCCTATGATCTCCCACACCCTCAGTCAGTTTGAGTCCACCGCAGTGACATATAAAGTCCAACTACAAAACAACCTAGTCCGCTTTGGTATATATGCATGAAACTAGTGAAAACTGAGATACGACTACAACCACACTACTACCAAGGTATGACCACAAACATCATCAAAATATATCATATATATAATCTAAAACACATTATCTGAGCTACGACCTTGACTGCTCTCCTTCCAGGGTATGACCGCATCCAATCATGTGAGAGTGCATATACTCAACAATATATGAATCTGAGCTTCCACTGAGGGAGAACCCATTACACCATACAACAAATATTGACGCTGAAGATGGATCTATGGCACATAGAAACTACATGATTAGGGTTTCACTTGATTAAATAATACAATTTAGTGTCATTTAGCATCAATTAAGTTACAACGTACACACCCTAAACAAATTCTACAAAACAGGGATAATGGTACAACTCCAGAAGATATAAACATATGAGGTATGAACTTGTCACGTCATCTCTTGATATCACAGCCATACAAGCCCATAAGCATTATCACATCACTTGGGGATAATGATCCCTCATGTCGTCACTAGAGGATGTCACCTCACATTAGGCATAAAGCCTCTTCCATGTCACAAGACCCAAATCACATAATCCATGCACATCATCATTATCTCATCATGCCTCATAAAGGCTCATAATGACCACCCTGTGTCATTTCATATACACCATATCAATCACTAACTATGCCATTCATTCCACCAACAAGGTTAGGGTTAAAGAAGTAGGAGAGAGAAAACATCAACTCATGTTATTCATTCAAGCAAGCTCAACAAGCACATCATACACTTGAGAATTAGGGTTAGGGTTTCTCATATAGTTGATTAGGGTTTCAGTTTCAATACTTGTCAATCAACCCTAAGCACATCATTTCCCATATTCTTGGAACATGTTTGGATTAAGCATCATTATTGTCATGATCAGTCAATCATCCCAATCAACACTATGTTGCGATCATACAAGAAAATGAAGTGTAGTGACCACCCTTCATAACATATGTGTAGAGACCAACATAGGTTACACTCCATAGAGACCACTTGTTGTAACCAAAACAAGAACCAAATAGGGTATCGACCAAACCAACTAAACTCACGGTGTTGCGAACGCAAGGGAACTAAGTGTAGAGACCAACAAAAAGGGTCCATATGTAGTGACAAAATACAAGCCCAAACATGTGCAACGACCCACATAGTTCACCTGTATAAGGACCACTTGTTGCAAGAAACATTACAAATAACACCCAAATGTAGTGTTGCGACCACAACACCACCCCTAGCATCAACCAAACAAGGTATCATCTGCAAAGGAAGCTAGGGTTAGGGTTTGGTAGAGACCAACCAACCCTAAGCACCCAACGTGAGGCTAAAAGCACTTTGACTGCAAAAAGACCCAACATGGGTAGCGACCCCAGAGAACATGAAAACATGTCGACTGAAGTAAAGCTCATCATAAAGGAGTTCAAGCGTCACCAAGAGGATGACTCGAGAAAGGATGAACATCAAAACCCTAGAAACGATCACCATCAAGATCAACAAGGAAAACCATGCTAAGAGAGAGAAAACCAACATTCAACACATGAACATAACAACCAAAACCACCATCAAAAACATGATGGATGAATCATATACAAACATGGTGATGAAACCAAAGATCAAGATGCATGCAAGGAACATCAACTCACCATCACTTAAAAACTCAGATTCATGAATTAGGGTTTAGGAGAAAGAGTAATATATACAAGACCATTTCAAAATCGTGAACCCTACATCATGATAACATCATATAGAATCTTAGGATCATGCATTAGAGATGAAATCAGCAACATACAAGCAAGATAAAGGTGCAATGATAGAAGAGGGGAAAGTTATACAACCCACCTTAGGATGAAGATCAAGCTCCAACAAAGAAAAGAAAGCTCCAAACTTGGATAAACTTCTTGGCCAAAAAGGTCACCTCAAGAAGAAGAAAAACATACCAAGGTCAAAGAAAAGTTTAAGATGAAGAAAGATCAAACCCTAGATCAAACAAGAGAGAAGAAAGAACAAGGAATAAAGGAGGAAACTTCTTCTCACTTAGGTACTACCATGGTCAAACCCTATTCTATGACCTCTATGGAGAGAATTTCCTCAAGATAGCCACCATGTTTATCCATAGTCTCACGACCAAGAGAAGGAAGGAAGAAGGTAGGGTTTAAAAGAAACGAGATCAAGGGTGTAGAACCACTTACCAAGATCAAATATCACCAAGGATCACCACAAAGAAGATGATCAAGCACAAGATCACCACATGCAAAGGTGATCGGCCACCAAAGCTCCAAGACCACCACCTCCTCAAGCTCCACCAAGCTCAAGGCCGAACACAAGAAATAAGAGAGGAGAAAGAGAGATAAAAGAGATACTTGCATGTAAAAGAGAGAGCTTATATAGTCAACAGGTAGGAGGGAGGTAAAGATATGAGGTGTCAAGGTATGACAACACCATAAGGACACTTGTCCACTAAAGGATCAGACATGGAAATACACATGCAAGAGGGTTGTTAAAAACTATGTGATGTATCAACCAATTTGGTCCTCACCTAATCATGGTCGAAGAAAAACAACTAAATAAGATCACAACACCACCTACCAAGATCACAACACATCTCCATAAGAGACCCTAGTGACCAACACACTACACAAAACATCAAGGGTACAACAAACATCACCCAAGAAAGTGTTACGGTCGCAACACTTCAAAACCATTACACAAGGTCGATACACCATCAAACTCAAGAATCCATGCAAATCCATGCAAACTCTAGTATCATATCATGATGTCACCTCATCAACCAAGGCCCAACAAGGCATCCCTATGCATAATTCTCTCTCTCATGATGCTAAAGCACAAAAGGCACACCCTACATGTGAAAAATTACAAGATTAACCCTCAACATGGGTAATTTGCAACTTGGTCCCAAAATAAGCATAAGTAGCTCAAACATCAATCAAACATGACCAAACTAAAAACATAAACTTGTCACATGTTATTAAGGCATATAAAGAGAGTAGATTAAGGTTTAATTATCTTATTAAGAAAGGAAAACACAATCAATAACTAATCTAGGTGAGGGGTCTTACAACCATAGATCCCTAATAAGGATTTCACCCCCAAAATCCTATGAGAAAAGAGACAGATACTTCCTACACATCTCACCCTCAAGATTCCGTGTGGCTTCCTGTATGCCACGATGATGCCAAAAAACCATAAAAAAATGATTTCCTTCTTCTTCAACTTCTTCACCCTTCCACCAAGGATCAACATGAGACCCTCCACATATGACACATCCCCATCTAGCTCAACCTCCACTGGCTGCAAAACCAACTTTGTGTCCAGATGACACTTCTTCAACATTGTAACATGGAAAACTGGATGCAACCTATGCAACTTAGGTAGCAACTCTAACTAATAAGCCACTTTCCAAACACCTACCACCAATGGGTAAGGTCCCATATACCTGGGAGCCAATTTACCCTTCTTTCTAAACCTCAAGATGCATTTCCAAGGAGAGACCTTGAGATACACCTTGTCTCCCACTTAGAACCCCAACGGCTAGGATGATTATCAACACAAGACTTTTGTCTACCCTAGTCTTGAGAGTACATGGATGACTCATAGGACTCTACTACATTACACTAGCAGCATATTCAACCTTTACTAACTATTGATCCTCTTACTACTTAGCCTCAACCACATGATCTCTACCTTGTCATGCACGACCACCTAAAAGGTGTGGAAACCCACAGAGTGAGACCAACGTCCCAACGAGAGATATAACTCTCCACCAACAACAATTATTATAGATAATATAAAGTAGGAAGATATCATTATTACTAGGATGAGAAGATTCAACTAAATGATATGAGTAAAGCAATTAACATTGTTCAAACAATTTAGGCATCTACAACTAAGCAATTGAATGTATCATAATTTTAGAAGGAATATGAAGAACATGTATAACAATTGATTTCTCTACCACATCATAAATAAAGAAAAAGTAAAAAAGATAGGGCATAGGTCATCCAATGTGAATCATGTTCAACCCTAAGAAAATATACTACACGACTGTATTATGTCTTTTATTATGCCCTGAGGAGATGAGGTATAACACTCCCTCTCCAACTGACCACTATTAAGTTGAAATAAGTACCATACAAGATCTAGGAGGATTCATACTCCTATGATCTCCCACACCCTCAGTCAGTCTGAGTCTGCTGCAGTGACATATAAAGTCCAACTGCAAAACAGCCTAGTCTGCTTTGGTATATAGGCACAATACTAGTGAAAACTAAGCTACAACTACAGTCACACTCCTGCCAAGATATGACCGCAACCATCCTCAAAATATATCATATATATACTTTGAAACACATTATTTGAGATATGGCTTCGAACGCTCTCCTGCCAGGGTATGACCGCAACCAATCATGTGAGAATGCATAGACTCAACTATATACGACTTCGAGCTTCTACTGAGGCAGAACCCATTTCACCATCGAGTAAATACTGACACTAAAGATGGATCTATGGAATAGGGCAACTACATGATTAGGGTTTCACTTGATTAGTTAAGACAACTGGGTGTCTTTAAGCATAAATCAAGTTACAACATACAAACCCTAAACAAATTATACAAAACAGGGGTAAAGGTACAACTCCAGAAGATATAAAACATAGCATGTATGAACGTGTCACATCATCTCTTGGTATCACGACCATACAAGACCATCAACATTATCACATCGCTTGGGAATAACAATCCCTCATCGCATCACTATAGGATATCATCTCACATTAGGCATAAAGCCTCTACCAGGTCATAAGACCCAAATCACATAATCCATGCACATCATCATTATCTCATCATGCCTCACAAAGGCTCATAATCACCACTCTGTGTCATTTCATATAAACCATAGAAATTACTATCTATGTCATTCATTCCACCTATAGGGTTAGGGTTACACAAGTAGGAGAGAGAAAACATCAACTCATGCTATTCACTCAAGAAAGCTCAACAAGCACATCATAAACTAGAGAATTAGGGTTAGGGTTTCTCATATAGACAATTAGGGTTTCCATTCAATACTCGTCATTAAACCCTAAGTAGATCATTTCCCATATTCTTGGAACACATTAGGATTAGGCATCATTATTGTAATGATTAAGAAATCATCTAAAGAAACACTATGTTGCGATCATACAAGAAACAAAGTGTAGTGACCACCCTTAATAACCTATGTGTAGAGACCAATATATGTTACACTCTATAGCGACCACTTGTTACGACCAAACCAAGAACCAACTAGGGTATCGACCAAACCAACTAAAATAAGGGTGTTGTGACTGCAAGGAATCTAGGTGTAGCGACCAACAAAAAGAGTCCATATGTAGTGACCAAATCCAAGCCCAAACATGTGTGGGGACTAACATAGTTCACTTGTATAATTACCACTTGTTACGACCAGCACCCAAACACAGTGTTGTGACTACAACACCATGCCTAGTATTGACCAAACAAGGTAGCGTCCACAAAGCACGCTAGGGTTATAGTTAGGTAGCGACCAACCAATCATAAGCACCCAACACGAGGCTAAAAGAACTTCGACCGCAATAAGACCCAACATGTTTAGCGATCCCAAAGAACATGAAAACATGTCAAACAAAGCAAATCTCATCATCAAGGAGTTCAAGTGTCACTAAGAGGATGACTCAAGAAAGGAGGAACATCAAAACCCAAGAAATGATAACCATCATGATCAAAAAGAAAAATCATTCTAAGAGAGAGGAAACCAATGTTCAACACATGCAAATAAGAACCAAAACCGTCATCAAACACATGATGGCCTAGCCATATACAAACATGGTGATGAAACTAAAGATCAAGGTTCATGCAAGGAACATCAACTCACCATCACTTAGAAACTCAGATTCATGAATTAGGGTTTAGGAGAAAGAGTAATCTATACAAGAACACTTCAAAATCTTAAACCCTAGATCATGATAATAACATATAGCATCCTAGGATAATACATTAGAGATGAAATATGCAACATGTAAGCAAGGTAAAGGTGCGATAATAGAATAGGGGAAAGGTATATAACTCACCTTAGGATGAATATCAAGCTCTAAAACCACGATCTCTAAGAAAGAAAAGGAAGCTCCAAACTTGGATCAACTCCTTGGCCAACAAGGTCACCTCAAGAAGAAGAAAAACATACCAAGGTCAAAGGAAAGCTCTATATGAAGAAAGATCAAACCCTAGATCAAACAAGAGAGAAGAAATAAGAAGGAAGAAAGTAGGAAGCATTAGATCACTTAGGTACTACCATGATCAAACCATAGTCTCTGACCTCTATGGAGAGAAGTTCCTCAAGATATCCACCATGGTGATCCATAGCCTCACGGCCATGAGAAGGAAGGAAGAAGTTAGGTTCAAAAGAAATGAGATGAAGGGTGTAGAACCACTTAGCAAGATCAAATATCACCAAGGATCACCACAAAAAAAGATGATCAAGCTCAAGATCACCACATGAAAAGGTTATTAGCTACCAAATTTCCAAGATCACCACCTCCTCAAGCTCCACCAAGCTCAAGGTCAAACACAACAAAGAAGAGAGGAGAAAGAGAGCTAAAAGAGATACTTGCATGTAAAAGAGAGAGCTTATATACTCAAGGGGTGGGAGGGAGGTAAAGATATGAGGTGTCAAGGTATGAGAGCACCATAAGGAAACTTGTCCACTAAAGGATCGACCATGCAAACACACATGCAAGAGGATTGTTAAAAACTATGTAATCTAGCAACCAATTTGGAAGGATCGTCCATGCAAACACACATGCAAGAGGGTTGTTAAAAACTGTGTGATGTAAAGACCACTTTGGTCCTCAGCTCATCATGGTCGAAGCAAAACAACTAAGCAAGGTCGCAACATAGCCAATGTTGCAACACCACCTACCAAGGTCACAACACAACCAAGGTCGCAACACCACCTACCAAGGTCGCAACACATCTCCACAAGAGCAACCCTTGTGACCAACACATGGAACAAAACATAAAGGTCACAAAAAACATCACGCAAGGAAGTGTTGTGGTCGCAACACTTCAAAACCATCAAACAAGGTCGCTACACCATCAAACTCAAGCATCCATGCAAACTCTAGTATCATCTCATGATGCCACCTCATCAATCAAGGCCCAACAAGGTGCCCATATGCATCATTCTCTCTCTCTCATGATTCTAAGGCATAAAAGACACAGCCTACATGTGACAAATTACAGTAGTAACCCTCAACATGGGTAATTTCCAACTTGGTCCCAAAACAACCATAACTAGCTCAAACATCCCAAATAGGACCAAACTGAAAACACAAACTTTTCACATGTTGTTAAGGCATCTTAAGATATTTAATTAAGGTTTAAGAATATATTAAGAAAGGAAAACACAATCAAGCACTAAGTGTTAGGGGACTTACATCATGTGTCATATCTCGACATATACAAGACTAGGCACAAGAAAGCATGCCAACCCACTAGATATGTTTTCAACCAAGTCATTTGTAGCATACAAGGTGCTAGGTTTAACTAGGGTTGCATGCTCAAACTCATCTCATGTCATCAAAACATACTTGATCTTTCTAAACACAAAATCAAGTCATATTGAAGCAAGCTAAAATCATCAACATTGACATCATTATCAACAAAAACATCATCATAATCATAATCATCATCATCATCATCACCACCACCAACAACAACAAAAACAACAACTTAGATCCTCTAGGCTATCTACTAGCTGAACCTTTATCATGGCTCAAGACTATTGTAGAGACTACAACTAGAATATAAAACTCTAATCTAGACTAATGTTAGATCTATTTCTCCTAGCTTACATGGACACTCTCTGCCCTTCTGCATGTGGTAACATTTTTCATATGTACATTTATTAATACTTGAAATAGGTTTTCTCCAACGTTGAAACATGCGATGGAAATCACCATACTCCATTTGATCAAAACCAAAAACAAAATGACATACCACACTCATTAGGCAGTCTAGTACCATGACACCTAGAGAACTAGCAAGAACATGGTGCACCTATGTAGATGCCCAAGCACATGTCATGGACATATGTCTAGGATTGTAAGAATATATCCCTTTTCTCACCCTCCTAGACCTACAACCCAGACTATAGGATTGAAGGAAGGGAAAAGAAAGGGTTCTAGGGATTACACAAGCCTACACCTAGTTCTAGAACATATAGGTTCTAACTTAGTGGCTAAGTGAACTTAGTCCACAAAGGACAACTCATTAAGTTTCTAGGGTGAGATGTAAAGTGAGTTTAGTTTATGTTTCATGTGAACAATGTTTGGTGTAGTTATTGTTCGTGCTATGATACCATCTGTCACAAGATAATTTATTACCCAAATCCTAACTCCAAATGACTACAAAGTTAATGGTGATAGGACCTAGGCATATGTCCCTAGCATGGCATTAACAAAGTGTGAATGTGGAAGCATAAATCTCACATACATGAACACATAACTAGATAAAATCACCAATCAGAATCTCAACATTCAACAAGTATTATTAAGCCACATACTTTTGTTACAAGATTACAATTACATATTCAAGAATCAAATTGTACAAGTCCACTCATGTACACTAGGGATCTTACAAAAAGTACACCTGATATAGCTCACCAAGACCATCAACTTCTAGCCATATCTGAACCTATAAAATATATGAAACAATGTGAGTCAACACATGAGGTGCTGAGTACAGGGATGAAAGATACATATATATAAGTTTTGCACAATTCAAAAAGATTTGTAGAAGTAACGAACAAGAATAAACAAGCTAAGTATTTAGCAAAAAAAGAGCCTGGGTTTATATCATTTTACTCCAATTATACCATCATTACATGTATTCATTAATATCAAGTATCAGTAAGGCCTTTTATTGACTAACTTCACATTGGAAGAGTCTATGAGGGTGCTGAAGATTAGCCAACCCTACCCTTAAGGGACCTCAATACCATCATCAAGAGCTAACCCTTTTATCAACAATGTGTCTTATCTTGGCATCTCAATTAGGATGCCTAAGCTTATGTCCTTACCCCGAAACTTTAGGCAGGTGCACGAGGTTTGTATAATGGAGTTTCTATATTATGTTTGCAAGTTATAAAACAAAGATAATGATATAAAAATAAATTAAAATACTAGAATACTACATGATAATATTTGAGCAAGTAAACAAGCATACATATGTATCACATTTCAAACAAGAATGACATAGTCATATAATTATGTAAATCTTGTAACTGATTTAGATGTTTCATAACCTAACATGTCCTTGACCATATAGATCAAAAGAACACCTGATTATGCATAAGATTGTATACATGTATTAGATTCTCATCATTAACCATAAATAGTTCCATTTTTAGGGTTTTGGCCAAGTTAGACTCCAAGTTGCTTACTAGTGCCTTAGATGGCCTTATACTGATCTATAGGTCATCATGAACATGGGGTTCAAGTTTCATATCATCTTGACGTTACATTCACTTTGTATAACCATTAGAAGATTTTATGTCACCTTGGTACATTTCAAGGTCAAAGGACTCATAATAGGGCGTGTAAGGTTAAGGATCATCAATTCAAGGGGTCCAAGCATAGAAGTTGATTTTGATCAGCAAGATATAGACAAAAGAATCACATTCAATAATAGGTGGATGCCCCCTAGGGTCTAGGGCATCATGTAACCAACATTCGATATCAATACTTCCACCACATAGGAATATCAACATGGTTCCTTATATCACAACATATGCACTATGTGGGATATCAACATCAAATATTTCATAAGGGATGGATTATTCATTGATTTAGATGTGGAGGATAAGATATCATGACCGTTTTCAATATTAGGGAACAAGAAAGATAAGCAATCCATAAGTGTCACACTAAGTCATCATTGGCGGACTTAGAGTCACATACATCATCATATCAAGATATAGTGCTAATCTTGGGAATTTGGGTCTCTAAACATCATGGAGTTACTACTTTTAAGAATGCAAAGGAACTTGATTTACAACATAGGTCAAACACATAATGTGATCCACGGTATATAATTTCTTCATATAAAAGGGGAACAAACATGCATTAGGGTTCATATAGAACAACATAATCAAGAGGATCCTACTGTTGATCATAGAGTCATGTAGGTCACAAGGCTACTAACTTCTAGTTATGATATGCTTTGATTTTGTTTAGAAACATTAAAGAAAATATGAACAAAGGTCACCATTTAAATTTAATTTCAAGACACATTTATACAATCAGAGTCATTCAAGGTACATATTGAGTGATTAAGGCTTCTATACTGCAGAAAGGTCATCAAGTTTACTATCTTGAGGATTAGTACGTAGATATAACTTTAAATATTCAATTTTCTATCACAATCATACACTTAACATTGCCAAAAAAGGACAAAGTTCACACATTTAGTAAAAAGAGAAGATTATATAAGGATTCAGGGTTTGTAAACATTCTCATGTGTAGGACTAACCCAGCTTATCAAAATGGTATATAGCTTTGTATATTTTGGCCATGTTGTGTGCAAGTTATGATTTTTGAAAGGATTCATTAAAAACTATGTGAAATCAAGGTGAGACTTTACCAATAATGTCAAGAAAATCTCAGCCACACCAAACCAGTCTAGTGGTTGATGCTCTCCCATCCTTGGATGTTGTGGGCTTCTCCATGTCCCCACACGTCACTAGGCATCACTATGTGTGACTGGGGATCGCCTGCAAGCACTACACACGTCTGGAGATGTTTTGGTGATTAGTCGCCATGGTTCACTACAGGCCAAGCATCAATCAGTTGGGGTCTCCTTCCCCATCATGCATAGCAAGCCACCCACACCAGTAGACTGAACAACCACTGTCGTTGCTGGGTAGATGAGGCTACAGAGCTTGAACGGTGATGGATGATGCACCAGCACCTCTGCCATGAAGCTCATGCGCTCGTATAGGTTTTTGGTAGTCACGGAAGGGCAAGGGGAAAATTCCCAAACTCCATTCTCTATGGTGCCTACCATTAAAGGAAGGATGTGGAGTTTGTAAAACTAGGGATACAAGCACGAAAAAGTGGGAAACAACATAGGAATGATCAAGAATGAGAAATTCATGGATTTTTGCAAACCAATAGTGCCCAAAAGAGTCAGGAATAACACATGTTGGCTGAGCCTAAAGCAACTACTCCAGTAGCACGAAAGGAGGCATGAGATAACCTCCTAGCTGTCAGATCTTAGGCTTGATCCGTATGTATAAGATCAACATTGTTGATTGGTAAAAAAACATATAAGGGAATTTCTTACTTGGCAAGTGGGGCACCCCATTTCGAGGCCACACACACAATTTTGGGCCCAAAAAGCACCAAAACTAGTTAAATTGATATAACTGCTGAATAAAAGTGGGGCGATTCAAATGACCATAACATTGGACTCATAACTCTGATTGTGGAAATTCTTGTACAATTGGATTTGTATTTGCTTCTCATATAACACGACATATATTGGAAAGTAGAAAGATAAAGTGATAAGGTTCAATTTATCTTACAAGGTGGCAACATATTAAAGCATGATACTTGGTTCAATTTCTCAAATTAGAGCCAAATATTGTTAAATTAGTCATAGAGGTGACCAAATTGGAGTATCATAATACTTAAACTATGAAATTAAGATCAAATTAAGTATGAGGTCACTTGATGTGAGAGAAGTAGTTAAATAGAGAAGAGGGAGAAGTCAGGTTGTCACAATGATCGTTCACAAAGATTAAAAAATTAATTCTAGGGTCCTAGAGTTGTATGTAAATGTATTTACTAGCCTATCATGTATATAAATCATATATAGACACTTTTTTATCATCACATGCTATTATTAAAACAAGAATTTTGCAAACAACAACAATTTTAACAAAAAGAAGGCATTTAACTTGTCAATTCAAATAATAAAATAGCAAAAAATGAGTAAATATGAGCAAGAACATAGAGGAGTATGAACATCTTAGCTAGGAGACGTAGAGATGTCATAAATGGTAGTAATAATTAATTTTGATCTAAAAAAGTTGAATTGCTTTACAACTAGAGGTTTACTGAAAATATTTGCAAGTTAATTTTTCATGTCCACATGAGTGATATATATGTCTGTCTTAGCAATGTTGTCACAAAGGAAATGATGGTTGAACCTCTATTTGTTTAGCTCTACTATGTAATACATGATTGTATGATAGATTAATTGCAATAGTATTATCACAAAATAGGAGAAGCGTCATAGAAAACATTAAAGTCTTGGAGCATTTGCTTCATCCAAATATATGGGCGTGAAAACTACCAACTGCAATGCATTTAGCCTTGGTAGATGATAGAGCCATAATGTTTTCATTCTTAGAAAACCAAGAAACTAAACATGGTCCTAGGAGGAAGAAAGTATCACTTGTTCACTTTCTATCAACTAAGCATTGACATAATCCACATCACAATAAGCTCTAAGAGTAAATTCTCGTGACTTGGGATACCAAAGTCCATTTTTTTTGGGTTTTGGCTAGGTAACTTAAAATCCTCTTAATGGATACAAGATGAGATTTCTAGGGATTGACTAAAATCTAACACTCAAGCCAACAATAAACATTATATCTGGTCTAAAGGCAGTCAGATATAGTAATATACCAATCATACCTCTATATAGCTTCTCATCTACCTTTTCACCTTCTTTATCCTTATCAAGATTGGCAGTGTTGAAAATGGGAGTATCCATTGGCTTTGTGTTCTCCATTCTAAAGGGCTTCAAGAGTTCATTAGTGTATTTACTATGGTTGATGAAATTTCCATCTTTTTTTACTTGATTTGGAAGCTAAGGAAAAATGCAAGCGCCCCCATCATGCTCATTTAAAATTCACTTTGCATGACAGAAGTAAACTCCTTGCAAAGATCAAGATTCGTCCTGCCAAAAATGGTATCATCAACATAAATTTGTATAATTAAGAAATTGTTAGAAGTGTGTTTTAGAAAGAGAGTAGAGTCAATTTTTCCCATGACATAGCCATTCTCAATTAAAAAGTTTCTTAATTTCTCATACCAAGCTCTAGGGGCCTGTTTGAGTCCATAAAGTGTCTTTGGTAATAGATAAGCAGGGTTAACATGCTTGTCATGTTCAAAGCTAGGAGGTTGAACAACATACACTTCTTTCTCTCTTTATCCATTCAAAAATATAGTTTTAACATCCATTTAATAAAGAAAATAGTTTTTATAACTACATTAGGCAAGTAGCATTCTAATATAATCAAGTCTATCAAAGGACGCACAAGTGTCATCATATTAATACCTTCTTATTAGTTGTAACCTTGTGCTACTAAGCTTTCTTTGTTCCGTACCACATTACCACTTTCATCAAGCCTGTTTCTTTAGACCCCACTTAGTACCAATGATATTTCTATCACTTAGTCTTGGCACTAGAGTCCACACCTTGTTCTTTTTGAATTTTCTTCTTGCATGGCTAGGATCTACTCATTGTCCTCAAGAGTTTCTTTGACATTCTTTAGCTTAAGTTGGAAGATTAAGGTGATGTTTGCTTATTCTTTGTTGAAATTTTCCTTCGTCTTATCCTGTTCAAAGGGGTTGCCAATGATGAGCTCTTTTGGATGATGATTTGCAAAGTGGGGAGTTGGATCCTCCTTTTCATCTTCGTTTGAGCCTTCAACTTCATCCACCTCTTTTCCTTTGTTGTTGATGTCTGGTCCCTTAAATCTAGAAATTACTTCATCTATAACATCATCATTCATAACATTCTTGGAAATAGAGGGGTTAGTCTCAATAAATTTAACATTTATAGATGGTTCTGTTTTAGACATTCAATGTTAAACACTCTATAAGATGTACTAGTAGTGTTATAGCCAAGAAAGAAATCCTTGTAAGATTTTGCATCAAACTTATTGAGAGAATTTTTGGTGTTCAAACCAAAGCTTGGACAACAAACAAATATGAAAGAAGGAATGATAAAAAATATGAACAAAGTTAATAGAAGGCTTTCCACCACACCACAACTCATAGGGAGTTTTCTTAAGAAAAGGATGTGTGAAACCCCAATTTTGCACAAAACAAGCAATTTTAATGGCTTCGGCCCAAAACTTCTTGGGAGTATTATACTCCATGACATTGTCCTAGACATCTCTTGTAATGGCGTATTCTTCCTCTCTATTACCCCATTTTGTTGAGGTGTAGGGGGGGAGTTGTTCCAGTAACCATATTTTTCACAAAATCTTTCAAACAAACCATTTTCAAATTCTCCCCATGATCACTACAGATAGAGATGATTCACAAAGAAGATTTATTTTCAATTTGTTTACAAGAAATTTGAGAAAATATCAAGTGTATCATTCTTTGCAATCAATAAGCAAGTACAAGAAAATAGAGAGAAATCATCAACAGTCACTAGGAAATACTTGCTACCATAAAGTGTTTGAGTTCTCATAGGTCCAAATAGATCAATGTGAAGAATTTCAAGAACTCTATTGGTACTAAGGACTCCTTTGAATTTAAAGGAGGATTTGTTTTTCTTTCCTTGTATGCAAGGTTGGAATTCCTCATCCTTCTCAAAGTCTAATTTAGGAAGTCCTTTGACGAATTCCTTTTTGCTTAAATTCTTCAATCGATGGATATATACATGACCAAGCCTATAGTGCCACAAAGATAGATCATTCTTATCAACAACTAGGCATTTACCAAGAATAGGCTTAAGAGAGTCAATAATAATAATATATTCATTTTCAATTCTAGTTCCCTTACATATAACATCGTAAGTGAGGAAATCTAGAAGCAAGCAATCATAAGAAGTAAAAAGAACAAGATATCCATTGTCACATACTTCACTAACACTAATTAAATTTTGATGTAGGCCATATACAAGAAGAACATTCTTTAGGCATAGTGAGTCACCTATGTCACCCTCACCTATTACATTGCCATTCATGTTGTCCCAGAAGTCATTGAGTCTCCTTTTCTTTTTGTGAAGATGTTGAAGTGGACCTTATCGCATGTCATATGCTTGGAGCAACCACTATCAGCAATTGATTTTCCTTTTTCCTACAAAGAAAAGAGAGGTCGGTGCCCAATTCAAAGTTTAACACTCGAAGTTAGCTTGGGGACACATTTCATGTTGGGTTGGTCCTCTTCTTCTTATTAGGACAAAAGATAGAGCAACAATCATCACTCTTACAATGAGAACAAATCATTGATATCTTAGAATTGGAAGTATCATCATTATATATTGGAGGTCCCTTTCTCTTTTTCTTACCTTTTTCCTTTCTCTTTGGGCCTCCTTCATATCCCAAACCACTACTACTCACTTGTTTAGTAGAGTGTTCTAGGACTTCATTTAGGGAATTTTTCTCTTTAAGGAACTTTTGCAAGAATGCTCTAAGCATATGGTTATCATGACTAAGAGTTATGACTATAGAAGAAAGACTAGCAAGATCATATTGAGCATGCAATAAGTCGGCCTCTAAACCAAGGGATTTAGTTTAATAAGAATCCTTTTTAAGAGTTATAATAGCTACTTCTATACTTAACAAAACAGGTCTAGATTCAAGATCATTGACTCTAGTAAGAAGCCTAGCATTTTCAGTTCTAAGCATGACAAGCTCATCAACACAAGTTTGGTTTTCATCTTTAAGATCATTTATTTTATTTATATAAATACCATTTTCAATTTCAACAACATTCTATTGAAGTTCAAGATCAAGGATTTGCTCTTGTGAAGAATCTATGCTATCATTATGAGTTTTCTCATTTTGTTCAAGCACTTTAGTTCTAACATATAAATCATCTATGATTTTACCTAACATCTTCTTTTTATATTTTCACTTTGAATAAGAAGAACAAGAAGTATGAATCATATTGATAAGAGCATCTTTTAAAAGTTCATTTGAACTTACCTCACGTACCTCACTAACCTCTTCACTTGTTCTAGGCATGAGGGAAATGTCGCATTCTCCTTCATTTGAGCTAGAATCACTATAAGAAGACTCCTCTGAAGCTGCATGGGCTACATCTTTTCCCCTTCTTTCTTTTTTCTCCTTCTTCTTGAATTTTCTCTCCTTGATGTAGCCCTCCTTCTTATGGCTTCTCTTATGGTTTGACTTCTTGGCTTTTCATAGTCATTTTTGTAATGTTCATTTTGACCACACTCATACAATCTAGGAGTAGAGGAGGAGGGTTTACCCTTGAAATCCTTTCACTTGGAGTAATGGGCTTCAAGGTCACTAGGGAAGTCATCTTCACTTGAAGGTGGAGAAGTTTGGATAATAACTTGTTTCATCACAATATCTTCAATTTGATCTTTGAATGCACTTACCTTATCCTTGTTGGATTCTTTATAATCTAGCTTTTCTTCTTATTCTTACTTGTCAAGTCTCACTTCAAAAGCTTGTAAATTTTGTATGAGCTCTTCAATAGGAATTTCACCAAGAAACTTTGTATCTTCAATGGTGGTCACATTTGTTTGCCACAGTTTGGGAGAGATCTAAGGATCTTTTGGTTGATCTTTCCTTGATCCATAGGATGAAACAAAGCCATAAGACCATTCATAATAGTGTTGAGTCTTGAATACATGTAAGAAACTCCTTCCTTCTTCCCCATCTTGAAGTTTACAAGAAGACCATTGCGCATGTACACCTTAGATTCTTTGACTTGCTTGGTGCCTCCATAAGTGATGCAAAGCTTGTTCCAAATCTCATAGGTTGTATCTCAAGATGAAATCCGGTGGAACTCAGTTGAAGTGAGGGAGGAGTACACGATTCTAATGGATTTAGCAGTGAGTTGAGATTTCTTTAAGGTAGCCTCATTCCATGTAGCAACTTCTCCCTCTGGCTCTTTATATGAAAAGCCAACAATATTCCACAGGTCGTATCTCATGCCTTGATGTATAATGACATTCTTCTCTTCCAATATCATAAGTTTGTGTCGTAAAAAATAGGTGGACGGATGCATGGAGAAGCCACCCTCAATGTTGAGCGATCCCAACATATTTTCACCCATCTTCATGTCTCGTTGGAGTACGTAGATGGATAACACCAAGCTATAATAACAAATGTTGGATATTTGGGCTCCAGAGGGGGTGAATAGAGCTAAAAGCACTTTAAAAAAACAGGGTAGACCTTCAATATATTTGCTAAAAGATATTGCAATATTGAAAAGTAAGGGGTATAGATTTGGGAAAACACCAAAACCATCATAAGATGTATAGTAGTTCCAACCTCCAAAATAGGATATGTACATCCACTACATAGAGGGGTCAATCTCTAGGATTTTCAGCCATGTCACACTTCGTATATTCCATTATAATAGTGACAACATATAGACCATCCTTTTCAAGAACAAGGGATAAACTAGAATTCCTTTTAGGGTCAAGGAGTCAATAGTTTTTACAAAGGACTTACCAACCTACCTACTAAGTGTTGGTAAGTATGCCCAGAGAGCCCATCATATGATGATTGTAATGGCATATCTTGTAAAACGATTTGATTAATAATAAATGCAAACTTCCAATTAATTTTGTTAATTTAGTTATGAGATAATGATGAAACATAATAAATTTCAAAAGAGTGATATTACTCAGATCTTCAGGTTGAGGACTTGAACGATGAGATCATATGGATGTCAAGATTATATGCATTCTTTTTATTTCCCTAGCTAGATGTTATTGTTGAAGGCTAGTAGACAACAATAATACTTAAGACTAGAGTGTGTGTTGGTTTATGATAGAATCTCATTAGTCATGATATGTGATATGATACCACGAACATAGATAATTGTTAAAGAATAGTGTATCAGACTGACCCACCTTGAGAGTGACACATGGAAACCATGATTGGTAGTTAGAGTAATCTCTCATAGTGATGGTGGTGATTGTGGTTCTTAGACCTAAAATCACTACACTCATCACATGTCGTTCAATGTACTTTGACATCATCCACCATGATCTTGAATAAGGATTTCCATAAAAGTGGTGCTCAGATGCATTGTGACACATGGGGATGACTTTGAGTAATGTAGATGGGATTTGTCCCTCCTATAAGAGTTTGACATCTTGACCACATGATAAGAGAGAATGAGAACTACATGGCAATTTCAGTGTGAGTCAATATGTGATATTGAGATTATACATATCTCAGATAGTTTGCTCTAGTTCAAGGAATATGGATTGAATGTTGAAGACGATGATGATTCCATGCCTCAAGTTGATCTGGATATCAAAGATAAAGGAACTATACATTGACTGTAACACCAAACATAGATTGTAGGTTGAAGTTGTTTTCCAACTTCTCCAATTACTTGGGTAGCAATGAAGTCTCACTAGATACCAATCATTTCTTCTGAAATCATAATATGATTACAAATATCATTACCAACGTAATTTGGAGCCTATCAGGTCATGCACAAGGGATGCATTAGAATAGGAATATAATAATGTACGTGATTGGAAATCTTCCAAATAAACTTGATTACTAAAATGTTTAGGTAATCTACTAGAATAAAGTTGGAACATAATCTGAGTTAATTGGTTAAAGTGTTTAAGCCAATTAATTAGTTTACATTGTTATGTCGACTAGCTAATCTCGAGCGATTGACTAGAGACATATGATGAAAATTAGGTAATCAAGTAATATGATTAATTATTTAATTAATTAATCTACAATACTTTTTAATAGTCTATGAGTGGCAAGCTTTAAATGTAACTTTAGCCTTTTATTTCTGAGCGGGTTGGGAAACTCTGCTTCCGTTCCTGTGCTATTTATAGGGATATAACGGTCGAATATTAGATAATGCTCTTGTACGTGAACCCTAGCCGTCATCGCCCCAAGTAAGAGAGAAGAGTAACTTTGATGCTAGCATGTCGTCAAAGAAGAAGGCCATTCCTTCCCCTCATCTTACAAAGTGCAACATGGAGTTCCAGTCCATTCACGTGGACGAAGTAGAGACGCAGACACTGAAGTGCCTACGTTCAGAGGACGTCGATGATGACCATTTGTGCACGTTAGGAATGATGCACATCATTGTGTGAAGGGATGTCATCGATCTTTCTCCTCGATGAGGAATATCATGTGGACCTCTTAACCGATACATTGTTATCGGCAAGATCTGCTAGTAGGGTATGTTGAGAAAATTTCATTATTTTCACTATGCCTGTCGCATCCAAAAAACCCAACACCAAGAATCTTCCACGTCCATCAATGTCTTACCCATTCTTGTTGAATATCTTCAACATTTTATCACCCTTCCTTCTTCAAGGAGGTCCACCTCCTTCTTCAAGGAGATCACCTTCGAGTCACCACTTTACTAGAGAGGTTGCAAAGAGGAGTGAATAACTTCACAAGATGTATATTGGAGAAACACTCTTATAAGGATCCTAACTCACTCAACTGGATGTAGATTGGTAGAGTAGATTGAGGGAGATTAGGGCTCTTGGAGGCAAAATTGTTCAACTATATGAATGGAGCATAGAAGGCGAACTTGGAAGGAAGTACAAGGGCTCCTTTTATAGTAGAGATTACCTTCTAGCCAGTAGAGACACTTATAATAGTTCCTTGACGTTTGGGTGTTCCAACAAATATATTTTGAGTTTTGCAACACTCCAATAGTAAGAAAAACTTTTATGCACTTTACCATACAATGATGTCAATTGAGTTACCTATTAGGAAACTCGACTGATAATACTATCTGACAAAACAATTTGAAGTTATTTGTCGAGTTTATCTGGAATGAAA
The DNA here is from genome assembly GCA_963693085.1 of Alisma plantago-aquatica. Classification (NCBI taxonomy): domain Eukaryota; kingdom Viridiplantae; phylum Streptophyta; class Magnoliopsida; order Alismatales; family Alismataceae; genus Alisma; species Alisma plantago-aquatica. The sequence continues at coordinate 1,077,304,269 of OY856412.1, read as the reverse complement.
CTCAGCCGACGGCTTTAATTTTGTTTTTCTAGTGTAGGGTATCGGTCAATTTGTCACCATGACAAACTTGATTGACCTTGGGTATTGCTAAGAGCCAGATTCATTGGAGGTTGAGTTGTTACCAAGATAAATAGGTCTGACAAGACATCCTGTAGTCACTTTTGACACATGCCCAAAAAATGCTTAAATGCTCAAATTAAGTGCTCAAAATTTATATTAAGCTTAGGTACAAGTCGTTCATTCAATACAAATGATTTACACCATGATTGTAAGAGATTTACTAATTTATTCTTTAGGACTTACATTTGGATTGATTTTGACTTGCTTTTTGGCAAACTAGGGTTTAAAAATTTCATCCTCTTCATGTACCTAATACCTAAATAGATCTCAAATAGACATATTAGATACACATGAATGAAATGGTTAAGTCATCGTCAAAATATGGACAATTTATAACTATTAGGTCAATAGTATTATTCCAGAATAATCCCAAAAAGAAAGTAAAAGGATTTTATATCAATGTTTTAGCCTCATTAGAGAGGAATTATGAATACAATGTTCAAATTATTTCTAAATGAGAATAGGCGGATGCACATACCTCAAAGTTGAGCCTACAAATAATACAAAACTTTTAATATTCACAAATAAGAGGAAATAATGTATAGAAGGTGTGTTGAAGTTGCAATGGTTTAGTCTTTTGTAAGAGGAGACCTATTTTATTCTATGAAATGTTTGAAATGGAAAGTAGCAATTACCATTATATTAATTCATTATTGCTTAAAGTAGAAAAATATTGAAGACTTATAATGTCATATTAGATGTTCCACAGTAGTGAACTGTGGCCTAATATAATTAAGAAAATGATTAATACAAGTTGTGTGATAGACTTACGATAGATAAATTAGTTCTCAATTTAGCGACCAAATTGATCTCCTAGATAATATGATGAAGATGCTATATTAATTCTTTTCTCCCTATAGGTAACATTGCTCTTGTAGAGATCAAGATTAAAATAATAGATTATGAATATTTTGGGTCTAGAATAATCACTATCCTAGATATCATCATAAATTTCCTAATATACGAAAAAATGGGTCTAGCTCCTTTTTACTGTATGGTCACTTATGACTTAAGATTTTGTAACACCCCTCTAAGATAGAGGCACAATTGTAAGACAAGTTGCACACTTTCAATAACATATGTCCCTTGGCTAGGGGAGTTGTCATATAATATGATAATAAATAAAAAATATATAAAACACAATGCATGAATAAAATTCATTTTTAAAATAAAAATGTAATGCATCACGGTTCTCATATTTGAATCTTAAATACTAGCAGATAAGTTCTTTAGCGTATGTAACATAAATGTAAAGATATTATAGATAACTTTTGCTTTCTGGTGTATATGGAACCCCAACAAGCTGCTTTCTAAAAAAATCATGTACTCTTGAATATATCATTTTTAAAAAATTTCTTATCTTAGTTATATGGAAACACATTATCCCATTACAACCCAAAGCAAACATCAACAACCAATAGATAACATTTGAATTCTATATATATGTAACATATAGAACTTGAAATAAACAACTTGACCACTAGAATTTACAAAATTTTCAGTTGAATCAAGTGATGAATTGAGAAAATTATCATATGTATGTCTCTATATATTGTTTACTTAAGGGAAAATAATGATAGAGCCACATAACAATCACAAGGGTGTCTTCTTGCAATAGTCAAATAGTAATTGTCTCAACTCTCCATTTACCATTATTAGTACTTCAAAAATGTTGGTTCTAAATCATCATGGTACTTATCCTCCTCAAGAAACTAGAAACATGGTCTTATTATACACGATCTCAAATAATCTAGAGATGAAATTTTGATAGCACTCAAAGATGGATTCATACCTCATGATAATAACCATAATTTAGTAAATAATTCTTTCAATAATAGGAACCTAACTTAATAGCAACGATCTATCTAGCATTGTAATATAAGAATCTTCATTATCATCGGTCTTATATGTATCTTGTTTGGTTCTAAAATCAAAAGAGATAACAATGATAAATGTTACATAGAATTCAAAATTACAATTGTAATAGTGTAATAATGGTATGACTTTCTTACCTTTGATAAGGACATACTTATGTTATTAGTCTTGATCTTGACTAGGGACTAGTTCACTTGCAAACATGATCTTAGTTGACTATCATAAAAATAATTTTTTTAAACACTAACATTATTTTCCTAGTAAGTGTTGGGTCTAGTATAAAGGGATACAGGTTATAAAAAATAATTTAATATGATCCTTGCAAAAAATATGCTTTCAACAAATATTTACATAATTTTCTAATCAGTCATGAGTAGACAATGAATTTTAGAAGTGTTATCAAATTCCAAAAATCAATTTAGAAAACATAACTAAAGTAGGATGTCAAAAGTTAAGTTATGTCTACCATCACACTCTACAATTTAGTCATGCGGAAACATTAAAAGGTCAAATGCCTAACTTAAACATGCATTGTCAACTCATCAATATACGACTCAATGACGACTTGTCCTATCAATCATGACACAATGGTACAAAAATAAGAATAAGAAAATTGTGTTATACTTCTTATTACTTAATCATTATAAGAACTGTGTTACAATTCTAAAACTAGAATCAAACATGAATAAGTGTGACAATTTATCGTAGCAGGTGAACGCTATTTAGATTCTAATCTCATGATAGACTCAGAGACCCCAAAAATAGGCATCAAATTTTCCTCTAAACACCATCTCTAGTCATTTACATTATTGAATAAGATCTAAGGAACAAAATCAAGAAATAAAATCATTTAATCAATGTTTGAAGTGAAACAAAGTTCAGGGAATATGTTAAAGTTTTTAGTAGATCAGTAATATGTCAGATATTCTCATATTTTGAACTCATGATTGAGTAAAAATAGGTTATTATTGTGGGGTTAAAGAAGCGAAACTTTAGTTTTGGATGAAATAGAGTTTCATCGGAAAGATATCCTTTATGTAGTTAGTGAATAAATGTGAAAGTTTAATAAAAAAAATGTATCTCTAATGTTCACTAGTGAATTGAAATAGTTTTAGACCGGACTTATGGCTCTAGATCCTTGGAGTCACTATGGAAGTGTTGGGCCGCTACAACTAATATGAGTAGGGTAAGTCAAGGGTTCCATTCTGAGTGAGTAACCCACAATGTGAATGACCAAACATGGTAATGTCAATTAGGTAAATATTTGACTTCGTTGGTGGGGTCACTTTATGTGGCCAATTCTACACAAGCCATCATTTACTCATATGAATAAGCACCAAGTTTTGCTGGATAAATGATGTCAATCCTATTTGGTTCTGATGAAAAAGTTTCATAGGAGGTGTTAGTGAAAGGCACAACTTATTTGGTTGACCAATGTTAGTTGACAGACTATGATTTATTCTAGCTAACTACAAAATAATTCAATCGACTTAGAAGTTGGACTTAAGTATAATTTTTACAAGCACCTCTAATGTCCTATATAAGCAAGTATAGCCCCACTAGTTCTAAAACACCAAACAACATCTAGAGATTAGAGGTGAAGAATAATGTGGGATTAGGGTTTCTAAGATAGAATTGATCATGATCGAATTCGTAAGAATGTTTCCAACTACATTCAAGGTAGAATATAAAGAATTTAACTTCATAGTTGTAGGTCTCTCTTAATTTTCATATCTCATCTATTATAGTATTAGACTTCTTTAGTTTCTTTAACTAACCTCCATTTTTGCTTTTATGTCCCTCTTTCTTATACGATTCAACATGGGTGGATTCAAATAAGCAGTTATGATGTTGTTTTTAAGCTTTGGGGAATATTGGAGAAACTATTGAAGAAGATTTGGATTTTCCTTCTTACTATCTACTATGAAGGTGAGTTAATTAATTACATTTGAGTAATTTAAAACATTTAAGCTTAAATCCTTATAGAGAATTACAATCAAAATCAAATATCTAGTATTTGTGAGGCTTATTTGAATGAACAATACATATATTGAGTATCTTCTTAGTATAATAACTCATTATGATCAAATTATGTAGGTTTCATTGAGAGATACAATTTATGTTACTTGACATACCTTAACTGATCTCTTATATGGAAAAGGAGTAAATATTACATGAACTTCTGTCAATTTGTTATTTAGAACCATGTGATTATAAGTATTATTGTTGCTTGTTATAAAACAAATTGGTACCATCAAGTTTAATGTTTATTAATGGAAATTGGGATTTTTATCTATTGAACAATCTAGGTATGAGTCCTAGGGTTCCATGTGTCATGAGGATGCTTCATAACATGTGTCTAAATAATGACATTGGTCAAGATGAGTTAAAATGAAGCAAAGTTGGGGTGAGATAGATATAGTTGCAATAACCATCTTGGCTAAGAAGCATGTCATGATATTATTGTTCTACTAGGAAATTCAATCACATATGACATGTAAAAAGTGATATATCATCATCCACCATTTGCATGCATATGGCTTTCACTGTGTCTAGATTACCTATTGTATCATCCTTGAGCTAAATTACTATGGGCGCTTCACCTACATCAACTATTGGGTGGATATGATGGGTACTTTTTGTACCAAACATGGCCCTTCCTCACCTTCATGCATCCTAGAAGCTCTCATTATGCATATTCATGATGATGTTAGCAAACAATAAATAACCCCATGCTTCTTAAATTACTTTGACCCTCGCCTCAAGTGGACCTATGACTCCTCCGTTAGTGAATGTGTCATTTATTAGCTATACCCTAATGATGAATATGATTTAAAATACCTCAATCATGATCATTTTGAATGCCATACCTTAAACAAATCCTACAGGGGTTCAGAAAAAAGATGATCCTCTCTTGACCATCAACCTCCATTACCTAACCATTTCCACCAGCTAGGTCTGACAATCCTAACAATAGTCTTCTCCTCCACTGACTTTTGTTGCAATCTTAGACTATATCCTGATGTCCTTTCCCAACGCAACAAAGTGTGCCCAAGTTTGTACTCCTCGTCTAACTCTAAATTTTTTTATAACAACATTATAAAGTCTTCAAAAACTAAAAAATTAGTATGCAAAATGCTCAAGTATAATTTCTAACTCTCATTATTCCTTTCCCCTAAGATACCAAAATTACACAATCATACTATAACTTTTTCTTATTGCCCTATTTGACATGACCAAAAACACCATAACCCTTCACAAACACAATATGATAATACCTAATATTTCCAAGAAAAATAACTTTGTTTAAAGCAATTAAACCTCTGAAACCCTATATTTGCTTTTGTTTGTGGTGTCTTAGGATACAAATCCATCAGATGTCAATGTAATATCTTTTGCTCTGAATAACGCTCTTATAACCACCCTTTCATCAAATGCAAAAAAAGGAAAAAAAATGCAAAACTACAATGAAACTCAAAACATATTGCAACAAACCCCATCTTTCTCCTACATGAACCAATAATACAAATCAATCCTAAAATAAGATACAAATAACTATAACCATTACAATATCCCCAAAAACCTAATCAAGTATCATTTGATTTGACAAAAAAATCCATAAAAAGAGCATCCCTCTTCAGCTTCCACTAACTATTACTCTACCATCTCACAAACACCTACATATATATGGCATGTAATAACACAGTCCTAGATATCCCCATTACTGACATGTACCCTTCCTCACCATCCAAAACACCCTTCATTCCCCAAAACCATATACACAAGCCACCACCTACTCATCTGATCCACCCCTTTATTTCCTCAAACAAACTCCACCCCTGCTTACTATCCTTTATTATGATACATTTGTTCCCTCCCCTGACAAAAACCCTAAAAAAGGAAACAAATGTCACCCATCACCCACCTGACTCAATACACCCACTATATGTTTGACAGTTTAATATACCCACCTTTTGCAATTGATCATACCCTACCTATCTTTTACCCATCATGGAACCTCTCATTGTCTATATTCTTGCCTTGACACCCATCACCACCCCCACCCTCTGATGATTAAAACCAACCTGGAACATGGCCCCAAGCAAGAATTTCATTTAGATTTTCTTCTGACCTACTCACTTTCTCTACATTTGTGGCATAGTCTTCGATGTTAACATTGGTGTGGTTCCTAAAACTCTCTCCACCCTATCCACCACCTCATCTCTCCTTCTAGTGCCTAAGATATCTAAACCCAACCCCAATCTAACTCTGAGTTTGTATACATTCCCAATTGTTTAGAAGGCATGCACAACATCAAGGTTTTCTATATCATCATGGATTGCAACTCTAAGAGATTGGAGGAACACATATTCTACTAGGATGTTTCCTTTAGAGTAAACATTACAATAGGTTGTCCAATCTATGACATCGTAATGTCTAGTATTCCTTCATGTCTATGGACATATGACATGCTTCAGAATATAACTCATAGATGATGCTCTTCTTATAGTTGTTCAAGAATATATAACATGTCTCTTGGACTTCGTCATACCAGGATTTCTATCATGGCCTCTTTGGAGTTCACATGGTCTTTTCCTTCAAAATCATTACAGGTGACAAATCATCTTATCATCAAAGACCTTAACAATCCCTACAATGTTTGATAACCCTCTACATCCCCCATTTGGAAATTCAAATTTGGCCATATACATAATCCTTTCCCACTAACCACCTACTGTCAACAAGTCAACCAGATACCTTTTAACATTTTATGCATTCTCAAATACAAAGTAACCCATCCATCATATTCTAAAGTGACAAACCCTAATCCCTCTTTAGCTTCTTCATATAATTGTTTAGTATGTTTTCACAAAAATGATGATCCTCTAGATCAAAATTCCACCATGACCTAGTTCTAAGACCTTTGAAATCTCTCTACCATTTGATGTTTCTGTACTATCTACTTCTTATAACACAACAAAGCCTCTCAACTACACGTCATCCCTTATCCTCCAACAAGTAATAGAAGAACATGCTTCATGCACTAGCAAATTCCTTGAGTTCATAGCCTCATACATCTCTGGATACATGGTTCGTGCCACTCTTCCAAAACTAGCTCTAGTTGACATTCTTTTTGATGCACAATCATCCTCATTGAAAAAAAATACAAACTTCAACCTCTCTCATATTAGTTTATTTCCAAATATAGAACATATCATCAACCTCTAGATCAAAACTCACTGTAAATCTCACGCATCCATATAAATTCACCATATATCTAAATATGTACCTCCTCACATTTATGATGACCTCACATATGATAGTATGATATGTTTTGATAGCTTGGGCCATGTTTTCACAAATGAAGATGATACACAATAGTTTTATTGTGGCTATTCCGTGCTACATTTTAGACATAATAGTGTTTATGGCGATGGAATCTACTTGCTCTTTGATCTTTATGCCTTTAATGATTATAGTGTTATCCCTAACCCTTTGAATATTTATTTTATGTTAATTTGCTCCTGGAATGTATAGGTTTTGATTGCCTTTAATAGGAAAAGACTTCTTAGACACGACAAAAACATTGAAAAAATCAACATGATCATAGCCCAAGAGATAAAAACACTTTGCTCCATCTCATAGCTTACTGCAGTGGGTGGCCATATAATCAATACTAGGCTCTAGATTCTAGCTTTGAGTCTCAGTGAGGATATAATACTTGGCTGGAATAATATATATCTAACCTAAATGATCACCTAATTCTTAACCACTCAATCTCAACCACCTTCTTAGATTGTTCCACAACAACAATTGGACTATATCAGGCATACATGGTGAACCTTTCTCAAATAAAACAAAATAAAATTTCACACTTTGGAAGAACATTTTCCTCCTCTTCATGGCTTATTGGTGGTGATTTTGATATCACACACTTCTCCTATGCATGATCCAATCCATCAATAACAACATCAACCATATGGCCTCTTTCAATGACTTTATATATTCCCATGGTCTCTCTAACCTTAGTTCTCGCATCTATGAATTTGCCTTCTCAGATATAATTGGTGTACCCACCTTTTCAAAAACTTGATGCATTCATATGCAACCCCTCATTGTATTCCCTATATCCTATTTACATAACTTCTCTTGGACCAAAATATATGATAGATCACATCCATGTTGTCCTTGACACACCACCTTCCTCTTGGGGTCACAAACCCTTTAGATTTAATTGGTTCTATCTCAAACACACCATGCATAATCATATTATTACACAAGCATGGACCAATTTGGATAAACTACTTTCAAAAGATTTTCATTGAAGACACTCCTAATAATGTAAGAGACTCACATGCATACAAGAGATAGAAATTACAAATGACAAGTTTCAATTTAGAGGTCAAGAATGCTTTGAAAAGGATGAAATTAAGAAAGACATGTAGACTGGAAAATATTCCACATTGATGCATGGAAGAGTATTAGGGATGAATGAGCTATGTGGTGAACAAATTTCTTAAACTAGATGACAAAGACCAGGAAAATGCTAGATAAGTGAAGCAATAGTGTAACATCCTAGATTTGAGGCCTCAACTAAAATGATCTTAAAAGGAATGATTGGACTACCCATATCACCAAGGTGCACCTCCTTTTCAGGGATCCCATCACTAAAGAACTATGTCGTTAAGCGTGCTTAGCCCAGAGTAGTACTAGAATGGGAGACCACCTCGGGAAGTGGGCCCATGCGTCACAAATAGTATCAGAGCCACTTCCCCTCCAATAGAAGGGGCCCACATGGGCCTGTGGTGTTCCAGTCCTGAAGTGTGTGGTCCATGCATGTTGGAAATGGCTATTCGTGGTGATGGATCCACCCTTGCGCTAGTAGTCATGATCAGGAGCTGGGTGTCACTAGTACAGTAATGGTCTATAGCGTCAATTTTTTAAAGCCTATAGCGTCACTTTTCATCCGACGCCAAAGTGTCCGTCGCTAAAGAAATTACTCTATAGGGTCATTTCTTTTAACCAAAGAAAACCAACCTTATATAGTAAAAAACGACCCAAGAGGCTGTCAAAAACTAACCCCCAAATGAGAAAAGAAATTGTACCTGAACCCTATACGATTAGTTTTTCTAAATAACCGACCCTAGAGATCCTCTGTAAAGACGGTTATATTATGAAAATTGACTCAATAGAGTCTACATTGAGATTGTAACCAGACCCTTTAAGGTCAGTTTTCCTTAATAACCGACCCTAAAGATGCTATGTAAGGACGGTTATATGAAAAAAACCGATTCAATAGAGTCTACAACTGTGTTGGGATATGGTAGAACGGTCGTGCCGTGTAGCACGACCGTGTTGGCATATGGAAGCACGGTCGTGCTACGTGGCACGACCGTGATACCATATCCCAACACGGTCGTGCTACGCGACATGACCGTTCTACCATATCCCAACACGTCCATGCTATGCGGCACGACCATTCTATGCCGCAATACGACCATGCTATGCGACACGATCGAGATACCTATAAGGTCAGTTTTTTAAGATAACTGACCCTATAGGGTACAATTTTTTTTAAAAAAATTCTACAGAAACAAAATAGAAGAACAAGAAGAACCAGGATATGGGAGAGGGGAGCATTGATGCTCAACCATCACCATTCCAAACCACACATTCATAAGAAAAATGATTCATATATTCAGTTGAGTTACACATAATCACATCATAATTTATAAAATGATAGATTGCAAGTCTGAGATGATATTAAATGTCAGATACAAAAGTAAATATGAAAGATTACTAAAACCACATACATAAATGGAGCTGACATATTTAATCCAATGCTATATTGACTTCATTTGGAAAAGATTCTGACCACTCTTCTCAGAATTCATTTAAGTCCTCACGTGTATAAGGCTGAGTTGTAAAGATCTGTAATAGAAAATGCACATGCTAATATTTTATAAAATGACTACAATCATTTGTAAATTTATGATGTTATTCTTTATTACCTGATCTATAATCTAAATGTCATGTGATGCTTGTTTAACAATAGCTTGCATATATTTCATTACATAGTAGCCACAAGCCCAATCATTATTTTGTATAGGACACTACAAATAACGAATTATACTTAATGTTAGTAAACTACTATAAATAGGAGTTTAGATAAGACTATAAGAGTTGACATATAAGAGTTGAAAATTAATACATATAAGACTAAGCAGTCGTCAAAGTAGCTACCTTGACATTTTTCAAAGTCAATGTCTTTAATTTTGTGGGTATTTGTCCTCTAGCTTCACAAAAATCCTTTATACCCCTATCAATTAAACGATAGTTGGTAAATTATAATTCTAAATAGAAATATCATGTTGAAGCATTGACTAAATTTATGCTTACTCAATAACTGGAAATTTCAGTTTGTGACCCCTTGTCGTTTTACCCATTGGTTCAAGATAATAAAGAGTCATCAATTTTGGGACAATCACCACTAATTCCCAATGTCTAGATCTGAGTAAGAATAAAACAAACATTATAATAAATAATTTTATTCATTATTAAAATTATATTGAATAATAATACTTATTGGACGTCAAAAGGAATTAGGATAATTTTCTTCCTCTCACTAGAAAAATATTTGAATGCAGTAGAGAAGTTCTCATTCACATCCTCAATATGTGTCTCCACTTGACTAGTGATTGAAGGAACTAAGAATCCAACATTTCTTATATCAAAGTTTGTGGTCTCGGTATATAAATGGCTATAAAACATTTTTAATTATTTCCATATATAGAAATAAGCTAAAAATATGTATTGGAATTTTCTATATTGATAGATCCTTACCTTATCCATACTTCTATTATCGAAGTATTCAGCCAATCATACCGGAACAATTCTATAATATTATCAAGAAAAATATAACTGTCAAAGTCCCTCCCATTTGCATCTTCTATTAAATTGATCAACATTTTTAATCCAGAGTTTTGGTTGGCTAAATATCGACACAAACATTTACATTTACTTCCCAACTCATCGAATGTGTATTCTGGAATAAAATATGGCTTGGGCATAGGAGGACGACTAGTAGAATTTTTACTTTTTGGTTTGCAAACCTGTTAATTAAATTACATACTTATATTACACGAGTTCATATATGCAGTCAAATATGAAAAATACGGTAGAATTAAGGAATCCCTTATCATTGATAACCAAGTGTCTAGGCCAACCCACCATAGCACCCTCAACTTCTTCAACTATACTATATTCAGGATTAGGTATGGGTAGTGGTTTGTCCCCCATTCCGTCATACACAAGATGGACGGACACCCGACAAATGTCATCAGTAATTTATTGGTAATGCAATGTACCACCAAGGTTGTATACCTTGCCCACTGCCACAACATTATATTCTGGAACCTCCACTGTAAGTTTACAGTTCACACCAACCTAGAATTGAAATAATATAAGTTATATACGAAGCGGTAAACCAGATACCTATTACAATATATATATATATATATATATATATATATATATATATATATATATCATACTAATTACACAACATATAGAACAAAAACTTACTGCAGATTGTTGTGGTGGGTCATTGGGAGTGCTCCCATGACCTTCTACAATTGGAGCATGGGCTTGTACCTCATCACTTGAGAGATGCACAGTATGAATAGGTTGAGAAGGTTGAGTAGGCTGAAATGAAAACATTATTTCTTTTACTTTCTGTTCTACTAATGTTTCAACCTCCTCTTGTGTAAGACCTCCTACATGAGATCTTTTAGATTGTGAAGGGCCAAAATAAGACTTGAATCCTATGCCAGCTCCTAATCCCCTAACACGACTAGGATGCTCCTTCGTACCAAGAGCAACTGATAGTTCATCCATGTGGCCAGTTGGGATGAACTTTCCTTCCTTCTTTTTCCCATGGAGATCAATCTATTCATAGTTAATAAAAAATTAAATCACAATATCTATTAGATATAAATAAATCTAAGTTTGTGGGAGTTACTCTTTACTCAGTTGGGATAAACCTACCATCTTTTGTGCCACCTCCTTAGTTGCAGGGTTGACAATTTCACCTTCTCAATTTTTTCTAGCATCTATCCACTGCACGTGTCGGGGTGGACGCTCATCTTGAGTTGTACTAGACTCTTCTACAGAAGAGAGTTGCTTTTCTTATAGTTGGCGGCATAAGGCATAACCACCGGGCCCCAAGTGATGGTCATGCACATTTTTGGCCTATCTTTCCTTTTGGGCCTCATGAATAGCTTAATCATTTAAAATGAGGTATTGCAATTTAGACTTGGAAAACATATATAAAAAGATTCACCTCCTTAATTGTATAAAATTAAAGATTCATACAATACATCACAATATTTATTACCTAAAATGCTTTCGTGTTCCTAGCAACAACAAATATTTCCCACACCTCAGGATCTATAAAAATATACATATCTGTTGCTTTCTTCTTTTGTTTAGGATTATCTATAAATTCCCCTTCAAGATATGTCTTAAAATCCCTCCATCGTACACCACAACGTTGTAGCACTTTTTTCTTGTGATCTTTTTCATTTAGATGAAAAACACCCTATACATGTAAAAGAAGCAATAATGTTGTCTTAAAAAGGGTATGTCTTTCCAAGAAAACTAAATTAGAATCAATAAACAAAAACATATTAAAATAATATCACTTCCACTCACAAATATATCTTTCAATAGGAGGTCTTTTAAGGCATTAGAAACATCATGCCAATTTTCTATATCTGTTGGCACCTTACTGCATGTGGTCGCCCCTACATAATGCTTGAAAGCACTAGCTTGTTCCGCAATAGGTGCTCCTGTGACATCAAACTGGACTGTAAATTTCTCCCCTTTGGCCCTGAGCTCCTGCAACCTACGCATCAATGTGGGATCTCTACTTTTCTTAGCATCACCACTACCATCCTCATGGTGCTCATGCTCAGAATGTTCATCTTCACTTGCCATTTTAGAACCTGCAAGTATACATGATAAAAGAAACATAAGTGATAATAAAAGCACAAGTGGTTGAATGATATATGATGTATATTTAAAAGATTGTGTGCTTGAATTATAATAAAATAAATAATTCAAAGAATACATGCCTCTAGTATTAGTTGAGTTGTTAGTCAACTTCAACATGGTCTTGATGTTTATAGTATTCATCGGTGTTATCTTCAACAATTACACTTGGAAAACCAACTGAGAATGGGCTGGGATCATCATACTTTTCATAGTATTCTTCTTCATTTATAGGATCTACGATAAACTATCTTTTTCCATGAAGAACGACAGATCAAATTTTATTTGCAAGGTCATCAATATAGAATACTTGTTTTGCTTGGTCTGCCATGATGAATGGCTCATCTTTCTCACCAATCTTTTCAAAATTCACCAATTTGAAACCCAACTCATCTACTAAAACTCCTTTGTTGTTGGCAACCCAATTACACCTAAAGATAGGAACTCTGAAATTTGTATAGTCCATTTCCCATATGTCCTCAATGACACCGTAATATGACATCTTAGCTTCACGTGGTCTTTTATCTTTGGCACTAGCAAAATACAACGAACAACCTTGAACAGTGACCCCATTATTTTGAACTACACTACTTTCATCTTGACACTTTGTGTAGTATGAAAATCCATTTATGTCATAACCTTCATATGACATGACATCCATTTTTGTCTTAAAGGCGAGCCATTTTATGTTCTTAGCAACATTATTCGGTGATTCAGATAGTTGATTAAAGACTTTCTCTTCAAACCACCTAATAAATGTTTGATTATGCTCTCTTACAAGCCACATTGAACTAAATCGCGGATGATTTCTCTTGATAAGATCATTGTGTTCAGTGATGTAGCTACAAACTTCATCGATGTTGTGTAAAATATACAAATGTGCTTGTTCCCACAACTCATGACTGATTCCTTTCACTCATCCTCCCAGTGTTCCTTTGCCACAATAAGATTTAGTGTCATGGGATTGTTTTAGATCGCTAGAAGTTTCATTGCAATTCAAAAAATCATTGTAAAAGTCCATCACCTCCCTAGCCACATAACCCTCAATAATACTCCCTTCAGGATGATAATGAATCTGAACATCACCTTTAAAAACACTCATGTAGATTTCAAATGGATACATCCAATGTAAGAAAATTGAACCCAACATCTTCACGTCCCTTGTAATATGTACTACAAGATGAACCATGATATCAAAAAATGAAGGAAGAAAGCACATTTCAAGCTGACACATGGTAACAATTACATCTTTCTGTAATTTATTGAGAGTAACAGGACGTATCACTTTGTTGCATATTTCATTGAAGAAGAAATAAAGTCTTGTGATAGCAAACCTTACATGCTTCGGCAATATAGATCGAATAGCCACAGGTAAAATTTGCTGCATGAAGGTGTGACAATCATGAGATTTGAGACCTATCAACTTCAGATCCTTCTTTGATACCAATCTATGAATATTAGAAGATTATCTTTATGGAACCTTAATATTATACAAGCACTCACAAAAAGTCTTTTTCTCCTTCTTTGACAAAGTGTGACAAGCTGGTGGTAAATATGTGCGGTGACCCCTGATCTCCACTGATAATTCTTTTCTTATACCCATTAATTCTAAATCATTTCTAGATTTGATGCCATCTTTAGTCTTTCCTGGTATGTTCAATAGCGTACCAATGATTTTATCACAAACATTTTTTTCAACATACATGACGTCAATGCAATGTCTAATTGCCAAAGATCTCTAATAAGGAAGATTCCAGAATATTGACCTCTTCTTGTATAGAGATTTGTCACATGCGCGAGTATGACTACTTGGACTCTTTCCAAATTCATTAACAATATGTTTCACTCAATCGTATACAACATTTCCTGGTATAGGTTTAGGAGCACTTCGTTCCTCAGTTGACCCATTAAAGGTTCTGCGTTGCCTTCGATAAGGATGCACTGCTGGGAGAAATCTCCGATGACCAAGATATAAGATTTTACCACCATGTTTCAGTTGGATTGAATCAATATTTTCCTCACAAATAGGACATGCTTTGTATCCTTTTATGCTATATCCAGACAAATTTCCATAAGATGGAAAGTCATTAATCATGCAAAACAACATAGCATGCAAACTAAAGATCTCTTTACGTGAAACATCCTATGTCATAACACCTTCTTCCCATAGTTTCATTAGGTCATCAATTAGAGGTTGAAAGTAAACATCAATATCATTTCTAGGTTGCTTGGGCCCTAATATCAATATTGATAACATGACATACTTATTTTTCTTGCACACCCAAGGAAGAAGATTGTATATAACAATCATAACAGGCCACGTGCTATGTTGGCTGCTTAATGTACTATAGGGATTCATTCCATCTGTATAGAGTCCAAGTCTTAAGTTTCTTGGTTCTTTACCAAATTGAGGGTATAATAAATCAATTTTCTTCCATTGTGGTGAATCAGATGCATGTCGTAGGATGCCATCATCATTGGTCTTTAACTCCCCATGCCAAGACAAATTTTGTGCATCTTCTGTATTAGCAAATAAGTGTTGAAATCGTGGTATTATTGGTAGATACCACATCACCTTGGCAGGAGAGCCATTTTTAGCCTTAGCTGAATTTGTGGTCTTATACCTTGATGCACCACATTTTGGACAATTTATCAAATTACTATAGTCCTTCTGAAATAACACACAATCATTTGGACATGAATGAATCTTGTTAGCCTCCATTCCCATTGGGCACATTATTTTCTTTGCTTGATATGTTCAAATTCGAAGCTCGTTGCCTTTAGGAAGAATTTCCTTTAACAAAGACAACAGTGAATTGAAACTCTTATCGCTCCACCGGTTTTGAGGTTTAAGAGTATATAATCGCATCACAAAACTCAACCTCGTGAACTTAGTACAACCCTTATATAATGGTTTTTCAGCATCATGGACAATGTTTGCAAATAAAGAAGGTGGATCAATGACATTGTCCTGACAACTACGTAGAATCTCATCAACCATATCATTATGAATCGGGTCATCCTGAATCGGTTCATCATTGACATTATCATCATTATCTATATCTTCTATGCCACAACTATTAGTATCAACATTTTCTAATCCATAATTAAATTTCTCTCCATGTCAATACCATTCATTATAACCTTGTATGATCCCATTGCATATGACATGATTCTTAATTTCCTTAGCAGTATCAACTTTCAAACTGTTACCACAATTTATACATGGACAATATAGCCTATCTGTAGGTAGTTTCCTATGTTCCTCAACAAATCTGATAAATTCATCAAGACCTTTGGCAAACTCTGGACTGCAACAGTTCTTGATAGACATCCAACTTCGATCCATTTTCTACATCACATTAAAATTAATTATAAAACTAAGCGTTTAATATTGATACTATAAGTTGTAAGTTTTTATTGATAGGAACTTAATTACTTTTATACTAAAGTGTACCACCTATCCCATTTTTGAATATTTAATCTCACTAGTAACTGTATAATGTATGTTTAGTTTTGAAGAAAATTTCAGCAGCATTTCCCCTAAGTTCTCCAAGTACATCGATGTAAATGGCAAATAACCACCCACATATGTACCCAGAGAACAAATGAGGAAATACTACTAAAATTTTCTTTAAAACTAAACATACATTATACAGTTACATCCTAAGTGAGATTAAATATCCAAAAATAGTCCCAGACCGAGGACTATCCAAAATTTACTCCTAATGAGTAAATTTTGAATGGGTTTCTAAGTTGATACATGCATAAATGTATTATTGTCATATTTATATATTAAGTTAAACATCATGCATCGATGATCTCATCTATAAAACCTAAAGTGTCAATCTGAGACTACACAATGTCTACCCTTATATTTCTAGAATGTATATAATGATTACATACGCGATTGATAACAAAATGTAGATATGAAAGAATACATATTTTTATTATAGGTTAAGATACTAGTCAAATAAAATGGCACATTGGGAGAGTGAGATAATTATACCTCACTTGTAGGTCCAAGAAAAAATATATGCAAGTCAACAACAAGTCAATAGTACCTACAACAACACAAAAGCATGATTCAATTTTGTTATAATGTATTAATTAGGGGTCAATATATATCAATTTTAGAGGAACAGTAAGAATTAACAAATTCAAAATTGACAAATTTTAATGTTTCTGCAACTCAACCAGCACAGCCGTGCCATCACCACGGCCGTGTTGCCCAATACGACCGTGCTACCTGGTCAGTTGCATGACAGTAAGAAGAAAATAGAGGAGTGAGGCGGTAGAGACAACCGTGCTACCTTGAGAAGAACCAGATGGTGGGGGAGCTTGTGTGGGAGAAGAATTGGAGAGAGAAGGTGTGTGGCCCTTACAATGTCGTAGGCGTCGTCGCCATTTATGGAAGAAAGTGGCGGCTGGGCGTCGTCGTCCAAAGAAATCGGTGTCGGAGATGGTGGTCGATCCGGAGGCGTTGTCACCGTCCAAAGAAGAAAATGGCGGTCCAGCATCGTCGTCCAAGTAAACTGGTGCCGATTTGACTCTCTTCATGCACAGTGATGGTTGGGGAGGTGACCTTTATAGCGGCGGTGATTTGCTTCTCTTCTGGCACGGGAGCGAGAATGGGGAGTAGCAGTAGTAGCAAATGGCAACCTAAACTTTCGATCGGGCTGGTATCTGTAAGTCAAGGACATCTAGCGTCGGTTTTTGGTAAATAACCGACCCTAGAAGTCTAGTTATAAATGATGCCCGAAGTTTACCTATAGCGTTAGTTTTTGGTAAATAACTCACCCTATAAGTCAGGGCTCTAAGGTCGGTTATCTTAAAAAACTGACCCTAGAAGTCTGGTTATCTATAAGGACAATGTTATAGTAAAACCGACCCTAGAGGTCAGTATCTAAAAGGTCAGTTATCTATAAAAACCGACCCTAGAGTTCTAAAGCAGTGCCTGCATTTTTTGTTGACCCCTATAGAATCGGTTATTTGGAAAAAATGACCCTTTAGATCGAGGAGCGAAGCCAAAATCGTGCAATTTTTTACCGTAGAAAACTTGTAAGGTCAGTTTTATGATAAAATCAATGCAATAGTCTATTAGGTCGGTTATTCTAGTAAAAATGATGATATGGGCAGCGACGTTACTGGCCAAAAATGTAGTAGTGTGTACATGGCCATGTAGGGTTTGTACTAAAATGGAGAGAGATTATGAGTCCATATAGTTGAGCCTTGACGAGGATGCCAAGATTCGAAGTAGGAAACATTATAACATCCCATGATTTGAGGCCTCAGATAAAATGATCTTAAAAGGAATGATTGGACTACCCATATCATTAAGGAGCACCTCCTTTTTACAGAACCGATCACTAAAAAACTTTGTGAATAAGCATGCTTAGTCTAGAGCAGTACTTGGATGGATGACCAGTTGTGAATTTTATCCTGACTTGCATCTGAGTGAGGTGAAATCACATAGTTAAGGCTAGTGGTGACCTTTGGGGCCAATCATCATTCTTGAAACTTTGCTAGAGCCTTAGTCAGTGGGCCTAGGCGTTACAAATAGTATCAGAGCCACTTCCCCTGCAGTAGGTGGGGCTCACATGGGCCTGTGGCGTGTCAGTCTTGAAGTGTGCAGTCTAAACACATTGGAAACAACTATCTGTGGTGATAGAGTCACCCTTGCATTGTTAGCCATGATCGGGAGCTGGGTGTACATGGCCATGTTGGATCTGCACTAAAATGGGGAGAGATTATGAGTCCATGTAGTTGAGCCTTGACGAGGACGTCAAGATTCTAAGTGGTAGAGATTATAACATCTCAAGATTTGAGGCCTCAGATAAAATGATCTTAAAAGTAATGATTGAACTACTCATATCACCAAGGTGCACCTCCTTTTCAGGGAGACCATCACGTGTGAGTGAGGACAAAGTGTGCAGTTAAGGCTACTAGTGAAATGTGGAGCCAATCGTCATTCTTGAATCTTTTCTAGAGCCTAGGATAGTGGGCCCAGTCATGGATTGAAACCTCAAATCCTCTCCTATCCAATCCTCTCACATCCATATATCTAAAAAAAATTGACAAAAGACCTGGAATATCTCCTCAAATATCAAGAAACATATTGGAAACAATGAAAAAAAATCTAATGGTTAAAGGGTGACAAAAATACTACCTATTTCCATCATGTCTACTCAACATGTAAATGATATAACTCAAATCATTTGTTCAATCATAAACAACACACATAAAAGATGCAAATCTACAACTATTAATCAAATTATGTCACACTTTAAATCACTAATTAATGAATATGAATAAAATAGCAATCACCACTTGATTAACTAAATCCTTCCTTATTTATCACTTTTGTAGATAGAAATACAGCCTCCCGAAAAAATACCTTCTCTCTTAAGGAATTCCATACAACTCTTGAAAGCATAAACCTTGATAAATCCCCTCGATTGGATGTTTTCTCTTCATTCTCTTACACCTCAAACTAGAACACCATTAAATTCTCTTTCATGGACATTTTCAATACCAGACACTCTCACCAAGATTCAAGATCTCTCCACTATAGAACTAATGTCACACGTCTTTCCCTCATACCAAAAAAATTAACTACCAAACCTCATTTTAGAACACCAACCATTAGCCTTCTAAATTGTAGTTATAAGATAATTACTAAAGATGTAGCTCTAGACTTTCCCTCACACCTCAATCACATCATATCAGAAAATTATTTCATCTTTATTGAAGTTTTTCAAATCTAAGATGCTTATCTCACCGCTAGTGAGATCATACACCACCACCAATCAAAAGACCTCCCCTTATACATTCTTGATATATACTTTGAAAAAGCCTTTCTTCATATCAAATGGCCAATACTAGAAGGTCACATATTTAAATCTTCTTTGATTAATTGAAGAAAAGGATGTGTTACATTACCCTTTTTCTCCTTCCTTGTTAATGGATTCCCTCATGACATTTTCAAATTTTCAAATGTCCATTATCAAATCGACCTCTTGTCTCTTCTACTCTTCATCCTTGTTACTCAATGCCTTAGAAATCATACACCTTGATGCCTCATACATTCTCTTGAACCCTATCAACATGAATTATATCACCATTTCCAACTCCATACTCTTTTCTAGTGGTACCCTTCTTTCATCAAACCCACACAATAGAGCATACTTAATGTAAAACAAATTTTACACATTTTCCAACATATCACGGGCCTCAAGATTAACTATAAGAAATCATCCCCTCTAAGATACTATACACCTCACCAAGTTCTATTATCCTTTGCAAATATTCTCCAACATAACAACAAAATCATCTCCTACAAAATATATTGGCTTGATCTTAATAAAGATTTTACAAATCATCCTTTGGGACCCTAATCATTAACAAAATCAAAGCCACACTCAATGGCTTGGTCAACTCTTCCCTCTCCCTAGCTAGTCACCTCACCATTGTTAACTACGTCATATCAAATATACCTACATACTATATTAGTTGTATTCTGATCAAATACATGGTTAATAACTTCATTGGCAATCTTCATCGTGGTTTTCTTTGGAACTACAAAATCATCCACATCATTTCTTGGGATACTCTATGCCTTCCCAATTATGAAGGTGGCTGAGGCATCATAAACCTAAAGATAGTGGCATTCTATTTTTTCCATTAAATTCACTCTTTACCATAAGACTAACATCATACGGTGTGAAATTGTTATCTTTAAGCTCTACAAGAACATACACCTCTGGCGACATACCCCACACCAAAAATGCCTCCCTACATGGCATTATCTCTTTGTTAAATCCAACATCATAATATTCCTAATGTTCTCTCCCATATACAATTGCCTACTACAATCTTTTTGGTTTGACCCTTGGCTTGATGGATGAAACATAGGTTCAATTTTATTCAATTCCATAAAATATCAACATAAAAAATATTCTATGACATATCTTTAGTCATTGTTCAAACTCTTTTAATGTATATTTTCATGCTAGCATACCACCTAACTCTTACAACATGATTATCCACTACATAGGTACCCCACACAGCAAACACATACCACTTGGATTTGAGGCGTACACAAAATTTGCAAATTCCTATTCTTTAAAGGTTGCACGACTGTCGTCGTGGATTTTTTGTGGCATCTTAACTTTAGACATAATATCTTCCTTTTCATGTATGAACATGCTCAAATAAACTCCTTATGGGCCCTAACCTGCATAAAAGATTTGTATATGGCCCATTTCTCAGTATGCTTTGTCAGGATGGCATTGAAAATAGGGTTCATATGTTAATTAGTTGTTCTTTTGCAACATCCTTATGACAACATCTCAGCACAAAACTAGCCCTTTAGGTGTTATGTCTTGATGATGCATCCTTTAACACTCATAACTTGACAAATTCCCTATAAAAAGACATGTGGCATAGAAAAATCCATATGCTTATGCTTCCATCATATTTAAAGAAATCAAAGGCTCTTTGATGACAATTATATGGTTGTTCATAATACTAAATGATATCTAAGTTTAGGTATTTCCTAACCTCTATTGCTATAATTTAATTGGTTAATACATATCCAGCTTGCAAGGTTAACCCCAAAAAATGATGCTCACCCTAGCAAGGACCCTGATACATCTAGTTTTTCCATTCCCACTACTGGACACATCACCAAGTTTGTTTATCTTTGTTATGCTACTTCTAAGGGTTACTTTTGGAGTTCTCCCTTTATTTTGTTGGAACATGTTTTAATGGTGTTCCCACACCTATACTATACCCTACTTGGCCGCTTTGTAACCTACTATGTTTGCCCCACCAATTGCTAAAATATTATGTCTTTTCCCTCCCAGCTCCTTGCATTGTTATGTTATTATTACGTAACAATCTTATTGCAAATTTCAGACACGATAGTGATAATCCTCTAACATGAAATCTATTACTTTTAAGGGCATTTGTCATTACAATGAGTGGTGTTTGTGAACGAAGCACTTTGAAGAAACATGCAAAGATTGTTATGGGTGTTATTCACTCGCTCTTTAGTCTCTCTCTCTCTCTCTCTCTCTCTCTCTCTCTCTCTCTCTCTCTCTCTCTCTCTCTCTCTCTCTCTCTCTCTCTCTCTCTCTCTCTCTCTCTCTCTCTCTCTCTCAGCATAGCGAAGTAGTGTGGAGAATCTGATCAAATCGTACAGGTAAGGTGGAACCATAGAAACAGTACTAGAGCTACCAAGATCTGGATGGTCGAGTTCTTTGGTAAGTACAACCACTTTGCCCCCGTTACAAGTTGTCTTCCCATATGCATGCCATCCACTTGATTATACACAAACCTAACAGCATCTTACAATGATGGTCAAGAAAAAGGAACGACACTACAGTGTAGGCTCCCTTTCTGAAAGATCAAACTTGGACACTTGATTTTCATGATTGGTCGAGCAGCCGATCTCCAATGTGGGTTAGAATTATTCCCCTCCATGTGATGTGCCACAGTTGTCAACCTTATATATACACACATATGACGCAAATCGTGTGATGCGGTTTTTGCCATCTAAACCCCACGAGGGCCACGACTACTTTTTGGGGGCATGATAATTACCTGCGGCCAGTTAAAGTTTTGAATATACTCCATGCCACCCCGTTCGAGCTTCCACTTCCCCATTTACGCGTAGTTTCCTGGGGCGCGGGCATGTCATGATTAGCATCATGGATCGAGCTCTATATAGTGCAGATAAAGCGGCATACTTCAGTTACGGAGTGTACGGACCGTCTCTGGTTTGCCTCCCCAATCCCCATGTACCACTAACCTTTTTATGCTTTATGATCATTGATAATTGGGAGTCCAGGTCGATCAGCTACGCATGAGGTCGAGGAAAGGAATATTGCACCAGTTTTTTTTTCTTCTCTCTCTCTAAAAACTAGAGTATTAACTGTTATTCATTCCAGTGGCGGATTTAGAAAGTGACATTAAAGGGTGGGAGGTTGAGTCACACTAAGGAAAACTGATTGTAATGAAATATATATTTTTCATTCTAAGAAAATGTAATAGTTGAGATTTAAAATGGATAGTGGCGGAGTCACATACAAGATTAATAAGGCACATACCCTACCCATAATTATGTAATGTGTATTAATTTATATGTAGATTGACTCAAGACAAAGCAGAAAATGATATAATGTCCTATCCAGTGATCGTGACTGTGGTCTTGAACTAATATGTGTCCACCCATGTCTCATTTCCTGACTACGCCACTGAACATGTGTCACTGAAAACAAAAAACACATAGCACTCCATTCACTCACTTTGTCTGTACTAATGTTGTAAATATATGTATAGGTAATGTATTAAATTTTACCATGCACTCACCTATAGGGAGAGAGGAGGTGGGGTGGGGGGTATCTCTCCTAGACCCGTCTCTGATTCACCCTACTTTCTATTACGGGCAAAATGGAAATTAAGTCTACCAACTTATCAGGGTAAAGCCACCTAATTAGGCATATTGAATTGAAAGACAAGCTAAGAGAAAAAATCAATTTATCATACTTTTACAAAAAATATTTACCAACATAGCACACTTTATAAAATATTTTTTTAAATAACACACTTTGGTCTAGATATGGAGCTTTTGTTTTCAGGATTGAAAAGCATAACAAATATTGGTGTGTAAATTTTAAAATAAAAAAATTGAAAAAACAAAAAAAAATGTCAAAAGCACTACTTTGAGTGGCGTTTTCAACTTGACATGTAAATTGGCGCCAAGTTGAAAGCATCACTCACTGTGATGCTTTTGAATTTTTTTTTTTTACACATCAATATTTGTGACACTTTTAAATCGTGATTACGTAATAAATTTCATTCAAAGTGTGATATTTTGAAAAATATTTTACAAAGTATGTTATGTTGGTGAATATTTTTGTGGAAGTGTGCTAAAATAGCATCTGCAACTATAGTCTTATCCCAGTGGATGTGTATAAGGCAAACCGAGGACTGTGATTTGTAAGAGTCTGTCATTTCCTCTTAGAGGCCTGGAATCTTGCAGGTGCTGGAGTGGTGAATTGAACAGGTGGACTGTTGAGGAAGAGTCAGAAGCAAATAGGACTGCCTACCATTTGTGTTCAATGCCCACGGTTGCAAACTTGGTTGATAGTGATGAGCTCCGCTTCCATGGCAGAGGGCCATATCAGTAGTTCCCATATCCGGATTTAGGCTCCCATTCCTTTGCATGCCACGCAGCAGACTGCGGCCTTCTGTGCATGTATGCAAAAACAAACAACGTCAGTACATACAAGAACTTCCACAGGCAGACCTGCACAAAGATTTACCTCCTTGGCCAAATGCGGCTTGAATGGGGTACTAGGCAGCTCCGAAATCGAAGCGACCCTTGACAGAACAAACTTAGGTGCCGCTTGCTTGGGCATATCGTCCATACGCCCCTGCTGAAAGTATAGTCCCTCATATTATGGAGAATGGTCTTGTCGGAGGAGTTGCATCTTGGACAGATGGGTTCGACGTTCATGTTGGCGTCAACGTTTCACGGTGTTGGTTAAGATTGCTCGGTGCTGGAGTAGCTAGAGAAAGATTTAAATTTGCTCCCCCAATTTTCTTGTGTGTGCATTTCTTGCGACCCACTTAACCATATGTACGCCGAGCGCGCCGATAGTTCTCTGTCGAGTTCGTATGGCCATCTCCACCTGTCATTGTTACCAACTGGTTCTGGGCATGGCATTGTTTGGACAATATCCCAGTGATCGGGTAGAGGGGGAATGGGTAAAAGACCACTCCCACGTTCCAGCATCTAATCTCATCGAAACTGTAGTCATGTCCATGAGTGCTGCAGGAGGAGAGAATGAATTGTCTAGCTCCTAATAGTTTTTCCCGCAAGCCAGCGATCAGTCCACATGTTTGTATTATGGACATTACACAACGATTTATCACAAAGTATTGTTAATAATGATTATGTTGTTACATGCAGTGACAACAGTTGCAATTATATTAACGGTATCAAGTGAGATTTAGATAAGAAACACATAGAATAAAATGAATAGGAAAATATAGAATAAATGAAGTTAGAAACTTAGACCAAATCTTTCATTGAGCACGAACGTGATATTTAAAGAAACCAATAGTTAGCAATCTTCTTGGATAAGCATCGTTGTTCTAGTCGATTTGGTCACGAACCTGTAACAGGAAGATGTCTAGTACACAAAAGGAAAAGAAAATTCATTTAGCAAAGTAACAAATAATTAAATTAATAATTAATTATATATTTGTATACTTGTACAAAAAGAAGACGTACGATGAAAGAAAATTCTCACATACACATGCCACAAGCCCGAGCACAGTCTGTGTCCAGCCTAGCCAGGCAGGCCAGGCGTGGCGTGACATGGCACACACATACGTGTGTGTGTGTGTTTTGTGGTCATCATGCCCACCATAAGGTCACCATACTCTTCCCTAGAGTCTTTTGGACACTAGTATCACAAGTGATTCTTCATATAAGGAACACAAAAGTTCTGGAAGCAACCAATGTGGGACTAATGGCTCTTCGTGTTTGCATAAGAGACGAAACTATTTTTTCCTCTATGTACTAGTTGCACTACATTGGGATGAACCCATGCACATAAATAGCTATTACCACTAGTAAAAATTGGGCCATTATTCACGAGTGAGTCATGTCACAAACTCCTCTCTACATGCCCTCACAAATAGGGATGGTTGTGAGTCTGGGCCTCACAAATGGTCCGTGAAGAGAACTCATGTGACAAATACCAGTGGCCCTCACGAATTCAATTGTCACAGACCAACTGACCCTCAAGAATGTTATATTGAGGGACTATTTAGCCTTCATAAATATATTTTTGAGGGACTATTTCGCCTTCATGAATACATTTTTGAGCGCATGTTTAGTTCTCATAAATATATTTTTGAGGGACTTGATGGTCTTATAGAATATATTTTTGAAGGGCTAATGCCTTCATTAATATTATTTTTGAGTGGCTATGTGGTCGTCATCAATGCAATTGTGATGGTCAATCTGGATCTCATTTTTGAGGGACTAAAGACCTTCATTAATACATTTTTGAGGGATTATTGTAAATGATTTGGTTATTGATTTATTGAATGATTTGTTGAATGTTAATAATTTTAAATGAAAACTTTGTATATATAACCTTAAGCAATATTTTTATAATATTCACATGACATCATAAGAAGATTCAACACCAAAATGACACATAAAAATGTTAAATCACCTCAAACTAATTTTTGTTATTGAAGCAAAATATTATCCATACATTGCGTGCTCAATGTTGATATAAATAAAGAATGCATATGGTTCTAAAATTTGAGATTGATGACAATCAACATATCATGCTAGAAACTCTAAAGATCTATAATGTCTCCATATTCCTTCAAATGGTATAGTTCTCTTCATCAATGCCAGGCCTCATACGGTTGGGTACTTGAGTATTCTTCTCTTAAAAATGACAAATCATTATATTAATAGAATTTAATGTTTATACATAAATCATATTACAACAAACAACTTACCCTTATATTTTGGTTCTGGTTTACTCCAAGGTGCATTGTCAGTCGAAATCCATCATTAAAAGCAATTCTATCCTATCAATATAAATACAAAAAGGAATCAAAGTGAGTGTGAAGTCGAGATAAATGTAAGTGAACCAACATAGCAGCCACCACCAACACCTACACATCAACACTCCCACACACCAACCAACACCACCAACCAACATCCACCACCACCAACCAGCACGCCACCATCCACAAAACAACACCAACAGTAGAAAATTGCTGCTCCATACATCCTCCACACACCAACACACCATACATCAACCACCATCAACCAACAACACCAACAACCACCACCAACCAACACCCAACAGCTACCACCTCACTCCTCCACCAAACAACTATCCAACACGACAGCCACATAACCACCAGCACTCACAGCACCACCGCAAACCTCCACCATTCAACACCAAGCACAGCAGCAAGTTGTTGCTTCCATCACCTACACATAACAAAATCGTCCACCAAACTATCCATCACGACAGCCACAACACCACCATCAACCACAGCACCACCACAACACCACAAAACCACCACAACACCACCAGCAGCACCTCACTCCTCCACAGCAGAAGCTGCGAGCAGCAGCAACAGCCAGCAAATAGTAGCACAAATAGAAAATAGAAAATAGCAAATAACAGCAAGCGAATATACAATGAGCAATTCTCCATTGAAATAGAGATAACTATAGAAGAATTGAACTAGATAAACAAAATTTCAAGGAACCAGGAAATCAACAACCGTTAAACACCATTGATAGACATGATAGCTACAACAGTTATAGACTTCATATGGTTCTATATATCCCATGTTAATTGGATTAGTCGCATAGCTTACTAGTAGTAGGAGTTACCAAGATACTGGATTAACATATCTTGAGTCTTACAATGCTCACTTCACATTAGAAGCCCTCATATTATTTTCAACTAAGTAGGAGCATATGAATTGATCACACTTATGCTCGTTCTGTGTTGTGTTCTTGTTATGGTTCATGGTAGTTTTCAGTAGAGAAAGCAAAGATGGACAACTCTTAGCAATAGAAAATCATGAAGACAAAACCATTACAAGAAGATATTATATGAAGCTAGATGAACCACCAACCCAAGATTTAGAATAATAGATGAAAGTCAAGCTAAAAACTATACATCAGTGCTTCTTATGAGGAAACCCATGACTTTCTAAACTCTTCTACTATTTACATCCTTAGTTTTGGTAATTTTATCTTTATTTTCAATCATTTTATGTTTAGTTTTTCTTTATTTTGAAAAGTATTGGTTTTTGTTTGGATGCAATTTTATTTTGCTAATTTTAGTGTACAAAGTATGAACTTGTTGCTAAATTTTTGGCTCATTTTATGATACCAGGATAGACCAGTGAAGGGAATCCTTCATGGCTCTCATTGACCCTAGCCTGATGGAGGTTAACAAGGAAAGACTCCCATTGGAGCCAATCCTAGTTACACCATCAGAAGCCCAAGGCACTAACACTCCATCAGAGTGCCAAAGGTATGAAACTTCTCAAAGGCCATGTATGGTCCTTGGACTTTCATCGGTTGCCAAGAGTCAAGTCTTCATTGATCAATGGTACTCAGGATTCCCATCACGGCAAGCCTCATCACGCCCATTGGAGGACACCTAGTATCATAGAGAATAAAACATCTCATCACTTTATGAGACCTAGGAAAACCATCACAGCATCAAGGTTAGCAATCCTATTGGTGGATGTGACTTAGTAAGAAAATCATCCTTTGATGATGTTGCAAATTCTCATTGGGAGTCAATACCCTGGACCCCCATCAACACTCAGGCCTGACAGAGAGGTTGGGCTAAGAGACACTTATAAGTGGGGGTATAGAAGACATGTAGTCCCCTGCCCCACATGGATTCATTTGTAACCCTAATTCTCAATCATCAACAAAAGACGAGATTAGGTTGTTGATCAACACAACTAGATGAATACAAGAGAGGAGAAATGATGGGGGAATGAAATCAAGGTGAAGGTCTTACTTTCATCATACTAGACCAATGATTAAGTGTCATTGGTGTTGTATAGGTTTCTCTTGTTTCTATATCCTCTCATAATTGCATCACGCTTAAAGTTTTTGGTTTCTACTCCTATGCCCACTTTTTGATATTAATGCCACCTCGACAAAAAGTTTTGTCGGAGCTAACTAGTACATTCACTCAAATGACCTTTACTACTTTTAATCAACATAGTTAGTGAGTTTCTTCTCCTACATTTTTGTTAACCTTTCCTCGACAAATATTCTCATAGGGTTGTTCAAATCTCTTCTTTGTCAATTAGGTTCTTACACTTGGGATTCTTCTACATATCCACCTACATCAACTTTTCATGAGATCAATTAGTTCTTCGCTAGAGTCTCACTAACTAACCGTTAAGTTTTGATTGAGATGTCCCTGATATGGAAACTTCATTGACCCTTATTTGTTGAACCCATCAATCACAGACCGATGAAAATTATGACTCCCGTTGGTCTCAATACATTTTCCTACCCCAGCAACTAATATGAATTTCATTGATTGAGTTTCAATCGACCTTACTACTAGTTCATTTTTAAATTGAATTTGGATAGCAAAATATCTACCTTAAACTCCCAAGAGCTAAAATATACATTAATGGAGGAGTTGGAGAAGTTACCCAAGACATTAACAAGTACCTGGATGAGAACAAAGGCATCCCTTATAGAAAGTACTTGCAAATGTAGTAGGAATGGATTATCTTCTGACAATGTTGTCCCACATAGAATTGGATCAGATGGGGAAAAGAAGAAACCCATGTATCCTGTTAATATGTGACATTATAGGATGAAGGGAAAATAAGAAAAAGAAGAGAAAATCAATTATATAACCCTCCAATATCCCAACAAAAGAAGAAAACTAGGGAAGGAAAGAAAGTAGAGTGAAAGCCAAGGCCAAGGAAGTTGAACTTCCACAACCAATACTAGAGGCCAATGGTATAGATAGCCCCTCGATGAGATAGTAGAAGAACCTCTAGCTGACCTGAGGAGTAATTAGCATCTATCTACCACAACCAGTTAGCCAAATAAATAAATAAAAACCTAGACACAAAGTTTACAAGATCAGATATGATTTGTTTATACAAAGAAGTACTTGTAGAGCAACAAGATACACATGTGATTAAAGTCTAAAGAAGTTGGGCATACACAAAATGGTGGACAAAATGTTGTGAGAAGTCAATCTTTACTTTCCATGCACATATCACCAGTGATCTTATACTGATATCACTTAGGAATTCAGGGCATCATTAAAGAAACTCCTAGTAGAGGAAACTGAGAAGGAATCAGACAGTGGAGCTTTCAAACTTTTTGTACGCATGTTCAACAAGGAAAACATATTAATGGAGTGTATATTGAACAAAATATTATGTGATACACACAAATAGGAAACCACTTCTAATACTACTGGATACAATAAGGAGTTGAGGAAGTTCATCACAAACAAAGCCTAAGACAAGTTTACATAAGAACCAAAGAATAATTGTGGGAAGTAAAAAGCTTCTTAGATACATTCCACCATATGTGAGTCATCCACAAGATTGTCTCTTATGCAATCTTCACACGAACATGAAGAGTATGATGAGGGAGACATGTTCATAATATGAACCATGATGGAGAGGAACTTCATCAACATTGGGAGATTATTAGTTGAGAAGTTAACTGTTGCAAGCAGCCCTGAAGGATTAAAATAGTTATGCATGGGAAGACAAAGAACCCAAATAGGTTTCCATCTTAAATAACCCTAATTTCTTAAGAATTTTATAGAGATAAGGGAGACAGATTTGTTGATCTAAACACTCAAACTGTGTATATCAGATTTGGTATAAGTACAAGATATATGGAAGAGACATGTCACGGTATACCTTTTGTGAATATGCAGTAGTGCTGCTTTTCTAGTCACTGGCCTTGAATAAAACTATCGGGACATATCGTTAAAATCATTCAACTTTCAAATGGCGAAGGAGCACTTATTTCAACCAGATGTGCAAGAAAATGGATGGTTGTTGGATGGATACCCTAGAAGGTTGGGAGACGGAGTTCTTCAATCCCTGTAAGCATACATATGACATGTTGATCTATATATACCTGTAAGCATACATACTTGATCTATATATACCTGCAAGTGTATATCATGACATCCCATTAATGGCCTCACCTATAAAGATATGGGTGGACTAGTCGTGATCTATATATTACTTTTATGTTTAATCTATTTTCTAGTATATACTTACACTTGTGAGACATGAAATAAGGACTTGCTTGATACTTAGACATGTCCACACCATCTAGTCGTGATGGAAAAATCAAGTTTTTACAGGTCAATTCCCAACTCATTAGCAATAGTCTGGAGTAACTAAGTGTTAATCAAGCACCCGAATCAAAATCTAGAACTACATAAAACTAATATTGAACACAAGAGAGGAAATATAATATTGAATATCTCATTTAAACGTTGAGTTCTTGGTGTGAAAGACACCAATGAAGATGTGCTTGGTGTGCTCTACATTTGAGGACGACTTTTCCGATTATTACCAGAAGTAGGGCACCAACTTTCAACTGTAGCCTTTAATAAAGTGTACATGTTAATATTCTTATGTGTATGAATATTGAAAATAATCTATAGCTATTATGAGGTACATGTGGTTGAAAGATTAGTGGATGTCCATTGCTAGCACTTTGCATGGGAGCCATGAATTCAAAAGAACTACTGTCAACCCCTTGTGTGGAAATCCTACCTACTCCATTCTCCCTTGAATTGCCTTGTATGGAAAGCATGCCTACTCCAGTCTCCCTTGAATTTCTTTGTCTAGAAAGTTTGCCTAAGCCATTCCTGCTTGAATTATTTTGCCTGGGAAACATGCCTACATCTGCACCACCACTTGTATTGTCTTGTATGTGAAAAGAACTTGCACCCGACCTATTTGTGCCACTTTGCATGTGTAAGACACTTGCAGTAGTCTGATTGGGGTATTCAGCTGCACAATCAACATTAATACCGCCATCCTATAACAAATAGATCAACAATGTCAAAAAAAAATTATATATTACATTGACATAGACAACTGAATCTATGTTACCTGTGAATGTGATTGATTATACCAATTCATTATTTGGGAGACGGATTTCTTCAATCCATTTACCGTTTCTTCAAGTTCCTTAAGTTTATCCTGAAATAGAAAACAAATTACAAACATCGATCTAATAGACTAGTTGTAACTAATAGTTCAAGTTTAGTTTTAATCCAACATACATCATTTGCATTGCTTTCCTCAAGAAGCATTTCATATCTTATACGGGCACCTTTTCCCCTATGTCCTATCTCTTTGTGCCCAATTCAAACACCTCGGATCCTAGCCTTTTTGGAAGGATTTAAAACTTGCAAATAAGCTTTACGTGCTAGATTATCAACACTTATAGGATCTATTTCTTCTTGGTTTGCTACTTGGAAAGTATCAGAGATTTCAAGCTATAATTAGAAAGCATCATAAAAGGAAAGTTTAAATTGAGATATCTGAGCATATGTAGCTTTGTAGACATCATAGGAAAGAAAATATCCATTTTCTAACCACTTGTGGGCTTTTGTCGTAAACTTTTTCCAAAAATTTATTAAGAGGCACAACGGGTTGATCTTCACTGACCTACACATGATAGATAACATAATCATTGTCCATGTTATATGTTCAACTCCTACTAAGAATGACAAGTGTCCATTATTAATACCATTTTTGCCCGATAACAACTCCATGGATTTGATCCTGTGGTATGATCCATCACTTTTTTTGCTCTGTTTGCCTTGTTGATCTCGGAAATTTTCTAAACCATAAGAAACATATAATTAGAAAAAGTAGATAGGTATACATGCAAGTTATATGAAACCATTGTACCTTAGACTTCTCGGTTCCCCATTCTTTAACAAGATTTTTAAACTAGTCCATAACTATGGAAGCATTTTTCTCAACTTACTTCATCATCAATTCTGGTTCAATCTTGTACTTTTCATAGTAATATTTCTTTTCACGTGCCCTCCACACTGATATCCCTTTGCTAATGTGTTCATCAATGTGATTCCATGCATTAGGGTGACTGCCTAAATCGAAGTATTTCTAAAAACATAGAAAATATTACTTTAGATATAACAATCATACAATTTGTTGGCTTTTTATGAAAAAGATTACCTCAATAAATGATTTTCTATCTGCAAAAGCTTGTTGTGGTTGTTCGTTCCACTTCAAGTCTAGATGCCATATGTGTGGTTTCCTTGCTAGCATATGACAATAACGATTCAATTTGGCACCATTCTCCCCAATTGCATTTCCTTCATTATCCCATTGGACCTTGTGATGTGGCTCCCCTTGCTTAGGAAGTAGGCTTTGCTCACTTGCAGGCCCACATCCATACTTCCTATTCTACTATTCATCCTCAACATTTTCTTCAACTGTTACATCATTTTCAATATTGTTGGACAGTAGAGTAGGTTCATCCTCACAATTTTCTACAATTGTGGAGGGGGGGACAGTAGAAGGTTGACCGGGTGTGATGTTACAACTAGATCTAGTAATTCTTCTTCCTATCATCCTTTAACTAATAAGAAAAAAAATTAGATTATTAGTGCAGAAATGTTAGTAACAAAAATAATAGCTGCATTTTAAAAACAAATAAATTAGGGAGAATATGAGACACCAACATATGAATATTCAGTATTTGAAAAACAAATAAATTGTAGAGTATGTTGGTTTCATAACCCAAAAAAGAATAATGATGAGTTATAATGATATCCTACTTACTGGTATATGAAACAAGACTAAATAAATTGCAAAGAATATGGCATATAGTAATAGTTTGCCAAAAAATGCAATAGAACATATTCCCCAAATAAATTATCCTAGACTTGGAAACAAAATAATTTGATAAAAATAGAGAGATTAATGAACTAAACATTAGCCCCATCATGCTTTTTTGTTAGTTCTATCAACAAAAGATCCCTCTGTATCTCTCCTCGTCCAAGACACATCATTAGTTACACCACCATCAATAGCTTCAAATTGTAAATGAGTCAAACAATTCTCAATAAGAGGTAATTCTGAATAATCTTTAGGAGGATGTTTTAGCAATGTGCACCAATCATCAACATTAGGATCCTTCACATAAAAGCATTGCAATGCTTGAGAAGCCAGGATAAAGGGTTGGTCTTTTCTTTTTATCCTTGAAGTGTTGATTTGTGTGAACCCATATTCATCAATTTGCAACCCATAAGAAGTGCTTTCATCATACCAAGAACATTTGAACAACGAAACTTTGATTTTTGGACCATAAGTTAGCTCAATAACCTTCTCTACGTAGCCATAGTACGTGACTTGAGCATTTATAGGATTTCTATCTCTACCACTTGAATAACTTGAAGTGTCAGCACACAAGTACACTCCACTATTTTGTGTAGTACATGTACTTTCAATGTGCTTTGAACGGAAACGATATCCATTGACCGAAAAGCCTTCATACGACATTCCCTCAGCATAAGGGTATTGGGATAACCATCTCAACTCCTCACTAATACTATTCGGCCTAATCTCTTGTATTTGCATTATCTTCATTAAAAAAGTAAAACATTAATGTAATCTACACTAACTTGAACATTAAGAGTGACAACAATATTTATGTTTGAGACTTACATGCTCTTTCAACCACTTAGAAAACTCTTTTGCATGTTTTGTTTATAGATTCTGTGGGGCAATGTTGGGTTCCATATCTTGAAGAATAAAATGTGTTCACTACTTTGTAAGAAGTTTCTAAATTAATTACAACAAATATAACATAGTTTAGCAAGAATTATATGATGTAAATCTTACCTTCTGTAAATATCCAATTCCTCTTTATTGAAAAGGACATAACGATGGGCTTGTTCCAAAGTGTGGATGTCAAAATTCCTTGACACTCCAACTCTAATTGGAGATCCATCAACATTATGAGGAGTGCGGTTGAGTTTTGTCTCAAAATTAGTCAAGTACCTAGCACAAAATGTCAAACTTTCTTCAGCTAAATAGCCACTAGCAATAGAACCAGCCAGTTTAGCTTTGTTTCTGACATACTTCTTCAATTTCTTCAAGTATCTCTCTATTGGGTACATCCACCTAGTTCAGACAGATCCAGCAAGCCTGGCTTCATAAGCTAAATGAATGGGCAAATGCATCATGATGGTGAAGAAAGAAGGAGGGAAGATTCTCTCCAACTGGCAAAGAGTGACAGCAATTTCTTGTTCCAATTCTTTGAATTCATCCACATCAATAACGTTAGAGAAAAGCATGTTGAAAAATGAGCACAAATTAGCAATAGGCTTGTACACATCTAAGCTTATGCAATGTCTCAAGGCAACATGTAGAAGTTGATGCATAAGAACATGGCAATCATGATTTTTTAGCCCAATAAGTTTTCTATCAGATTTGCTAACACACCTAGATATGTTAGAAGAATAGCCATCAGGAACTTTCAGCTTTTCTAACACAGATAGGAACTTATCTTTCTGCACATTAGTCATAGTGTAGGATGCTGGAGGCAAGTAATATCAATCACCTGCATCTACCGGCCATAAATATTTTTGAATGTGCATTTTCTTCATATCTTTACGAGCTCGTAAGTTGTCTTTACCTTTCTTAGAATCGCCCAATAATGTGTTTAAAATGTTCTCGCACACATTCTTTGCTATGTGCATCACGTCCAGATTGTGTCTAACAGATAAATACTTCCAATAAGGTAGCTGAAAAAAGATGCTTATCTTATTTCAACCTGGAGGTAATGGTGGAATTTGATCTCCATGCCTCTTGTGCTTATTTGTTTTACCAAATGTGATATTTTCATATCCATCAAATTGCCTCAAAATGTCTTCTCCAGATAGTGTCTGAGGTGGAAGGCGAAAATCTTTTTCTCCATCAAAATTTTTCCTATCACGTCTATATGGATGATTCATTGGAAGAAAATGTTGATGGAAACCATAGCATTACTTTTTCCCAAACTTCAACCATTTTGATATAGTCTCCACATTACAACAATGACATCCTAAATCTTTCTTACCTTTAGTGCTCCAACCAGATAAGTCACCATATGTTGGAAAATCATTAATGGTCCATAAAATCATTGCCCGCATAGTGAAATTCCTTTTGCTATATGCATCATAAACTTTGACTCCAAGATCCCAAAGTAGTTGCAGCTCCTCAATTAATGGCTAAAAGTATACATCAAGGTCATTGCCAGCCATATGTGGACCTGGAATTAATAGGGACATCATAATAAAGTGTTCTTTCATTAGAAGCCAGGGCAGAAGATTGAGAGGTGTCACTAACACAGGCCAGATGCTATGTGATGCACTCATATTGCCAAATGCATTAAAACCATCAGTTGCTAATGCCAGTCTAATATTGCGGGGTTCAACAGCAATGTTTGGGTACCTGGCATCAATAGACAACCATTCGGGTGTGTCTGAAGGATGATGAATACGACCATCCTTTCCTTTTCCTTCTAATGGCCAAATCATATCTTTAGCAACAGATGAAGACATATACAACCTCTCTAATCGAGGTATCAAAGGGAAGTGATACATGAACTTCGCAGCTACTTTCTTTCCCTTTTGTTTGTATTGCTTTTCGTTCCATCATGAAGCACCACAAGTATCACAATTTTCTTTTGAAGCTGCTTCTTTGCGATAAAGCAAGCAATTATTTGTACATACATCTGTAGTATTATGATTAAGTCGTAAATCCTTCATGATCGCATTTGCTTCATAGTACGTCTCTGAGAATAGACAATTTTCTTCTAGAAATCCTGAAATAATAAGCTGTAACAACTTCATGAAATAATCATTGGACCATCCAGATTCCTCCTTCAGATATAGCAAGGCAACCAAATTGGATAGCTTAGAATGACTTGTGCAGCCTCTATAGAGTGGTTGATCAGCCTCTTTTAGTAGCTTGTAAAATCTTTGTACGTCTAAATTTGCAGGTTCCTCTGTAGCTTCAGTAGAATGGTCATTTGTTGTGTAACCCATACCAAACAAATCCCCCAACATCTGATGCATATTTTCAGTGCTAGGCACATTTGGTACCAAAATAGGATTACTCCTACCAATCACCTCCCCATGAAACGTCCAAACATCATAGCTATGCACAAATCCTTTTTGTAATACATGTGAGCATACCTCCTCCTTTGTTTTAAGGTATCTGTTTAAACATACCTTGCAGGGACATATTTATTTCCCCTGTCTAGATGGTCTCTGATGGAGAAGAGCAAACTCAATGAACTTTCGTAACCCTGCCTTGAATACATCAATTCACACTCTATTCCCAATATACATCCAACTCCGATCTATTAGAAAATCCATCTATATGAGGGAAAATATAAAATAAGTTAAGCTTACATTATAAGAAATAGACACACACATACACACACACACATAGATATATATATATATATATATATATATATATATATATATATATATATATATATATATATATATATATATATATATATATATATATATATATATATATATATGCAATTCAAATACTTGTCAAAATTGAAGCAATGGCAGACATGATTGTGGAACTGATAGTGAAGCCACATTCGAGAGCCAATAATAATAGAAAAAACTATTAGTTTTTGGTCGGGTGAAGGAATAAGAGACTTGGTTCTACAATGATGACCAAGAGGAAAGTATTTGACGTGCAAGTCTGGAGAGTACCCATCAATACCATTACAACTTGGCTATTCCTTCTTTATTGTGTTCAATACATTTTTATTTTGGGCTTAATAAATTATCCTATTTTTTGTTTAATAGAGGCTAAATTATCCCAAAATTGTATGCATATAGATATATGTATGTGCATATCTATATATTTGTATGTTTGTTTGTTAACAACTATGGATATTTGACTACTTTTATCATTATATGTTGCACGTATGTA
This sequence comes from Alisma plantago-aquatica, assembly GCA_963693085.1. Taxonomy (NCBI): domain Eukaryota; kingdom Viridiplantae; phylum Streptophyta; class Magnoliopsida; order Alismatales; family Alismataceae; genus Alisma; species Alisma plantago-aquatica. Next base: position 1,077,266,631 of record OY856412.1, on the reverse strand, counting down.
CACATTCCCTTGTGTATGTGTATATATATGCATCTGTGTATAATAAAAACTATATTTATATGTATAGATATGTACCTATATATACATGTGTATTTGTAATGGTATATCTATCTAAACATATATATATATATATATATATATATATATATATATATATATATATATATATATTTCAGAGATATGTAAATCTGTATAGTTATATATGTAAATTTCTATAGTTATATATGTAAATCTGTATAGTATAAAATAGAAATCTTGTCAATCTGTATAGTATAAAATAGAAATCTGTCTGTATAGTATATACATGTATGCATATGTAAATCTGTATCATAGGAAGCAAATCTGTATATACATATATGCATATGTAAATCTGTATAGTATAAAACATAAATCTGTCTATATAGTAATAGTATATTTATATATATATCTATTATATATATGTCAATCTTTATAGTATAAAATAGAAATTTGTCTGTATAGTATATACATGTATGCTTCCAATGCATATGTAAATTTGTATAGTATTGCTTCCAATGCTTCGTGGGCATGGAAGCAAATTGTTTACAACAGGGATACCGTTCTCAGAATATTGATTTCACTGTTGGTAATGGGAACAAGATCCTTATTTGGAGGGATCTGTGGATTAAAAGGAATACTTTCCTGGATGATATTATTGGTCATGACTCAATCCTTAAACTTGGTAAAGGCAAATTGGTTAATTTGAGTTGTCTGTTTGATGAAGGAAACTGGATTAATTCTAAATCCAGAAGAATCAACTCTATTATTGATTCGGTGAAAGAGCTTTGCTCTCCTGATTTTGCTAGGGAGGATACAATCTCTTTGAATGGATTGATCCATGTGTGTTTCAAAGATTTCTGGCATTGTGTTCGTTGTAAAAGTGATGTTAAACCATGGGCTAAGTGGCGATGTTCGGCTAAAACATCTAAAAGAAATTCTATTTGTGCTTAAAGAATGTTTCTTCATAAGCTTCCCACTCAAGACTACCTGAAGGGGTTAGGGATCTAGTTTCCTTCGAGATGTGAACTATGCATAACTAGGGAAGAGTCCCTCAATCATCTCTTGTTTGAATTTTGTTGTGTGAAGAAGGTCTGGTTGATGGCCCATAGAGATGGATACATCAATAGTCCCCTGATAATTTTTCAGATTGCATGATATACAACTAGAAGCAGAATGAACAAAATATCAATTTAGTATTCAACTTCATATCTGTCAAACCATGTTGTGGAGCACCTCCCTGGAGTTCCAAATCCCAATAAAAATTCTAAGTGCTCGCCACCATATTTTGAGGATTAAATTCCCACCACCTTTTCTAGAAATTGATGGGATATCTTTCCCATTGTACATCACTTGGTCCACCCTAACTATTTTTTGTGCAATCAAATCTAGGAATAAGTTGGACTTGATCTACAGTCAAATAACTAATTTGAATAACTAACTTAGGGACACCTAAAGCTGGTATAAGTTGTGGGCATAAATAACATCTAGACTAATAAAATGCTCTTCTACTGGATGAAATATAAATCAAATCAGAGTTTAACAAAAAAGGATCCATGTATCTTACTCCAACAAGGTTTTTATTGATGATGTGAGTGAAAGATCCATGTAGCTTACACTAACAAGGTTGGCATTAAGGATGTGAGTGACAAGACAACAACTATAAGAGGCACCCTAGACTGATAAAATTGCCCTATTGAGCATCAAGATTTATATTCCAGGGTAAAATTCGTCAATAACATGCTATTTCCCAATTATAACAATCATTTTACAATTTTGGAAGTATTACAAACTAGGATATGAAACTATAATTTCTTAATATATTTATCACTAAATTTTATATCACTGATAAGGTGATGTGCATATCTTAATTCAAACTAGCCTTAACTTTCGTCAACGTGGCTAATATAATAGGGAAATCCAATATAAACATGACTTACTGCTCACAATGATATTACATGTTGTCGATGATATGTGAATATTGCTAGTAATAACAGCAGCAAGAAAGCTGTCATGTGTGAATGGATGCTGGTGGAATAGGATTTTGTGGTAAAATTCTATAAACATGTGACAAAAGAGAAACCATGCCAAAGAAATCAGCTACATCCACCGAGTCTTGGTGACATTAACTTCGGTCATAAATTTCTTTAAAATATCATGCTTCATATCCCAACTCATAATATTTTAAACATGAAAATATAACTTTGTCTGCCACATCAACTGACACTCTTGCCAACTAACAACCTCATGATATTAATGGAAAAAAGGTAAGATACATAGCAGATAATACCCTATGATAAACCATGACATCCTGTAGCAATTCTGATTAATGAAAATATAAGTGTGTGTAAAACCATACTCATGTACCAAATCTTATGGAAGGTGCCCAAATAAAAATTTTTAATCGAGTATCAACTAAGTGATTAAGCACTAGTATGTCCGTTATTTTGAATAGGTATGTAATTACATATGAGGTGTGGTCTGATATTTCACTACATATGTTTATGTGGGTTAATTAGTGGTTACCTAGACTTGAACACAAACAACTATCTACATGAGGCATCACCATTTTCTAAAACATGGGACAGTGAGACGTGGACTCTGCAAAACTGTAGAATGTTGAGATTATATACACTCTTAAAAACCTCAAGCAACTAGCACAATCTATGCTAACGTCCAAGAAATTTGTAGAGAAAGGAAAAGTTGATTATCACTGGGGGTGAATGAAATTATTTGAAGATAGTGAAGTGATAAACCATTATAGATATGTTAGAAGTGTAAATAGCTAAAAATACAAATTGCATAGTAATAGATACATGTCAAAACTTTCAAGCTAGTACATAAATAGAATGCATGCTCAACTAGAGCATAAGTTTCATGAAAGACGGGCTTACACAATATAGGAATGTCAATCTCATTTTGAAGTTTAAACTCTCAAGAAGAGCCTTGATTTCCACATAGTTTGACTTACTGCTTTCCTCAATCCATAACATTTGGCTATATTGGTTTAACCAATTAGAATATGGACCAGTGCATGGGGTTGATTCCTACAATCTTGTTGAGACACCATAGAGCAATTTCTTTATACCTAACAGAAAGGATTTCTGCCTAACGGTAATTCAACCTGAAAAGATTGAGGGGATTGGATTTCTTTTGATGGAGACATCATAGCATTTAATCTAAATGGATGTTTGTCGAGTCTCTTGAGAGTATGTTGAGACACAGGCTGTTTGGGGCATGGATAGGGACCAAGTCTAGATTTAAATAGTTTTCTAGTTTTATAGATGCTCAAAGGAGACTAGTTGAGGCTAGTCAATGATTGATTTTAATACTTATAATCATTAAATGTATCAATCACACATGGGATATTAGGATCAAATCAGGTCAGCTTAGGGTTCAGTTCCTACTGCAAGACAAAATTCCTTTTCTGTTTCTTATTGCGTTGTTGGTTTTATGACTAGGCTTCATTTTTAATGATTCTTCTAAGAATACATTATGATATTCTTATTTATTGTGGAATAATTTTTTTAATGAAGGATCTATGGGAATATGTATATTAGTGTCTGGAAATGGTTGAGTTCATGTCTCACAGTATGACCTTGTGTTTGGGAGTTTGTTCTATTTCATAATCACCAATTATAACTGCATTATATGTGCTAGTTGTACATTGTGTCCTCCTCCTAGTGCAGCAACATGAATTGTTATTGTCTATCTTGGACGTCACCTAAGCCCTTGTTACCACTTATGGTGGTATAATAACCTACTTGATTCGCAAACCTGCACTTTCCTGGTAAGGCAACTTTTCTAGGATCTAAAGATTTTGTGTCCTAGACAAAGTGTGATCTGAAGGATAATTCTTAGATGAGATTGTAAATCAAGTGAACATATTCCTCCTTGCCTTTTTCATTGATCGTGGTATGCCATTTTTAAGTAGTATGCATTTGTTTAATTGATGGAGAAATTGTAGAATCTATGACTCTAGTTTTTGATGGAGGTTTGTGTATATTTGATATCTTCCTTGTCCTAAAAGAAAACATTGCATGTTTAGCATAGAAAATTATTGCATTTGAATTCACGGCTCAAATTTTTGTTCCACAAACTTTATAAGAACCCTACATGCTTTATGGATGAAATTTTGAGGTGGTGATTGGTTGAGTCTTGGAAAAAGCATAACTGTAAACTTTAGGCTTGTATTGCTATTTACTAGAGACAAGGCAAAACCCCTAGTAAATGGTAATAGTGTTATGTATTTGACTGGAATGTATGATGTATCTAATTACAATACCTATTGTTAGTGATAAGTACTAGTGTTCTACCTCTTATCTAATCTTCCTTTAACTTCACTTCACCAAATTTTTCTTTCGCTATTCCTGATTTGATAATTCCATTTATTTTTAATTTTGGTTTCTACCAAAATCAATGATGATCGCCACCTCCCAAACATCTTTAATAATTTGTTTATAATGTCCTCTCTAATTTTGATCCAGTAGATGTATACTACAATCCTCTCTTGCTTCTATACTTGTCATACTCCTAATTTTGCATTTAGCAACAAAGAAACTCAAGAAAAGTGTGTTTTTGGGTTATAAGTCTAGACTTGAACCTAACTACAACGAATCATGAAAGGTGAGTGTTTAAGGATTTGAGTATTGAATGGTGAAGCAAAAAACTTGTGTAGGATCTGAAATGAGAAATTGGTAGATTTACATGATGTGGAGTCACTTGTTGAGTTATATTACACATTCTTCTTATTTCTTTTGAACTATTTCTGGGCATGATTCTTGTACTGAAGTGGGGTGCCCAATTTTTTGAGTTTTGAGATGATCTTGATCATATCATGATCTAGCACCTCTATCAACATATCGTATAGGTTGATTTTTGTTCACATTTATAGCATCATGCTTGCATAGGGGTTAAATATAAATATCTACAAATATGTTAATATATGAAGCTACAGTTATTCTCTTTCAGCTCATTCTATCTATTTTTTGTTGAGTTTATCAACTTGATTGGTTAGGCCAGCTTTGTATTTTTCTTGGGGAAATCCTTACTAGACTTGTTTGAAGATAAAATATTATCTTGACAAAGGTTCTTGGGAACCATTGTTCAGAATTTATAGGTACCAGTGCTAATTTTTATAATATGAACATAAGAGACCATAAGAGTACCAGTGCTAATTTTTATTTACTGAAGGGTATCTGCATAACCCATGGTTGATCTTCTAGTAGGAGGGCATCTAGTACAATGAGAATCAAAATAGGCAGAGATTTGTATGGAGTCAGTAGATGAAATGACCAATCCTCGAGTCACCAAAACCATGGGAAGAATGATTTCGAATCAAGGTAATGATTGTTCTATTCGCTTCTCTGGGAAGAATGATTTCGAAGGAGAAAGACAAAAGTGGGAAGTTATAGGGTCCAAGCATGTGATCCGATGAGGGTTCCATACAAGTAGAGAGAAGGTTGTCAAAGGAGGAAGACAAATGCCCTAGCACAATCCCTTAGCAGAGGCAACAAGCTCCAATGATGCATCTTCAATCCTTAGTGCCGCTGGAGTATCTTGATAGAAGCGCCCTTGACAGCCCTCAGTGCCGCAGACGTATCTCGACGGCAGGTTCGATCGACGCGACCCTTGCCAGAGGGAATAGGCTCCAGTGATGCAACTTCAACCCTCAGCGCCGATGGAGTATCTTGACGGCAGCGCCCTTGACAACCCTCGACGCTGGTGCAGAGAGACGCGAGGAGTGGGGGGATGCAGAGGGCATAATGAAATAGGGCGCACACTCGGAATTTTCAGTTTTGTTATTTGGCCAAAATAAACATTGGGCATAGAGGGAAATGTATTACACGATGGCGGGAAATTTGTGAAAATCTATTTTTCACGACATTAGGAGTGAATAATGAAGTTGTGAGGGATTAGTTCCTCTAAAAAATATTTGTTTATGTTAAAAACACGCTTGAGGGATTCGTTGTTTTATTTGAGGGGTGAGTCCTCACAAATAGGATTTAGTATTCATGGTTCTTGGTTCCTCATAAATGTTCTTGAATATTAGCCCAATTTTTTGTAGTGTACAACCATATATCCAACAATCCCTTATAAAGTCCAATGTGTAGTGTGGTCTGACACTCAGTCATCTATACTGTACTTTTAGTAGATTCCTTTCAATTTGAATCTACCTGAGTTATTCAAATTTGACTCCCACAAGTACTAGGTGAACAACAACCTTGAACCCGAACCTTGGTTGGAAGATTATCAGTTGGTAACAATACAATAAAGACATAGAAGAAAATAAATATGGTGCATTAAGGGCATGCATCCTAAACATGTCATGATTGATATCAGGGAACAACCCAATTCCCATGTTGCAACCTACATAATATTAACCATTTAGTTGCAGTTTCTAAGGATATACGGCTAACATCCTGTCCTAAGACTTGACACCATTCAGAGACTAATCACTTACTAACCTACAGTCATGACACTGATAGGCTTCCAGGGGATAGAAACACAAATGTAAGAAGAATTAATGAAAAATATAGTATCATCTAATTCACCTGAAAGCTTGTTAATACCACATTGAACCAAGTTTATGGGATCTTCACGATTTTGGATTGAGTTTCGACTACCTGTGAATATAAAGGGGTTTCAGTCCCATTCCCAACTTGGATTTCTCCACTAAGATAAATTTAAAACCTTTAATGAAAAGATCATCTATATTGTCTTTGTTACCTACATATTCCATAGTCACAATCCCATTAGACATAATTCCCTTACAGACTTGAGTCTGACATGGATGTATCTAAGTTTTTTTATTGTACTTGAAACTCTTTATCTTAGAAATTGGTTGTAGTGCTATCACAATCAAATGAAATTACAAAAAGTGGCTTCTTTACCTAGGTAAACTGGACATAAGTCCATGTAGCCATTCAACTTCCAATTCAGTTTTATCTAAAGCACACAACTCAGCTTCAAAAGTAGACCAAGACAATATGATATAATTTTGAGGCCTAGGCAACAACACCTCCTCCCAACATGAATATATATTCTGAGACACTATAATGAGTGGGACCAGAGAGGGGATCCACTCCCTACATAATTTGAGAATAAACTCATCTATCCAAACATACTAACAAGCATGCTGGAATAGGTGTATATTTTTTATCTCTCAAATGATGATATTTAGAAAGTCCAAAGTATAGCAGCGGAAAGGTATTTCAAGACTATATTCAATTTAAACATGATTATAGAAGTAACCATAATCTCCCATAAAGGATTTACATCAAATTCAACTACATCAAGATCTAAGTAGAGGGATATCTAAACTGTGTCAAGTTTGTCTCCCAAGCATGAGCTCCTTAAGCTATGTCCTCATCACCATATCTAGTCTTCCAAGTTTCACACATGGGGTTGGAAGCATACCCCAGAAAAAAAAATGAATTTTTTTTAACAAAACGTTGTTATGTGCATATAAAATATAGTTTGAGCAACATAAGGAAAAAGAACATCAAATATAACAAGGCTTCCAATAGAAGAGGAAAGTACCACCCAAGTGGGTATCAAAAGAATTTTAATTTTAAAAGATGATAAATGAGAAGAATACTTGCCATTAAACAAACACAAAAGTTGTGCCACACAAGCACGCATAAATTTTGAGCACAAACTCCATCACAATAATATTGAGCTACATGCATATGAGATAAGAATGGAACTAGAATAATATAAATAACAATGGTGGTCAAGGCTCACAAACCATAAAACTTGATAGAGTATGGCACACAACCATCTCTCCAATAAATATAAAAGTGGTCACACAACCTGGGTATGGGGCATACAATCCCTATCCCAAAAATATAACATGGGTACACAGCCCAAAAATCAAAGTACTTATACTACTCTAGGGTTACTGAATCACAATGCATGCATAATGTATAGGCAACAAAAAGTGAAGTCTTATAAAATAGAATAAATGATATTTCCATCACATTAATGGACAATATAAACATCCACAACAAAAGTGGACAAAATTAAGGTTTCACATAGTTCAATATCTCAAATTAGGGTTTCAAAAAGGAATAAAAAGAATAAGATACAAATAAGAGTTCAATAGAATATCAAGAAGATAAGATAATTACAAGACCAGAATCAAAATAAAGTCTTTCACATGAAATAAATCCACAGAAGAGAAATAACTGGTGTAAGATAATTTATCCGAGAGAGAGAGGAAACTTTTTTTCTTAATAGGAATAATATGGAATGCAAACATACTTTACATGAAGTCTACCTAGGTTCCAAGGTCAAAAACCTAATTTTATATTAACCCACGAGCAACCTACAAGGGGATATATGAGATTAGGGTTAGGTGTACATTAATTGTACAAACCCTAAAAATCACCTTTCTATTATGGTTGTATTGGGTTATGAAAACTATACCATCATGTAGATTATATTTTTCTGAGTTCATAGAATATTTTACTTTATTTTTCTGACTTATATATTATTAGTTGTGATTTTTAGAAATTCTAACCAATTAGAAAAATCCATAAAAATCACATATTTATCATATTGTATTTACGTAATAAAACTTATACCAACAGATTGAGAAAAATACCACAATTTCAAACACATTTTTTCTTATTTTTCTAAGTTGTCAAACAGGAGTTGTGGTTTATGGAAAAACAACCAATCGGATTTATAGGAAAAACATTCATGTGTACTTATTTATCCACTTGGAAAACTCAGTGAGATGGATCAGGAACGAGTGTCCACATGTCCAGGACCCAAGAAAATTTCTTACAGTTAAATTATCAAGACCCAAACAAAAAGTCAAAATACCCATCATCTCACAGATAAAGAATGTACAGGCGAGGGGAAAACCTAACAAAATAGGTGCTTGTGTCTTCCTCTTTGATCTTGCAATGACCAGAACTAGAGAGGCACCATCGTTATGGCCAAACTCTAGGGTCAAGGCATGAGGAACGGTGTAAGGCCCCTAAACTTGCTTAATGGATTGAATAAGCTTAATTATCATAATTGAATTCCTATAACCCTGATATAACCTTTTGATATGCTTTGAAATCATAAGACAAAGCTTAAGTTTCAAATTTGGTCCAATTTGGACATTGTTTGAGCAAGTTATGCAATTTTATACACATTTTGGACTTCTCTGCAATTTACCCAATTGAGAGGTTTTCTTTGCATTTTATCACTTGCATTATGTTCCTTGGATATCATTATTGATCTTGTTGAGCCATGTGGTACCTATTTAATCTTTGGTTTGAAGGTGTTTTCTCCAAGGGTATTTTAGGGTTTACCCCTTCATGGATGAGCTACCTTTAGTAGCTATCAACTAATAAATTATTCATTTTTCTTTAAAATTCAATAAACGAGGGATAAACATGTCTCTATGGATGGTGGGGGAGCTACTTGTGTGTGTGCTTGTATATTCTTAATAGTTTAAGGTCATGGACACTTGGAAAGATACTAGAACTTCAACTTTTTCTTTATCTTTATCTTAAAGTTTCATATACTTATCCCTAAGCACCAAAATGAGCCATTTGCTTTCCATCATTTCCCTTCTTGCATGAACCTCATTCTCCCTCTGTTCTGTTGTGAATTTCCTGTCCAAGGAAGAAGAAAGAGGGGATCTTCTTGGAAAAAGAATCTAGGGTTGCAATTGACTCCCTTTTAGGGTTTGAAAAGCTTCCTTCTAATGATATTGACCTAAAAGAGTAAGAATCCCCTTCTTTACTCTGTTTATTTCTTTGTTATCCTTCCTCCTACCTTTCTTCGGGTTGGAACTTGTTGTTCCATGGTATAAATTGCTCTAAAGCTCTAAAACCCTACCTTTCTTGCTCCTTATGCTTAGGGTTGATAAGGGTTGATATCTTGTGATATTGTGAAAAGGATTTATATCATGTGATAGTATGATGGTTTTAATGACCTTTGGGTATGGTTGAGCCCTAAATGAGGTGTAATCGTCTTATGTTGATAAGGGTTGATACCATGTGATATTGTGGAAAGGATTTATATCTTGTGATAGTATGATGACTAGTGTGGTCTCATGAATGGCAAGTGAATGGTACCATGTGATGATGAGATGAGAAATTATGTTTCACATGTTTTATATCTTTTAAAAGTTGTGATATTTATATTCTTTCTAGAAGCGAATTAGGGTATGTATATACACTTGTTTGATGCAGCCTTAATTCACCCAATTGGCATAACTAATCAAGCGAAACTTTAATCATGTAGTGCCATGTGCCATAGATCCATCTGAGTGTCAGAACTTGCCAGATGGTGAAATGAGTATTCCTAAGGGAAACTCAGAGCACATACTGTTGAGTATGTGGGGGTGGCAAGTTGAGGATATATCCTTGCCATCCAAAATGTAGGTTGTAGAGGATGGCTATGGTCATGTCTGAGTGATTATATATGTGACAATATTGGAGGACAACTATGATTGTACCTCAGATTGTAGGGTATGCGTACCCACCTCCTTTCACTAGTGGCATGACCTATACCAAGGACAAACTAGGATATTAGCATCTTGACCTTATGTGTCACTGTGGTGGACCCGTACTGACTGGGGGTGGAGAAGATCTTAGGAGTCTGTCACTTCCTAGATCTTGTAAGACACTGATTTGGACTTAGCAGTAGTCGGTTGGATTTTGAGTGGTATCCTCAAATTCCTCATGGCATAATAAAATATGTAAGATAGTCGTGTAGCATATCTATTTAGGGTTATACACAATGCTTCATATTGGATGATAATCCTTGTTTGCTTTCTTTTCACTAAGATCATGTATAGTACAATAAGAGATAATAGATATGCTTATGTTGTAGTTATGCTCATGTTGTAAACATTGTTGTCAAATATACTGACACTGATTGTTAAGATGTTGTTGCTAGCTATGTTTAATATTTCTAGCCATGCATATGTAATTAGAAATGCTTAAACTGCTAATCATGCCTATGTAGTTCATTGTGTTATGATGTTAGTTCTACTTATGATATAGATATGTTCCCTTTATTTGAGATGCCAATATTGATAGCCATGTTATGTTACTAGACATATTCATGATGTCAGGGATGCTTCTGCTACTAGATTGCTTGTACTGTTTGCAAGGAATATGATGATAGTTAGATTAATGATAATGATTGTTATTAGATGCAATTTGATGATATTTGAGTAGACATCTATCCAGAGAAATTGATTTATTTTTATCTATAAATGCATTGATGATCATACTTGTTGCTATGATGATTTGCTTAATCTGTTTGATGAACTTTAGGCCATTTAATATCCATTATCACTATTTGTCACATTATATCATTTATATCCTTTTCCATGTATTCCTTTTTCTTTTCCTTAATCCAAAAGGCCATAGAAAGTTCCAGGATGAAATAATTTTATGAATATATCACTTAGGTGGTAATTTTACATCTCAGACCCTGATTGAAACATTAACTGAGGTATTTGTGTGCAAACCCATACATTGGCATGAATAGTGATCAAATATACTCCAAACCACTAATAATTCCCACAAATTCAAGATCAAGGCCAAAAAGGATAGAAAGGAAAGGAAAAACTTGGAAAATGGATAAATTAAGAATGTACCTAGATTTCAGTTTGTTACAACACTCCACCCCTTAAAAAGGATTGCGTCCCCAAAATCTCAAGCAAAATAAGAAGGGTGAGTATGCAACATCTCATCTCTAAGCTCCCAAGACCTTCACTAGCTCAACTCGGGACTCAAGAATATTCACAGGTAATCCTCAGAGGTTAAGTTCTCATGGATCACTAAGGGTTTCACTTTTGAGATGTCTTTTTATGAGATATAACACAATTAACATTTTGGCTTATTAACATTACATTTACTATGATATTAAATCATCCTTATTACTATTTTAATTGTGTCCTATTATATTCACTTTGTTTCCAAAAGATTTACATTTCATTATTATGCACAAAATCTTGTATATTTATTATTTATCTCATTAAGAATTTTAGCACAATTAGAGTTTACTCAATTATCTCAAAATCTATATATGACCATTATGATTAATAATTTGGGTTTAGAATCCATTATCCTCATATTATCACCATATTGAATTATATCACATTATTCACACAAAATTAGCAATTTTGCCCAATATGCTATTAAATCTACAATTAACACAAATAATGTCACATTAATTACTTCTACCTACATTAAACATCTATACATTGTCACATTACCTTTATTACTCACATTAATGTCCTCATAAATCATTTACTTATATTTTTTTCACTCCTATTATTGATTATGCACATTAACACCACATTAGGCATTCATGCATGTTTATGTGAATCAAATTACTCATTAACCATATTTGAGTCATTAGGTGGATATTAGCAAACAAGATGAAACATATTACATATTAATGAATTGATATTTATATATTGATTCAGGATTATGTGGTTTATGTGTATCAATATATCTTATTTTTTTATGATAGCTAATGACATTAATGTATCATGAATGTCATTAAGGATGCATATATCAATGTTAGGTGATTACAACTTAGGATTTAGGTCAACATGATCATTATACTTCACTTATACCTTCTTATTAAGTCCAAGGTTAGGTTCCATTTATCTCATTCATTATAATAATATGGTTTACTGGTTTGTGACATGGTCAACATCATGTGTATCCACAATTAGGATGAATATGTGAGTTACTCATATTATGTACATTAAATATTTTTTAGGGTTCAAACATGTGAACTATTCATCATGTGACCATCTTTTATGATAAAAAAAGTCCATGCTTATATATTAAAAAAAATGCTTTGCAACGGAGATGCCTGCAAGCATATAATAACAAAGAGTTTCATCATGGGCACACTAACTCTGGTGTGGGCCCACATCTGGGTGATGTTATGCAAAAAGAAAGCTGCAGAAAAATAGAATGAAATAGTGTTTGTGGGAGAGGCACCCCTTAATAGTAGGCCTCAACATCATGATGAAGTAAAAATAGAAAAGACACCAGGTATGTTGTGTTCATATCACTGAGATAGTCCAACATTGTATTAGAATCTTGTGTCATCTGCCATGATGTCTTCCAGAGAGTAACACCCTCCACCATGGTGGTCTATAAACATGTTGACTTGGTCTTCTTCAGCTCCCAGCACCTGTGTTGATGTGGAAGTCATCCTTGTAATGCAAATTTATGTATAAGGAATGTTCAATGTCAGTTATAAATAGGTGGGTACGTAGGGAGGTGTTGTTGAAGTTTTTGTTATTTCTCTCTAGCCAGATGTTCTAGAAGATGTTCATAATCAGGTCTATAGTGGGATATCATATATGTTTAGGTAGTGGTGTTAAGCTAGTGATGCATTTTGGTAGGAGGAGGTTGTTTGTGATAGTATGTGGTGGGAAGAATTTATATAGGAATTATAGCAATGTAGGGCAGCTGATGAAGAGATGTCATGTGGTTTCTTTAGTGGTATGACATAGGTAGCATCGGGTAGGCCCTAGAAAACCTCTACTAGTTATGTGATGGTCTGTGGAAATTTTGTTGTTAGAGAGAAGCTAGTAGAAGATTTTGATTTTTTGCGGCCATTTTCCCTTCCAAATGCATTTCATATATGATATGTGTCCTTTATAGGATAAGTGTATGTAGGCAGCTTTGGGGGGATATACTACCCCCAGATCCAAGACATCTGGTTGTTGGTGTTGATTTCCAGTTCATGGATGATGTCTAGTAGTGTACTTTCTTTTAAGTGGTTTTTGAGATAGATTTTAAGAGAGTTTTGCCTATTATTGGTAAGGAGTTGAAGAGCTTTTACTATATTGAGATTTTTTAGTGATGGCGGGACATGAAGGTGGTTGTTCAGGTTTTGGGTGGTATTATAGTGGAACCATGGATCTACCCAGAAGTTTGTATTATGGAAGGCGTGGGGGGGAATAGATGTGATGTGTGATGATGTCTAAGTTCTTATTAATAAACTTCCAAAGTGGGGAAGATTTTATTTTACTGGTATGGTTCCAGGGTGGTTTATTTTTGTAGTATTTGTCTAGGATGAATTTGTTCCAGATTTTGTTAGTATTTGTAGATAGAATGTTGATGAACTTTGTGATGAGACAAATGGCATGTATTTTGATATTAATGATACCTCATCCTCCATATTGGACCGATTTTGTGATGGCGTCCCAGTTTACTAAGTGGATCTTTCGATTGCAGTTATCTTTGTTGAAGTGGTTCCAAAGATTTTTTTTCCTAATGGTGTCAATGATCTTAAGGCTTTTACCAGGCAGGGGGATGCAGCTGAGGTAGTGTGTAGTTATAGGTGTGATGACACTATTAAGAAGGGTGAGGTTTCGTTCCAGGTTAAAGAAGTGTTTTGTCCAAGGGGAGAGCTTAAGCTTGATTTTATCAATGATGGGGTTACAAAGTGAGTGAGTGATAGGGTGAGGTGAGATTGGTAGGCCAAGATAAGAGACATGTTAGTTTTCAATCTTGCACTTGAGGAGGTTTTTGTATCTTTTAATGAGGTCTGGTGATGTGTTGATATCGATAATGGAGCATTTTGAGAGGTTTGTTCTAGGGCCAGAGATGTATGAGAAAAGCCCAATTATGTAGATTGTATTAATGATGGTGTTGTCTTATGGTCTAACTAGAATCATAGTATCATCCACAAATTGGATGATATTCTCATAGCATTTCGAGGGCGAGGAGATGAGGCCATGTTCTGTTATGAGCTTGATCATGTTAGTGAGATTGGAGGTGACAATGATGAACATATATGGGGAGAGAGGGTCACCTTGTCTAAGTCCATTTGTATTGTGGAAGTGACTGAAAGGGGATCCATTGATAATAGTGGTGCGATCATACCAGCACTAATGCACTGAATCCCATCAGAACTCTATAGTTAAGTGTGTTTGGGAGAGAGTAGTACTAGGATGGGTGACCTCCTAGGAAGTCCTCGTGTTGCATCAGGTGACCATTATATGATCATTAGGATCTAAACAAGCATGTTAGGGGATAAGTATAACCTTGTTTGGTCAAAACTAAGGATCCTAGCACACTAATATCCTAATCATGGAGTTAGGGTTTCTAGAATCAAAGTATCTAGATTTTGGTATGTTACAAGACTCTATCCCCTTAAAAAAGGATTTCGTCCTTAAAATCACCATAATAATGATATTCAAGGTACTAGTACTAGCCCTCCACCCTTAAAAGGTTTGACATACCAAGTCAAACTAAAACTAGAGGTAAAAGGGTGAGTCTAAATAAACCATGTATAGGATATAACACTTGATTAATATCACCAAAGCTCAAAGTCTAGGTTCTTGAGATAGACTACCGAAACATGTGTAAGGGAATTATATTGGGTATCCATCTTCAAACAAATCACAAGGTCGTCATGTTAGATTACCAGGAGTATCCAGCATAGATGTCTAAGGCTACTATTGCCTATAGGTATGCTATTTCAGACAGTCAATATCAACTAAGGTCAGGCAAGTACCATATAGACCTTGGAGTCCTTGTAAACCAAACTAGTGGCGCGGAGAAAAATCTTGCCAGCCCCAAATCGTGATCCTCTCTAGACATCCTTTCTTTCAAATTATGCCCTAGTAGCTACCTATTAGTCTCTGATACCATGTTATAAGGAGGCGAGATCACCCGTTACGAAAATTTAACAGAAAATACACAACAACCATATTTTATATGGAATTTAAATAATGAAGAATACATGCATAATAATCCCATAATTAAGCATAATCTAGATACATAAATGTCAATAGTAGAAGCAGAAAGAAAAAACTAAGTTATTACATGGCTTTGATCCAAGTTTACTACATCAGTTTCATGAAACATAAACTAGAAAAGAAAACTACAGGAAGTAGCAGTAGCAACCTAGATATCTTAGTAAAGTCTCCTTGAATCTACTCCTGGGCAAGTCCTCCTTGGTCTAGTTCCACTTCTTGTCCTAAGACTGGGTTGTTCGGATCACCCAGCAAGAGGAGAAAACAAGGTATGTGTCAAATAAGGAATAAGAACAAGAATACAAACAACAATGATAATAAAGGGTATAGAATAGCCAAGAAACAAAGAGGTTCAAAAGTATGAGGCACATAGCATATAAGATTCTTTCCTTAACAAATAATAAGAAAGCAACATGCATGATTAGTATGATGACATTAATTAAGTAGGGTTGAGGCACCTACCAAACTTCAACCAATAGGTGAGAGGAGAGTAACACATTCCCAGTCACCTACAAATATTTATATAGGGGATAGAGTAACTCATTCCCCTGGGCGAAATAACACATGCCCAACTATGGGTGGTTGTACATAAGTACCACTACATTAGCTAACAAGGCAAACAAATCATCATACTAAAAGAAATCATGTGGCAAGATTAATAGAAATGTTGCAGATGGGGTTCATGATCCAAGAAAATATTGAAGTAATTGTACCAAAAAGAGCAATAATAGGAACAAAGGTTTTAGTCCATGCCTCATTGGGAAATTAAGGTTTGGTTATAAAAATGCCCAACTTAAGGGATATGATGCAAATACCTCAATTCAGTATCCTAGTGATCACTTTTCACAAACATAGAAGATTCCAAGATCACCTTTGCCTAATTTCAAGTTATTCACATGTATTAGGGTTTCATAATGCATATAAGTATAAAGAAACCCTAATTTTAGAACTTTTTGGAAAACCTCAGGTTTTGGTCACAAACCCTAAAGCAGTGGATTCTTTATGTTCTTCTGATCAAGAAAACATATTTATTTTCCTTATTTGGAGTTTATATGAATTAGTTACAATTTTTAGGGTTTTTCATATATTTATTAGATTTCCCAAAAGTCAAATCTCAAAAACATTGTAATTAGACTATGGAAACATTTTTATTAGAAATATCTCATTTTCTTTATTCCAAAACATATTTATTTAAATTTTTTGGTCAAATAGAGAGAAAAATATGATTTTTACAAATTGTAACCAATCACGAATCACCAAAAAGCCAAATAAGCAATCTGTGTGAGAGAGGGAGAGAGAGCGGGGTTAGGTCTTGATGACTTGGCCCAATCAGAAATGACTGTGTCATCGGATCAATGACTTAGTTGACTCACACCAAAACAAAGAAACTAGGGATGAAAAGACCATTGTACTCTTCACGAGAAAAAACAAAGAAAGAAGAAAGCCAGGAAGTAAAATAGAGAAATCACACGGCGGCTTCTTCTCCTCAACCCATGTTACGATGGCTGCAAATAGTAGAGCTTCTAATTGCATGCGAGTTTGGGTGTAATCAAATGAGGTGACAATTTAATAAAATGAAGATATCGAAAAAAAGAGGGAGAGCATATGAACTCACTGCTATGTGCTATTGAACCGAGGTGCAATGAAAGAGAAGCACGATCCTCTGACAATGGATTCTGATCCACAAGCTAGCAACACCGATGAGGAGAAGTTTTGACAAAATTAGAGTAAGAGCATGATTTTACTGGGGCTAGAAGTGATCAGGATACTGGTATTCATAGGTGTGGGTTCGTATATGAGTAAAGGACAAGTCAACTGAAGAAGCGTGTGGTCCAAGAATTGGGAGTTTCCAAAATACTTTCCAAAATAACACAAGTAGGGGATCACTAGATGCATAATTTGATTTGGAACATGTGGGTGAAAGAATCGTGAGCAAATATCAATCGTGGATAGAGAAAATGAAATTCAAAATCAGCAAAACTCAATGTTTATTTCCTTCTTTGAAGTGAACTAGGAGATCATCTCCCAGTCACACGACTTGATCCAACGATCGATGATAATATTTAAAGTAAATCATATTTTCTCTTTCCTATCACATTAGAGACATCTAGAAACCATCCATTAATGTGAAATTTCACCCTCAAGAAAACTTAAACATGTAGAATACAATTTTTCCATAAATTTTCACTTTTGAGATTATTTTATGCATTGTTTAATATTTATGGGCTTTTACAAACTTTCTCTCTCCTAACTTCAGTAGAATATTCAAGATTATCCAAATTAGATGAAAAGTTACCCATATGCTTATTTTAACTTGTAGATTACGAATTTTAGATTAGTTACCACTTTTTTAGTCATTAAATGAGTTATTTGCTATTTTGGAGAAAACTAATATTTTCCATTTCTAAATTTGCAAGGATAAATATTAATATTCCAAAATTGTGAAACTTGTCATTCAAGCAAACTCCAACTCAAGGAAAATGATTTTGGACTTAGTTTATCCTTTGAGTTTCCTTTGATGAATTTTAGGTTATTTTAGTCACATTATCATTATTTTTTAAATTATATCATTTAATACCACCTTTTCATGATTATAGCTTTTCTATTTATTCTTTTTTCTCTTTCTTATTCCAAAAGGCCATAGAAAGTGCTAGTATGAAATTATTTTATCAATATGTCACTTAAGCGGTAAATTTACACCTTAAGCCTTGATTGAAACATTAACTGAGGTATTTGTGCACAAACCCATACATTGGCATGATTAGCGATCAAATATACTCCAAACCACTAAAAATTATCACAAATTCAACATCAAGGCCAAAAAGGAAAAAAAGGAAAGGAAAAACTTAGGAAAAGGACCAAATTAAGAATTTACCTAGACTTCAGCATGTTATATTCACCACCACAAAAAGTTAAGCCTTTAGTTAGCTAGGTAATAATATAAGGGAGCTAAGTCCGGCCATAGTAGCCCAGGTGGTAAGATCTCGGTAAGTCCCAATGAAGGACCTATGCTCGAACCTCATTGAAGGCACTTTGTGAATGACAACTCACGCTAATTCGTCACGGGAGGGGGGTGACCAAACCACACCCTCTCATGCCTCAAGAGTTTTACCATTTTGGGCTCACCTGGGATGGGTTCTCGCAGTCACCAAAAATAAAATAAGGGAGCTAAGTATAAAATTACAACAATATATATTAAGTGTAGCCTGAGATATTACATTTTCCATAATTGGTTTGTTTCAGTGGCAATGGATATCATTCCCAACAGTCACTGGCCAAAGCACAATGCTAAGTAGTGCACAATGCACCTATGAGCACTTCTCAAAGGGAAAAGGCCCCTCATTGCACTACTACACATATGACATATTGCATTAGTTATTTTTTCAAGTGAAACCGATGGTGTTATCTTTGGCATCAGTTCTTTATAGATAACCGTCATGGTTTGTCTAGTTGAGAAAACACGGGTTGTGTTATCTTTTATTCGTCAGCTGCTTCTACATGCAACTGACACTATATATAGTCGTGAAAGTAGAATTTTATGCAAAATTTTTGTGAGGCATTTTGTTTGCCTCCAAAAACCTATATTGGTAGTTATTTTCAAAATAAATGATGAGATAAAGTGCTACATGCTCCATGTGTCCCACAGAAATCAATGGGTGTTTCTCATCAGTTTGACCTACAAAGATGACAAGAAAGGTGCAGGGGGCATATGTCCCAAGAAAATTTCCCCACCCATAATTTGTGTTTCTCGTCAAGTTTCTTCACCATAACTGACGACGTAGATATTGTTGGGTTGCATTTGGGATGCTGGCTTAGGTGTCGGTTTTCCCTAGACAAAAAAAAGAGAAGGTATCTATTTTGTCATTGGTCTCCTATCTTTAATCGACAACCTACATCCTACTTCGCCGGTCTTGTAAACATTTGATGGGGTAGCTCTTACTTAACCTATGAGAAAATCATTTCCCTTTTCCCCTTACCAACGTTTCTCTGAATTATTAGGTTCTGGAAATTTCCCCCTCTTTTGCCTCCATTATTGCTTCTATCTAACGCATTCATCGCCATCACTGCTGCTCTGCCGATGATTGTTGATGTTGATGTTGCCTCTATTGCTTTCCAACCTTACCCCTGTGCTGATCTATGGCCTCTGCTACTTCTAGCTATGTTCCTTTGCTGATGCCACTACTTCCTCCTCCGGCCATGCTGCTTCACTAATACCACTGCTCCCTCCTCCTCCATCTGTGCTCCTTCAATTCTAGCCACCTCTGACAAAGGTGGCCTCCTTCCTATCTTCCTTACTCTTATCTCCTCCCTCAGTTCTACATCTCTCTTTCCCCTCCCCTCCTTCTCCTCCTTCCCCTGCCCTATGATTTCTTTTCAACATTGAGAAGAAATTGTGAAGGGTAGGATAAGGATGAGAGAGGAGGAAGGAGGAGAGAGGGAAGGGAGATGGAGATTATAAAATGATGTTAATGTTAGCAATTACATTAGTATGGATAAATGATCACCTAGCTTATGGTAGTATGGATAAATGATGATTCATGCTACATTATGCAATCAAATTAATATCTTTATGATGTTTGTAACACCTAGATTCAAGTGGATCTCATCTATGCTCTAATGATTCTGCTTTTATGAAAATGACTCTAAATTAACTTGAGTTGACAGTGTCAATGTTTATACTTACTATATCGCTCGAATCATTTGATTTCCCATTTTTATGAAGATATCCTAATAATTAGATCCTTGATTCAACGGTGATGTATTACACCAAGTCTAAATGAATTCATGTTGTATGATGCAACATGGGTAATGAACATGCATGACCTAGTTTGAGATATCGAAACTAATATGTGAATAAACCCTAATTTGTGAAATCAAATAGGTAAATAAACCCTAATTTGTGAATTCTTAATTTATAAACTCTAATCTATAAACCCCAAATCCAAATACCTAATTTGTATACCGTGTCATTGGTCTATAAATATGTCTGAAAATTACTCATTATGAGTAAATCTTAGATAGTCCCTGATTTGGGACTATTCTGAAGAACTTCATCTCACTTAGGATGTAAGTGTATAATGAGTGTTCGATTTCAATAAATTTCAAAAATATTTCTCATTTTGTTCTCTAGGTACATGTGTAGGTGGGTATTTACCCATCTACATCGGTGTACTTGGAGAATTGCGGGGAAGTTCTGCCAAAATTTATTGAAATTGAACCTGCATTATATAGTTACTAGTGAGATGAAGAGTTCAAGAATGGGATAGGTGGTACACATTCATGAATATGAATGCTACTACATGATTAGGGATCAATTCAAACATATTTTTTCCCTAAAATTAACTTACTAGCTAGAACCTAATGAGCTACTCATCTCCCATCTGATCACAGAATGGATCAATCATGGATGTTTAAACCAAATCGCTGCACTTTAGAGTTTATTAATGGTCTCAATGAGTTTGTAAGATTTGTAGAGGAACATAGAAAACAACCTAGAGTAGGCTCTATTACCCATGTAGGAATTGTAGTAACAACATGAAAGTTGACATGTTGACTCGATCAAAGATCATGTCATGTGAAATGGGATCGTACATGTCTATACATAATGTTACTAGCATGGAGATATTCCTAGTATGAGATCAAAGGATGTTAGTAGTGGTAGTTGTGTCAAAGAAGAAATAGCTGACGAATAAATGGATGACAATGTTGATGAGAATGAATTGACCCTGACATACATGGTTGATGTGATGCTAGATAGTTGTAGGGTACATGTTACAGACCCACCTCCTTTATTTAGAAACATTGAGTACAATGTTGAGAAACCATTATACTTAGGTTTTACTAAGTTTACAAAGTTGAGTGTTGTGTTGATATATTGTACTCTGATGGCTAACAATAGATGGAGTGACAAACACTTCACTTTATGTTGTCTTTGTTGAAATAAATTCTCCTTGAAGGCAACAAGCTCCAATCTCAACATACAAAATGAAAAAATGTTGTGCCCAATGGGAATGGAGGACATGAAGATACATGCATGCCTGAATGACTGTGTGTTGTTTTAAAATTACTACAAGGATATGAAAGAATGTTTGAAATGTGGGGTGTCTAGGTACAAAAAGATGGCATTGGGTAAAACCAAAATCGAGTTTCCTGCTAAGGTGATGTGTTATCTGCCTCTAATACCCAGGTTTCAATTCTTCTTTGGTAATACCATAGATGCACAAAATTTATCTTGGCATGCAGAGGTAAAGAAAAATAATTATGGTATGCTACGACATGTGTCTGATTCCTTGCTATGGAAGAAGATTGATTTATTGTATCCTGAATTTGGTGAAGAAGCTAGGAATTTCAGACTTGGACTTTGTACTTACATGATGAATCCATATGGAACATTAAGCAGCCAACATAACACTTGTCCTATCATGATTGTTGTATATCATATTCCTCTGTGGTTGTGTATGAAGAATAAATATGTCGTGATGTCATCGCTGATATCGGGCCCCAAACTAACTAGCAATAATATTGATGTTTACCTTGAACCTCTGATTGATGGCCTAAAGAAACTATGAGGAGAAGGTGTGATAACTTATGATGCTTTGTATAAAGAGATTTATTAATTTACGTGATATGTTGTTTTGCACTATTAATGACTTTCCTGCTTATGGGAATTCGTCTAGCTACAACATCAATGGAACCAAGGCATGTCCATAAAGATGGGATCAAATCTAGAATGGACCTACATAAAATGGGTATAAGGAAAGAATTAATAAAAGAAGTTACCAAAGGTCACCGTACTTATCTACCTCCTACTTGTTACACCTTGTCTACAAAGGAGAAGAGAACTTTTTGTGAGTGCTTGTGTAATATTAAGGTACCTTAGGGATACTCAATCAATATATGTAGATTGTATCAATGAAGGATCTGAAGTTGATAGGTCTTAAATCTCATGATTGTCACACTATAATGTAACATATATTACATGTGGCTATTCAATCTATCCTTCCTAAGCATGTAAGGTTTTCAATTACTAGGCCTTTCTTCTTATTCAACACTATATGCAAAAAAAAGTAATTGATTATGAGATTCTAGATAAGTTGTAAAGAGAAGTAGTTGTTACCTTGTGTCAACTTGAGCAATATTTTCCCCCTTCATTCTTTGATGTCATGGTACATCTAGTTGTCCATTTGACCAAGCAAGTGAAAATGTTGGGTCCAATTTTCTTGCATTGGATGTAACCTTTTGAGCGGTACATGAGTGTTTTTAAAGGTGATGTTCAGAACCGTTGTCTCCTTGAAGGGAGTATCATTGAGGGATATATTTATAGGGAGGTTATAGAATTTTTCAGTACTTTTTTGAGTTGCAATGGAACTCCTATAAATATTGTAAACCCTGACGTTTATTTTGGTAAAGTTATTTTGGGAGCACGATAGATAACCATCAGTCATGAGCATTGGAACCAAGCACACTTGAATGTTTTACACAACATTGATGATGTGGGTATTCATATCAATGAACAAATCAATGAGCTCAAGACAAGTTATCTCGGAGCTAATTCAATGTGGCTTGCTAGAGAGCATAATCAGACATTTATTAGGTGGTTTGAAAAGAAAGTATTCAATCAACTATCTCAAACACCAAATAATGTTATAATCTATCAAATGGATCACATATAAGCCAAAGACCCATGTTACATCTTACGAAGGGTTTGACATAAGTGGATTTCCATACTACACAAAATGTCAAGATGATAAAAGTGTAGTCCACAAATGAGGTCACCCTTTAGACATATTCATTGTATTTTTCTATTACCAAGGATAAGAGTGTGCATGAAGTGAAGATGTCTTATTACGGTGTCATTGAAGACATATGGGAAATTGACTACACAGAGTTTAGAGTTCCATTATTTAGGTGTAAATGGGTTGATAATAAGAAAGGATTTGTAGTTGATGAATTCAGATTGACAATAATGAATTTTGAGTGGACGGACGAGAAGGATGAACCCTTAATCATGGAATCATAGGCAAAACATGTATTCTATATTGATGATCCTATAAAAGAAAATTGGCTCATCGTTCTTCATGAGAAAATTAGTTCATTTCAGATCATATTGATGAAGAAGAGTATTATGACAAGTATGATGACTCTAGTCCATTTTCTATTGGTTTACCAAGTGTAAATGTTGAATCTAACACTAATGACTATACACGTCAAGATCACACAGAAGGGATATTAGTTTAAGGTATACTTCTCATATGTGATCTGGCATTTTTTACATTATATAACGTTTATTTGTTCATATGTGATCTGACTTTTATATGTGATATGACTATCTATATGTGATCTGACTTTCTTCATACATTTACTTTTGATTTTATAGATGGCAATATGACCAGGAGAACAATGATCATGAGAATGAGTATCATGGGTGTGAGAATCCTAAGCATCCTGACCAGAAATATATATTGTGATAAAATAACCCCTCAAGCCAATATTTATGTTAGTGAAATTTAACTTTTTGTTTCATAAAATTGTAGGTGGCTAGAAAATGTCATCTTTCCATCGAGGTTCCATCATACAACGTCATGGAAGATACTGAAGCTTCTATCTCCAATGTGGTTCATGGTATTCCCCTTCCCACTGATCATGTTTGTGCGAGAGTCATACATGTCTTTCTAGGAATGAGCAATGCACCTCTCCTATACGAGCACCCAGATGCCACCACAATTGGAGAGGTATAAGTTGGCTTTACTGGAATTCCCAAACGACTTGTTATATTTCTTTAGGTATGAAAAATGTACATTAAAACTTATATAAATAATCAAAAGTTAATATGAGAATATGTGCATACAACCTACAACAGATAAGAAGCCCCCTATGGTTTAGAAGCCTCTGCCCCACATCTTATTCCACATGGGTTGTTCGACTCCTTAGGCCCTAACTGCAAGATGTTAACAAGATGGTTAGACAATATAGACCAAACATATATCATTGTCATCATCCTTGGGGAGGAGATCGTAGGTATAGATCGCGACAATATTATAGCGTTGACAGATGTTTCTGAGCTATTTCAGTATGATTGCTTGAACATATAGGTGATAGAACTTTAGATACAGTGAGTGTGAATACCCCGCTCTATGTGAAAAATTATTTAATTTTTTCCTATATATTAATAGATTATCGCATATATATATGTGTGTGTATATATCATTTCAATCATTCGTATTACGCCGCTCATGACTTTGAAATAGTAAATGTGGGATTTCTAATGCCATCATTAATTAGCGATATACTTGGAGATTTGAGTGACGTCAAAGATTATGTGACTAATGTGATATAGTTTTTTGGTGCTTCCAAGAACGTGATCTTAGCTCCCAGTTTTTGACTTGTTGTTTATATGTCTAACCTATGAATACAATTAGTTGCGGGATTTATTTTTTATTTTATTTGTCTTCTATTCACTCAAAAATAGGCATTGACAGTTGTTAGTGATTGCTCCCGAGACTTGGATTGTGTATTCTTTGATCCTTCGGGTAAAAAACTGACACCAAATGAGGGACACCCAATGAAATTAGCAATTCATGTATAAGTATAGTTTTTCGGTTCCCAACATATTTGTTAATGTTTGTATCATATGATAATTTAATAATGCAACATATATGTTAATTTAACTTATAGGGGTGTGAAAGAATTTTGTACCAGTGGAGGTAAACTAGATAAGAAAAAGAAATTTGTAACTTGGAAGAGTGTTGTTGTATATAGTCTTCTCATTCCAATTGCATAATATATGACCAACTCTATTGAATTATATTTATTAACATTTTTGTAAATCTATAAAGGCTTATACAAGACAATGGTCGGGCATGTGCATGTTACATGATGTTGTACATGTAGACGATTGCCACTCATGCAAAACAAATCAATCGTATAGAGAATGTAAGTTATTAGTATTGGATCATATTAATGAAGTAGTCTCATTTGATAATACAAACAATCAAATCTAATTAGAAGCCTCATTCTCTTTGCAACCTTTTGAGAATACTAAACCATGTAAACTGGAGTAATTGAATGACCTTCGTGAATAGGGGGCAGACTGCTTCATCATCAAAATGTGGACTTGAATGAAAAAATTGACGGTTGATTGATATTTTTTGGTAGTTCGCACTTTGATGCCATATTTTTTATATGTATTTGTGAGTGTGAATTGAATGTTGATATGTATTTGTTATATAATTACTATACATTGTGACTTAAAATGTGAGATGACAGATGATGTCGATATGTATTTGTGAGTGTAAATTGAATGTTAAGTGCATATGTGTGTGAATTTGAATGTGAAGGCATGAGGAAGAGAATGATGTATATTTGCGCATATATGTATGAAATTGAAGTGTTGATGAGAAATGAAAAAAATGAGCTGTGAGTTCATGGATTTGTGTGCATTTGAAGTGAAAAAATGATAGAATGTGGCATATTTGTGCCTATTGTATAATATATCTTTTTCTTACAGGTTTGTCAGCCTATTGTTAAGCTGCAATGCATGTAGAGGAGAATTTTAGGCAGCAGACATGCTAGCAACCATACAACAGGTCTACAAACCTACTATATAAAAACAGACATTTCTCATCAGTTATTTGTAAATTACCGACTACATATCCATTCTAACTCGATTATTTACAATAAACATATGGAATATATCTAAAAAATTTATAGTTCAATCACTAATAAAACAGACATCAAGTTATTTGACATTGATTATATGTCATTGTCCAACTAAAACCGATGAGCAAAGGTCAAAGCAGACCAAAAATACGTCACCCATTGGTGTTACATCATCGGCTCCCCTGTAACAATGAACCGGCGACAATATTGTCGTCCATACCGATAACTGAAAAAGAATGACTGAGTTTTAGCATTTCCCACTTGGTCATCGATTTATAACCAACATTGTATGTCTAAAATAATCAACATTGTATCCCCATATTGTAGTAGTGTTGGTTGATATAAGGATTTTGATGCATATTAGTTGTGCATGAAATGCATCCGAACAAGTTGAAGTGGTTCCGTTGACCGTGTTGAACAAGCTTGACGTATGCAAAAACATACCTACTGCTCCCATTGACTGCCTTCATTGCACTCGAAGAGCACTCGCCATGCTTGATGTGGGTCCATAGGCTACCACACATCGGATGAAGCAGCTTGCCTGATGTGGCCAAGTCGACACGGTAGGGAGCACCCAATGCATACTGGATCCACTCAAAGTAGTTGCTTTTGGACCTGTCGATTGATCCAAAGGCTCCCATGAATTATGGGGCCTTCATTCCATTCAATGTGACCTTCTTTAAGTCTAAGAAACTTTTTTAAACTTGTATTTGTGAATTTTCTTGGTGCGTCTCTGCTAATGGTGTTACACACTACTCAATGGGGATTTGAATAGATGCAACTCCATGAGAAAACAACACAGGATGGATAAATTTCAAAATTTTTAAGGACCTAAACCTACACACCTACTTCTACTAAAAACACTACACCCACAAGCGCATGGGGTCGTGTCATAGTATAGGGTCGATCTACAGAGAGAAAAGGGTGCACTAGAGCTAGGTTAGTTTTTGGGCTAGGTTCCTATTGTAGAGTCTAGGGTTAAGGGTTTGAAGGTTTTTTTGATTGATTACACTAAGTCAATAAAAGAAAGAAAGTAAAGGAAATCAAGCAAGAACAAAATCTAAGTTAACCCTAGACAGTTATTTCTACTGAGCAAGAAAAGACAAGGAAAGAAAACAAGTTACACTAAAGCAGGCAAGAAGAGGTCTACACTACACTCAGCTAGCAAGCTAAGAACAAAAGTAATTAAAGACCTAAACTAGAAAGAGAAAATCAAGAGCAAGACAATAATCTAACTAAGCAAGTAAAGAGATAACTAAGCTAACACTAGCTAAGAAAGAAGGCAATTAGTGTTTTAATGCAATTAAGGATGTGTGGGCTGTTTGGGGGATGCACTTATCAATTAGGTTGGGGGGGAGGACATGCGAACATTATGATTTCATATAGGTTATCAAACCAATCAACAAGCTAGAGTTTAATGAACTATCCTAAACTACTAACTAGTCATGGATATGCTAGGTTGTGTATAGGGGAACTAGTCCCTGACACCTCCTACTACCCTTATGAGGCTCAATTGGGTTAGGGTTTAGGTGTAATTCAATTAGAGTTTAACCAAGCCTAGGTTTATACTTTAGGTGATCTTAGGATGATTAGGGACTGAGGTTAGTAATGGGAGTGGAGGTGAGGTTTTAGGCCTCCCATCACCCACATTCTAGACTTGAGAAAGCTCCATGCTAAGAACACTAAATTCATCTAAACTAGCTACTTAGATATCTCAACTAGGGTTAGGAGAATTTATTATCATGTAGGAAGATGGGTAGATAGCTAGGGATCCATGAATTGGACCTAGGAGCAAATCCCAAAATTCACACATATATCCAATTTCCCTAAATTCCTAGGTGATTTCAAGCATAAACCAACAAGAAATTCATGAAGAGTGAGATTGAAATAGAACACAATCATTAAAAAACGAAATTACAATGTTTACATATCATTTTTCCCCAACATGGTATCAAAGAAATATTTTTGACCCCAAATAGCCCACCTAAGGGTCCTAGCTACTCATGGAAATGCAAGATACAAAAATAAAGGAGAAAGAGGTAGAAGAAGCCATGGAGCTTGGTGTAGATGGAGCAATCCTCCACTTCAGATTCTATAGGATGTCCTCCAAGGTGCAAGGGTATGGGATGGTGGTGGAATAGGGCCAAAACACTAGGAAGCTAGGACTTTAGTGGTGGAAATGGTGAAATGGAGTGGAATAGAGGTGGAAATGGAGTGGAATGGGAAGAATGCAAAAATGGGGAGCTAGGTGGTGGTGGAAGATAGCTAACCTCGTGCTTCAACCGCCACCTAGGAATATATAGGTGTCGGGGAAGCAATAGGTCAAGTAGGGGTAAAGTGGGAAATGCAGTGCAAGGGTAGTACGGCCGTTGTGGCTTGGATCACTCTACCTATTCTTGGATCCATAGCTGTTATACTCTGAATGTGACACAGCCATGCAAGGTGGCACAGACGTTTTGGGTCAGTCCACCATGACCATTCTGAGTGGAACGGCCATGGTGATTCTTGATTTGCTTCAATGTGAGTCTTTTAGTTTTGGATGAGCCAACACAGTCGTTCAGAGGTACCAAAGCCATGGTGGTGTCTGTTGCAACACTTTGACTTGATTCTTTGTTCATTCTTATACATCTTTGCTTCAATGGAGATTTGGCCACTAGGGGTAGGTTGAGGGATCCTCGGACTTCACTTTAGGCCTCTCCAAGGGTAGAGAAACCATAGGATCACTCCTTCTCTCTCTCTCTCTTCCATCAAGCATGGTCCAAATACCTAAAAAACATGCAAATAATGTCCATAAGTGCATTTTATACAAATATGCATATTAGGGGAATTAACATGCAATCTAACATGTATATATGTAATTGAAATGAAATATAACACAAGATGAAGCCCTAAAATAGGACTGCATCACCATCCCAAACTTAAAACATGCATGTCCTCAAGTATGCTCCAACTCAATCTCTCTACAAATTTTTCACAGTCAAGAAGTAACAAATACAATGCAATAGGTGAATATTGACTAAATGGGCTCAAAGATGACTGAGTACATGCATTACACCTCTCTCCTCTCCTCTTTCACAAGCCAATCATGATTTGAGCACTGAGCCTGCAAACTTCACATATAGAGCATAGAAAACACAATCAATCCATATGGTTGTCATATCACTCTGGGTAAATCGTTTCATGGTAGTAAAGGTCAAAAATGACTAATTTTTTTGTTTTACATTCATGCATTCAATCTCATATGTCCATCCACACTAAGTAACCCACATGGATGCAAAAAAGGGAAACATGAGCTAGGTTTGAAATTTCATAGCTCCATGGGCATGCAAAAGGAAGAAAGGGTTGTGGTAAGAGTTTAGAGTGCTTTTACACACTCATCTTTTCTTTATTTAGATGCTCTTAAATAGGAGCATCTTTTATTTTCTTTTTGCATTTTTTTATTTTTATTTTTCTTTTTATTTTTCTTTTTCTTTTTCTTTTCCCTTGGTGTAGATAGGGCACATGATGATGACAGTGAAGCCGGAGGGTATGGATATGGCCACCCCAAACTTTTAGAGGTGTCCAAGGTTGATTGTGTGCACTTTGGCTTCCTTTCATGAGGCAAATAGGTAAGAAGATGGTAGAAGAAAAGTGAGTCAAAGAGGGGTTACTAATATGGACTTCAACATGAGATCTCCTGCATGAAAGGTACTCTAACAATTTCATCAAGCAATGACACACTACATGAATGAGCAATATTAGAACCACATTTTTATCATGGATTCTACAAAACTCTAAGCGTTTGTAGCTTGCTTCAATCACAATTCAACCAAACAATTCACAAGCATGAGAGCGGTGGTTCACATGTAAAAAGTCAAGATTGAGGCCATTTAGCAATAAACCATGATAATTTACATGCATTTGTCAAAGGTCGTCACTTTCAATCCAAAAAGTAGAGCTTGGGTCAAAACACACTTTTTAGGCAAGAAGTTCTAAACTTGGGCAAAATTGGCCAAAATGGTGCCATAGTCAGAATTCTGACCACTATGGCTCTGATACCATCTTTTAAGGAGTGGGACCCAAGAGGGGATCCACACCCTACTTAATTTGAGAATAAACTCATATTTCCAAATATACTAACAAGCATGTTGGAATTGGTGTAAACTTCTTTATTTTTCAAATGATGGTATTCAAAAAGTCCAAAGTAAATATATTTCATGACTATATTCAATTTAAACATGATTACAAAAGTACATCTTCATCTCCCATAAAGAATTTATGTGAAAAAAAACTACATGAAGATCTACGTAGAGGGATATCTAAACTATGTCAAGTCTATCTCCCAAGTATGAGTTTCTGGAGCCACGTCACCATGTCCAGTCTTCCAAGTCCTACACTTGGGGTTGGAAGCATACCCCGGTAAAGAAGACAAAATGGAATTTATAAGCCAAAATCTAGTATATAAATATAAAATATGGATTGAGAAACATAAGGAAAAAGGACACCAAATATAACAAGACTTCTCATAGAAGAGGAAAGTACAACCCAAGTGGGTAGCAAAAGAATATGAATTTCAAAATATGATTAACAAGAAAAATACTTGCCATTAACCAAACATAAAAGTTAAGCCACACAAGAACACATAAATTTGGGGCACAAAATCCATCACAATAATGTTGACCTGCATGCATGTGAGATAAGCATAGAACTAGAATAATATAAATAACAATGGCAGCCAAGGCTCACAACCTTCAAACTTGATAGAGTATGGCACACAACCATCTCCCCAATATATATAACAGTGGACACACAACATGGGTATGGGTCACACAACCTCCATCCCAAAATTATAACGTGGGCACGCAACCCAAAAACTAAATTACTTACACTACTCTAGGGTTATTGAATCACAAAGCATGCAAAATGTAGAGGTAAGAAAAAATTCAGTCTTATAAAATAGAATAAATAAGATTGCCATCACATAAATGGAGAATATAAACATCCACCACAAAAGTGGGAAAAATTATGGTTGCACATAGTTTAATATCGCAAATTATGATTTTCAAAAGGAATAAAAATAATAAGATACAAATAATATTCCAATAAGAATACCAATAAGACAAGACAATCACAAGATCAAAATCAAAATAAAGTATTTCACATGAAATAAATCATTTGAAGAAAGATGACGGTGTAAGATAATTTGTCCAATAGAGAGAGAAAATAGGTTTTTTGCTGAACATGAATAGTATGAAATGAAAACATACCTCACATGAAGTCTACCTAGGTTCCAAGGTCAAAACCATAATTTCATCTCGGTCCACAAGCAACCTATTAAAGGGATATATGAGATTAGGATTAGGTTTACATTAATTGTATAAACCCTAAAAAATACCTTTTTATTATGGTTGAATTATGTTATGAAAACTATACAATCTTTTAGGTTGCATTTTCTTGAGTTCATAGATATTTTACTTTATTTTTTACTTTTATATCATTAGTTATTATTTTTATAAATTTTAACCAATTAGAAAAATTTGAAACTTATATTTTTATTAGGTTGTGTTTATGCAGTAAAACTTATACCAACAGATTGAGAAAAAAATCCCATGATTTCAAAACACATTTTTCTTTTTTTTCTAATTTGTTAAATAGGAGTTGTGATTTTCCAAAAAAAAATAGCCAATCAAATTTCTAATAAATTCCATATGTACTAATTTATTCACTTGGAAAACTTGGTGAAATGGACCAGGAAGGAGTTTCTTCATGTCCAGGACCCAAGAAAAGTTCTCATGGTTAGATTATTAAGACCCAAACAAAAAGGGAAAAACACCCATCATCTCACAGATAAGGAATGTATTGGTGAAGGGCAAACTTGAAAAAAAAGGCTGGTATCTTCGTCTTAGATCTCACAAGGAGCAAAACCAGTGAGGCACCATGTTATGGTCAAAATCTGGGGTCAAGGCATGAGGAAGGGAACCCTCCAAAGACCACTAGATGAGCCCTTCCAAGAAAAAATGAAGCTAAGAACAATTATAACATGAAATTGTGAAGATGGATCACTCTAGGAAAGTAAGAAAGCACGGAGATCAAAAGGATGGTAGGGTAGGTTATACTGTCATTCGAGGCAAACTGAACGGGTTGGAGATTTTGGAGTCTAGGAACTCATCCGGATTGACCATAGTGTGTTGGAGGGTCAAAGGATCCATATGGAGGAGGCTCCATAGGTCTTCATTATCGGGTATTGGGGAGTAGGGATGAAAGTAACCAAAAGGAAACTAGGAACAAGTAAATGATCCAGTGGATCTAGGGATCATGCATGAGGTTTTGATCGATGATCGATGACATTCATAGGCAAATTTGAGCCTGAAACTCATAGGATGAAGGTGTGATCAGTTGGGGACCAAGGAAGGCTTTGCGGGGAAAGGGGTGGATCAGAGAGGTTTCTAATGACATGATGGAGCTTTATAAGTTGACACACACACACACACACACACACACACACACACACACACACACATATATATATATATAATAGGCTAAAAAATTGTGTACATGAGTACATGTAACTTACATGTTTTCATCTTTGTTTATGATGATTTTAAAATGTTACTTAACAATCTAACCATGTGGATGCAAGGTATACCCCTTAGATAAGATATGTATCAAAAATCACTACAATGTGATACCAATAGATCACTGAATTAAAGAATATGTGTATTTCCTAATCAATGCTAAGCCGTAGAAATTGCAAACATAGTTAGATTAGATATTACTATTTCTTGTGATCCATATGACACATGCTTATGATTTTTTAAAGATACCTAATATATGTAGTGTTGAATGAATGTATATGGTTGGATTTTATGAACATACTCCACGTATGTCATTAAAATGTTCGGTAAATGTAATTTGTATGTACCCTCCAGTACACACTTCCTAACCTCATATTATATATACATACATACATACATACATACATATATATACATATATATATACATATCTATATATAGACATATGTATATATGTATATACATATATATACATATGTATATACACATATATATAATGTATATATACATATGTATATATACATATGTATATACATACATATATATACATACATATATATACATATGTATATGCATATATATACATATGTATATATGTATATATATATATATGTATATATATACATATATATATGTGTGTATATATATATATGTATGTATTTATATATATGTATATATATAGGGTAGCGATCCAGTGAGAAACATCCTACGGTGAGAACATGATAGGCATTTGAATAACTACAAATTCGGAACTATTTTTTAAAATCCAACCATATAGATGGAAAAAGAATCGTTTCATTTACCTTCTCGCAAAAAATCATTAGAATTAGACAGTGTTTGCATGTCCATATGTACAATATATACTTTTTACATCCAACGGTCAGCCTGAAATTCAATATAGAGCGTCGAAAAGTATTTTTTTTATTTTGAATGATCTACAAATCGAATGGTAGTAAAAATTTGTAGGAAGGTAAATACTAAGGTATATTTGTAATATATATGGTTGGATTATAAAAATTGATCTATGTGGAGAGTTATTCAAATGCCTCTCATGCTCTCACCCAGATTTGTTTCTCTCTAGATCGTTGTCATATATATATATATATATATATATAGGGTTTTTGGTTTCTGCAAAAGTGACAGAGAGCAAATGTTTTAGGAGTTTTTGCATAGGGAAAGTATAGATCACAAGATGAAGAATCTTGTATGGAGGAACATGTGAAGAAATCATAGACAAAAGTTGATAAATGAGGGAGAAAAAGGAAGAAAAAAAATTGAACTATTGTACTTCTGAAAATAGAAGGTAGAAGATGATGAATAGGCCAATTGATTTGAATCTTAAGGATGAGAGTGAAAGAAAGATTTGGAACACACGTGTGACACCTGACTTTAGGAACCCTAGAGTTATATTGTATGAAAGCTAAAAAATCTGAAACTTCACAAAATTGAGATAAATATCAAGCATTAAATTATAGTTTAACAGAGTTTCTTTACTTATTCATTTGAGGCCCCCAAACAAAGTTCAAATGGTACAAAACTTGATACCTAGATAAATTAGGACTTGAAGAATCCATTTTTAGCACTAATTTGCCCTTTTAGGGTTGTTTTCTATTTAATTTGATATTTTTGACTTTCAGTTATATTTCTCTTTTAACTAAAACTAGGATAAATGATATTGTCCAATTTATATGAAAATTCATAGATGGACTAATTATAGTGTGTAAAATCATAATGTGGGGTTTATTTCCACTTTTCAAGACATTTAACAATTATTTAACACTTTTGGCCTTTTATCCTATTTTCTACTTTAAATGAAATTAGGATAGTTATTATTGTTACCATAATATTTCACTTTTGAAATTTCCTTTTATGAGTTATGGAACCATTAGGATTTTGTGGCATTACCATTGTATTTATCAAAATATTTCTTTAATATCAACAATACTTATTTGAGTCATATTATCTTGAATTAGAGTCCCATTATGTTCATACTATCACTGTAAGAGTTATATACTATTATTATTCACAAAATCCCACAATTTACCCATTTAACATTAATTCCACTATAATTTACATGAGTGTACATGAAAATTCTAGTTGTTATTGTAATACATATTTTAAGTACATTATTCCTCTTATTTAACCATTATGTGAATATTAGTTAGCAAAAGAAAATATATGTAACATATTTCATGAATTACGTTACATGTATTCAAATTATTAATTAAATATGTGTTGTAGATTATAGAACCTATTGCCATGTAATATTTTATATGTATTAACTTTATTCATTAAGGTATAATTTTATCATTGTTTGGTTAAATCTAAGAAACCAAACTCACCATCTTTCTAATCATGAAATAGGGCAAGATACTAAGTATTGGGACATTACAGACACCATTACTCCCAGAGTTCATTGCAATCTAGTTTGCATCATTATATCCTTCAACTACATAAGGATATTTATAATAGTATAGCCCAAGGGAAGAAATTCCCTTGTTATACCTCAATACTCTATCAAGATCTTCCCAATGGCTTCTATCGGGACAATTGATGTATCTATTTAACTTTCTTATGGAAAGTGCAATGTCTGGCCATGTGCAGTTCATAAGATACATCAAGCTTTGGGTAATTTGGGAGTATCATAGTTGCGATGCTGGAACTCTAGTATCATTCTTGAATAAGGCCTTGGATGAATAATAAGTAATCTTAAAATGTTTACATGATGTGTATTCAAACCTCCCCAGTATCTTCTCACCATAGTGAGACTAAGAGAGAGTTATACCATAAATAGACCTCATGATTTTAAGCCCTAAAAGGACATCAATGGCACCCATATCCTTCATCACAAACTTGCAACACAAGAATGAGTTTGTCTTATATACTACTTTCATATAAAAAAAGTAGGATATCATCGACATATAAGCATAGCAAAATAAATCACACATTAACAATTATGCAGTCAGCACATTTTGCCAAAATCATTAGAAATAAAGCCAAATGATGATAACATAGGATCAAACTTCTCATGCCATTTCTTAGGGGCTTGTTTCATGCCATATAATGACTTAAAAAGTTTAGACACTTTGGACTCATTCCACAACCCACAAATCCCTCAGATTGTTCCATATAAATCTCTTCTTGAAGATCAATATGTAGGAACATCCATGTGATGGATACAGAGATTATAAATGGAAGCCAATGCTATAAGCACTCGGATTGTGGTCATACAGGAAATAGGAGAATAGGTATAAAAATAACCTACTCCTTCCCTCTATGCGTAATCCTTAACAGCCAAACTAGCTTTATGCTTATTGATCATCCCTCATGCATATAGTTTCTTCTAAAAGATCCATTTGCATCCAAATGCAGAACAACTAGGAGGTAAATCCACTAAATCTCAAATTCCATTTGAGAGAACTAATTGGATTTATCATTAAGTACTTCCTTCCAAAACTTAGCTTCTAGATAATCCATAGCTTGTTTGAAAGATATAGGATCATCCTTAATATTGTAAGTGAAAAACTCACTTCCAAAAAA
The DNA here is from genome assembly GCA_963693085.1 of Alisma plantago-aquatica. Taxonomy (NCBI): domain Eukaryota; kingdom Viridiplantae; phylum Streptophyta; class Magnoliopsida; order Alismatales; family Alismataceae; genus Alisma; species Alisma plantago-aquatica. The sequence continues at coordinate 1,077,230,109 of OY856412.1, read as the reverse complement.
CTTCGATGTCCTTGGCCATTTACTTCTCCTTGGTTCAATTATTTCTTCAGAATAATCAGATTTAAAAATAGCATGTTTTGAGTTGTCCCCCACATTTATCTTCCTTTCCGCGTACTTAGGAATGGAACCTACAATGAATGAATCATCTTGAGATATTTCTTTGAGCGCACTATATTTAATAGGAAACACATCCCCAAAAAATGTAGTGCCATGTAATTCCATAATTGTATTGAAATCAATGCCTGCGATATTAGATTTTACCATCAAGATTCATTAGGCATAGCTTGTCTTTGCATAACCCAAGAAGATGGCATCAACTATTTATTGTCCCAATTTATTTCTTTTGTGTATAGATACAAGTACCTTAGAAAGGCACCCCCACACTCTAAGATATTTGACACTCGATTTTCTCCCTCTCCATTGCTCAAATGGACTACTTCCTTTATGTTTATGGGGAACTCTATTCAGAATATGACAGGTTGTATTCAAAGCTTCCCCCACATAAAGTTTGTTAGACCTAAGGTTTGGAGTAAGGTATTGACCATATCTATTAGGGTTTTATTCTTAGGTTATGCAATTTCATTGGATTGTGGTGAGTAAGGAGAGGTATGTTAGCTTATTGATATACCACACTCATATTTTGATGATGCAAATATTTCCAAAATTATGTTACTAACATGCACATTGAGTATTTTAGGTGATAAAGGAACTAAGACAAGTTCCAACTACAAAAACCTTGAAAATATATATGTATGGATACTTGCAAATCAAGTTGTACCATATATTTATGTATTTGTTTGTACGCATATGTTTTTGTATAACTTGATAGACACAATGTAAGGACAAGTGATGATTCTCCAAAACCTACCCTAAATCCTATATTGCACTGACATGAATACTTTTGGGTTGGTAGGTTTCATATGAGTCATTAATAGGACCTCACACACATTGCAGATCTTTGCACAGAGTCTTGCCCAATTGATAAGTTTGTGGACCGAGACTCTTCTTGATCGATGATTTTTTAGACTGAGGCTCTTCTGGTCAACAATATTTTGGACTAAGAAATGTTCTAGAATGATAATTAATTAGCAATCAAACTAGCCATTATAGATGATTAATTTCATCATAACGACTAGGTGATAGGTATTTTTTATACGCTCAAAATGCAAGTATACGCTATCATAGTAATATAGGCCAATGAGCCCCGAATGTTAAACACAGGGAAACATGACTTTAGAAACTATTACTAACTGTAATGCAATCCTTTTAGGCCGATGAAACTTAAATGATTGGGTTAATTATCAAAAATGGAAAATAAATCTAAATTATTGGTTGTTGTTCTCAATATTAGTGAATTCCTTGGGATATTGGTTTCACCACAACACTTTAATCTTAATACATTAATAAAAATATCTCTTAACCCTGGATAAAGAGCCTATGGGGAGAATTACCTAATCACATAGTGTAATTTACTACCTAACCTAATACCAACCTCACTCTCATATTGATTGTGCTATTAGATAGGTGCTTTATCGAATGCTCTCGATAACCTCTTCACATTTTTAAATCACCTTTCTCAAAGGGTTTTATAGAATGTGTATTTCTATGAATTTATGACCATAAATTTCCCTTTTTCAAACAAATTAACAGTCTAAGTACTACCTATGGTGATCACCATGGGTAGTTCATTCATTCACATAGAAACAAATCCAAAAATTAAGAGAAATTGATGAATTACTACATAAGAGTCAAATACAACACACAATTGGGTTACTCTTGGGTCCTAATGAACGTGGGGATTAGCCCCTCATGGTTTCCATAGTCAAAGACATCAAAGGAGAAAGAAAAAATGTGGAGAACATGAAGAACCCCTGAAGTAGATGGTTCAAACAATCTCTTCTCACGCACGTGTCAATTTTCTACCTTCCGGTTGCAATTTTATCTTCTAAAAGTGCTCAGATCGTCCGGAACGTATCCTTCTTATTCACTATCTCCTCCTCTTACTCCTAGTTGTCGTACAATGGAAAAAGACAAGATGATTAGGTATGGCCACACTTCCCCTAAGTCATAGGCATGACTTAGGGTGAGTTAAAATCTCAGTCATTGGATTAAACAAGGCCTTCAGATCTGCCTAATCCTGACATGTCAATACTACCAACAGGGTATCGGTACTCCCGAAACCTCTAATTGTGCAACCACCTGTCAAGTTTTCCATACTACCGACCTGGTTGTCAATAGTACTGAATTTCTTCGAAATTGCTTGACAAAATGTTGAAACAGCGTCGGTAGTATTGACTTGGATGTCGGTACTAATGAATATTCTTGAGTTCTTTCTATTGTAGCCTGAGCATGTTTTGGTACCACCGACTCCAAAGTCAGTAGTATCGAGCTATGTAGATCCTCGTACATTCACCTAAAAAGCATAAAATTTGAACATAAGCTCTGGAAATAGATTAAATCATTTGGAAACATTAAAATTATGCTTATTTGATGTAAATGATTATCACAGTCTAATAAAAGTAAATCATGCACAAATAATATGAGATTTGATCAAAAAGTGCACAAAAATCAATTCAAAATAGCCTATGAAAATGGCAAATAAATAGTGCACCAAACTCCCCTAAGCTTAAATGATGCTCATCCTCAACCAACACACTCTCAAATCTGTTTGAGACAAGTTAGCAAAAGGACAGACTAATATGAATATCATTTCTAAACTATCCCCACTTGGTTTTCCCAAACCGGCCTTCATTAATCACTGAACAATTAACTGCTCTATAGCGACCAAAAACATTCATATAAGGCATCCACCCTTAGATCAATGAACACTATCAAGAGAGCACTTAACATCATACTCAATCAGGCATTTTCTTGGTGCATTATGTGATTTCCTATTCTACATTGCTCTTTCCTAACTACCAATCTACTTGAAAGAAGTTCTCCATACAAGAATGAATGAGGATATCAATCATCTCAGTGGCCTACCAATAAGAGAAATGGATGGCATGAAATGGGTGGCTATTGAAGAATCACAAGTACATCCAAATCATTTATGAAAAATTAAACATGAAGAACCTATATGAGTGAAAGTGAGAAAATGCATGAATCCTAATGTCTACTTTTTCTGAATAGAATGATGCATGAATCAAACAATCTCATCAACTAAATGAGAATGAAGTAAGAAAGTAAAAGAATGCATCATGTGAATGTCTCTATCTCTTTAAGAAGAGTTAAGGTCGTCCTTTCTCCCTCCTAACATTACAACATTAACAAAACTTCTTTTTTCATTTATTGGCCCATGATTCTCGCATGCTGGAAAACTATGTGTGGGCTTCACTAACACCATTTATTCATTTTTTTCTCTTATTTTTCTCTGGGTATGGATGATATACCTTCATTTATATTTCTACAAAGATGGATATCCACATGAAAAAAAAATGAATGGTATGGAATGCATGTAATCTACATGAAATTACTTATGCAATTAAAAATGGTATGCACACAAATTGGTGTTTTATTAGAATGCAATAAAAGCAAACTAACTATCATGTCACCTATTATGCCATGCAAAGCAACAAGAGGAAATAGTTTGGAGTACTTGTTCATCTTAAGGTGGTGATTCAATAATGAGTGGAAGATGGGTGGAATCACATAATTAAGAGACAAAGCCTTTCATGAAAATATGAGTGTCCCTCTCTAATGACCTGTGAACAGAGTAACCTTAGGATTTCTTTCTTAAATTCCAATTTAAGGTCTCGATAACTATTTGATCAATTCAATCTCAAATGCCATCTTCATCCACATTTCATGAATAATTAAGATGTGCATTCATATTAACTATCCTTAAAATGACTTTCCATACACTTGCTCTAAGTCATGCACTCAAGAATTTTACAAATAAGCTAACACCTCTTATAAAAAAATTCATTTCATTGCACACAACAAAAGCAATTTACATAGGCATGAACCATGAAATTAAATTCCACTTTTACACTACATAGATGTGGATCCTACAACTTTAAAAAGAGAAAATAAAAAAACAAATAAGACTAAAAACTAAAGAGAATAAAACTAAAGATAAAGAGTATTTTAGCTACCCCCCAAGATTCAACTTGACTATGTTCACATAGTCAAAATTCTACTTAACATGTGGAACAGTGCGTCTGGATCACATGGGTAGTGGTCGAGGTTGTGGCATGGTGGGATCAAAGGGTAGAACATCCCTTCAAAACTTGGCAGCTGCTATGGTAGGGGTGTGGGTTGTGGATATCCACCAAAGTATCCCTAGTTCTAATAATGATCAAAGAATGGCTATGAGAACCCGTTACACTGAATGAGATTACTCAAAACATAAAAGACAATCAATCACTAATTAATCACATACCCAAAAATGTGGGTAAATTAAAACCGATTTCAACATCGACACCTACTTAGAAACATTTGCATAAGAGCCCAAACAACTTTCTTGTATCAATACTATACCAAGAATTTGATACAAGTTATTCTTTCACCTTAGCCACAACATATATACACAGGAAAACAATATTCATATACCACACAAACAAGTATTAATATGCTAACAAAAGTTTGATTCGTTTGAAACACCATATACAAACTTTTCCTACCCATACCTGAGAATATAGGGACAACTCTAGGACACATTGGACATCTAATCAACTTTCTCAAAGATCCATTATTGTAGTTCTTCTTTACTTCCATGGTTCTGTTGTCGTAACTGCTGATTACTTAAAAAATATGGCAAACCACAAGGGTGAGACCTATGTCCCAACAAGAGATATAACTCTCTCCAAAAAATATTTATTACAACATTTTCAAGTAATTACATAGTTTAAAAGGTTTAATCAGATATAACAAATAAGCTCAGTAGCACTAATGATTAACAAAATACATAAAGGAGTAGATAATAACAATCATCATTAGCCAAACTATCATCCTTTATCTTGTTGGCAATATAAGAAATTTAGTAGCATATGTATATCTAGCATCATGATCAAGTCTAGTAACATAGAATCTCTATCATTATAAATATGTCTAGCCACATAAGCATAGATAACAACATTAGCATGTCTACCAGGTTGAACATATCAACGTCGTAAGAAGAGTTAACAACATAAGCACAACTATCTGGATAAGCATGATTAGTAGTATATGCATCTCTAGTTACAAAGGCATGGATAGCATGCTAAACATAACTAACAACATGAGATAGCTAGCATCATGATTATAATCAATAGTAGTAGTATAGTTATCAACATAATCATGGATACTATATGTACACATCTACAATTTTAAGCATATCTACAACATAATTATATCTACTATCTCTTAATTGCACTAAGCATCATCTTTATGTAAAGAGAACAAACAAGGGTTATCATCCAATGTGAAACATCATATATAACCCTAAACAAATATGCTACACGGCTGCATTACATCTTTTATTATGCCCTGGGGAGTTTGAGTCATACAAATCAAAGTCCAACTGAACATTGATTGGTCACAATCAGTTCCATATAAGATCAAGGAAGACCCAGACTCTAGGATCTTCTCCATACTTGGTCAGTACGAGTCTGCACCGCAGTGACATATAATCAAACTACAAAATAGTGACATATAATCCTATAACTAGCCCACCTTGGTACATGTCACGACACTAGCATCCTGGGTATTCAAACCCAATCACTGAGGTACAACCGCATTTGTCCTCTAATCACATCATGTTATAATGATTGAGACCCGACCATAGTCATTCTCCAAAAGAAGTTGGATAGGTAAGACCGCAGCCATCCTCCTGAAACACTTGGTGTCAGGATGACAAGCACCCCACATACTCAATAGTATGCACTCCTAGTTTCCCTTAGGAATACTTGTTTCACCATCCAGCAAGTTCTGACACTGAAGATGGTTCTATGGCACTGGGCACTACATGATTAGAATTTCACTTAATTAATCATTGCCAATTGGGTGAATTAAGGCTTCATCATACAAATGGACATATAAACCCTAATTCATTTCTATCAAGTGTATAAGCACTGCAACTTTATAAGATATAAAATGTATGAAACATAATTTCTCATCTCATCATCACATGGTACTATTCACTTTCCATTCATGAGACCACACTAGTCATCATACTATCACAAGATATAAATTCCTTTTCACAATATCACAGGGTATCAACCCTTATCAACAAAAGAGGATTACACCCCATTCAGGGCTCAACCATTCCCAAAGGTCATTAAGACCATCATATTATTCCCTGCAAGATCATCATTATCTTTGCATGCCTTATAACAAAGCCCAACAACATCACTTACATGTAACACACCGGATCAGAACATTATTGCATTAATGAGATAGGAGATATTCATAAAAAATCATAGCAGGGTTATATTAACATTAAGAACATTCCTTTATTACATCAACATGCAAGGAATCTAGATATGATTAACCCTCATCATATTCATAATGCACAGGTTTAGCATAAGAAAGTATCAACCATGTGGCTATGATAACCACCAATTAACACATTAAGGTTATGATCATATTTAGGAGGTTATTTCTCCATCATGCCATTATATAAGATAGTTAACACGAATACTCATCTTTATCTATTTGCATTAGAGTAAGGTTCAACAAAATAAATTATATTAATGTTACTAATCAGCACTCATACCCAAACCCTAACTCACGGCATCCCCATTAGATCATGGATGCATAAGGTGAAGCATCACTATCACATTTTCATAGTATTCTCAAGTATGAACCCACACACAAATCAAGGTGTAACCGTCGGGTTATAACATACTAAGGTTTACTATTATTCTATTAATCATTCATGGAAGGATGATTATGATTAATCACCATCACCAAATTGCATTAGGTTTAAGGTATATAAAGCTATGTCCCATTAGGGTTGAATGTCAAAACAACATGATTATTATCAATTATATTCATATGAGTGAAAAGGTAAGACTACATAAATAAGGGAAAACCTCTATCAGTTACAACATCACTCAAACCATACCAACATGCCTCAAGCATTTACCCAAAATTGTTGGATGTGGAATAGGTAAAACCATTGGTCGTTTAAATAAATAAACACCTTGAATGAATAATCTATGATGTTATTGAGTTTTGATCTATAAAAGTCACCAGTTAACCCTAGAGATCCTTTGATTAACAACAATAAGGGTTCTATTGGGAGTAGGGTAAAACCCACAATCGACTGTTCATTTAAAACAAGCCATCCATTGTCAACAAGTAAGCTCCTTAAGTTGATCATATGAAGGAAACTATCTAAATCACATTATTATGACCAACATATTAATTAGACATTATTCCACTTTATTGGAGGAATAAACATTAGATCTTGACCATTGGGCCAAGTTCATATGTTAAAACCATCAATTACAGTATAGGTCCGACCATTGCATCAAGTGACCCCAAGAAACCATTGGTCTAAGGCTTACCTGATGCTACAACTATATGATTAACCCACCATAGGTTGTGGAGACCTGATCCACCATCATTAGTGACCATTAAGTCACCATAGGTTGTTATATTATCACTATATTCATTAATCAACATCAAATATTAAGCTAATGTCATCATTGATTGATAACATCAGTAGGGTACTTAATGGTTGATCATTAAACTTCTAATTGAGACAAAACCTGACCTAAGGGGAGTGACAATAGTTTCTCACCATCATTTGACACCTTTTATCATGACCATCAGTTGTCAAAATAGCAACATCATTGGTTGTTGCATGGTATCACCATCGGTTATGTAGTAGTGAAGGAAATTGCTTGAAAACCCTAATTTGAACCATCGATTGTTTTGTGCTTAGCACCATATGTTGTTGATATCAACTTGTCCCAGATCATGTTACACCTTATAAAGGTCGTACATATGTTTACAAGTTCATATAGAACTGGAACATAACAGGGAACACCACAAAAATTCTTAATTCTAAACAAGCATGGTTTCTCTATGCTTAGATCATCACTTTGAAGCATAAACATGAACTAATCAGCTTCTAGTAAGAAATATAAGTGAAGAATGCTATATAAATCGCCTCTATAGAGTAGGTCAGATCCTAAAAAGCAAGAAAATCAAGAAAATAAAGCAAGAAAAACCAATTTTATGATCTGAACTTGGCCAAGTAGGCACTTCTCTCCACAAAGAAGCAAAACCCTAGAAGAAGAAGAAGAAGAAAGAAAGAAAGATGCTTTAGTTCTAGAGCCACTTCCAGCATGGAATAGCAAGGTTCTGATTTGGAGGAATATAGTAGGAAGAACAACAAAGAAATAAACAGTGGAAATTAGGGAATTCTTACTCTTTTAGGTCAAGATCATTAGGAAGGAGCTTTAAAAATCCCTAAAGGAAGGCAATTGCAACCCTAGATGATTTTTCCAAGAACATCCCCACTTTATTCTTCCTTGGACAGGAAATTCATATCAGCACAAAGGAAGAATGAGGTTCAAATAAGGAGGGAAGTGGTGGATATCAAATGGTTCGTTTGGGTGCTTAGGGATAGGTATATAAAACTTTAAGATAAAGAAAAGAAAAAGTTGATGTCCTAGTATCTTTCCAAGTGTCCATGGCCTTAAACAATTAAGAATATACAAGCAAACACACAATAAGCTACCTCACCATCCATATAGGCCTGCTTATCTCTCCTTTGACTAATTTCTAAGCCAATTAAATAATTCATCAATTGATATCTACTAAAGGTAGCTCATTCATGAAGGCGTAAACCCTAAAATACCCTTGAGGAAAACACCTTCAAACTAAGGTTCAAATAGGATCCTTATGGCTCAAAAATCTCAAGAGGGGTGAGAGAACATCTGAGGAACATACTTCACGTGACAAATTGCAATAAAAGCCTCCCAATTGGGTAAATTGCAGAAAGGTCCAAAATGTACATAAAATTGCATAACTTGCTCAAGCAGTGTCCAAATTGGACCAAATTTAAAACTTAAGTTTTTCAAATGACACCTAAGCATATCACAATGTTAGGTTAGGGTTATAATAACTCCATTGGGGTAATTAAGTTTATTCAAATCTTTAAGCAAGTTCAGGGGCCTTACAATGGTTGTCGGTATCTCTCCATCTGTTGCAGACACGTGCATGTTCTCTTAGTTGGCTAAGAGAAGTTGCTTATTCTCAAATGTTGCAATCTGGTTCTGGTACAATCATCCCTATGTGTCATGGATACCTACCAACGTAGTCGACTGCTTTTGTTGTCCCTGTTCGATCTCCAGTAGCATGAGATACATTCCTGCCATGGAGTATGGGTTGTCTTCTTGTGATGGCATGGGAGCAGAAGAAGTGGAGGTTGCATAATGCCATAGATGCTTGTGTGGAACCGTCCTCCTTGTGATTGGAATGGTTGGCTCCATCTCCTCTTCTTCTTCTTCTTCTTCTTCCTTGTGCTCCTATAGTAGGTCTTTTGCTTCAGCTACCTCTTCTTCCTCCTCGTCTGATGAACTAACCACGAGACACTGCATGACATGGATTCCATGTAGGTCAAAAATGGCATCTAGAAGCTCCCTCTCCTTATATTGTGGTCCCACTGTACAACATACATATACAGTAGTAAGGCATGTATTGATGAGGTCGGATTTCTTGAAATGCTTGAGATCGGGATTTTGGGCGGCCTTGAGTGGTTTGGTAGTGGAGAGGCCAAGGTTGAGATAGAGAGAAATTAGAGTGATCAACCCTTCAAAATGAATAGGAGATTTCCTTCCCACCTGGTTCTTGACTTCCATCATGTGCTGAAGAAAGAAGGTGTCAAAGTTCAAACTTCTACTCCTTAGCTCCAACAACTTGTATAGAAAGTAGAGGTCAACCCACTGGGTTTTCCCCTACCCATGACTAGATCTAGAGAAAATGGTGTTGGTGATGAGGCGATGGAGAATGTGAGCAAAGGGATGCTCGATGTAGTTGATGGAATTGGTATGCCAACTGATGTGTTGTCCCTTTGGTAGCTCAGATAGTAACTCCTTATCAGGAAGTTGAAATTGTTGGGGTTGTAACGGTCTCCTTCAGATGGCCATCAATAAATGGTGTTGAATTGTTGTAGCATCAGGGTGTAGTCAGTGTTGTAGAGATGGAAGTTGATGATGCCACCCCTCCATTCATCCCCATCCTTGGGATTGATACAGACCTCCAGTGACACTAGGAACTCACAAACGAGATCTGGGTATGTCAGCCAGTCACTGAAGAAGGGATGGTCGTTTACCTACCCTAGATGCTCACAGTTCATGCGCATGCTTTCGGTGAAGCCAACGGAGGCGATGAACTCATGGTCACCATATCACATTGATCGGATCTCTCACTTTTGCAACTCCTCGTAGATCTTCTAGATGTCAGCATTGGGGTCAGCTATTCAGCCTAGTTTGGCAACCAAGTTCCCAACACCCACTGATGAGGAAGCCTTGTGCCTTGTTTCCATCTCTGGAGAAAGAGATTAAGAAAAGAAGAGCTTGGTGTGGAGTCTGAATGCTTGGAGATTCTTGCATACACTTTATTGGAAGAGGAGTAGAGAAGGTGTGAAGAGAAATGATTCACAACCCTTCCTTTTATAGCTGCTCCTATATTTCTGTCATCGCATCGGTACTACAGATGAAGTGTCGATATTATTGAGTTGTGGTCATGAACCCATGTGATCAGTGGTACCGACGGTCTCAATTGGCTGAATTTGATGATGTGGATCGTCGGTTGTCAGTAGTACTGACCCGTTATTAGTAGTATTGACATACCCACGGATCAATATTTCCAAGCATTAGATGTGGTTGATCTCGATCTCCTGTTGGCACTTCCCATGGATGGGTGATGTCAGATTTTTGTAGTACTGACTTTATGTCAGTAATATTGACTTCAGTCGGTGCTTTCGAGTGGGAGCTCGGTGTCTCGAACCTGGGGTGTATTCTTTGGTCGGTAGTACCTAGTCCTTATCAGTTACTCGGCTCTCTTCTCTGTAGAAAGTGGGTGGTGCCACTTGGGGTAGGTAATACCAAGTTGATTTGCTCAATTTGCACTAATTCCCTATGATGTCGTCGATACTATCGAGTTGGTTGTAGGTAGTACCAACTTTTGTAATTGACTCCATCTGTTTCCCTATAACCTTGTCGGTAGTACCGACATAATGTCAGTAGTACTGATTGATATTCAGCCTGCACACTACACCAAATGGATCAAGGTGCCTTTTTTATATCCAATTAAGTAAAAACAAAAATTACAACTACAAAACTACAAATTGGAATGTAAAGAACATAAAATATGGTTGGGTTGCCTCCCAATAAGAACCCTTGTTTTATGTCATAGGCTTGACGATCCTAATCCCATGAGATTAGTGAAGCTCCATGAGCTTCAACTCATCCTCCTTCCTAATCTCATCTCCCCTAAGTAATGCTTAAGACACTGGACATTGACAAGAAATGACTCAACCCCATTGCTAATCTCCACAACTCCATGGGGGAAAGCTTTAATCACCTCAAAGGGTCTACTCCACCTAAACCTCAACTTACCAAGATGTAGCTTCAATCTAGAATTAAACACAAGGACCTTCTATCCTGGAGTGAATGTCCTATGAAAAATATGGTGATCGTGAAATTTCTAAGTCCCCTCCTTATAAATTCTTGAGCTTTCATAAGCATCAAACCTAAGCTCATCCAATTCATTCAATTCTAACAATCTTTTTTTCCTACATTGTCCAAATTGTAGTATAATTTCCTCGGAGCCCACTTAGCCTTATGCTCTAGCTTCACTAGTAGATGACAAGCCCTTCCATAAACCAACCTAAAAGTAGTAGTACCTATAGGTGTTTTATAGGCAGTCCTACACGCCCAAAGAGCATCATTGAGCAACATGCTCCAATTAGTACTATTGGTCAAAACTGTCTTTTCCAAACTCTTCTTTATCTCCCTATTAGACATGTCAACTTGTCCTTGAGTTTGGGGGTGATATGGAGTACCTACCCTGTGATTCACCCCATATTTTCTGAACAGTGCCCCCAAATTTTCTATTGGTGAAGTGAGCACCACTATCACTAATCATCAATCTGGACACCCCAAACCTACAAAAGAAGTGTTCCTTCACAAATCTACATGCCACATGGGCATCATTGGTGTGGGTTGGAATTGCTTCCACCCACTTAGATACATAGTCCACAACAAGTAATATATACATATTGGAATTTGAAGACACAAAAGGGCCCATGACGTCTATACCATATAAGTCAAGCACCTCTATTTTTTGAAAAACATTTAGAGGCATTTCATGTCTTTTTGAGATATTACCTACACGTTGGCATGAATCACACTGATGAACATAATTGTATGCATCTTTAAAAATCATTTGCCAATAAAAGCCACATTTTAAAACTTTGGTAGTAGTCCTAGAACTAGCATGATGACCTCCTATAGGTAAAGAATGACAATGTGATAAAATACTATAAAATTCACAATCTAGCACACACTTCCTCAAAATACCATCCCTACACTGCCTAATCAAGATAGGGTCATCCCATATATAATATCTTAGGAAGTGGAAAACTTGTTTCTTCTCCTGATATCCCCAATCTCTTGGCAGATCTCCACATGCCAAGTAGTTCATAATGTTTGTGAACCATGGGTCTTTGCTTTTCATGGCAAAGAGTTGCTCATGAGGGAACTCTTCCATAATGGGTATGTCAATATCCTTTTCCTCCACCTATTTAAGTCTAAAAATTTGATCTGCCACCACATTCGCAGTGCCATCTTTATCTCTATATCAAATTCCTACAATAATAAGATCCACCTAGCCAACCTAGGCTTCACATCTTTTTTCTACAACAAGTATTTGATGGTTGCATGATCTGTACATACTACAACCTTGGTCCCAATCAAATATTGATAGAATTTCTCAAAAGCAAAAACAATTGCCAACAATTCCTTTTCAGTTGTTGTATAATTCAGGTGGGCCTCATTTAAAGTTTTAGATGCATAATAGATGACAACGGAGACTTTATCTCAGTGTTAGCATAAAATAGCCTGTACAGCATAATCGAATGCATCACACATCAACTCAAAAGGTTAACTCCACTCTGGAGCCTGAACAACGGGTACGGAGACCAACTTCTCCTTCAACACCTCGAAAGATTTAAAACATTGCTCGTCGAATTTAAAGTCAACATCCTTTTCCAATAACTCTGATAGAGGTTTAGCAATCTTGGAAAAATCTTTGATAAAGTAGCAGTAAAATCTGGGGTGTCCTAAAAAGCTCCTTACTCCCTTCACTGATGACAATGGAGGTAGTTTGGAGATCACCTCTATTTTTACTAGGTCTACCTCCATGCCTCTATTGTACACCTTGTGTCCCAAGACAATTCCTTCATTCACCATCATGTGACACTTTTCCTAATTCAAAACAAGGTGAGTGTCCTCGCATCTTTACAAAACTTTATCTAGATTGTCAAGGCAATCATAAAAGGATTCCTTGCACACTAAAAAATCATCCATAAACACTTCTAGACATCGCTCCACCATATCAAAAAAAAATGGTAAGCATGCATCGTTGGAAGGTGGTCGGTGCATTGCAAAGACTGAACGGCATACAACGATACGTAAATGTGCCATAGGGACAAGTGATGGTTGACTTCTCTTGGTCACGTATCTTGATGGAAATCTGATTGTATCTTGAATAATCATCAAGGAAACAAAAATGAGAGCGTCTAGAAAGTTGTTCTAAAATCGGGTTGATAAAAGGAAGTAGAAAATGAACTTTTAACATGGCGATGCTCAACCGTCTATTGTCTATGCAAACACACCACCCCATTACTAGTCTAGTGGAAATCATCTCATCTTTAGAGTTAGTAGAAACCCTTATACCCCCTTTTTAGGAACCACCTAGGTTGGATTAACCCAGCTTGAATCAGAGATAGCATATCTAATACCTACAGATAAAAGTTTCACTACCTATTTTTTCACTACTTTAGTCATGATGGGGTTGAATTGACGTTGAGGTTGCACTATGGCTTTGGCTCCTTCCTCCAGTATGATTTTGTGCTGACAGAAACTCAGTGAGATCCCCTTTATATCTTCTACGGACCAGCTAAATGCAGTACGATGGTTATGTAGAACCCCAATAAATTGCTCCTCTTCTCAAATGCTTAGTGAAGTCGAGAATATGACTGGAAGTTTCTCCTCTGCTGTCAAGAAAATGTACTTCAAATGAGGTGGCAATGGCTTCTGATCCAACTCTGAGGGACTCTGCAAAGAAGGGACCAATGGTGGTGGGGGTGGTCCCAGATCCTCAAAATGACTGATATAGTATCAAGGCAAGATCTTGAGAAGCAAGACACATTCCTCCAAGGAATAGTATCTGGTATAATCATCTACCAGATTCATGAGACATGCCTCTATAAGCAGCTACAAATATGCTTGTACAAGAGCAGTTGAGGCTTCCTCCTCAATTGTTGATGGGAAAAAGTCCTCTTCTTTATTATCGGGATGTTGCACCGCATTTATTAAAGATATCTCCTTTCTGTTGTCCAAGATATCCACTACCAGTGTGCCTTTGTGGACTTGTTTCATCACATGAACCATCTCAAGAAACCACTTTCTCAAAATTAATGACACATTTTCTTGGACCTGCTACAACATACGAAAATGGGCTTTCGCCTTGGCAGTCTATGTAGGCTTGGTCATCAAGATTTTGAATCATGCCTCTCTGTTGCCCAATGTCAGTCTTCCTCTGTCCATTTCCAGAATCATATCAGTTGTTTCTTGGAATGGACTCCCCAGTAATAGCCCATTGCCTTGCCCATCCTGCATCTTCACGACAACAAAGTCTGTTGGAAATATAAACATGTCCACTTTGACAAGAACATCCCCACAAATACCATTAGGCCTCACCACAGAATTGTCCGCCGGCAGAATAGTCATATTGCTCTTTCTAGACTCCTGTAGACCTAACTTCTTGAAGGTAGTCAAGGGCATAAGGTTGAAGCTAGCCCCTGAGTCACATAAGGCCTCTCCAAATCTCATTTTCCCAATAAAACATGATATATTAAAACAGTCCAGATCCTGTCTTTTCGATGACAATGTACCCAGAATAAAGGCACTGACTTTCTCTTTCCAAACCACCACCTCAAAATCATCCATCCTCCTTTTCTTGTTGATCATATCCTTTCAAAATTTGCCATATGAAGAAATATGCTTGATTGCATCAATCAAAGGGATATTGACATGCAATTTTTTTAAGTTGTCCAGAAATTTCTGAAATTGTTGATCGGCCTTAGTTGCTTTCATACTATTTGGAAAGGGCACTGACTTTACCACTTTCCTTTGATGAGGCGGGATATATTATTTTTTATTGTTTCCTCTATCTCATCAACCTCTTCCTCAGATATTGTCTCCTCTATTGCAGTATCTGGTTCCATTGTTTCTACGGTCATCGCCTTGTGTTTAGTACTTGTAGCCTCTCCTGCGTCAGAACTAGATGGTGTATCATTTAGCAATTTTCTGCCACTATGAAGTAAAACCACCTTGACCTATTGATTTCCAGAAGGTTCATTAGTGTTCGTCACAAACCCTTGATGTCTTGGCTTCTTTAAGGAAGCCACTTCTGATGGAAATTTGAGAAATATGTGTTTCTATAATATGGATTTGTGCTCCTTGGTTTTGTAGCTCTCTTTGATTCTAGCCGATAAGAATTTTTTTTGGCTTACTAACTTCCCGACCATCTCTTCAATGGGATCAATTTTACTGGGACCCATGTCCTATTGTTGACCACCAACATGTTGTGGCTTATTCTACTATACCTGAGACAGGTCTTACTGGAAATTATTGGGATCCTTCCAGGAGGACTTAGGATCCTTCTTCAATGATTAGTTGTTATTCCTATACTATTGTTTCTGGCATGCAAACTTGCACTCCTCATCTTCCCCTTCTAAAGAATTTCCATCTTTTGCACACAACTTTTACCAATCAAGTCCAACTTCTCATTTAGTGCCGAAATAACATTGGATTCCATGACACTTTTAAGGGTTGTAGGGTACTCTCTCTCATCTCCCTAGGTCTGATTCTTAGACATGTTCTTTAAGATTTCATGACAGTGGGTTGGCTTGTTGTTGAGGAAGAAGCCCACTCCTACGCAATCAAGCATAGTCCTTTCTCCCTTTTACAGACTATAGTAGAAAATCTTCACTTGTCCTAACAAATCAATGCCATGGTGAGGGACATTTTGCAACATGTTTTGGAATCTCTCCCATTCCTCAGAATATGACTCATCAGCTTGTTTTTTGAAGTTATGGATTTTCTTGACTATGTCATTTGTCTTCTGAGGTGGGAAGTGTCGCTCGAAAAAAGCATCAATCATTT
Organism: Alisma plantago-aquatica; assembly: GCA_963693085.1. Taxonomy (NCBI): domain Eukaryota; kingdom Viridiplantae; phylum Streptophyta; class Magnoliopsida; order Alismatales; family Alismataceae; genus Alisma; species Alisma plantago-aquatica. Next base: position 1,077,213,718 of record OY856412.1, on the reverse strand, counting down.
GTTCCCAAGTTTTAATGCATTCATCATCAAGGTTATGAAACTAAGACTTAGCATTGTCCGCCAATGATGGGAATAGCTTCAAGTATATGATAGTCATCAACACCCTATCTATTTTGATCATATCATAACTTTGACGAAATTACTAATATGCATCATCAGATCCTCAGAGCTGTGATCGTGACAGGTCTGTGATTTGACTAATGACACCAACCCTGGATCAATCTTTTAGTTGCCGATATTGATGGCTTGTCTTTTGATTCGCCATTTTTAGCAGTTGAATAAGATGCCTTGATCATTTCTCAGATTGTCTATTATTCTACTTGGTCACCCATTTTTGCTAGATCAGGTTCCTTTGGTGGCTCTGGTTCTTCTAGTCGAGGTAAAGGTGATGGAGTTCGATTAAATCTATCCACTGATCCTCCATACTCCCATCCTCTATGTAGGAGCTCTACTTGACCTAAGCCTGGTGGGGATGACTCTTTGTTGTCGTGGGCTTGGGTATGCACCAAGCATTAGTACCTAAAAATAGTAACAAATGGTTGTGAGAACACAGTACTAATGGTAGAAACAATAAGAATATTTAAAATTCAGCTTTGAATAAATAAAAGAAAAATAAAAAGATTGGCCTAGAATGGCTGACTACAATACTCATAGTGCTGAAATTACCATTTCCCCAGAAACGATACTAAAAACTTGATAGGTATTTTCTATATGCTAAAAATGCAAGTATACACTATCGTAGTAATATGGGCCAATGAGGCCCGGATGTCGAACACAGAAAAACGTGACTTCAGAAACTATTATTAATTGTAATGCAATCAGCTTAGGCCAAAGAAACTTGAATGATTAGGTTGATTATCTAAAACTAAAAATAATTCTAAATTATTGGTTGTTGTTCTTAGTATTTGTGAATTCCTTAGGATATTGGTTTCATCATGGTTAACATTTCAGTTTAACCTTAATACATTAATAAAAATCTCTCATAACCCTGGATTAAAAGCCTATAGTGGGAATTACCTTCTCTCACAGTGTAATTCACTACCTAACCTAATACCAACCCCACTCTCATATTGATTATGTTATTAGACAGGTTCTTTATCGAATGTTGTGGGTAATCTCTTCCTATTTGTAAACCACCTTTCCTAAAGGTTTTTATAGAACATGTATTTCTATAAAGTTCTAACCAGTAATTTCCCTTTTTCAAAGCAATTAATAGTCCAAGTATTACCTATGGTGATCAAGTATGGGTAGTTCATTCATTCACATAGAAATAAATCTAGTAATTAAGAGAAATTGATGAATTAATTCATAAGAGTCAAATACAATACATAAATGGGATAATCCTGGGTCCTACAGAATGTGGAAATCCGCCCCTCATAGTTCCCAAAGTGAAAGACATCAAAGGAGAAAGAAAATTTGTGGATAACATGAATAACCCTTGAAGTAAAGGGTTGAAAAGATCCCTTCTCACAGACGTGCTGATTTTCTGCTTTCCGACTGCAATTATGTCCACTAGAAGTGTCCACATCATCCAAAATGTGTCTTTCTTTGCTATCTCCTGCTCTTGCTCTTAGTTGTATTACAATGGAAAAAGATGAGATGATTAGGTATGGCCCCACTTCCTCTAAGTCATAGGCATGATTTAGGATGAGTTAGAACCTCAGTCGTTGGATTAAACAAAGCCTTCAGATCTGCCTGATCCCAACATGTCGGTACTATCGATAGGATGTCGATACTACTGACTCCTCTAATTGTGTTGCCACCTATCAGGTTATCTGTACTACTGACCTGGATGATGATAGTATCGAGTTGCTTTGAAATTCCTTGACAAAAATGTTGTAACATCGTCGGTAGTATCAACTTATTGTCGGTACTATCAAGTCTTCTCAATTTCTTTCTACTACAACCTAAGCATGTGTCGGTACCACCAATTCCAAAGTCGGTATTACTAAGTGATAACACCAATTTTTGTGATGTTTTTGGCTTTTATTCTATTATCAAAACTGCCCTTTTCGGTTGTTTTCCTCACTTTTATATGCATTTTTGCAATAATTGGCCAAGCAATGCTCTCAATCCAATACTTCCACCTTTTGCAGAGTTTCCTCCCTGTTTGGCCCAATTAGTACCAATAAGGCCGTTCCGGCCAGAAAATAAGTCCAAGACCGTCTCGGCCCCCTGACGCCCGATACACACGCTAACCGGCAAGGCTGCGTGATACGACGACGCGCGACGCAAGGATGCTGCGTGAGAAGGTACTGCTGGACGACACGCCTCTTTACCCGACTGGGAGCCAAGCGTGCCGCAACTACTCCATGTGCCGCGCGATATCGGCCACCCACCGGCAGGCGCCTCTCGCCACGACGCCTGACAACCGACCTCCTTGTGTCGGGAGATACCGGGCGATACCCGCGTCAGCCGACCACCGACTGAACGACGGAAAGGAGGACATGTGGCGCTTCGAGCACCATATCTTCCCCCGACCAGCTGCCTATAAATAGTAGCTACAGGGAGCCGAAAAGAGAGCTTAGAAAAAATTCAGACAAGCTTGGTCACTTCAAGTTTCGGATAGTCGAGTGATCTTCGGAGGAGGCTGCGAGAGCAGGCGTATCGTGCTCCAGTGTTCATACCGGGCGACACTAGCTCTTCCTCATCCCGATAGGGAGGGGATTGGTTCACCTAGGACTGTACTGGGCGACACTGGGAGCCGATATCGGCCGATGTAGATACGGGACACGAGTGCCCGACACCAGTGCCCGGCAGTAGGATACGCAGCTCCATGCCCGACACGATAACGAACCCGATACGCTCCGCCCATCAGGCGTGTCGCCCGAGAGGGTGTGCCGCCTGACTTGAGCATATCGGCCAGGTCCTTGAGCGATACAGTCGCCCATCGCGGTATGCCGCTTGAGAGAGCGTGCCTCCCGACACGGCTGTATCGGGCTAGGCCCCTTGTCCGATATCGGGCGGGATGGTTACCGCAGCTTGTCGTCCTTCTACATCAAGGAGGCGACACATATCTTTAATTCTGTTATTTAATTCTTTACTCATGCATTGTAATTAAGACCTTTAATGCTTATAGAAATAGAAATGCTTACTTACTTGCTGCTCTATGTTTGGTGCAATATGTTGGATGACTGCTATGTTTGGTATCTGAACTCTAGCTTGCATGTTTTGGATCGCGTTTCGCTTAGCTATCGAATCGTGTTTTCCCGTCACAACAACTTCGAGAGTTGTGTTGTGTCTCTAGTGTTTGGTCCGATTCTAAATTACGAGAGTGCCCGAAACGGAGTTGCTTTAGTAACCTTTCCACTCTAATTTGAGTCTGGTGACCCCTAGAGTGGAACTGATGCCTTGTTAGAGGTGCCCGCTTCGAGAGGAGGGGTATAGGATTGGTCCTACCGCCGCTTGCTTTACCGCAGTTTTATCCTTCGTACATCTCCTTAGTTCCAAGTATATTCTTCTGTTTCTGTCGCATGAAAACCACTAAAAACTGTTAAATGCTTAAAACCTTAAATCTTTCTAGTAACTCCACTTGGAGATAGTTTTCTTGTTTTGTTTGTGACATCATCTGCTCCCCTTTCGGGGAATTTATCATCTCTTTATACCTGCCGGAGTGTAGCGTGTCGATTCGAGGTTCTCAACACTACCCCCCTTGTCCCTGTGTTCGACCCTGTATATCTACTTCGACCCCGTAAACAAAGTTGTGGGGGCCTAGAAGGATTTGGGTTTATAAATGTAAAAGCTCGACTACCTCAAATCCGTCTCCATTTTTAGGACGCGCGATTTAGGCCGGTCAACCTTTTGGCGCCGTTGCCGAGGATAAGGCAAAGACGGTACTGTTGATCAATCAGAATCCACTAACTACACTCCTGTGCCTCAAGCTTAGAAATAAGCTTGACAGCACACTTTTTCTTTTATCATTTCCTTTTTCATTACTATTATTCTTAGCCTAAGCTAAATAATTCAATTTTCTGACTTGGTTTTTCGTGTCATTCTTTTAGGAACCCTGAAGAACAGATCACTGTTTCACCGAGCTCCGACACCATTCAACCAATCAACAGAGCACAATCATCGACATTATGCCTCCCCGCGTCAACCCGCAACACGTTGAAGGGGAACAACAGGGAAGGCCTAGGGATGAATCACCTCCTCCAAGCGACAACGATCGCTACGACGGAAATGATCAGCAGGAAGATCAGGAATCGGAGCACTCTGAGGAAGGCCACCCCCATGTCAGGCGTCGTCACCGTCATCGACACAGGCGACACCAGCGCCAAGGACAACAGGGAGGCAGTAACAGTGATGACTCAGACGAAGAAGGGAAGACTCTGAGGGAGCTAGCCTCCACTAAGGCCAATAATTCCATATGCCTTGTCGTCGTTCCGCGATTCAACGCCGCAAACTTCGAACTCAAGCCGTCCGTCATCTCCATGATCCAGAACAAAAGCTTCAGAGGGAGTTCCAAGAATGACAACCCCTATCACCATTTGGATGCTTTTAAGAACATCTGTGATACTATCAAGATGAGCGGAGTTCCCCAGGAGGTAATCTATTGCAAGGGATTCATCTTTTCTCTAGAAGATAAAGCTCTATCATGGTACCTAGGGCTGCCCCACCAGGCTCTGAACGGATGGGGAGCATTGGCGGATGCATTCGTAAATAAGTTCTACCCAACTGAGAATACAGTGAGAAACAGACAAAGGATAACATCGTTCATGCAAAAGCCTAATGAGAATCTCCATGACGCTTGGGAGCGATACCAAGAATATCAGAGGGACTGCCCTCACCACAACTACAAGAAAGGGTTCTTGATCACTACCTTCTACAACGGCCTGACTCCAGAGGAAAGGGTTTTGTTGAACGCAGCAGCAGGGAGTGACTTCCTAGGGAAAAAGCCGAGCAGGTCTGAAAAGATCATCAAGAACATGGCCGAGCTGCAAGCCGGCACTGACTATGACAGATCTGACCGGGGCCAAGATAAGAAGGGTAGTGAAGGATCTTCTTTTGAATCCAAGGCGCTGGAGACAATCACTTCTCAGATCCAGAGGATAGCTACAGATGTAAAGTAGCTAAAAGAATCTGGCGGAAAGGGTAAGAAGCAAGTTGAAAAGGTAATGAAATGTGTAACGTGTGGAGAAGGTGGACACGGGGTAGACAATTGCATCTACACCCAACCAGACGCATCAAGCGATTCCGAATCTGATGATGAGGAAACTGAGAAGGTGGCCTTTGTGAATTTCAAAAGGCCAGACTACCCTGGTTTCAGCTATGGCAACAAGGATGCAGTTGAAAATGTGCATCAGTTGCAAGGTGCCTCCAAGCAACCTCAAGCTTTTGAACAAAGGGGAGGACCAAGCCAATACCCCAAAAACACTCATTTCCTATCGAACAAAGGGAACTTCCAAGCACAGGGGAAGTATCAAGGGCCTAACCGAGAACAAAGCAAGGGCACGGGCCAGACAGATGTGGTTGGCCAGTTATTTGATTTTGTCAGGAAGCAAGATACTATCAACAATCAACTGACACAGAGTGCGTTATCAAATTCCGGTGTCTTGAACTCGTTGCAGGTACAACTGGCGGACATGGAGACGCACCAACGCCAGATTGACCAGCAGCTAGCTCAATTGGATGAAATTATGAAGAACCCATCAGGAAGGATTCCGTCCAATACCGAACCGGCGAAAAGAACATGACAATGACCGCAGGAGCACGGATAAGATGCAGGATGAAAAGAGCTTTGAGCGTCCAGCTGCAGACGAGAAACGCAGCGCTTCTCGGGAGGCAACCCGAGTTGTCTTTTTAATTCCTAGAATAGGACGTTTTACTTTCCTACAAGAAAAACATTACAAACATTTTGGGTTGTAATAAGGCATGAGTCAGTGCATGCGCCACATGCGCTGACTCAGTTTTATGGGTCGCCGCTGTAATAATTTTCTGAGGTAGGGCGTTTAACCCTAAACCAATGATGTTTTTCCTTCATCTAGCATCAGTTTTTCGGCCGCCTGTTTTAATCGTGACGGGCAGCCGCCCAGCTGGCGCGCAAGACCGCTCGTACCGGGCTTTGGTCTTTAGGGCATCGCAACGACCGTGACGTTTGGCGTTCCTGGGCAGCGTGCACCCTATCGTGCATAAGAATAAATGCCCTTAATGAGACTGATGTGACCATCGTCTCGGGAACCGCCTGACCCGTTGGCCGACGCGCACCCCAGAGACGTCCGTTTCGCCCCGGCCGAGCTGCCTATAAATAAGAACGGAGATTTCACCATGTCAGGCAGTCACACTTTACTCATTTTAGCCACCTGTAACGCATGCAGTAGTCCGCCATTCTGCTCCCGTGTCGGCCAGTTGCCTTCACCGTGGTATCGGGCGATGGCTCCTATGAGCAAAGGTAATGCCCGACACGCATATCGCCCGGCACGCTTATCGCTCAGCAAGCTATCCCCCGACAGGTTTATCGCCTGACACGAGTTTTTCCTATCGCGCGCTGCCTATCGGGATCACGAGCCTTGTCGAATTTTGTATCGCCCGGCGCAGTTATGCACGACATAACGACCGATGGTGTTTGCCCGATACGTCATATCGGGCGGCACGTTTTTCTTTTGTGACGTTCTGTCGGGCAGTTGTTCTTTGGCGACCTTATCGCCCGATATACCCGTATCGGGAGGTATGTTGTGCCGTGCAACCCCTCCTCGTATCGCCCAATCTTGTATCGACTTATGCTTTCTTTTGACGGATGATACCCGGATTTCGAAATAAGTCTAGCATTATCAAGCTTCTTTAACTTTTTCTATCTAACGATCTATAATGGTTGATGAACTTGATAACAGGCAGAATGGATGCCGCAGCTGAAGCAACAACTGTCGGTCAAAAACATCAGCACCCCGAAGAGGGGCAATTCCTTATCATATTCTGTCTTCTGTAGTAGCCCGGGGCCAACTACAAAGACAACACGAGTACAGCCCCGGTGACTGTCGGGACAGCACAAGAGCTCTCTGTCTACCGAGAGCTATTGCGCGTGTTCCGGCTGAGCTGGGGAAGCATTTTGTCGGCGACCTCCAGACAGAACCTGGGCATCCCGGTTCTAGCTACTTAATAAGGATGAAGCAGCCACAAGTGCCCGCACTTGTGGAAGCTGTTTCCAAATGAAAAAGAAGGAGGCGGCAGCAAAGGAGCATATTGCAGCTTCTACAAGGCACAAGCGAACCCGCTAAATAACCTTCACTGGACTAACATGAACTCACCCTTTTCTTCACTACTCTGGGACAGAGTATTGGATAAGTTTGGGGGGGTACCCATGTACCAGTGAAGGAGGTATAAAAATTCTCTTGTGCCATTTTGTTCTTCTATATCGCATATATGTACCCATGCTCATGTGCTTCCACCCTTGCTCATATAAAAATTTCGAAAAATAATTTCGAAAAATTTTGCTTATTTTGTTCTCATGCATATGTACAAAGTCGCTATATTAGTAAAAACCCTGATGCAACTTCTTGCAAAGTTTGTTTTCTGTATGCTTAATGTGATGCAAGTTTTGTTATATCTTTTTGATAATGCTGCTTCAAATGAACAAAAGAATATGTTTTGCTATGTCAAAAATTTTCAAAAATATAATAATCTCACAGACAGCTAAGAGACGAGTATGGAGAAGGAAAAAGTTGCCCAAACAGCAAGAATCTCTTTGTTTCCCTTACCCGACAAAAATCCTAAAAAGGGAGAGAAAACCTTATGAGAGTGAATAAAAGCATGAGAGTTGTGCCCCAATTAAAGAAAAAGAAAATATATATATATATATATATATATATATATATATATATATATATATACACACACACTTGTTTTCTAAAAGTACCCATCTTTAGGCATGGTAGATCCGGGGCAGTGGTACGTAGGATGTGAAATCACTGCTCTAAAGCCAACTGGCTTGGACTACAGGGACCACTTGCCCGTTAACGGACCCTTACCTAGATGGACCGATGGGAAATAAGAAGAAAACCCAAGAAGCCTTAGCCTACCCTATACACAACTTTCTGCCCCAAAAATAAAGTTGTTTGGTGTGTAAGCTAACTTCGGAATCATACAACAAAGTCTCGCCGAAGCTGTAGAGAATAATCTTACTTAAACAATAAGGCAAGAAAAACGAAGTCTTTTATTCATAATGAGGCAACATTATCTCTGAAGGCATTACGATACTTGTTTTACATTTTGGCCTGAAAAGCATACTATGCAGGAAGAAGCATCGCCAAATAAAGTTTAAATATTGATTGAGGACAATCAAAATGCTAAGTTTGGGGGAGTTGATAACACCAATTTTTGTGATGTTTTTGGCCTTTATTCTGTTATCAAAACTGCCCTTTTCGGTTGTTTTCCTCACTTTTATATGCATTTTTGCAATAATTGGCCAAACAATGCTCTCAATCCAATACTTCCACCTTTTGCAGAGTTTCCTCCCTGTTTGGCCCAATTAGTACCAATAAGGCCGTTCCGGCCCGCAAATAAGTCCAAGACTGTCTCGGCCCCCTGACGCCCGATACACACGCTAACCGGCAAGGCTGCGCGATACGACGACGTGCGACGCAAGGATGTCGCGCGAGAAGGTACTGATGGACGACATGCCTCTTTACCCGACGGGGAGCCAAGCGCGCCGCAACTACTCCATGTGCCGCGCGATATCGGCCACCCACCGGCAGGCGCCTCTCGCCACGACGCCCGACAACCGACCTCCTTGTGTCGGGAGATACCGGGCGATACCCGCGTCAGCCGACCACCGATTGAACGGCGAAAAGGAGGACACGTGGCGCTTCGAGCACCATATCTTCCCCCGACCAGCTGCCTATAAATAGCAGCTACAGGGAGCTGAAAAGAGAGCTTAGAAAAAATTCGGACAAGCTTGGTCACTTCAGGTTTCGGATAGTCGAGTGATCTTCGGAGGAGGCTGCGAGAGCAGGCGTATCGTGCTCCAGTGTTCATACCGGGCGACACTAGGTGAGCTCTTCCTCATCCCGAGAGGGAGGGGATTGGTTCACCTAGGACTGTACCGGGCGACACTGGGATCCGATATCGGCCGATGTAGATACGCGACACGAGTGCCCGACACCAGTGCCCGGCAGTAGAATACGCAGCTCCATGCCTGACACGATAACGAACCCGATACGCTCCGCCCGTCAGGCGTGTCGCCCGAGAGGGTGTGCCGCCCGACTTGAGTGTATCGGCCAGGTCCTTGAGCGATACAGTCGCCCGTCGCGGTATGCCGCTTGAGAGAGCGTGCTTCCCAACACGGCTGTATCGGGCTAGGCCCTTTGTCTGATATCGGGCGAGATGGTTATTGTAGCTTGTCGTCCTTCTACATCAAGGAGGCGACACATATCTTTAATTCTGTTATTTAATTCTTTACTCATGCATTGTAATTAAGACATTTAATGCTTATAGAAATAGAAATGCTTACTTACTTGCTGCTCTATGCTTGGTGCAATATGTTGGATGACTGCTATGTTTGGTATCTGAACTCTAGCTTGCATGTTTTGGATCGCGTTTCGCTTAGCTATCGAATTGTGTTTTCCCGTCGCAACAACTTCGAGAGTTGTGTTGTGGCTCTAGTGTTTGGTCCGATTCTGGAGTATGAGAGTGCCCGGAACGGAGTTGCTTTAGTAACCTTTCCACTCTAATTTGAGTCTGGTGACCCCTAGAGTGGAACCGATGCCTTGTTAGAGGTGCCCGCTTCGAGAGGAGGGGTACATGATTGGTCCTACCGCCGCTTGCTTTACCGCAGTTTTATCCTTCGTACCTCTCTTTAGCTCCAAGTATATTCTTCTGTTTCTGTTGCATGAAAACCACTAAAAACTGTTAAATGCTTAAAACCTTAAATCTTTCTAGTAACTCCACTTGGAGATAGTTTTCTTGTTTTGTTTGTGACATCATCTGCTCCCCTTTCGGGGAATTTATCATCTCTTTATACCTGCCGGAGTGTAGCGTGTCGATTCGAGGTTCTCAACACTACCCCCTTGTCCCTGTGTTCGACCCCGTATATCTACTTCGACCCCGTAAACAAAGTTGTGGGGGCCTAGAAGGATTCGGGTTTATAAATGTAAAAGCTCGACTACCTCAAATCCGCCTCCATTTTTAGGACGCGCGATTTAGGCCGGTCACTAAGCTGTGTAGATCCTCGTACATTCATCTAAAAAGCATTAAAATTCAAACATGAGCTTTTAAAATAGATTAAATCATTCCAAAATATTAAAATTATGCTTATTTGATGCAAATGAGTATCACATGCTAATAAAAGTGAATTATGCACAACTAATACGAGATTTGACCAAAAAGTGCATAAAAATCAATACAAAATAGCCTGTGAAAATGGCAAATAAACAGTGCATCACTAGTTGACCATCTAGAACACTCTCAAAGTTATCCCAGCCACATGTAAACCATTCCTATAATTAGTAGTCGTCTTAGGACACTTACATACAACTTTTGAGCAACAATTGCATATACATTAACGTACACTCACATTAGAATCCTTCTCAAAGTGCCTAGTCCCTACACATCATATTGCCATCCATCAAGACTAAGCCTAGCATTAGGTTGAGTGTCCTTTCCACCCAATTCAACTTTGCATATGTGGAAGAAGATCATCATCACCTGTCTATGGTGCTTAATTGTACATCTTGTGAAAAGAGCATTGTAAACCTCTTATTCCTTTATCCCATCTTCATTATGCTACTATATAACTATAGTTGGACTAGTTTTAGAGAAGGATGTCCAGAATTCTGCAAGAGAGGTTCTCTTGCATTGGTCGTCAAATAAGAGGTGATGATCTGGTGATCTTCAATTTCCATTTGTGCTTTGTGCATCCATAACTCCGCCTATGTTTTCATTTTTTGTGTTAATGTAGTCGGTCCCAAGCCCGGGTAAAGGAGGAGGATTGGTGGTAGGTTGACAGCCAGCCTATAAAAAGTTTGTCACTCTTCTATGACACGGATCCCTATAAATAGAAGAATAGGAAGGCCTAAATTAACATGGGATGAGCTTATAAAGAGAGATTTTGAATCTCTACATCTCAATCAGAATATGGCCCATGATAGAGCTGAATGGAAACGAAGGATCCATGTAGCTGACCCCAACATAGTTGGGATTGAGGCTTAGATGATGATGATGCTTTATGCATCCATAAAAGAAGAGGTTTAGTCGGTGCTCTTCCCCGTCTATTGGTGCTTTGCACATCCATAAAAGAAGAGGTTTGGTAGGTGCTTTTTTGTGGTCATTAAAGAAGAGGGATTAGTTGCAACAACTATTTTATAATTTGTCCTAATAGATAAATTAATAAAATTGTTTGTTACAAATCCTAGTTAGAAACAACTAGGCAATGGACTTACATAGTAGACGGAACTACTCTAAATCCTAACTCATCTTTGATTATTTTTGTATCACTTTTATTTATTAAAATATTTCATAAAGCTCTATTCACTCCCCATCTAGATCTTTTCATTTGGTATCAGAGCATGTCTTCAAGGAGCTATAACAGGTCTTGAAGGATGGGGGACAACATGCTCATCCAACTCAATAATGGAGGATCATACATCAATCGACTGACAATCTTTGATGGATCCAACTACACTCTATAGAAGAAAGATGTGAAATTATTTATTCAAAATGATACCTCTGATCTTTAGAAAATGGTCATCAATCTGTATGTGCCTCCAACAATAGATTTTATGAATGGGATGCATTTATGGTATGGTAAGAAATGCTACTATTAATGCTAGAGTCATAGACTTTCTTTGTAACTTTCTTTCGCATGATGAATTTAACCACATTTACTCTTATGAAACTGATTATGATATTTAGAGGAAATTATCTGTTATTTATGAAGGAATCAAGAAAGTTAATGATTCTGAAACTGATATGCTTACATATAAATCAGATTTATTTCACATTGAAAAAAATGAAATTATATTTGAAATAAATTCTAGATTTACATCTACCATAAATACAATACAATCCTCTGGGAAGTATATGGAAGAATTTGAAATAAAAGATGAAGAAGAAAATTGTCATCATATAGTTGCATGCCCTATCACCGAAAATGATGAACAAGAAGAAGAAAGTACACAAAGGCTCTAATTGGTTCGGTGGAAGTCATAAGTTTTGTGGAACTCATTTTTTGGAAACTCTAGTTCCGTTTCTAGAACTTAAGTTCCAATCACTTCCATGTGATTGGTTTGTCGTTAGTGTAAATATAAAAATCGATTAAAAAAATTAGTTTTACTGTGTGATATATAAAAAATAAGGAAAGTAAAGAAATAAAAAAGAAGCCTATCTATGACTACTAATTAATATATTTTTAATATAATAATCGTAGTAAGTGGTCATAATGTGGATGTTGCTCCCTTAAAAATAGAGGACAAAAAAATAAATAAATAAATAATCATATCTATGACTACTAATTAATATATTTTTAACATAATAATCTCAACAAGCGGTCAGGATGCGGATGTTGGTCCTTTAAAATATTTTAATATGGTATATTGTGGTTCAAATTACATTATAATATTTTTATTTCACTTTGCATGTATAAACTGTTGTAATGATATGTACATTTTATACATATGTAAATATAAGTTTTCGTTTAAAATTATTTAACAATATGTACAACATTAATTTTTACTATATTCTTCGTGTACGATTATAGTTTATTATCATTTTTACATCATATTATTTAAAATGAATAAAAAATGATAGATAAATCATTTTTTATCACATGGTGCGGTCAGATTATTTTTCATAGTGTTTTTATATATTTTTTATTGTGTAGACACGGTGATAATGGTAGTTGTAGTGTAAAATATCTTATATGATGTCGCTTATAGTGTACAATGTATTGTCATATTATTTTATCATTTTGACAATAAACCATATCCACACACTAACATTCCTAGTCATAAATATTTTTACTTGTGTCATTTATGAAGAATGAAAAATATAATTATGTGGGAAATGTTATCAATTGTTATGGAATTCATTTTCTGCTCTTTTTAAGAGGGAACTGAGGAACTCTATTTTTTATATAACTCTATAACTCACCGGAAGTCACAAAACTCGACTTCCAACAGTTACTTTAAACCAATCACGAAAAAATGCTTTAGGAACTCCAGTTCATAAATTTTTCGGACCAATTACAACAAACCAATCTGAGCCAATGTGATTACAGTCATATTTAGTTCAACTTTTTCGAAAAATGATTTTGTTGTATTTAAATTGGAAAAGGTTGAAAGATATAAGAAAAATAAAAAGAAATCAGATACTATTGTTAATTCTTTTATAGAGGTTGATGAAAAAATGATGAATATCTAATCAACCTTGTGCTTTTTATTTGCCTTAAATTAATTAAGAATGGATAATTATTGTTTTCGGAAGACTACCTCTCGATTGAAGCATTATTCAACGAAGGGGAAGTTCATTCGATATACATTTCAACCGAGCTATTGACTATCATATTCTATTTTGACTATCCTACAATTAATATTTAGAGTCAGATTGTTATATGTTTATTTTGTCTCCCAGGATAAAATGTTCTATTTAGTAAATGTGATATTTTCTCATGTGCTCGGTTAAAGATGATAAAATTGGGATTTTGTTCCCATGAATCCTGATTAAAATTAAATGATTTTTACAACTATATATTTCTTTACAAGAGATTTGTAGTACCATATATGGGAAGGATTTGTTGCATTAATTATTGTGTAAGAGTGACGATTATGTGGAGATGTCCATGTTTCAATGGTTTAATTCAAAAATTGACAATAACTCATCCCTATGTCGCTCCATTCAACCACCATTTTGAAGAAAATGAGTTTCTTTACAAAGGAGTGCATACGACAAGATTTTAAATGCTCCATGGAATCATTTTGTAACACATTCACAATTAATATTTTGCCATAATGAAATATTAATTTCTTTTTACACATTTTGCTCATCTTCCACTCTTTCTATGACCACTCTTAAATTTAGACAAAGAGTTGGTCAAAGTTTGCAATTTATGTTGCATTCAATTGTTGAATTCAAAAATATATTTAGATGTTCTAAATAACATAAAATACTAGTAATACAACTTATCTCATAATCCTTTTTTCATATATGAGCCAAATATATTGAAGTAAAACATCATTTTCTTCATTATCCTATTGCTAAAAGTGACACATTTTTACATCAAGATGAATCAATAGACATTTTTTAATTACATTTATGTTTTGAACTTGATCAAATTTTCACTTGTGATTCATATGTATTTTTTCCATCATATACAATGCATATCAAGTATTAGTTATTTTATTATACTGACCCAAACAATGTTTATTTCATATACATTATCTATTTATATTAAAGATCTGCAATTTTACAATTGTAACTTTGTTTGGCCGAATTAAATGATGGATTATTTTGACTCCCTATATAATTCTATAGCTTCTTGAGGATAAATTTGATATTTCCATCTTTCACCATAACCTTTGAATATATTTTTGGAAGAGTCATGATTATCACCCCAACCTTTTTGTAAATAAAAAAGTGTGAGAAATAAGTCTTAAAAGAAAAACCTTTAAAGTCCTTGGGTTTCATATTTTCATTTTCTTGACTAAGATGGATAATTAATTCTTTCTTTAAATTTTTTTGGTCAAAGCAGTTTTGATAAACACTGAATGCATCGTTCAAATCTATTGACAAGTTAAAAACATTGACATAATTCAAATTGATATGTTCAAGGCATCACATAATTCATATTGTTAATCTCTTTTCATGTGGTGTATTCACATTCTGCTTACGTATGTTGCATTTTCCATGATTTCCAAACAAAATAAAATTTTCAATTTGTTTCTTTTTATTAGCACAACTACCTTGATGGGAACTACCTTGATGGGAATATAATTTAATAGAAACAGATAAACATATGTTGTGGTGCTTGCAAGCCAAAAATATTTATTAAGTTGATGTATTTAAAGTAAAATGATATTTTTTCAAGAAAACATTTCTACTAGAAGAAAATGCTTTTTTAGTACTAAAATTTATTTTATGCTTGCCAAGAAAAATGAAAATCTTAAGAAGTGTCTGGATAAATTTCCAAATAGTAGAAATATGTTGAAAATTTTGCATTCTCATAATTGTTGGAAATCATGGACTTAGTTATTTTTCTAAGCATGATAAAAGAAACAAGGAGCCCTTGATATGGTTTAGGATCCAAAATTCCCAACTTTAAATAAAAAGGGGAATTTGTTGAGATTTGATTTATGCTTAATCTTGATAAACATCTTTATGTCTTATCTACTTATTCAAATATTCATTTGCAAGATCTTTTACTTAAATAATGATTCATTCTACATAAATTATTCAAATAAACAATTTTAATAACTTGACATCATTGCTAATGACATATTTTCACAAATTATTTATCTTTAAAAATGCAAGTTTTATACATGATGAGGTATCCCTTTCAAATATATAAAAAAATGATCATATATAAAAACTATAATTACCTTGGATACAATTGAGAAATAATAACAAATTGTCTAGTATGCTTGACTTCTTGAGCTTAAAGAACAAAATGCTTCTTTTAAAAATCAATTCTTTTCACTAAAATAAAAGGTCCCTTGTATCAATAATTTACCTCTTTTTGTGCCATTATACTTCAAGAGTTTTTCTTTTAATTTCAATGATAACATTTCTATGCTTGAAGAAGATCTTGATAGACAATGCTTGATTTTTACTACTAACAAATCTCTTGTTAAAGTGAAAAGTTGAACTTATCTTTTGAAAAAGTTTCAAATATATGATGAATAACTTATTACGTTCTCATGTTGGTACTCATGAATTTGTTTATATTCCTTAACATGAGCTTATCAAATGTATTAGTCACGAAACATGTCTTTCTTATAAAAGATTCAGATATTATGCATTCTCATGTCATGGCAAATAATTTGGGTACCACAACTTCTGTCTACATAAGAAGTAAAAAGATCATGTGCTTTATTTGCAAATCATCTTTTTGGTCTTAATATGTGCCATTACATTCATCCACTCTAATTTAGGCATCATATTTAGGGGGAGTATCCCACTAATGATGAGTCATCTTGTATTTATACTTTCTATCTTTTGAGATGATAAAGGGGGATAAATAATTCAAAGCAAAAAAAAATCATTTGTGTTTAATAGAATTTATTTGGATATTTTAAAACCTAGTTTACAGATTCAATCAGTCATCTTGTATTTATACTTTCTATCTTTTGATATGACAAAGGGGCATAAATAATTCAATCAAAAAAATTCATTTGTGTTTAATATAATTTATTTGGATATATTAAAACTTGGTTTCTAGATTCAATTTTTTATTAGATTTCTTGGTTTCTACATCAAACATGAATTATTTATCATGAAGCTTGGGGTCTTAAATGGCTATCTTTTTAGTGAATCTTTTTTCTTATGTTTGAGCTCTATTTACTTGATATGAGATTATGGGGGATCTCAAAGTCCTTTAATATAACTTGCATATCTTTTTGCTCTTAGTTGTTTTTCTATATCAATGTAGGCTTAACATCCTTTGACATTTGGTTTAGATATTCTTTTATAGATTTTATTATAGTACTTAATTGCACCTCTATACCAAAATTGGCTTAACATCCCTTATATTTGGTCTAGAGATTCTTGGATTGGCCTCATTCTATGTCTTAATGTATTCTCTATATCAATATGTCTTTACATCCCTTATATTTGATCTAAAGATACATTTGTTGACCTCATTTTTGTGCTTAATGGATTCTCTAACCATGTCTGGGCTTAACATCCCTTCAAAATGGTTGAGAAATCAATTTTAGTTTTGCCTTTTGATTTCCATGGCATCTCTATATCATGGTGGACTTAACATTCCTTACCATTGAATTAGAGTATCTTTTTGATATTTTGCTTTAGGGGATCTTTTTGTCATGAAGGACTTTACATTCCTTTCATTGGCAATTAGACAAACCTTTTAATGTTCCTTGATCATATGGCTTTTTTACTATGCCTTAATGTCTATCTTTTTTTATTTTCCATATATCGGTATTCGTTTTCAAATAAATACATTAAGTATAAGCTTTTCCCTCTAATGGAAATAAGTATTGACTATCTTGTTGAGGGGGAGCGTGTCATTGAGGGGGGAGTGTCTCATTGAGGGGGAGCATTGGGTAAGTAGTGGACCTTTTTTATTTAACAAAAGGGGAGAATATCCATGAGACAAATTGGGTATCAATAGAGAAATTCAAAGGTATGATGTTTTAAATTGGATACTTTCAATTTATCTTATGGAAATATTTATCATCATTAAAAAGGGGGAGATTGAGTTTTTGATATGCGACACTCATATTTTGATGATGCAAATATTTCCCAAATTATGTTCTTAACATGTGCATTAAGTATTTTTGGTGATCAAGGAACTAAGTCCAGATCTAACTACAAAAACTTGCAAATATATATGATTGGATACCTGCAAATCAAGTTGTGTCATAAATTTATATATGTGTTTATAGATGTGTGTTTACGTATAACTTGATAGACATGATGCAAGGACAAGTTATGATTCTCCAAAACCTACCCTAAATTATACACTCACATGAAGACTTTTGGGTTGATAAGTTTCATATGAGTCATTAATAGGACCTCACATACATTGCAAATCTTTGTACAGAGTCGTGTCTCGTCGACAAGTTTGTGTACGAAGCATGTTCCCAGTTGACGAGTTTGTGGATTGAGGCACTTTCGATCAAAAGTATTGTGGGCCGAGAAACGTTCTATAATGATAATTAATTCGCGATCAAAATATTTGTTACAACTTAATCAATTTTGTCCTAATGGCTAGTTGACCACCCAGAACACTATAGACACTCTCAAAGTTGACCTAGCCCCATGTAAATCACTCCCATAAATAGTAGTGGTCTTAGGACACTTACATACAACTTTTGAGAAATAATTGCATATACATTAACATACACTCAATCTAGCATCCTTCTCAAAGTGTTGATGCTCTTCCATGGCCGGTAAAGAAGAGGGTTTAGTTGCAACAATTGTTTTGTGATTTGTCCTAACATATAAATTAATAAACAAATGTTGCAAATCCTAGTTGGAAACAACTAGGCAGTGGCATGAGGTCGTAGATGGAATCACTCTAAATCATGTCTCATCTTTGATTGCTTGTTTATTACTTTTATTTGTTACAATATTTCATAATCTCTATCCACTCCCCCTTTAGATCTTATCAAGGTTACATCATGAAATTGAAAATAAAAATCCAAGAACATGTTTGAGGTGTACTCCTCCCCTATCAAATCTTAATTATTTCTTCTTTTTTGGGGGGGAAACTTAATTGTTTCAGTACTTTACTAGTTGGAGTTTCAACTTCTTTATTAAAGATTTTAAATTTTTTTAAAGCATCAGCTTTTTTTAAGTGAATATACATAATAGTATCTACTTACATCATCAATAAAAATTATAGAATAACACTTTTATCCCTAATAGAAATCCCATAGAATTCGCAGATATCAGTGTATACTAAAGTAAGGATTTCTAAATTTCTACAAAGTTTTTCTTGAACACAGATTTCACATCTACTGACATTAATGTTGAACTAATTATACATTCATCATTCATTTCATTAACCAAAATTAACATGTCCCAAACAACAATGACATACGTCAGAATATACAAGATTCATGCAAACCGAACTATTATCATTCAAATTTAAAAATGAAATTGAAATAAGTTCAAAAAGAAACTTATATAGGTTCTTCATGTCACATAGATACCCTTGCCAAAAAATAAAAGGTTATGAAGGTGTGCAATAATAGTCTTATTACAATTGCAGTGTATTCTAAACCCATCCCTAATAAGAATTGCACCACAAAGGATATTGCTATGAATCTATGGAACATTTCTGACTCTATGAAGTGTCAGAATCTTCCCTAAAGGAAACTTCAAGTCTACTCGTCATTTGCCTTTAACTTCTACAAAGATAGAATTGCCCAAAGTCATAGAAATACCTCTTGAGGGTAAGATAAAAATAGGGAATTGTCAATATAAACATGTACATTAGCCCCAACCTCAATTATCCAATAAAGCAGTTCAAAAATTGAAAAGATTTTAGGTTTTATAGACATGAACCCATCAGTGAGGTTCAAATATGCGGTCATTATGTTGTATTCAACCATCTCAGTTGTATATAGGGTAGCTTTCTTTTCCTTCTTCAAAGGACGATTCTCGTTCTAGCGGCCAACTTTCCCATAAGTCTAAACAGTTTTGTTCTTCGGTTTATTTTGGATTTTAGCCTAAGTTTTATATATATTCTTTTATTTCATATCTTTATTTTTTGCAATAGTAAAATTGAAAGTAGGGCTTACATCAATAGGTAACTTGACAATCTTCTCTTTCAAGTGTTCTTCCTATATATTAATGTCCCTCATGAGATCGTTCGTTATAATTCTCCTTTAGGATGCTCAAGAGTCATGTCAAATGTCTCTCAAGATTTAGGGAATATCTTTATGATGGACATAATAACAAATTTCTCAAGAAATCACATGCTTGCATCTGAGAGGTTGTGATATAAGAGTTGAAAGTCATGAGTTTGGTCAGAAACAGATTTACCCTCAATCATCTGAAACTTCAAAAGTTTGAAAACTCAATACTTTATATTACCCTTTGTGATATATCTCTTTTCTAACGCCCCCCACAAAATTTTGGAAGTATTAATAGGTGGATTAGAGTACAAATCATACATTTTGTCAACTAAAGTAAACAAGATTAACCTTCGGCATGTTTCATCACTCTTATTCTGATTTGCAATTAATTTATCATTGTCAAGAATAGATGCATCAATTTTAGGCTCATCCTCTTCTATGAAGTGATTATAACCTACCATATTCATTCAAATTTTCATCCTACTTTGCCAACGGGAAAATTTGGTACCAGTAAATTTTTCAGGCATATTTATAGTGTCAATTTTAGTGCCAAAACCATAGTCGACCATTGTTAACTAATGATAGAAAAATTAATTTCTTTAAGACTCTTGTTAATAATTATTATATCTATATATGTAGCAACAAAATTTGTAATTAAATCAACAGTTTCAGGTCATATCCAGATAAGAAACATGTAGAATAAACAGAATAAAAGAACAAAAAATAAATTCATTTAGGAACTCAAATCAATTTTTTAATTGAGAAATGAATGTGATATTATAAGAAATCAGTGGCTCACGATCCTCTTTGATAAGTGTCATTCTTCTAGTCGATCCAGTCACAAACATGTAGCAAAAAGACATCTCACTCACACATTGATGACGAATAGCTTGTACAACCATTGCAGCCCAACATTTGTAGGTATCACCACCCAGATAGATTGTGTTTCTCATGGAGGAAGGACAAACTCACGTCTCACATGAGAGAAATCTCCATGACGCAGTTCCAAATCAATAAAGACAAAACAAAACAACTGGGTTAGGGTTTATTACACATGAATGGCAGTGACTAATGTTCTGAACTGGTTATTAACCCTAATAGCCAAAGACTTATTTATATCCTTCTCATGTCCCCTCTTCACATTCCCAGTAAGATAGGATTACACGATCTCTCTTGTACATGTCAAAATTGAAAAAAAATCTATTTAGGAAAGTAGAAATTAATAGTTAATTACTTAGTTGTATCCTTGTGCAAAAAGAAGCAGAACACAATTCTTACAACCCGCAACTCACTACCCACAAGCCCCAGCCAATGCCCAGTCAGACCATCCTAGGTGAGGTGAGGCATGGGTGTGTGTGTGTGCATGTGTGTTGTGTTCACCATATCCACCAAAAGGGTGAACATACACTCCCCTAGATCCCTTTGGACACTATTGTCACATGTGATCCTACATATTTGTAATTGGAGACAAATCCCATTCTAAATCTAGAGAAAATATATTCATATACCATGGGATCAATGAAGATAACACTCCTATTGAACTCACTGATGGAAATTTTTTCTAATATGGAAAATATTATTAAGAACACCATAACAATGAAAAGAACATATTGGATGTATACAATCTTGGAATCAAGCCACATCAACCACTTCTTTCTATGGGTCTCACTCTCAAATGAAAATTGCATATGGATTTGAAATTCAATGTGATTAAGAACTCAATTCAGATGTTTATGTGATGACCCTAATTGTAACTTGTTTCCCTAAATTGTGTGACTAATTTACATAATGAGGAATTAAGTGCAATTATGTTAAAACTATTGAAGTTCATGTTTTGCTACATGTGTGTGCTTGATTGCAATGAGGCTTGATGTATGAGATCCTATATTTCACCTTTATGCACTTCCATTGTTGATCTAGGTTTAGGGTTTAGTATTTGAGTGATGTGGTTGATGGCTAACCCTAGAGATGAATGGGTTCTGCCTTTGGCTAAGAACCATGGTGGATCTTGCTTCTTTGGGCTAAAGATTGATCCTTTCTTACTCTTTGTCCTAGTTGAGGCTTGATATTTCTTGTAGGAGATTGTTGGTGGGTTTTTTGTGGTGTTTTAATATTCTTTAGTTAATCCTTGTTGGAACTCAATTTCTTCCCCAAGAGCTGTTTTCCTTCTTTGCACACATAACCTTAACTCAAATCTAATGTTGCTTGGAACATGCTTGATATGCCTAAAAATGATTTTATGGGATGTTTTAGTAGAATATAAGTTAATCACGATTTTATTTAACCTCCTATTTCTTAAATGATGATCTATGGTGGTGACTTCAAGATTTATTGTATCCATAAGGTTGAAATTTTAAAATATGCATGGTTTAATCCCTAACATGTTAACTTTGTGGATTTTTTGGTACCATGTTATGAATAATCTAGATTTTATATTGCTTTATGTTTGTATGGATATATAATGTGGAAATGACATGTTATAATATCCTTTGTAATTATTTCATGGCTTATATATGTCTTTCTCAAAGATAGCATCTATATGCTTGATGGTGGCATTTTCATGCATAAATTTTCTCTTATATATGTCCCTCATACTAAGGACTATATAAATGAATTTTGGCATGGTGTTTAATTGCTGAAATATGAGGAGAAATACATCCTTGAACGTAAATATCGAAGCTTTATCAAGGTGTGTCCTTGTTATGGCTGAAAATAGTGAACTGGACCAAGTATGCTCACTTTGGTGTATGATATGAGGCTTTCTATAGATTTTAGGGTTTCTTATAGTTGATTTATGGTGTACTAAATCTTATGATTTGTTTGTATCCTTTATTCCCTATTGAAATATAATAAATTTCTAAATTAATAAAGTGAAACATATTCATGTAGTGCCATGTGAACCTAGATATATCAATAGTCCAAAAGAAGGATAGTGAAATTGGTAACCTTGTAGAAATCTTGGATTGTGAGAAGGTACTCAGAGTCATATACTTTTGAGCATACACTGGAAATCCAAGCATGTTTTCTTTAGCACCCTCATGCATACATGTGATGGAGTGAACTATTAGAGTCTTTGGATACCTAATCAGATAATAAAATGCATGTGTTGAAATTAGGATTTGTAAGTGTTCTAGTAAAGTGTGGATGTTAAATTATATTGACATCATGTTTAATATCCCTAGGTCTATGCCTTTTTAGGTGTTTAATTGAAAGGACAAATAGGTGAGTTTTAGTGCCAAATTTGAATATGAAGCTTGAATTTCTATAAAGCTATGTCGAAAGTTTCATAATATATGGAGGTTCCTAGAAGTAATTATTTTGGTTTTTAATAAATAAAATTAGCTTTATTTGATGAACATAGAGATAAATTCCTAATCACTGCATGTAAAGCTCCCCTTGGTCTTAGGCTATCCTGTGTGGCAAGATTTTGGCCTTAGATCTTATTCTAGTGTTCATCACCCTAGAGGATGAGAAGCCATGAATCATACAAGTAAAGGGTCCTTTCGCCGCCCTTGAATGACATCTAACAATATGGAGGTAATCGTCTACCTATAGTGATGACTTGATTGACTGTAGATACCACATACGTTGTGATGCCTTTGGTGGGAAATCCAAGAAGGTAGTTGGAGTCACTTTTTTTAGTACTCCTATTTTGACCCATGTGTATTAACACATGATGAGGAAAATAGAGTGAAAGAACTCCCTTATTTATAGCTTCTCTACTACTTGTTACAGACCATAGGTGGGAGAAGGAGTCGGAGGTCAGAGGAGTTGTGAAAGAAGTCAAGGAAAGGAAAATGTCAGGGAATTTATTAGAAGCTAGAAATTCTACCTCTTTTTCCCTCTGTCTGCATTTTCTATAATATTGAATAGGAGATATCATACATGAATTTGGAGCACATACATTTTTTGGGAATGTTTTTAGCTAGTGTTTGGATCCTCGATTAGATTTTTGGATATTATTTTGAGCTATTAGAATCTTTAACCATGAGTAAGGATGATCTTGGGAGTTTTTCCTTTTTATAATTCCTCCGGTTAGAGGGTGGTCGATGTGCTTACAGTTGTAGGTCATGGCCTCCCAAATCAATCTCTCAAGGGCATAGGTGCATAGACGGGAAATTAGAACCTTAAAGGAATCATTTTAACTCAGCAAGGAGGAGGTGGTGTTGCTTCATTCCTCATAGGGATCAACATCCATGTTGGTGCTACATCTAGCATAGAACTTAGTTCTTGTGTAGGAGCCTAGAATAGGAGCAGGACATGTGGGGCTCATTTCAAAGGGAGAGTGAGATGTAGACTAGGTCCAGGCACCTAGACCAGTCGGATCACCAGCCAACTAGGTTGGGTCCCAGTCATAGTTGGACCAACCAGTGAGGGGAGCACCTGCTACCTTATATGCTCATTGAGCATCCTGAAGCTGAATTTCACATTTGGGTGTTTTTTGAAAAAGTTACATACTTCAAAATATTATATATCTTGAAAAATATACAATAAAGAGCACAGTCTCCAAAGTATATGAACAAGGTATCAAAATTATTTAGAAAATAAGTGGAAATATATGGAACCATCATTTCTGTGTTTTGATGTTTAAATCTGATAGATATTAACTAAAATGTATAACTCTTATACCATTTATATAAAATAACAAATGATGTATAGAATTTATGGAAACGGGTCAGAAAATCCATGAATATATTTGAAATATGTTGCATGTCAAATATGATCATGTTTGGACATTGTAATTATGTAATTTTCTTAGCATAACCAATTATAGCTAATATCACCAAAACAAAATGTAGTAAAATATATATGGTAATAAAATTTGGAATTTATAGAGTAAGTTGATATAAATATCTAGAATCCAATATGTAACTTTGAGATCAATAATATACATATGAATTATGTTACATGTAATGATCCCTATAAATATGAGAAAATTCTAATTTGATCACTGTATTATATTAGGTTAATGCATGTAAGTTAGGGCTAAAATGATATGCAAGCAAACAATTAGATTGTAAGGAGTGGTGGCCAACAGGGGATCCACTCCCTACTAAATTTGAGGGGGAAATCCATTTAATTCAAACATACTAAAAACGCAAGCTAGAATAGGTGTAATTTTTTTATTTATTTCTCAAATGATGGTATACAAAATAGTCAAAATATAGCAGTAGAATAATATTTCTTGACTATATTTAATTTATCAAGGTTACATAAAATTTTTCCAGAAGGGTTTTACATGAAAGTTACAATATCAAGATCTAAGTAGAGGGGTATCTAGATATCTCAAGTATATCTCCCCACAGCTCCATCTAGCAGGTACATGTCACCATGTTCAGTCTTTCATGTCCTACACCTGGGGTTGGAAGCATACCCCACAAGAGAAGATAAAATGGAAATTTTCAGCATAAGTGACGGTATGCGCATGTTAATAGGGAATTGAGCAACATTATGAAATAAGGACTTCGATATAACAAGGATTCTCATAGAAGATGAAAAGTACTATCCAAGTGGATATCAAAGGAATATGAACTTCAATAAGATGATAAATATGAGCAAGGCATCTATGTGTTTTACATGTGATAAAACTAGAACAATACAAACACGTTGGTAGGAAATAACACATCTACCATAAATATGGGGTGATCAGGAATAGACACACATATTCTCTGAGCAAACATAATACACATATACTCTAATAATATCACTTGTAGGAATTTTCACCTCTATATTATCAAGTGTGAGGATTTACACGTTTGCATAAAATAATGCATGTAACATTGTACTAGTAGTCACCACATGATGCATAACAAAACAGTAAGTATAAATCAAGATATGAGGGATGAGAACATCTAACAGTTATCATGTGGGGTTAGAGGACCCATAACAAATATATAATCATTTCCACAATAATATGCTTCAGAGGATCACAAAAGTTCACAAATATATAATCATTTCCATAATAATATGCTTCAGAGGATCACAAGTTGATAATTAGGGTTTCACAAGGAATAAGATGAACATGATATAAATAAAAGTACAATAAGAATATCCAATAAAGTAATATGATCATAAGATTATAATAAACATGCATTCTTTAACATGATATAAATTTTCAAAATAGAGATGTGTAGGCTAATGTTTATTAGACCAAGAGAGAGAGAGGCAAATGGGTGATTGTTCAATAATAAGAATATGGAATGCAATATACATCAAGATATTGAAATTAGAAATTTCTCAATATGATTTGGAGATGCAACATACCTCAAATATGTTTGTCAACTTGTTAAAGAATGAATATTAGTTCCAATTCAGGGTTTCAAGTTTTAAAACAACGATGGTTGAGAAAGGATCACCATATGAATTTTTTTATGAGATTAAAGGGATATGATAGCTGTTTAAAGGAACATGAATAGGAGGATAAGGGAGAAGGTTAGGATTTTTTTCCTATTGGTCAAGTTTTTTCTATGTTTATAAAGGCTATGAACATGGGTCTATATATAGAACTATTTGGCTTGAGTAGCAAGAAACTTATTTATTTTCATTTACTAGGGAAACTATGTAATGTATATTGTAAAAGGAGAAAATTTAAGTATTAGCTAACACATAACAAGAAATAATAAAAATAGAAAAAATGTTGTTCCCCTTCCATTTCTTTATATCTATGTTTTTCAATATATTTCCTTTTTTTCAACAACTTGGCCACATAAATATTGACTTCTAAATTTACAATTAAGAGACTTCTGAATATCTCATTGTGTAATTATTTACTCAATGTAAACATGTATAATAATGTTATGGGCAATTGTGTAGGATATACTTAGTGAATTTCTTTTTTTATAACTCCATTTATCAACCTCTTATATATACCAATTAATATCGTTACAAAATAACTTTCCCACAAAGTTTCTCAACTCACTTTTTAGTGATTGAAAATATGTATACAATTTTATTTCAATAAAAGGCATACATTTTATTAATATTAAGTTAGACCCAAAATTTCAAATTTGGGGCAACCATATATATTTCTAATATATTTTTACATTAATTATTTGTAGAGGAGATCGGTTCTAATAAATTTACAAATCCAAAACTAACTATTATAGACACATGAATTCCAAATCAAAAGAGTGAAAACACTATCTACCCATTTTCCTTTTCTTCCTTGTTGTTAACAATTTTAGCAGGTAATATGGAGGTTTTTTAAGGAAATCATATAGTCAAGATTGTTATTATTTCTTATTTAGATTAAGTAATTGATCATATAAATTTGGGAATCTTTATTTGTTTCCAAACAAATGTATAATCGAGTTCAAATATTTGTGTCCTTAATGATGTGTTAACATGACTATTTTCATTTACTTAAGGATTTCAAACATTAAGTAGAGAGAATTAGTTCTTTAAAGTTTTTTCTAATTTATTACAGTATCTAGTGTATTCCACATTATAGAAATTACTTTGATTTATATTTCCATAACTCGTACTCCATTTTAGGATATTTGACCATGATAAATTTTCCATAGATTTATCATGAATGTACAACATTGTTTCCCTTTATGTTATACCACAATATTATTTATTACAACTTTGCCTAAATTATGTATGTATAAGACATACAAGTTGTTTATATTATTTATTTGATGTATTAGATTTTTTTAATTAATAACTAATTTAATATTGTTGGCCTTATCTTACATTTTCTTTTCTTAATGAAATCGGGATAGTTATGATTGTTCAAATAATGTGAAACTTGGAAACATAGCTAATTGGGACCCAAAGATCATGATTTTGACATTTTATTACACTTTTGAGATTTTCTTTTATGAGTTATAATACATTTATGATTTTAGGCCCATTGGCATTATATTATTATAACATTACATCATTATCAACATTATTTATTATTTTGAGTCTCATTATCTTCACATTGTTACCAAAAGAGTTATTTTTATTATTATACCCAAAATTCCACATTTTACTTATTTAACATATTTAGTCCATAGATAGAGGGTGTAATTATCAAGAAAAATGGCGGGCAAGACTCTCTTTGTAGACCATATGGTTGACGGCATCTGTTGGCAGGCTTCATCCTTGTAGGAGTTAGTTTGGACTCTCTCTGCTATAGGTGATTCCACTGGAGTCAATTCTCTTTTGTCAGTCTCAACTTTTTGGAGCAAGCTATTAAAGAAACCTTATAACGATATCACTTCCTTGGAGAAAATGGAGGTTGAGGTGAGGGAGAACACTCTAGAATATTCTCAGGAGGAAGTGGATTTGCATACATTCAGATGGAGTAACCATCATGTTGGGTATGGTGTTGGCTTCAAAGTTCATTTGCCTACCCTAGAAGGACACTTTACTCAGATTTGGCACTGAAGGGGTCAATAGATGTTCAGAGTCATGGAAAAGGCTTTTTCCTTGTTCGTTTCATGAATCATGAAGATCTAGAATCTATTGATGAAGGTGGAATGTGGTTTGTGAGAGGAAAACCATTGATCTTACTAAAATGGAAACCATGACTTGTGTTGTTGAGATTCACACTTGAAGACATTCCTATTTGTGTAAAGATTCATGAACTACCATTAGAGTTGTGGGATGCTAAGATGTTTTCTCATATTGGCTCTTATTTAGGTGTGCCTTTGAGAATAGACAAATTTACACATGACTATCGAAGACTTGAGTATGCTCGTATCCAAGTTTTACTTTCACCCTCCTCAACCTTTCCAGAATATCTAGAAGTGATGAGTAGCATTGGTGCTAAACATAATATTTTTTCTAAATATGAGTGGACTCCAAGCAAATGTCCAGTGTGTAACTTGTTTGGACATAATGATTGTGAGTAGAAGAACAAAGAGAAGATGATTTGGGTTCTAAAGGATATTCCTAATGCCAATTTTGAGTCTAAGTTAAACAGTATAATGGATACTACTATTACATTGATACTGGATTCTAAAAGCACCTTATAACTTACTGAGAAAATGTCAGGGGAATTGAGATGGAGGATGAGGAATTTCATGGCTCTCTCAAAGATTCATCTCTGGTCTCAATTGAGTCTGCCATAGGGTGTTGAAGTTGAAAAGGAAGTGGTTAATCTCATTACCCCTCATAACTCTATGTAGCATAAGGTTTTAGATCTATCATTTGAATATCCAAAAGGCAACAGGAAGAAGGTTAGTGTTAAAGGAAATAAGGGGAAACTTGAAGATAGTTCTACTACTTTATCTAATAAATTTGATAATCTAGAAATTGGGGATGAGAAGACTCAAGCCAGATAATTACTGGTTAAAAGTGGTTGTAATGATTGAAAATGGTCTTACCATTATCTAGTGGAATGTTAGAGTGCTTAACATTAAAGATCCTAAGGTCTAGGAGGAGGTGTTGAGACTTAAGCCTCAAATTATCATCTTAAATGAAAATAAAGTTTGTGTGGGTAAGATCCAAAAATTGCTTAGTAAATATTTTGGTAACTTCAATTGGAATTCTAATCATGCTAGTCATGTTCTTGGGAGAGTTATCATCTTGTTGGATGGTAAGTATTGCTCTGCTGCTAATAAACCTTCAGCATCATATCAGTTTATTCATACTAGAGTCACATCTGGTGATAAAAAATTTCTTCAAATAGTAGTTCATAATCTGAATTTGGATAGGGTGGCTCTGTGGAATGATATTGAGTGCATTAATGGAAAAGTCATGAGCCTTGGACTATTTTGGGTGACTTCAATGTTGTTAGGAACTATAATGAAAAAATTGGGAAAGGGCCTCCTTCTAAAAGATTTATGGACGACTTTAATGACTGTATGGTCAATTGTGATCAGTTTAAGCTTTCTATGAGTGGTCCTTTTTTCTCTTGGGACAAACATCATGGTGGTCTGGAATTTATTACTTCAAAAATAGATAAAGTTCTTTACAACAATGAATTTTTAGATATTTTCCCTTAGTTTCATGGAGTTCTCATTCCTAATTTCACAAGTGATCAAAGGATTATGTCTCATTTCATTGGAAATGAAAGAAAAGTCCTATATCCCTTTAGATTTATCAATGTGTGGGCTGAGAGGAAGGATTTCCTTGAGGTTTTTGCTAACTGAGGAAAGTTTTGTCATACTGGAATAAGGTTGTCATTGGTAACATGTCTGAAAAAGCCAATCTTCCAGAAAAAGTTATAGTTGATCTTCAATTTCTCCTTGATAAAGACCTGCTTAATGATAACTTGCAATCTCAAGTTAATGACGGTAGGGAAATTTCTACAGAATATCATGTCAGTGAAGAGTCCTTATTTCGGCAGAAATCAAGAATTCAATGGCTTCATGAGGGAGATTCTAACTCTAAATTTTTTTATTCCTCCATGAAAACTCAAAGGAACAGGAACCATATTAAAGCTATGGAAATTGGTGGAGTTCTTAATAGAAATTATGATGATATTAGGAACTATGTCTATGAATTTTAGAATGACATTTTAACAAGAAATTTGTTGCATGTGTGAATCATATTGAGAAGCTGAATTTTCCCTCTATTTCTATTGATCATAAAAATATGCTAGATAAGTTTGTTACTAAAGAAGATATTGAGGTTGTTATTGATGATCTCAATGTTGATAATTGCCATGGGCTTGATGGTTTCAATGTTAAATTTTTTAAATCTAGTTGGAGCATTATTAAAGCTGATGTTCTTGTTGTTGTTATGGATTTTTTGAGAACTGGTAGACTTCTAAAGGAAGCCAAACAAACCTTTATTACCCTTATTCCTAAAAGTGAATATTCTCATTTGATAAGAAATGGAGGCCAATTGCTATGTGTAATGTTGTCTACAAAGTCATATCAAAGGTTCTCACTAACATGTTGTAGAGTGTCCTACCTTCTGTTATTAGCAGTAACCAGTTTGCTTTTGTGAGAGGACAGCGTATTCAAGATGTGATTCTCCTCTCAAATGAGTTTATCCATGATTTCAATAAGAAAGGGGAGGAGGGAGAATGTGTGTCAAGGTCAATCTCACTAAATACTATGATATTGTTTGTTGGGAGGCTCTCTTTAAAATCATGGATTTGATGAATTTTCCTACTAAATGGATTGTTTGGCTTTGGGAGATTTTCAATAATACTTCTTGTGAAATCATCTTCAATGATGAAACTATTGCACCTTTCAAGCCTACAAATGGGATTAGGTAGGGGGATCCCTTAGCTCCCTATCTTTTCACTATTGTTATGCAATATTTCACACAACTTATCAATAAAGAAGTTAGGGATGGTTGCTAGAAGCCTTTAACTACCTCAAAGAATTTGAGTGTATATCATCTGGATTTTTTTGATGACCTTATTGTCTTTATGGAAGCTGATGTCAAGGGGGAACATGCTCTTAGAAGGATCTTTGATAACTTGGCTGATATTAGAGGGCTTAATATTAGTCAAGAGAAAAGTTCAATTTTTTTAGTGTTGGTGTTGATGTTCAAGTGATTACTTTCATCCTTGGTATCCAGGCCGGTTCACTTCCTCATAGGTACCTTGGTATCCCTTTATTTATTATAAAAATGTATAAAAAATATTATTTCCCCTTGATTTATTGAACTAAAAAAAAGGCTGGAGGGATTGAAGTCCAAACAACTATCTTTTGTAGGGAGACTGGAACTGTGCAATTCTACTCTAGTTATTATTCATAACTTCTGGTCCACATCCTTTCCTCTTCCTAGTTCTATTTGTGATGAAATCAAGAGAACAATTAGGAACTTTTTGTGGGGACAAAGTGAAGCAAGGAATAACCTCCATCTTATCAAGTGGGAGGGTATCACAAAAGTGAAGGGTGAAGGTGGGATGGCTATTAAGAAATTCAAAGATGTTTGTAAGGAATATATTATTTAAAATATTTGGTGAGTGTCTTTGAAGAAGGACAGTCTTTGGATCAAATGGATCCATGAGATTACCTCTTTCAAAATTCTATTTGGAACATTGATATCTCCGGTCACCCTTCTTGGTATTTTATTCAAATGATTAGGCATATTGATGATTTCAAATCTTTAACTGTTTATAGAAATGGAAATGAAGAGAATACTGTTTATGGCTCAATCCTTGGATTCCTCAAAACAAATTTCTTAGATATTGTATTTGGGGGAAGGAGATTATTAGGTCTATCCTATAAAATATCAGTATGGTCAGTGTCATTGTGTCTTGGACCAAGTGGAAGATTGCTTCTTCTAGATTGCAAGATGTGTTAAATATTTTTATTAATGATATTCCACCTCCTACTGGAGGTGAGAACAAAATCTTGATCTGTAGTGAATCTGAAGTTAATCAAAGATTCATATGGTTGAATATTAGAAGAGGTGTTGAAGATCCTATTTTTTCTTAGATTTGGAAATTCAATGGCCCCAAGAGGTTTCATATTACTTCTTGGAAGGTAGGACATGGTAGATTTCCTATTAATGATTATGCAGAGAGAAGAGGTTTTTCTACGCCTTCTTTTGATTATTTGTACAAATGTGATGTTGAAAGTGATCGTAATGTTATGTTTGATTTCTCTTTCAGTTATATTAGTTGAAATCTAGCTTTTGAAAATAAGTTCATTCATGTTGTCCCAAGAAATAGTTTGGATATTACTAAGATGACCCTTAGGAAAGGACATCTTATGGTAACCTCGATTATGCATTTTCCATGGTATGAAAGAACATTGAGAGTTCATAACAACAAAAGTATGGATGCAATCCTGTTCTGGTGAATTATTGAATCTACTATCTTGTATCTTCTTTCTTAGTTAGTACTTTAGAATAGTTGGTTGCTTCAAAAGATTGTTCCCCTTTCTTTTGTTTTATGTTGGAAGCAAAATCTCCTTTTTTGGTTTGATGTTTGCATGTTTCATCTTTGGGTAAGTTTTCCTTCTTTTATGATGTGCAGTTCGTCTCTTTCCTCTTCTTTTTCATTTGTTTGTCTACTTTTAAAGCAAGTGTATAGTTAGCTTGGTGATAATCCATTTCTCACAAGCATTTTCTTTCCTTTGCACTTGTACAAAAAATACAAAAAAAGTAATACAAGGTCTGAATTTGCCAAAAAAGATATTTAGTCTACTAATCCAATAATTATTTAGATAGTAGTACATTATTCTTATTTATGGATATGGAAACACCAATTATTATCATAATTCGTGTATCAAGCAAATTATACTTCTTATTAAACATATTTTAGCCATTATGTTCATACTAAGAAAAGGAAACATGTGTGATATATTTAATGGACCTACTTACAAGTCAAGACTAATTAAGTTATTATGTTAATATGAATGTATTGTGATACATGATGTTGATTATAAATCATATTTCTACTTAGTTTGTTATATTTGTTTTCAAATCTAAATATGTAATGTGTTACCATTGAGTTATTCATGTTATGTGCATTAACAATATACATTATAGCATAACTTTGTCCTTGTTTGGTCAAATCTAAAGAACCAAACTTGGTAACCTCCTAATCATGGAATAGTATAAAATTACAAAAATGATGCATCTTTATTTGGAATCTGAGACAAGTAAATTAATACCGAGATGACAAGGTAAGTAATAATGAGAAAAACTTATTGAACTAAGTTTAACTGTAAAATGGAGAAACCTAGGGTTATGATGAAAAATTATTCATGGCATATATGTTGTCTTGTCTTTATTAGGGTTTGATCGAGTTTAAAGTTGATTAAGAAATATGATGATTAGTTAGTCTCGATTGAATGTACACTTCAACTCTTATATGGCCTACTATATAGTATGCTTGTATCATACGTGTACAACAAACTTGGCATATGATATTGGATGAGTGTGTGTTTATATGTTACATTTCTTTATTTTCTCTATACATAGTCTTTGAACACCACAAACACTATATATATATATATATATATATACATATATATATATATATTCCACAATATGAAAGAACTAATTCTCTTTGGTAGCATAGTTTTGGAAAGTAATCATTCTCTATAGTAGCACATCACATTGTACAATGAACTAACTCTTTGTTATAAGGCTTAACGTCTTGTGCTCTTTGGTAGCCAAGATGATGCATTATTACCTATGGTAGGAATTGCATGGATGGTATAAAATGCACTTGAAATATGTGTTCTCTTCTATTAATAAAGGTCTTTTTTCAAAAAAATCATTTGTTATTCATATTACTGCAAAGTTATACATTTATCATTGCCAACTCATCTCTTAAAGTGGTATATGATTCCTTTAGCATGCTCATCACAATATTCTATTATATTGTGTTTATGTGTACCCCATTTAGTGTGTTTTTAGGTATGTAGCTATCTTGAAGACTCTTGATAGATTGGAGTTGTGTGGGGAGAAGATGTAGGTGTACTATTGTCTAAATATCATGTTGATGTAGTATGTGCATATGTGGAAATTTTAGTATTCAATGTGTATCATCAATTTGTAATAATCCATTTTGTAATTACATGTTGAATATTGAGCTTGTGTTATTTGGTTTGCTTTTGTTCATGTGCATGTGCTACCTTTTTTTCTTCCAAGTCCCTTGATTTTCTTCTTCTTGGCCTAGTTTGTGGTTTCTGAAATTGGGAGTCTCACTTAAGTGAGATTTCAATTTAGAAGTCACACATGTGGTCAAGGTGTTGAATATCTGGGGATATTATAAGACATGTGAATGAGTGTTGTCGAGGTTGTATCTTCAGTGATATGTGATAATATGAATGAAATATATGACAGCATGATATATACATATTTTTATCCCAAATTATATGTGAGGCATGAGTACCCAAGATATACCTAATGTGCATGTTGGTTTTTGAGCCTCTACTAGTAGGTTTTTGTCCATTGATCCCTTACTTGTTATACTTGCACAGATTTAGAGGATATGAGATCTCACAAAGATAGGTAGGCCTAATATTTATATGGTGATCTATAGGACTTTACAATCACTAGCTTGTGGTTTGAGTGGTGCATCTCAAACTTCTAGGGAATAAAATTTTAATAAGTAATTAAGTTGAGTAACTATATAACTATTTAGGTATATTGGTAATTCACTTGTAATGCTTTTCTTTCTCCTTTTTGCCCTTAAAATATTTCTAGTGCTATTCTTATATATCATTTATGATTGTCCATACCATGTGGAGGTTATTTTTTATTATTTACTTCTCCTTTATTATACTACTAGTAGTAGCCTTGTAGGCACAAAATCCTTTACAGTTGTTGTATGATATTTTTGATGCATGGGTCTTATTCTCATGGTTATCTACACCATTTTAGGTGCTTATATATTTACCTAGGGCTATAGTGGATAGGAGCCTGCTTTGGACGACATTCAATTGCAAGATGTTGTTGTTAGACTTTTTATAGATGTCTATAATAGTCATCTTTTGTAGGGTTTAGAAAGGGTTGTTTTATAACAATTTAGTTTATCATGCATTTCTTTTATATATATATATATATATATATATATATATATATATATATATATATATATATATATATATATATATATATATATATATATATATATATATATGTGTGTGTGTGTGTGTGTGTGTGTGTGTGTGTTTACATAATAAACTTTAGAAGATGTACATTTTGTATTGGTTGTGATAGTGGTCACCAAAGATATGGATTCATACTTACCTATTAATGAAGGAAAGTAGTGGCTCATTTCTGTGCACTTTGTTAAGTGTGGTTAGAGTTTTCATACTACATTTTCCTTATCTTGGTTAATGATGTTTATTAGTGTAGTTTGGAGTTTTTCTTTGAGTAATTTAGGTTCATTTTGATGAAAATACCATAATTCAGTGTTATTAGAGCCTAAGTTCCTAGAGTCTACATGAACTAGGATGTCACGCTACTTCATGTTGTCCATATTTAATCATTGTTATGGTTATGTAGATATGTTAAAATATCTTGTATAACATGGGATAGTAGTTTTGTTCTATAGGATATGGAGAAGGGTAGAGGGTTACAAAGACAAGGGTAATCAGAGTAGAGAACAAGCAACCTATACCACCTCCCTTAAACTCTACAACACCAGTTGACCCAGCATTCCATGTTATGTTTGGGAAATGATGGCTAATATAGTGCACATGGGGGATATAGTACTAGTTCCTCCACCTAGAGTAGCATCCCCACATGTTGAGTCTTCCAAGGGTCTAGGTAAAGTCGTTGAGAGGTTAGAAAAAGTGGGTTCCATGGAGTATGTTGGCTTGAATTATTGGCAAATGCAATCTTTGGTTGACAAAGTTTGAAAAGGTTTTTTAGATTTGAAATTTGTAGAGGAGGGAAAGATCAAGCATGCTATCTACCTAATTAAGGGTAGTTTTTAGACATTGGTGTCCCATGGAAGAGGAAAAGAGGCCTATATTGGTGATTTCTTGGTTGGAGTTCTACAAGGAGTTTGAAGGTAGGTTCTTTCCTCAATATTATATAGAGGGTAATATGAAAACCAATTTGAGCATCTACATCAAAGTACATTGTCTATAATAATTATTAGGCACATTTCATAGATTTTTTTGAGGTATTTTACTCACTTTTAGATTCCATAGAGGAGGAAAGAATTACAATGGTATAATAAGGGTCTAAACATGGAGTTGTGTGTACTCTGGAGACACACGTAAATGTCTCAATCCTTTGTGGAGGTTTTTAAGAGGATAGGGAGGATAATGGTGGTGCATCATGATGTATAGTCAAAGGAAGTGGTTAGCTCAATCCTAGTGTCATCCATTTGGGAGTTATAAGAATTTGAGGTATTTGATTTCACAACAATAACAACATTGTATCAAAAATCACAAAAGACACAAGAAGCATCTGAGTTGTGGGCACAAGTACCATCATAGTGGTCTCCTAGAATAGGAAGAGGTTGATTTGTACACCTTATAGTGTGAAAAACTTGGTTTATATGTTAGTGAGAGGGCCATCTAGGCCAGGTATGTGAGAACATGCAGGACCTGCAACAATAACCACACTAGTATGTGCCAATTCGAAACAAGGCATTGTTATCACTGTAACCAATTTGGCATGTGAAAACATTTTACCCTTTGTTGAATCAAGAAGCTACGCAGCATTAGAGGCATCAAGGTTCTCAATAGTGTTGCGGTTCTAGAAAAGGACAAGGATATCTTTAAGAAGCAGGCCTTTCAAGACTAGAAAGAAGAAGTCAAGGTCGTGGTCATCATCAAACAATAGTTTGAGTCTATGATATGACTCATTATGGAGTAGTTAATGCATATATAGTGAAGATGGAACTTTTTCATTTTGACTTATCTGCTTCATCTTATGTGTTTCCATTTTAGTTGATCGAGTGATACACATTCATTTATTACTAGAAAGGTGATATTCTTATGTAACTTTCATGTTAGTATTATATCTAGTCATCTCTTGCTTAAAACTCCATTAGTGGTGTATGATACTTTACAGGAGGTGTGTCCATCCTATGTTTTTCATTTTTTGGGGCAAAGCATTCCAGCGGATCTCATGCCACATGATATACATGGATTCATTGTAATTTTAGGGATGGTGTCTTAGTAAGTATAAGGTTGATTTGCACTATGGTTCCAAGATTATATCATTTAGGGGAGGAGATGTCACTTTGTCTTTCCAAGTAGATAGGAGGATCCTCCATAGGTGTCTAGTGTCAGTGGCGATAGTAGAGAGGATGATGAGACAAGGTTGGATACCAAGGTGAAGAGAACAAGGATATAGAATGTTATTCTGGCCCATGAGTTTGAGGACCTTTTCCCTGAAGAGTGCTCAAGTGTTCCAACTCCTAGAAAGATTGATTTTGATATCAATTTGGTACCTTAATAGAAACTCATAGCACATGAACCATATATATGGTGTGGAAAGTGATATGAGGGTGAAATTGCTTGTTTAGAGTTTTCTTATTGATAGAAGGGTACCCCCCTCCTCTCTCCTAGATATAGGATAAGGGGAAAGCATACATACTCAAAACAAACCCTAATGGGACAAGACACAACTAGACCAATATTACTACTATACTAAAAAATTTAACTAAACATACTTATAGAACTCCCTCCCAAGTTGGAGCTTGTGAGAATCCCAAGTCAGCTTGCAAATGGACATACTAACTAGAGAAAAATAACAAAAAATAAAGCAAGCCCCTACAAGAATGCTTCTCCCTTCAATGTTACAATAAATCACTTAATTACTCCCCCTCGAGCAGATAATCTCAAAGTAGGTAGGAAGGCAGGTAGAAGGAGCTTCTTGATCATTGCAAAGTGGCATCTAGATCAGAAGTAAATAGAAACATATAGGCATCATGGTCTTCATCTAAGGCACTATCGTCATAAATAAGAGTAGAGCGTGTTGGAATACAAGAAGTAGTAGTAAACGTGCATACAAAGTATGGACAAGAAAAGAGTCAACATGCACAGGGCTCAGACAATCTAGTGAGTTTTACCACACATTAGCACAAAGTAGACAATGGAGTTGGATAGAGGACCAATGTACGAATTATCAAGTAGATAAAGGACTCCAATATCCAATGTAGATGTGTAGCATACTCAAATCTAGGTTTACGATTTAGCCCTCCCTTATTCTAGGACCCTTATGATTATGCTAATATCTGGAACTTCTTCCCTAATCTAAGATGTATTTGATAATGTAAATTCAAATTGCATAATATAGTCAAAAAAATTTAATATGGGATATCAGGATGACATAGCAAAACCAAGTTAATAACAAAATTTGATATATGTATACACCAATTAATATGTTTGACTCCAATTGTACACATGAAATTTATTAGATTAAAAGACAAAATAAATTCATTTAATAGGATATAGTGTGACACCATTGACTAATTATGAGGATTAAATACATTTAATGAATGATTAATACATAATTAATGAACAAACATTTTCAAAATATGAAATTGATGCTAAGTTGAGTTCCCAACACCTTAGTTAGCCTACCCATAATTTTTTGTGTCAACTCGACTTGATTTGATCATTAATTTAAGTGATTATTAATCCTAGATTTACTTTGTGTAAATATATTCAATAATTACATTGGGTGCCATCATCATCCATGTAACATGGAACCTCCCCCTCCCTTTGAAGTGATCCATGCCTCCCTCTCATGCGGAACAAAAAATGGATGCATATTGATTCTTTCTCTCTATCTTTCCTTCTTCTTCCTTGATTCCTTGCCTCCTCCCTACTACCTCTCTTCCCATCCTCTCTATTTTGGTAGCACCCCGAACCCTAGTTGCCCCATCTTTACCTTGCACCTAGCCCCTTGACGGCAACGCAAAACTGCCATGTGTCTCCAACAATCAAGTACCAGAAGCCACGAGCTACTGCCTTGGCCTCCTCCTCATTGGGTCTTTCTAGCGGCAAGAGATCTTCCACCACATGTCTCACGGTTGGCAGTGGTGCTATAGACCCACGGAGCATGAAGGTCATACATTGTCTTCTTCTTCACTACTACTTCCATTGGATCAATAGAAGACATGTTGCCACCAGTCTCATGGTTGGCAATGACTCAACTAGCCACTAAGAAGCAATGGAACCTTCTCCCTTCTTCCCTAATAGGAAAATCCAAGACCTTAGATTGGAGCTAGCCACCATTACCACTTGTCATCGGTGGTCCTAGAAGCCAGACTATGCACTGCCACTTGCACTTGGACTTGTAGTGTGGTGATGCCACTCCACTGGCTCTTTAGACATGATCCAACATTTTGAAGCTTGACTTGGAATTACCTAATGTCTTTATCATTACTTCAATCCTAGCCTCGGTAACTCTTACAGCTCCATGAAGAGATCAACCCCCTAAACATGATTAGCCACACCTCACACTGCACCTACACAACCCCACAAACTCCTTTGCCTTGCCATTTTCTACCACACTTCTCAAGGACCTCGAGAAACATTCATCTACCTTAGGGTCATGAACTACAATATTCAATAAACTCTTTAAAACCTCATCCAATGAACTACAATATTTGATGCCCACACTTGCACATAATGATCTCCTCCTACCTTGTGTTTGACAACCTATCCAAGAGAAGACACTATAGCAATTCTACAAACCATGCCACCCTACTAGCCTCGATAATATTCACCCAATTGTGCGCTTACTACCTAGCATCTCATACTTGACATCTTATGACACAGTACCTAGTATCCCGGCCTCTTTGATGCTTCGAGTATAAACTTATAACATACCCAAACCTAGCATCTTAACATGGGGGTCCTATTCTCATGATTAGGAGATTAGAATCTTTGGTTCTTTAGATTTGACCAAACAAGGATAAAATTGTACCTTAATGAAAAATGTTGATGGATGTAACATATTATGTGATAATAGGTTCTATAATCAACAACATATTGTTGTCTCAAGGTCTCAATTGACTAAACCCTTGTTTTGATGATGACTAAACCATTCCAATTAATTGTGTCTAATGTCCCAACTTGAGTGATTTCAAATTAGGTATAGACACACTCCAAATGCCCTAACTTGCGCATATCAAATTGGAGAAAAGACAAGTCAAAGTCAATATAAGTGCACATTTTTGGAATATGATGTAAATCCATTAGAATCATGTTGTAAATCAATTTTAATGATTGTATGACTTCTAATTAAGCTTAAAAAATCAAGAGAACTTAGATCAAATGTTTAAGCACTCAAAAGCCATTTTCCAAAATTCACATCAGGTTGTTCATCGGTCGAGTTGCAAACTTGACCGATCCTGATTGGATCTTGAAAATGACTTTTGATCGGTCGAGTTTACGCTTCACAAAACTCGACTGATCCCTCTATTGACCAAAACTAATTTAAGTGAATTGGTCGAGTTACCCCAAGAAAAACTCGACCAATGGCCTAAATTGGTCTTGTCTTTTAGTGGGATTGGTCGAGTTACCTTTATAGAAACTTGATCGATTGCACTATATGAAAAAGTGCAGAAAAGTGTTTCTAACTATTGTGGAGTTGAAACAAGTGAAAATATATCCGTTGCAAGCCACAAAATACCTAGTTTTCATTTTTAAGTGTTCTCAAAGGCTAAGTGGCATCCCCATCTATAAATAGTACCCCTTGGGCTTCATTCCAAGGTTGAGCATTCAATGCACAATTCTATGTGAGGTTCCTATTCTATAGTTGAGTACTTCCTACAGCCTCCTCTCTCTCTCTAAGCTTAATCACTTACTACATTCATTAGAGTGAGTAGGAAATCTATAAGAGAGCTAGTCCTACATGTATATCTTGTGAGGCTCTCACTTCCACCACCTCCCTATCACTCATTTCAACCATGACGATGAAGGTTTTCTCTCTTGGCTAAGAGAGGTGAAGAAGAACAAGGGAAGGTGTATGTTGGTGAAGATCAAGGATGAAGACTTGGAGCAAGAGTGGGTAAGCCCTTGGTGAAGGCAGAAGACTCCTTGCTCAAGTGGGTAAGTCCTTAGTGGAAGCTTCTCTGAGTGAAGGTGAAGTCAAAGGCTGAAGATCCAAGACGAGTGGGTAATCCCTGCAAGGCTGAAGACTTGTGCAAGAGTGGGTAAGTCCTTGAAGAAGGTTGAAGACTCATTGCAAAGTGGGTAAGTCCTTAGTAAGGTTGAAGACTCTTTGTATTAGATAGGTAAGTCCTTTGGTTGATCATGTCTTGTAAGTCTTATGAATGAATATAAGAGTGCAATGGTTAAGAAATCCTAGAGGTTGACCTCTCTAGGTAGTGGATAGACTCACTTCTAGTTTGAAGTGTGGAACCACTCTAAACATCTTGTCAATTGGTGTATATTCAATCTCTCTCCCCCTTGCTACGCATGTTTTAGTTGCACTCAAACTTCCTATTTAGCAACCTTATCTTTTGATATAATTTGAAGGTCTAATGAATTTTGTTTAAGTGTGTTCATCTCTATTCACCCCCCTCTAGAGCATCCAATCACCCATCTAGGATCCAACACATATAACAAAGTACATACATATTTACATAATAACTTAATTATGTACTAGCATGTAATAAATTCATAAAATATGTTACATATATTTTCTTAGCTAATTAATATTCACATAATGTTAAATAAGATGATAATGTGCTTAATATGTATTACAATAACCATTGGAATTTCAGGTGCACGCATCTAAATAAAAGAGGAATTAGTGGACTATTATGTTAAATGAGTCAAATATGGAATTGTGTGCATAATAATAATATGTAACTCTTTTGGTAGTAGTGTGAAGTTGGTGGGACTCTAAAATATTAAATAATGATGATCATGAGGTAATGTTATACTGATATAATAGTAATGTGATAAATATCCTAATGGTAACATAACTCATAAAAGGAAATTTTAAAAATGAAAAGTAATGGAAAATTCATGTTCCTTGGGTTTCAATTAGCTTGTCTTACATGTTTTATATTATTTGAACTATTCTAGATGCCTTAATTTTATTAACGAAGGAAAAGGTAAGTTGAACTCTAGCATATTAAGGGATACAATAAATGACTTCAAAAGTGGAATCTAGTGAGAAAAGTAATTTTCTCATTTCTAATTAGGCTTAGAAGTTGATTTCTTTTTTATGAGAAAATTAACCTTTCTTGGGAAATTTAAGTCATTATGTGTTGGAAGAATTATAATAAAAGTTTAAGTAGACATTTGAATGGAAAGCAATATAAAAATTGTTGTTATTTGGAGTAGCATATAATAAAATGTGTAAAGTGAGTTTCTACTTTATAAATGTATTTATACAATTATATCTTGATTCATTAAACACACCTGATAATACTTACAAGAAATGTAACAATATATATTATGATATACATATATATATATAT
This sequence comes from Alisma plantago-aquatica, assembly GCA_963693085.1. NCBI lineage: Eukaryota > Viridiplantae > Streptophyta > Magnoliopsida > Alismatales > Alismataceae > Alisma > Alisma plantago-aquatica. Next base: position 1,077,171,487 of record OY856412.1, on the reverse strand, counting down.
ATGAATAAATGTTAAAAGCATGCATAAGCATATAATTAAATATTGACATGTATTTCACATAAGTGGGACAATTTATCTTGCCTTTGGCTAACACATTTCTTTACAGAAACTAATGAAAATGTGTGAAATTGTTTGTCATAAAACAATTACAATAAAATTCTCATTTCCAAATATGGTGATTGTATATGGAATTTGATGAAATTGTTCCATTTAATACAATATATGAATTTCAAAAAATATAATTTGGCATCTCTCTCTTATATATAAATGGTGTGTAGGTAGAATTATCCTCTCTAGCCTATTATAATGGAAGTTGACTCCAATTATGAAGTTTACATTCTATTGAGAATATGTCACAACATAAAATGCATATAATAAATAAATGAATACCAATTAAAAATTATAACAATATCATTTGTATGTTTTTATAAAATGAACGTACCACTTTCCTCCTCAATTCCTCAAAAGTGGAAAATTGTCAATCTGGTAATCTCATCATCATTATTTTGATTTAAGACATATTTAAAAAAATACTATATTATAGATACCATGAATATCTTCACATGTTTCTCTTATAAGTTATTTCTATAATAAAATTCGTGATATGAAAGTTTAGAGTAGTTTTGGAAAGGTCATAAATCAAAATTAAAACCTATCTTTACATAAATTACATAGATTATTTTCTTGAAGAAAATTGTATTACACATACTTAATTGAAAATTAGAATGACAATATCTATTCAAAGAAACATAAAAAGGATATACTCCACTCGTGAGCAGATAATTTCTAAAGGATCATGGAAACCATATATAGTAACACAATATATATTATGATAATATTTATTTGAAAAAAAAATAAAGAAACTATTTATATATTAAATATTCCACTAAACTATTAGAAAACAAGAAATAATGTCAAACTTGGATTTTTCATGTATTAGTTAGTATTTTTATGATATTCCATGTCGATTGGATAATTCGAAGTTTCAATAAATAAATTATAAAAAGAAAGTATCATGCTAATGTTGAAAGGACACAAATGAATTAAATGACTTATTAAATAGTTTCAAAACCAGAAATATATTTTAACTTTGTATTGTTCATATCATAATTAGAGTACATGTAGAATTTACCTTGTTTATTCAATGCTTGTTTCCACAAATAAAATATAAAACAAAGGATTAAAATATTAATATATAAGGGAACATTGCAGATTTAATTGGGTTGTATTTTCCTAAAGATTTACTATTACAATAAATTTTATTTTCTGAAAAATAAATCAGTCAGACAACAATCTTTGATTCTCATTCTTAGTTCTATAAAAGCTCTTGCCTCCTTTCTTAATCGGCAACCCTATTAAGTAGGCTGCTAAGCTAAAGGTTATCACAATATTCTCTTCTCTTCTCCCTTCCATATTCTTCCCCTCTACCATGACCATGAAGCAACACCTCCTACAACCATGATGTCCTCTTTCCAAAGAAGCATGGAACACCATCATAGAATCATGTTTGTAGTGCACAAACCATGCTTCACTGACTCTGACATCTGACGTTGGTTCTTTTCCCCATGACAATGGACTATTTAGAAAACTCCATGACAATATATGGTGACTTGAGCAAAAGAATTAAGAGAACCTGCAAGAATCTACGACTATGACACCCTTTGTCACACAAACACAAGCCAAGAGATTGAAACAAAACACTTATAACATACCAGATCTAGAACCCTACACTAGAGCTTTGATCTTTTGGGCTTAGCCAAACAAGGTTGAGGTTAGGCTTAAGATATGTTCCCAGTAAGCTAATGCATAAATGTATCACCTTAATGTAATTTAATATGTCACATAATTCATTTAGAGGAAATATGAACATACATAACTAAATTGGACGAATAATGAACTATTGGGCCACTAATGGACCATATGACATATCTCATAAAAATAAATCCCAAAAGTGAAATCTAAGTATAAAATCGTCTTCCTTGGGTCCCAATTACCTTGGGAGTCAAGTTTCACATTATTCACATGATAATAATTCATTTAATTCAAATTGGAAAAGACGATGTGTGTTTTCCCCAAAATATCAAATAAAGTAATAAATGACTCCAAAAAAGGGAAAATAATCATAGATTTGTAATCTACATATTAAAATGTGCCTTTGGGTGAAATTTCACTCAATTGGGAGAAAGTTTGATTAAAAGATGAAATCAGGAGAGAGAAAGTGTGTAGAACCTTCAAAATATTAAATAAGTACACAACAACTCAAACATGTAAAATTGATGGAAATTTCGTATACAACACATTAAATATGACTTGTGGGTCAAGTTTCATCATATTTGGATAATCCTAATGCCATTAATGAAGGGGGAAAGAGAAAATGAGATTTGAATTATTTAACCCATTAAAAGTTTCCAAAAGGCAAAACTAAGTGCATAATTGGAATCTACATGCTTTAATTAGCCTCTGGGCAAAATTTCACCTAATTTGGGGTTTGTTTGAACCTCCAAAAGAAGAAAGAGAAAAAGGAGAAATTAATGTGAACACACTTTATTCTAATTTGATTTGGACCTTGTTTTAATCAGATTTGTTATGTCATTTTTTCTTTCCTGCTTTAGATATCTCAGGTTCTATCTTGACCCTTGGATTTAGATCCAGCGGTAGCTGGATTCTCTTCTTCCTTTCCCCTTTCTGATTTCGCACGCAACAATGAGGGGCTTCTCTCCCCGGTTTCCTTCTCTGATTCCTCTCTTCCCTCTTCACCTTCCTTCCTGATTTCTTCACCCTCATCATTCTCTCTCTCCTCTACACCTGATGACCCTATAAAAGTAGGGTTTGTCACCCCCTTTCCCCACAACCCTTGGCGCCACACGGGACCTCTGTTCTTTCCCATGTTTCATCCCTTTCCCTCTCCTCGTCATCTCTCGCAGCACGTTCCCCGCCTTCCCACTCCTCACCAACCATCTTGTCGACTTCATGGAGTCCCTGATAAGTTTATGACATCTTTGGTTGACTCCAGGTATTTTGGATTTCAGTTTCCCTCTTCTGCTTTGGTTTCTGACCTCCGAGGCAATTGCGATGTTTCTCTTCACCTCGGTACATGTTTTCTTCACCGATGGCTTTGGCTTGGCTTGTCGGTGCTCTCTGTACAGTTTCTTTTGAGGTGTTCCCTCTCCTTCACTGCTTCATGTTTCATGACCTCAACATCTTTGTTGCTGATGTTTTTCGTTCCCATGTGCTCTAGTCATCCCGAGTTTGTGCTTTTGTGACCGGGAGCATGTTAGGGTCTCAACCCCGCCGTCAAGTCTTGGTTTTGTGGCTTCAATCGTCTTCAGCTTCCCCAGTTGCTCTTCAAAAAGTCTACAGTCGTGCAGATTTGAGGAAGGAACAATTGTCGTGATGCTTTCCCCGTTATGCCCTTCTCGACTCTTCTATTTTGTTTTCACGACGGAGGGTAATATCATCTTTCTACATATCTTTTGCTTTGCACGACTCCCTACTGAGTTGGTTTGGTCATTTGCTAACTTGGACAGCTTTGAGAGGCCAGCCCAAGCTAGCGTGGTGCCTCTCTCTCTCTGTCTCTCATTTGAAAAATGTCGACGTGGAATTTCTCTGCTCTCTGATTGGTTGATTTTATAAAATCGATAACTAATTATTGGATGATCAGAAAAATATGGAATAAATACTCGTTGGATTTAGAAAAATGCAATATTTCTAATGGTATATGTTTTTATAAGTAAATCTAATGATTAATAATAGGTGTTTTCAATGAATTTAATTAATCATGAATTAACTTGTAAAAATCATAACTAATTATTTATAAGTCAGAAAAATATAATAAAATATGTTTTGGAATCCTAATAACATAATATAATAAGTAGAATGATTTTCATAACCTAAATCACATAATGATAAAAAAAAGTGTTTTAGGGTTTGGATAATGATCATGAAATTGATATAAAATTTGTATATGTGCTTTAATAGGCCCTTAGTGACCTAGACTTGGATCTAGGAGTGCTTTGGACTTTGTTTCGAGGTATGTTGTATCCCCTATTATTCTATGTTGAGCAATTCACCTATCTTTTCATTTTCTTGAATTTGTCCTACACAATATATCTTATCTCTTGATATCATGGTTCGTGTGAACTATGTTGCTTGTTATGGACTTGGATATTTTCTTGACATCTTATCTTGTGCCTTGGTGCATGTTGGTCTTATATAATGTTATGTGCCCACTTTGAAGTGGATGTTTATGATGATAACTTTTGTGGTGATAAATTTGTATAATCTGACTATAATTTCTACTTGCCTCTACATTAAACATGCTATGTGATTCAGTAGCACTAGAGTAGTGTAATTGCATTAGTTTTCTTTATTGTAGATGTGTTATTTCCTACCGAGAAGATGTGATATTTCCTACTCTTTTGGGATGGCAAGGAACCTCATACCCAGGGAAAGATGTGTGATTCTTGTCCCATGTCTTTATATATATTTGGGAGTTTGGTTATGTGCCATTCTCTATCAGGTTTCAATTTTATGAGGGTTGGCCGCCAATTGTTATTTATATTGTTCTAGGGCTATGCTTATCTCACATGCATGCAGGTTGATGATATTTATGATGGGTTATTTGCCCAAATTGATGATGGGTTATGTGCCCAAAAATCTTGATATGTGCTTATGTGGCAAAAGTTTATTGTTTTAATTATGGCAAGTATCTTCTTTCATGATGATGATGATTCTTTTCTTTTATGCCCTCTTTTGGGGTAGTCCTTAACTCTTGCATGGGAAGTCTTTTATATTTGATGTCCTTTATTTTATAATGTTGCTCAATTTCCTATTTAGTATGTGCATACCAGCCTTTGCTGATGTCTCCTATTATTTTTCTTTTGCTGGGGTATGCTTCCAACCCTAGGTGGAGGACTTGGATGACAAGGCATGTTGACCTGGACTTAGATTGTGATGATGAAGGTTGGAGACAATCTTGAGGTGGTTTAGATTTCCTCTACATGGATCCCTATGTTGTAAGTTCAAGATGTTCACTTGTTTTATAATTGAATATAGTCATGTTTTTATTCCGCTGCTATACTTTGGTCTTTTGATTACCATTATATAAATATTTGAAAATTTTACACCCACTCCACCATACCTTCTGAGTGTGTCTATACTGGAGGTTCTATTGTTCAAACTTTTAGTAGAGAAGTGGTTTCACTTCTTTACAGCATGGCATCAGAGCCCATGGTAGTTGGAATCTGACTATTTCAATTTTATCTCCCTATAGAACCCTTGACTTTGCTAGATAGCTCTAAGTGAGATGTTGACCCTAGATTTGATCAAGGATGGTCTTCTTATGCAAAATGGTTTGTTTTGAGGATGATATGAGGTTATGAGGAAGTATTCGTATGGAAATATTGTGACTTGGTTTTAACATTGATTTTGAGATCACCATTGATATATATCGCATGATTCTTCAAAGAAAAATTATTTTCATTATACTACTATATGTACAAAAAAAATCTCTGATTTATCGATGTTTTCTTAAACTAAGTCACAATGAAGAGAAACTCTAGTTGGAGTAGAATCTAACCCTAGTTTGTAACTAGGATTGATATGAAGGTGTAGTTGACCTACCCTATGACTTTTGGATGTTCATGTAGGGTTGATAGGTTAGAGACACGAGGACCTAAAACTCAATCCTATATGGTGACTTGATAGTTGGATACATGAGAAACAAAAAACTCTAAAAACCTTCCTAACTACGAGATGTGGGTAGCTATAAAAGATTGCTTAGTTTGACTTGTTAGGTTGAACCTTTTTTAAGGGGTGGAGAGTAGTTAGTTGTTGATGTTTGGATCTATAGATTTTGAGGATGAAATCCTTTTATGGAGTGGAGTGATGTAACATACCAGATCTAGAACCCTACACTAGAGCTTTGATCTTTTGGGCTTAGCCAAACAAGGTTGAGGTTAGGCTTAAGATATGTTCCCAATTAGCTAATGTGTAAATGTATCACCTTAATGTAATTTAATATGTCACATAATTCATTTAGAGGTAATACAAACATACATAACTTAATTGGACGAATAATGAACTAATAGGCCACTAATGGACCATATGACATATCTCATAAAAATAAATCCCAAAAGTGAAATCTAAGTTTAAAATTATCTTCCTTGGGTCCCAATTACCTTGGGAGTCAAGTTTCACGTTATTCACATGATAATAATTCATTTAATTCAAATTGGAAAAGACGATGTGTGTTTTCCCCAAAATATCAAATAAAATAATAAATGACTCTAAAAAGGGAAAATAATCTTAGATTTGTAATCTACATATTAAAATGTGCCTTTGGGCGAAATTTCACTCAATTTGGAGAAAGTTTGATTAAAAGATGAAATCGGGAGAGAGAAAGTGTGTAGAACCTTCAAAATATTAAATAAGTATACAAATAACTCAAACATGTAAAATTGATGTAAAATTCATATCCAACACATTAAATATGACTTGTTGGTCAAGTTTCATCATACTTGGATAATCCTAATGCCATTAATGAAGGAGGAAAGAGAAAATGAGATTTGATTTATTTAACCCATTAAAAGTTTCCAGAAGGCAAAACTAAGTGCATAATCAGAATCTAAATGCTTTAATTAGCCTCTGGGAAAAATTTCACCTAACTTGGGGTTTGTTTGAACCTCTAAAAGAAGAAAGAGAAAAAGGAGAAATTAATGTGAATACACTTTATTCTAATTTGATTTGGACCTTATTTTAATCGAATTTTTTATGTCACGTTTGCTTTCCTTCTTTAGATATCTCAAGTTCTATCCTGACCCTTGGATTTAGATCCAGCGGTAGCTAGATTCTCTTCTTCCATTCCCCTTTCTGATTTCACACACACCGATGAGGGGCTTCTCTCCCCGGTTTCCTTCTCTGATTCCTCTCTTCCCTCATCACCTTCCTTCCCGATTTCTTTGCCCTCACCATTCTCTCTTTCCTCTGCACCTAATGACCCTATAAAAGTAGGGTTTGTCACCCCCTTTTCCCCACAACCCTTGGCACCGCGTGGGACCTCTGTTCTTTCCCCTATTTCATCCCTTTCCCTCTCCTCGCCATCTCTCGCAGCACGTTCCCGACCTTCCCACTCCTCTCCAACCATCTCATCAACTTCTTGGAGTCCCTAAGAAGCTTATGACATCTTTGGTTGACTCCAGGTACGTCATTTTTCAGTTTCCCTCTTTTGCTTTGGTTTCTGACCTCCGAGGCAATTGCGGTGTTTCTCTTCACCTCGTCACATGTTTTCTCCATCGATGGCTTTGGCTTGGCTTGTTGGCGCTCCCCATACAGTTTCTTTTGAGGTGTTCCTCTCCTTCTCTCTTTTGTGTTTCATGACCTTAACAGCTTTGTGGCTGATGCTTTTCGTGCCCCTATGCTCTGGTCGGCCCGAGTTTGGGCTTGTTGTGACCAGGAGCATGTCAGGGTCTCAACCCCACCTTCAAGCCTTGGTTTTGTGGCTTCAATTTCCTTCGGCTTCCCCGGTTTCTCTTCGGCAAGTGTGTAGCCACGTGGATTTGAGGAAGGAACAATGGTCATGATGCTTTCCCCGTTATGCCCTTCTCGACTCTTTTGTGTTTTTTCACGACGGAGGGTAATATCGTCTTTCTACATGTCTTTTGCTTTGTGTGACTCCCTGCTGAGTTGGTTTAGTCATTTGCTAACTTGGACGGCTTTGAGAGGCCATCCCAAGTCAGCGTGGCGCTTCTCTCTCTGTCTCTCATTGAAAAATGCTGACGTGGATTTTCTATGCTCTCTGATTGGTTGATTTTATAAAATCGATAACTAATTATTGGATGATCAGAATTATATGGAATAAATACTTATTGGATTCAAAAAAATTCAAACTTTCTAATGGTACATGTTTTGATAACTAAATCTAACGATTAATAATAGGTGTTTTCAATGAATGTAATTAATGATGAATAAACTTGTAAAAATCATAACTAATTATTTATAAGTCAGAAAAATATAATAAAATATGTTTTGGAATACTAATAACCTAATCTAAAAAGTTGCATGGTTTTCATAACCTAAATCACATTATGATAAAAAGGTGTTTTTAGTGTTTGGATAATGATCATGAAATTGATATAAAATTTGTATATGTGCTTTAATAGGCCCTTGGTGACCTAGACTTGGATCTAGGAGTACTTTGGATTTTGGACTCTATTTTAAGGTATGTTGTATCCCCTATTATTCTATGTTGATCAATTCACCTATCTTTTCATTCTCTTGAATTTGGCCTGCACAATATATCTTATCTCTTGATATCATGGTTTCTGTGAACTATCTTGCTTGTTATGGACTTGGATATTTTCTTGACATCTTATCTTGTTCCTTGGTGCATGTTGGTCTTATATAATGTTATGTACCCACTTTGAAGTGGATGTTTATGATGATCATTTTTTGTGGTGATTAATTTGTATAATCCGACTATACTTTCTACTTGCCTCTACATTAAACATGCTATGTGATTCAGTAGCACTAGAGTAGTGTAATTGCATTGGTTTTATTTATGGAAGATGTGTTATTTCCTGTCGAGCAGATGTGATATTTCTTGCTCTTTTGGGATGGCAAGGAACCTCATACCCAGGGCAAGATGTGTGATTCTTGGCCCATGTCTTTATATATATTTGGGAGTTTGGTTATGTGTCATTCTCTATCAGGTTTCAACTTTATGAGAGTTGGCCACCAATTGTTATTTATATTGTTCTAGGGCTATGCTTATCTCACATGCATGCAGGTTGATGATGTTTATGATGGGTTATGTGCCCAAATTGATGATGGATTATGTGCCCCAAAATCTTGATATGTTCTTATGTGGAACAAGTTTATTGTTTTGATTATGGCAAGTATCTTCTTTCATGATGATGATGATTCTTTTCTTTTATGCCCTCTTTTGGGGTAGTCCTTATCTCTTGCATGGGAAGCTTTTTATATTTGATGTCCTTTATTTTATAATGTTTCTCAATTTCCTATTTAGTATGCACATACCAGCCTTTGTTGATGTCTCCTATTATTTTTCTTTTTCTGGGGTATGCTTCCAACCCTAGGTGGACGACTTGGATAACAAGGCATGTTGACCTGGACTTAGATTGTGATGATGAAGGTTGGAGACAATCTTGAGGTGGTTTAGATTTCCTCTAAATGGATCCCTATGTTGTAAGTTTAAGATGTTCCCTTGTTTTATAAGTGAATATAGTCATGTTTTTATTCCACTGCTATACTTTGGTCTTTTAATTACCATTATATAAAGATTTGAAAATTTTATACCCACTCCATCATACCTTCTGAGTGTGTTTGGACTGGATATTCTATTATTCAATTTTTTAGTAGAGAAGTGGTTTTGCTCCTTTAAAACACTATAGAGGATTACTGAAAAACACTAAAAATTAAAACCAATTATAATAGGAACCATCATCAAGAAACTTATTACATAAGGGTCCAAAAACTTTCCGTCTAAAATATATATAGCATAAAGCTTCGTTATTTAGAACATGTCCATAAAAGAATACCTGTCACATGTAATATTTGTTCATTTACATAAACATATACAACATCCAACTATATAAAACAAGGGTGCATAAACCAAAAACTCATATCGATAACACCATCGAGGAACATATGTAACTCCACAAGACCTGAGTGTATAGGGATGACTCTAGGATTCTAATCAGAAAAGACCACAAGCAACATTCTCAACCTTAGTTGTTACTATCCTCCTTGTTACTGCTCAGCCTCTGTTGTACGATCTCTATCTCTTTGTGCACGTCCACCTACAATATGTGGGAAACCCATGGGGTGAGATTCCAAATCTCAACGGGAGATATAACTTTCCACCAACATTATTATTAGCACAGATAAAATGCATAAAGAACAGAAGTGAGGCTATAATTACAATAAGTAGATTCAACTAATGATATCAATAGGGTAGTTAATATTATCCAATAGTTCTAAAGGAATATGAAGAACATATATATTCACTACCAGCTATATTGTACAAAAACAAGAAAGGCCTCATCCAATGTTTTTGTATTTAATCCTAAGCAAGTATGCTACATGGCTAATTATGTATTTTATTATGCCCTGAGGATTTGATTCATACCACCCAAATACAACCAACCACTACTAAGTCGAAATCGGCACCATACATGGTATATGGAAGAGTCAGAATTGTACACAGCAGAGACATACCAGTCAACTGTAACCTGTGACATATTGTCAAACAGTGAAAGTCCTAGCCCACCTTGGTACAGGTCACAGTTCTAGTAAAATTGAGCTATGGCCCACAACAGCACTCCTGCTAGGGTATGGCCCATAGCCAATCCTGTGAAACCACATGAGTAACATATCATCAAGCTACGGCCCACAGTTGCACTCCTGTTGGGGTATGGCCCGCAGCCAATCTTGTGAATGCATATACTCAAAAGTATATGACTCCAGACTTCCTCTAAGGGAAAGCTCGTTCCACCATCCAGCAAGTGCTAACACTGAGATGGATCTATGGCACAGGGAAAAACTACATGTTCATATTCCACTAGATTAGTTAATTCTATATAAATGCCTTTTAACATCAATCAAGTTACAATGTATAAAGTCATAACAAGCACTACAAAGATAAGGGCATGGTACACTTTAGAAAATATAAATGTATAGGGTGTGAACTTGTTACACTACCACCATGTGATGCATGTGTCACTTACATTCATCACATCATCAATACCAAGGTCACATGCTATGGGATATCAATCCCTTAACTCATCATTCATGTATCACAAGTGTTTTTGCATGCCTCTTGAAGGCTCATATTCAACATGTATCATGTTTAATCACCATAGCATACACTAGGTGTGATTATCAAGCTCATAACACCTTCATGGTTAGAAGTTGATAAGCAAGAGAGAGATGACCACATAATCATCTTAATCATTTCATTATAAATAAACAAGCAAGATCATTGTTCATTATTAGGGTTAGATGATTATAGTTTACAAGACTACGTTCAACCATAAACCCTAGAACCATCATCCTCCATCATCTTGGAGTGTATGAGGATTAGGAAACGTCATTTGAGCTTATTATATAACATTCCAAACTACATTACATATGGCTTATTTATCATTCATATATTAATATCATTAAGTATTCATATGTTCTTCACCTCCACCCACCATCACCCTATGTTGACAACATAACCACATAGGTCACGACCACCCATCATGGTCCATGTCACAACCACAACACTCATGTGTCTTGACCATCCACCTACATGTCTCAACCTCCACCCTCTAGGTCATGTCGCACCTACGGCACTTAGGGTTAGGGTTCCACAAAACATATCGACTAAAGGTGTCTCAACCTCAACATGTCTCGACCAGACCTATCTTGGTCTCAAGGTTATCTAGACCTCCACCCATGTCATTACCTAAGACCATCAAGGTCATGACCCTACACTCTAGGGTGAGTCTCAACCCAATCAAGGTAGGAACAAGACACCAACACCGGGGTGACTAGACCACAAAGGCCTTGGCCTAACACCACTAGGTCAAATTCAACCACAAGGAAACATCTCAACAAAAAGCTATCAAGGTTGTGACCATCATGAGGGAAGTGTCGTGACCACACCAAGATGTACCATCAAGGTCTCAAAATCGAACTAAAACCAAGGTAAGAACCATGGTCACCAAGAAGGAAAACTCAAGAAACTGATCACCAAACCCTAAAGCATAGGTCAAGAAACCACCAAGGAAGATCCTCTTCCAAGGAAGGGAAAAGCATGCTAAAGGTAGCCAAGACCAAACCTAGCATTTATCCAACTTCTAGGTATATGAACAACATGCATGGGATCAAGGTCAAAAGCAACACTTAGAGAAGAACCTCCACAACTCATCATCTACTAAATCGGGTACGGGTTTCAGATATCTCCCAAACCAAGCAAGGTATCTCTACCAAACAAACTCTAGATATTACCACTAAGTCATGTATGATGAGTAAGCAATCTAGAGATAGAAGACAGTAATAAAATGCATAAATAAGTGCAATAATAGAGTAGGTTTAATGTTATATAACCCGCCTTAAGATGATCATCACCAAGAGATCCAAACTCTAAGATCAAGAGTTCCAAGAACACGATCCAAGGGTTGAAGAAGCTTCACCAAAAGATCCACACTCGGTCACAATAGAACCTCAAGAAGAAGAAGACACTAAGGTCAAAGCTAGCCCAAGGAAAGAAGCAAAGAAGCTCTTGGCTGAAATAAAAGAGAAAGGGAGAAAGAGAGGAAAAATCATCTTCACACTTGGGTCTACCTTGTGAAAATGGTCTATGACCCTTGTGATGATGGGTTTCTCTTGCAAAATGACCACCATGGAAGAACCATGGTCTAGGTCGACAAAAGGGAGGAATATGAAGGGAGGAGATTAAAAGAAACATCAACTTAGAAGACAAACACTTACCAAGGATGGAAGATGAGCTCGGATCACCACCACCACATGAAAGAGGAGATTGATCCCCCAATCTCCAAGGACGAACCTCCTTGGTCCACCAAGATCAAAGAACAAACAAAGAAGGAGGAAGAATATAGATGGCTGAAAAGGGTTGCAAGATAGAAGAGATAAGGAGTTATTTAGATGGAAGATGAGAGAGAGAGCAAGGGGTGATGTGTCAACATACTAAGAGTTGTTCTCACAAAAGACCAGCATGCACCCACATGAAACCACTTAAACATGACAAGCAAGACATGGTGATACACTCTAGGCAGTGTCTCAACCACCACGGTCTCCTACACGGTCGCGATCGCGACCCATGCATGGGGTACCATCTATGGTCAAGACAAGGTACCTCCACAACCCTAGGTCGAAACAACCCAAGATAGGTCAACCATCTCATCCCAAGACCAGCCTAGACTACCTAGGTCACCACCCAAACACCTGGAGGAGGTGTCTTGACTACGACATCCTCAAAACCCAACCTTGGTTGTGACCCTAGGTCGAGACAACACAACAACACACATGGTCAAGGCCCTCAACACTCACATCAACCCTAATCACCACCTAGGGTGATACTACTCAACTAAGGCTCAAACAAGTCCCCCTACTCTATCTCTTTCCTCTAGATTATGTCAATAAATATATAGAACACTCTAGAGGTGGCAAATTGCACATCAACCCCCTACATTGGGTAAATTGCAATTTGCACCAAAACTAGCACAGAAAGCAAAAATTTCATCCAAACAAGCTCAAAATTCATACTTAATCTCTCTACAAGCCCTAATTACATCTCAAAAGATTAGAGCAAGGTTATGACCGCATGATTAAGCCAAATCAAATAGGGTTACCCCAGAATCTGGGTCAGTGGTCTTACAACAACCACCACAACTCCTGACCTAGAACTCAAAGATTTTGGACACTTTAGGCAACTTGAATTCATGGGCATTGTAAACTTGAACCAAGCCCTCAAATTTCATTGATCCCTTTGACCTCCATAAAAATTTTGAAGACAACTATTGATATGTAGTCATGTCTTATTCTTCAACAACGATCAAGGATATGAAGATCTTACTCTAGGTGATTAGTCAATGGTTAAACTGTTTGTGATCAGAGAAGATCATGAGTCTATTTTCTAAGGCTAGTTTCAGCCCAACTTGATAAATATCATATGCCTTTGTCTCCAAGGCAGTAGGTTAGTCTTCCCTTAGCATAGTTTTATAATTAAGTACATAAATAAAAAGAAGAATGAAATATTGAGATCCTGATTCAAGTAATATGTAATGAATATAGATTGGTATTACCCTTACCATGATCTTAAGGTGTATTGGATATTTAGGCTTTCAACTAAGGTATGTGCATCATTTCTATTATCTAGGCACAGCTATCTTGACCAAATTTTATTTCCCAAATGAGGCATTATTTGATATTCTCTTTTTCATCCTTATGAAATTCTTAATTTTCTTGGGTAAAGATTATGGGCCTTCTGATCCCTCATGATACATTTTTAGATGTTCTCATCCTATTACTTCACATGGACTAAACTTATACTTGTATTTCCCTATTTATATGCATGCTTAGACTATCTTTATTTCGTATAGTGGTGCATATGTACAACCATATTTATAGGTGTATGCTATCTTAGCCCAGGGTGTGCTATCTCCACCTATTATTTATAGGGGCATGCGACCTCTGCTCCATGGTGTGCTATCTCCACTCATTATTATTTTAGGTCAAGATTGAATGGTGTCGCAACCATGCCTGACATAATTTTAGTCTTTGTTTGTTACATGCACAATTTATGTTTTGTTATTGTTAATGGAAAAGTTTAAAGACAAGACTCTCTACTTTATATTATTTAATTAGACATGCAACATCTCTTGACTTGATATTTCTCTTGAAACTTAATTCTCTTTATCATCCCTTATTCTGATGCTCTTCTTTTAAAATTCCTAAAGAAGTGCCTAGTTGTTACTTACTACAGATACTCAATTTTTTTTGGCATCGCTTCCTTTTTTCCTCCTCCTAGGTGTTGTTTTACAACCCACCTAGAGGTAGCACAGCGCCAGGTGTGGAACTTGAAAGATTGGGCATTGTGACATGGACCTGCTTGGTGGAGCTCTTAGGGAGATAGAATTGAGATAGTTGGATATCCCTCTACTTGATGTAACTTTCATGTAAGCCCCTTAGTGGGAGAATTCTATGTAACATTTATAAATTGAATCTAGTCATGAGATATTATTATGATTCTACTTTGATTATTTTGTATACCATCATTTGAGAGATGAAAAAAAATTAGACCTATTCCAGCATACTTTTTAATGTGTTTGGAATAGATGGATTCACTCCTCAAATTTTATAGGGAATGGATTCCCTTTGGGTTCCCACTCCATATAAAACCCCACCCAGCATTTGGCTGCAAAACTTCCTCCCCACTCTTTTGATTCAGACACAGCCAACAACAGATGTGAAACTCCAACAATAATTCAAGGAGGATTTTTTGCATATTAACCTACCTCAACCTCTCGAATCTAGTTTGGAGTCTCGTCAATGAAGAATTCCTCAAACACAAGTTGGGGTTAGTATCTTTGTTCATTATTTCATATTAGTAGTCCATTCATAATAGGTATGAATCTAACTAACAAGATAATTGAAAGTCAATTGGTAAGTCTTATACTTTAGCTTAAGTTTATTAACATCAAGTAAGAAGATAAACAATAATCTAGTACATATTGATGTCTCTTGACCATTTATACTCTACTATATATATGTAGATGGATGTACATATGAGAATGTGCCTATAACCACATATAATAAGTTGTAATTGCAGAAGCTGACTAATATACATGTCATTAAAGATATTTTTAGATACCAGTAGGCTATGACTAATCCTAGTAAAGTAGTTTGATTCCTTAACCATATGACTAGATGAATATGCATGCAAGTGACGTGGATTTTCTTTTTTATAAAGAACTTAGGTCCTACATGTCATAATTTATTATATGATTATGTCATGGTAATTTAAAGATGAATGTAGTGAATCATAAGGAAATGTTATATCATCCAAAGAGACACACATTAAGGCTTTTGTGCAACAAGGGAAAAAGGGTACATCACATAAATGAGAACCTATGAACTGTAATGATAATGGATCTAATACTCTTTGGAAAAATAAGAACCCTAGAGGCACATAGAGAAGATATAAATAAATGCATCATTTCAAAAAAAAATGGACATGTAATCCAATCCACCTATGTTAAAATTCCTATATAAATAGTGATATGTTGTATAAACTATGTCCACTTAATAAGATTTAAAAACCCTAACATGCCATTGGGTGTTAATAATTTGGACAAGGGCTATATATAAATATACTAAGAATGTAAGTACATGTTGTTTATAGTTTGACTTACACACCTGATGTGTTTGTAGGATGAAAACTCATCTTCTTGAACCAAGTATATATATTGAGTTGAGCATTAGATGTGAAGACTGTGTATGCACATCCTCTATTTTATTTTTGGCTTATTTGACTGAAACCTATATTCTTTTAATGAGGCATCTATGAACTGTTATTCCTAATGAAATTCCAATTTCTTAGACATTTAGATTTCCTAATTTTGACTCATTATATCCATGTGGTTGTTGAACTACTTTGTTTATATAGGTTCTTGGACCGCACCTGCTATGATTACATTTTCATGAGAAATTGGCTAAAATGCTAATCTTGTCTATCTATTTTA
The DNA here is from genome assembly GCA_963693085.1 of Alisma plantago-aquatica. Lineage (NCBI taxonomy): Eukaryota > Viridiplantae > Streptophyta > Magnoliopsida > Alismatales > Alismataceae > Alisma > Alisma plantago-aquatica. The sequence continues at coordinate 1,077,155,219 of OY856412.1, read as the reverse complement.
TGCATGCTACATGTTTGACTAGAATATCTAGAATAGTGGTACTTATGTACAACCATACATATAGGGTATGTGTATTCCACTTGGGGTCTATGTTTCCATCCTTTATTTTTATTCCATGATCCTATGGTGTTATCACCCTATTTTAGGTATATTTAGTCTACATTGTTATGCATGCAGAACTTATGGTTTTATAGTGAGATTGTTGATAACTGTTATGGAAAGGTGCTTTTATTTCCATGCTTGTAATCTAAACTTTAATATGCCTCATTTCTCTTGATATGATTTTTTTAAGTTTTCTAATTGAAAATAGCCCCCTTCTTGTGGGAACATCTCTTTTTACAATTTTAACCCAATATATTGCCCAAAGTGTTTAATTATATGTACATACTCACCATGTAACATAATAAATCTTAGATATAATCTCCATGTAAACCTTTTTCCCAATTTTCCCTTTCATTTTTGTCCTTTATGTCGTTCATGTTTAATTAGTGGAATTTATAATGGTTTACTGAACATTTATTCACTAATTGTAACAATATAAGGGTTTATGCACAAATACCTCAGTGAAAGCTTAATTTCCATAACTAAGTGCTCTAAACCTTAATCTAACTTTTTTATGTGATTTGAAAACATAAAATGAGCCTAAGTTTCAAATTTTGTTCGATTTGGATGTTGTTTGTGGAAGTTATGCAATTTTAGGTACATTTTGGACTTTTATGCATTTTACCCAATTAGGAGGTTTTCTTTGCAAATTATCACCTAAATTTTAATCCTTAGACACTCCCTTACCATTCTCGATATTTTGAACCATGGGGCACCTGGTTGCACCTTGGTTTGAAGGTGTTTCTCTCTGAGGGCATTATAGAGATTACCCTCTTTATAAATGAGCTCACCTTTAAAAGCTATCAACCAATAGGGTTATTTCTTTGATTGGAGGACGGTGGGGATGTCCTAGAAGTCTCCATGGGCCTTTAGGACCGATCTTTGATATACAATAAGTCTCTATGAGTTGTCCTCTTGTATGGTCATGAAGCCTTAGCCTAAGGACACATGGAAAGTCCCATAGACACCTCATGCTTGCCCCCTTCTTTATAAAGCCATGCCTATCCCTTCCCACCTCTCAATCTAAGACGAAATCCTCTCCTTCTATTTCCCCCATCTTAGATCATCATTCTTTATATGTTTGGCCACAAATTTGTTGTCCCAAGGTAAAAGAGGGTGCCTACCTTGGTGAAGAAGGCCCCTAGGGTTCCAAATTTCTCTATTTAGAATTTCTTAAGCTCCTACTTGATGATTTTGACCAAAATAGTAAGTATCCTCCTTTCCTTCCCTGATTTCATGCTGTAATTATTCCTCCCACCTTCTTCCAGGTTGGAATATTGACCTTCCATGGTAAAACTCCACCTAGAACCCTAAAACATCTCATCTCCATGCTCTTTTGCTAGGGTTTGCACCTCTAAGGTGTGAAAGGTGATCTTTGCTCAAGAAAGGAGCTTGGCTTGGAGCAACCAGACCTTCTAATCTTAGGATCCTTGCTGTTTGGACCTTCGTACCTTCCTAGAGGTGAGTTTGGTTAACCCCCTTCTCATATATTGCTTACTACATACTTAAAACGCATGCTTCTATGTTTAAAATCGATGATCTCCATCTCTTTTTACCATGTTCTTCTAGGGTTTTGGTTTCTTACTATTTTACCTTCTCTAGAAGCTCTAGTTTGGTTATCTATGCAACTTCAAACCTGATATTGGGTCAAATGGTGTTTTCTCCCTCTCCCTCTCTCTTCAATTATCTCAATCAGTTTGATGATGTGGCAATTTCCTATTGGTCAGTATTGAAAAATTCATATCTTCTAATCTGCTTATCCAAATTTGACAAATAAATATGTTTTGAAATTTAAAAATTACTCTATATCTAATAAAAATATTTTCAAGGTCTAATTTTATGGTTTGACGAAGGGTGGTTTTTGTAAAATGAATTTAATGCATAAAATCCATAAAAATTACATCTTAATCATCATAACTCCAAAATTAACATAAAAATATGTTTTCTTCATCAAGAGAACCTAATAAGTTCATTGGTGATATTTTAAAAATCTAAATTTGAGTTTTGCTAAAAAAAATCTGAAATTAGGGTTTCTATACATTAATGTGCACTATGTACTCTAATACATGTTAATACATTGAAAATAGGCAAAGTGGAACTTGGACTCAATAAAAGTGGTGAAAGTTAGTAATTAGTATCATTAAGAGAGGTATGTGCATTCCTTACACCCTATGTTGGGATAATTGCAGCCAAACCCTATATTTCCCTAATGAGGCTTAAATGAACCCTAAATCTTCTATTCTTGAATCCTAATGTTGTTCATGCCTCAAATCAGATTATAATTTCTTCTTGTTTGGGTCTTATACCCCACTGCCATGCTTATTGAATATTATGACCACTCTTTCCATGACTACTTTTCTAGCATGTAAATTTATGTTCTATTTAATTTAAAGTAGCAGTACTTATGTACAACCACCCACAGAGGGCATGTATTTAATTGCCCTAGGGAATGTTTTTACTCTCCCCTATATAATTGTGTAGGTGACTGGGAATGTCTTATTCTCCCCTAACCTATAGGTTATAGGTTTGATAGGTGCCTCAACCCTACATAGTTAGGTAGACATAATTATCTTACATGCAAATCCTTTTTAATATAATTGTTAATGGCAAGTTTCTTTTGAATATAGCCGCATACTCTTGTTATCTTCATCTTATGATGAACCCTATCATGTTCTTATTTTCTTTACTTATCTTGTTATCCAAGACTAGTTTTGTGACACATACCTTGTTTTCTTTTCCCTTTTGCTGGGTGATTTCCCAACCATGTTGGTGCTGAGTAAGGAGAAGGACAAGTTTGAAGAAAGTCATCTTAGGAGTAAATCTCAAGGTATCTGAAAGATGTCTAGGTTGATATAGCTAGATCCTTTTCTCTTATCATTTTGTTTTGGGAACAATCGTGTAATGAACAATGAAAGTCATGTAATAGGCTTAATACTTTTATTTCCAGTATTGTTGACATTTTACAATGTATCTGGTGCATGCTTATTTACTTGGAATATTATACATGCATCCATCAATATCTTTTATCTTTCTAAAAAGATGGATGTTTTGTACTTCGTTTAAATTTTAGTAAGGATGTGATCTCGCCCCTTTATAGCATGGTATCAGAGCTTTTAGGCAACTATTAGGACATGAAGTTGAAGCAAATGTGTCTTGAATGGATCAGGGGTGTGGGGGGTGGCAATATTTTCCTCTACACCACTAGCTTGGTTTACAAGGACTCCCGTGCCCATATGACACTGGCCTGGCCTAAGATGATATGAATTGCCCAAAATAGTATGCTTTTAGGCAATAGCATTATAGATATTCTTTTCTCATCTATGCTTCTATTCTTTTCTCATCTATGATTCAAATACTCCTGGGAACTTAATATGTTAACCCTACCTTTCAAGATAGGTGACTTATTCGATAGTAAGAACAAGGGAAAGGAGTCGAATCCTATTGACTCCAATGTGGGAAACACTCATGTCACTCATGTCGGCCATAGTGTGGTCAACCCTACTACTCTGGGCACCCCCGCCTTCACACCAGAGCTAGAGCTGGCAATTATGTGCCAGTTGCTATCCACCATGATGGGGCAGCTCCACATAGTGGCCACCAATGCCAATAAGCCAAGGGAGTTCACCCTCACCGACTTCATAAAGATGCAGCCACCCTACTTCAAGGGTGAAATTGAACACAACATGGTGGATAAAGCCGATGATTGGGTGTTGGCTTTGGATCGAACCTTCAAGGGTATGGCATGCCCTACTCACCATAAGGTTCAGTTCGTGATGTATGTGCTCGATGGACCAGCACGTGTCCGGTGGAATGGTATCTCCTTCACTCAAGACACCTATACCATGGAGTGGGTCTAGTTCCTAAAGCTCTTTAGGGAAAAGTACATCTTTCCTGCCTTCCTGAGGAAGAAGGAAGTCGAGTTCTACATCCTCAAGCAGGGAAGCATGAGTGCGGTTGACTACATCCAACGGTTCCTACTTCTGGAACACTACGCCACCGACCTTGGAGCCGTGAGAAGGGCAACGTTGTTCTTGGAGGGCCTAAACTACCAGGTGGGATGAAGTCTTGTTCCGCAGCTTCCACTCACCTTCCAATAGATGGTGGATAAGGCCCTAGTCATTGAGTCCTACCCAGGATTCCAATCCTATGGAAATAGTAATAGCTACAAGAACAACAAGAGGAAGAACCCTACCTAGAATGAGAATTACGGATGTGATCGGTGCAATAGGTGCTCTCACCACCATCCTCCAGGGAGATGTCCTACCAATAATGCACCTACTCGTAGAGACAATCGGCCTCCTCCAGCTTGCCACACATATCCGACCACTTTGCCCTTGTTTCTAACAGGGACAGAATAATGCCCAGCAACCACAGCAGCCAAGGTAGAATCTGCCTCTACAGAATAATAATAACAACAACAACCATAACCTGAGGTGACCGCTAGTGGAGAGGCGGAATGGGAGAGTGTTTTCTCTCAAGGTGGAGGAAGAAGACAAAGATAATGAAGTTATAGAAGGTACCTTGCATCTTAATATGCATCCTATAAAGGCATTATTTGATTCTGGCTCATCCAATACTTTCATATCCTGTCAGCTTGCTTCTATGTTAGATATAGAATCTGAGTATATGGATCATATATTTGATGTAAAAACCCCTAGTGGTAAGATCTACTCTTCGTATCTGCAAACTCCAACCATGGACTTCTATATATCTGGTATAATATTTCCCTCAGATTTCATCTTGCTCGACATGACCGCCTTTGATGTCATCCTGGGAATGGATTGGTTGAAGAGGTACAAAGTTGTTTTCTTTTGTGAAGAATCAAAGGTTAGTTTGTCACATCCTATTAAGGGAAGATTGTGTGTTAAAGGTAGGAAGCGAGAGGATCGGCAATTTGTTATCTCCGTCATCAAAGCTAAAAAGCTAGTCTCGCAAGGGTGTCAAGCTTTCTTAGCCTCTATAGTCCTCGAGGCTACACCTCCTTCTCTCGACCACAATGATGTGGTGAAGGACTTCCTGGACGTCTTTCCGTACCCGATTTTCCACCAACTTGAGAGGTGGATTTCTCCATCAAGCTTGTACCTTGAACTTGACCAATATCGAAGCCACCTTACCGCTTGGCCCCTATTGAGCTTGTCAAACTGAAGAAGCAGCTAGAAGAGCTTCTCAACATGGGCTTCATCTTCCCCAGTATTTCACCTTGGTGAGCCCCTATCATGTTCATGAAGAATAAGGATGGTTTGATGCAGATGTGTATGGACTATCACATGCTTAACCAAGTGACACTGAAGAATCGTTATCCTTTGTCTTGCATCGACGACTTGTTTGACCAGCTGAAGTCAGCCATTATGTTCTCCAAGATGGATCTGTGAAGTGGCTACTACCAGATACGTGTGAAGGATGATGATGTCTCAAATATGGCGTTTAGAACTCTCTATGGGCATTATGAATTCATGGTCATGCCTTTTGGCTTGACAAATGCCTCTGCTGCCTTCATGGACTTGATGAACTGAGTGTTCCGCCCATACCTTGATAAGTTCATGGTGGTGTTTATCGATGATGTTTTGGTTTATTCTGAGACGTTAGGACAACATCACGAGCATTTGTGGATTGTACTTAACACACTATGAGAAAATCAACTCTATGCGAAATTCTCAAAGTGTGAGTTCTGGATAAAGGAAGTGATGTTTTGGGCCATGTGATTTCTGTCGAACATATAGTTGTTGATCCTACAAAGATAGAAGTTGTGACCAAGTGGAAAGCTCTAAACAATCCCTTAAGCATCCATAGTTTCCTTGGCATAGCAGGTTACTATTGAAGGTTTATCAAGAGATTCTTTGAGTTGGCATTGCCTTTAACCAAGCTGACACGAAAGGAGGTCAAGTTCTCTAAGACACCAGAATGTGAGAATAGTTTCCAAAAGTTGAAGGAGTGTTTGACTTATGCTCCCATTCTTGCCTTTCCTATTGAAGGCATACCCTATGTCATTTACATTGATGCTTCTAAATAAGGCTTAGGGTGTGTTTTGATGCAAGATGGAAAGGTGATCGCCTATGCTTCCCGCTAATTGAAACCGAATGAAGCTAATTGACCAACACATGATTTAGAGCTTGCTGCCATCATTCATGATTTGAAAATATGACGACACTATCTCTATGGTGTGATGTTTGAAGTTTTCTCAGACCATAAAAGCTTGAGGTACATGTTGACACATGGGGATCTAAATCTATGACAACGAAGATGGATGGAATATCTCAAAGATTATGACTTCACCATCACCTATCATCCTGGTAAAGCAAACATCATAGCTGATGCTTTAAGCTACAAGAAGGATGTTGTTTGTGCCGCTCTGAGATGTTTAGTATGGGAAAATATCGAATATGTGACTAGTTGGCAACCTCAACCTGTCAATTCAGTAGACGAAGACAAGTTGTGTGTCCATATGGATACTTTGACTGTTACACTGACTTGGATCTCAGAAGTCATTGATGCACAGTTGGAAAGCTCTGAGATGGAAGAGATGAAGGCCTTGACTGCGAAACCACAATCTGACTTCTCTATTGGAGTGGATGGTGTTATTCGCTTCAGACAAATGTTGTGGATTCCTAACGTGGGTGATCTGAGACAGAAGGTGTTGAGTGAAGCACATGGGTCCAAGTACACTATTCATCCTGGTACAACAAAAATGTACAAGGACTTACAGCGAAGCGTGTGGTGGAAGAACATGAAGAATGATATATCTATATTTGTCGCAAAGTGCTTGACATGTCAGTAGTACAATGAAGCGTGTGGTGGAAGAACATGAAGAATGATATAGCTTTGTTTGTCGTGAAGTTCTTGACATGTCAGCAAGTCAAGATCGAACATCAATGACCTAGTAGTCTTCTTCACCCTCTTAAAATTCCATAATGGAAGTGGGAGAATATCACAATGGACTTCATTGCTAGCTTCCCCAAGTCCAAGAAAGGTTATGATGCTATTTGGGTGGTTATTGATCGTCTTACAAAATTTGCTCATTTCTTTCCTTTCAAAACCAATTATGAAGTTGTAGATATGGCTCAGCTATATGTTGAGTGGATCGTACGCCTACATGGAGTACCTGGGGTGATAGTTACACATCGTGACCCAAAGTTTACTTCTCTTTTATGGGTTCAGATTCAGGAGGAGATGGGTACAGACTTGCATTTCAGTACTTCTTACCACCCACAGACTGATGGTCAATCTGAGAGAATAGTTCAGATTCTGGAGGACTTGCTCCATGCTTGTGTGATGGATTGGGGTGATGCATGGGATCAGTATCTGCCATTAGCTGAGTTTTCTTACAAAAATAGCTACCAAGCTAGTATTAGTATGCCACCTTTTGAAGCTCTCTATGGTAGACCATGGCGTTCACCTTTGCATTGGGATGATGTCGGTGAACGTTCTCTAGTGAAGACCGATGACATGCAAATGATGACAGAAAAGGTACAATTGATGAAGAAATGCATGAAAGCTACTCAAGACTGACATAAGATGTATGCTGACAAGAAAAGGTCTGATGTTAACTTCCTAGTGGGTGACTATGAATTTCTGAAGATCAAGCATGTTCGTTCTATTACTAGATCTAAAGTTAAGGCAAGTTGAGTCCTCACTATGTTGGACCATTTGAAATCTTAGATAAGGTGGGAGATAGTGCATACCTCTTAGATTTACCTCCTTCCTATGATAAGATTCATAATGTGTTCCATGTCTCTGTGTTGAAGAAGTATGTAAAGGAATCTTCTCATGTGCTTACTGTTGAGCCTTTAGAGATACATGAGAATCTAACCTATGAAAATCTACCTGTGAAGATCCTTGACTCCTGAGTAAAGTAGCTGAAGAACAAAGAGATTGAGCTGGTAAAAGTTTTGTAGAAATATCATGGTCTAGAAGAAACCACTTGGGAGTTGAGAGATGAAATGTTACGTACTCACCCTTCTCTTTTTTCTTGAAATTTTGAGGATGAAATCCTTTTAAAGGGGTGGAGTGTTGTAACATAATGAATCTTAGATGTAATCTCCACATAAACCTTTTTCCCAAGTTTCCCTTTCATTTCTATCCTTTATGTTGTTCATGTTTAATTAGTGGAATTTATAGTGGTTTAGTGAACATTTATTCACTAATTGTACCAATATAAGGGTTTATGCACAAATACCTCATTGAAAGCTTAATTATCATAATTAAGTTATATAAACCTTAATATAACTTTTTATGTGATTTTAAAACATAAAATGAGCCTAAGTTTCAAATTTGGTTCGATTTGGATATTGTTTGTGCAAGTTATGCAATTTTAGGTACATTCTAAACTTTTATGCAATTTACCCAATTGGGAGGTTTTGTTTGCAAATTATCACTAGAATTTTAATCCTTAGATATTCCCTTACCATTATTGATATTTTAAACCATGGGAAACCTGGTTGCACCTTGGTTTGAAGGTGTTTCTCTCCAAGGGCATTATAGGGATTACCCTCTTTATAAATGAGCTTACATTTAAAAGCTATCAACCAATGGGGTTATTTCTTTGATTAAAGGATGGTGGGGATGGCCTAGAAGCCTCCATGGGATTTTATGACCGACCTTAGATATACAAGAAGTCTCTCTGAGCTGTCCTCTTGCATGGTCATGAAGCCTTAGCCTAAAGATACATGGAAAGTCCCATAGACACCTCATGCTTGCCCCCTTCTTTATAAAGCCATGCATATCCCTTCCCACCTCTCAATCCAAGAATAAATCCTCTCATACTATTTCCCCCATCTTAGAGCATCGTTCCTTCTATGTTTGTCCACAAAGTTGATATCCCAAGGTAAAAGAGGGTGCCTACCTTGGTGAAGAAGGCTCCTAGGGTTCCAAATTTCTCTATTTAGGATTTCTTAAGATCCTCCTTGGTGATTTTGACCAAAACTAGCAAGCATCCTCCTTTCCTTCCCTTTTTTAATATTTTTAGTATTCCTCCCACCTTCTTCTAGGTCAGAACCATGACCTTCCATGGTAAAACTCCACCTAGATCCCTAAAACATCTCATCTCCATGCTCTTTTGTTAGGGTTTACACCTCTAAGGTGGGGAAGTTGATCTTTGCTCAAGAAAGGAGCTTGGGTTGGAGCAATCAGACCTTCTAATCTTAGGATCCTTACTGTTTGGACCTTCTTACCTTCCAAGAGGTGAGTTTTGTTAACCCCCTTCTCATATATTGCTTACTACATGCTTAAAACTCATGCTTTTATGTTTAAAATCGATGATCTCCATCTCTTTTTATCATGTTCATCTAGGGTTTTGGTTTTTTGCTGTTTTACCTTCTCTATAAGCTCTAGTTTGGTTATCTATACAACTTCAAACCTGATATTGGGTCAAATGGTGTTTTCTCCCGCTCCCTCTCTCTTCAATTATCTCAATCGGTTTGATGATGTGGCAATTTCCTATTGGTCAGTATTGAAAAATTCATATCTTCTAATATGCTTATCCGAATTTGACAAATAAATATATTTTGGAATTGGAAAATTAATCTCTATCTAATAAAAATATTTTGAAGGTTTGATTCATGGTTTTACTAAGGGTGGTTTTTTTAATGAATTTAATGCATAAAATCCATAAAAATTACATCTTAATCACCATAACTCTAAAATTAACATAAAAGTATGTTTTCTTCATCAGGAGAACCTAATAAGTTCATTGGTGATATTTTCAAAATCTAAATCCAAGTTTTACTAAAAAGTTCTGAAATTAGGGTTTCTATACATTAATGTGCACTATGTACTCTAATACATGTTAATACATTGAAAATAGGAAAAGTGGAACTTGGACTCAATTAAAGTGGTGAATGTTAGTAATTGATATCAGTAAGAGAGGTATGTGCATTCCTTACACCCTATATTGGGATAATTGCAGCCAAACCCTATATTTCCCTAATGAGGCTTAAATGAACCCTAAATCTTCTATTTTTGAATCCTAATGTTGTTCATGCCTCAAATCAGATTATAATTTCTTCTTGTTTGGGTCTTATACCCCACTGCCATGATTATTGAATATTATGACTACTCTTGCCATGAATATTTTTATAGCATGTAGATTTATGTTCTATTTAATTTAAAGTAGTGGTTGTTATGCACAACCACCCACAGAGGGCATGTATTTAATCACCATGGGGAATATTTTTATTCTCCCCTATATAATTGTGTAGGTGACTGGGAATTTCTTATTCTCCCCTCATCTATAGGTTAGAGGTCTGGTAGGTGCCTCAACCCTACTTAGTTAGGTAGACATAATTATCTTACTTGCAAATCCTTTTTAATATAATTACTAATGGCAAGTTTCTTTTGAGTATAGCCTCATACTCTTGTCCTCTTCATCTGATTATGAACCCTAGCCTATTCTTATTTTCTTTACTTATCTTGTTATCCTAGACTAGTTTTATGACACATACCTTATTTTCTTTCCCCATTAGCTGGGTGCTTTCCCAACCACCCAGGTGTTGGTGTTGAGCAAGGAGAAGGACCAGTTTGAAGGAAGTCATCTCAGGAGTAGATCTCAAGCTATCTGAAAGGATGTCTAGGTTTCTATATCTAGATCCTTTTCTCTTATCATTTTGTTTTGGGAACAATCATGTAATGAACAATGAAAGCCATGTAATAGGCTTAGTACTTTTATTTCCGTTGTTGTTTACATTTTACAATGCATCCGGTGCATGCCTATTTACTTGGAATATTATACATGCATCCCCCAATATCTTTGTCTTTCTAAAAAGATGGTTGTTTTGTACTTCCTTTAAATTTTAGTAAGGAGGTGATCTTGCCTCTTTACACACCCTTTGTTGACCCATATCTTGTTTCCTATGATTTGGGTGATGTTCCCTTCCACCTAGGTGTAGGTACACTAAAAGACAAGGATGCATAAAGATCATATACAAGGTATTGGACCTAAGCATAGCTTGGAATAGTCAGGTTTCCCTCTACAACAGGTCTTGCATGTGATTTTATTGATTAGATGTATACCTTTTTTCTCTGCTATACCACCTTTCATGGTGAGGAACAACTGTAAATGAATCATTATGTAACTTTGTAATAGTTTTGTTTCAGCTTCTTCTTCATTGTTCTACTATGTAATACATACCATTTAGGAAATAATTACACTCATCCTTTCCTCCTTTTTTGTGGAAAAGGATGGTTTTATATTTCTCTATCTATTGAGGGGTGGATCCCTTGTTGGGTCCCACTCTTTCTAAGATGAAACTCCGTCATGTATATGTATAAGAACCAATAGAAATCCTCATCATCTTCTCTCATCATATAGTTTCTATCACAATAGCAGACATCACATTCCAGAGAGTGATCAATCACAGTCATAGTAGAGGTGTGCAAGGCACTTACAAAGAGTCAATGTGCAAATAGGGCATGGACACCAGTAGTGCAAACTCACAAAGAAGCAAGTAAAATGTGATAATCATAACACAAGTAGAAACAATGACATCACTGGATAGAAAAGCAATCAACAAAAAGCAGAAGTGAAGTAGAGAAATAGTTGATATGATGATGAAAAAGTTTCTCAAGTTCTTCATAAGGTAAAGATATCGATAATAGCAGCAGAATGCTCCACATAGCAGAAAAAGCAGTAGCAAAAATAGCTTAAAGATTCCACATAATAGTAGAACGATCCACATAGAAGCAAAAGCAACACCACATAATAGTAGAAGGATCCACATAGTAGCAGCAAAAGTAGCATGGAGATCCATATAGATATATAGTAATAGAACTAGGATCTTCTTCTTCTCTCCTCCATATCATCTCTTCTATCTACTCATCATCCTCTATTCTCCCCCTCACGCCAATCACGAAAAGAGTCAACGGAGTGGTTCGAGTGGAGAGTCAAAATAATGGTAGAGGTAGGGTTTGTGTAGGTAAATGAGTAGAGGAGGTATCTGACAACTCGATCTAATGTGCAACATGACCCACTTACATAGATCTAGATAGAAAAAATAAATGGATCTTTTATGACCCAAAATAGAGGGTAGTATGAGTATTGAGGAGGTAGTAAATATTTCTATTGGTACCTAATAGGATCCTAATTTCCCATATTGGATACCTACAAAAAAAATAGACTGGGTCAAAGAAAATTAGGATCCAATTAGGTACAATATGTATACGAGGGTAGTATAAGTATTCAGGAGGTAGTAAATATGTATGTAGGACTGGAAAGGATGGGAGTTAAAGAACAAAAGAAAACTAAAAATTGTAGGAAAAGAAAGATAAGTGTTGTTGGTAATAATAAAGAAGGGACTTGTCATGTATAGAAGCCTCTGACATGTTATATAATCATTGTAGTAGCACACCAATATGTAGAATTAATATTAGTTGATAAGTCGTGTTAGTGAAGGAGCATATTGTGTTGATGTAGTAGCAGAAGTCAAAGAAGGCAAGAAGTCAGCAACACATTGTGTCTTGGGATGACATATCGTGTTAGTTGACAAAACTCGGGGTAGAACACAAGTGACACACTGTGTAATTTAGGCGACACACCATATCATCAAGTAGATATTGCAAACAAAGTTGTGAACAAAGTTGAACATCACCTACACGCCATGTCAAGAAATGACACACTGTGTTAGTGGCAAATAGCATCAGAAAAAAAAACTAAAATAGCAACAAAGGGTGGATTAGTCCTTCCGTATTTCCACCTTAGTAATATAGGGATGATATTTCCCCAATATCAATCAAAAAAGGAGATCTTTTCCAAAGATTTGAGAGAAAATCTCAATTTGGAATGTATGATAAAGGTAGTGTAGATCTACAAGGTTACATGACGGTGGTGTAGATGAGCAATAGAGTAGATGAAGGTGGAAAATAGTAAACATACAACAGATACATTAGCAAGAACTATGTATGGAGGCATGGTAGCACATGTAGATCTAGTAGTAGCAACTTCAAATGGATGTTTCTGTTATTGAATATGGAGACAGCTCATGGAGATGACTCCAAGAAGAAGCAGGGATGGGAAATCCCTACTGACATCCAAGTAACACCTAAAGGCAGAGGCCGCCCATAGTTCTCTCTCGCTCTCTCAAGATTGGGTCGTCACAGGAAAACCTTCTCTGATACCTTGTGGAAAACTGATATGAGGGGAAAACCCCTTGTGTATAGTTTTTCATATTGATAGAAGGACACACCCCATGTCGTATATATAGGATAAGGGGATAGGGTAAGGGGAAGCATACATATTCAAGACAAACCTTAAAGTCCAACACACATCTAGGCCCATGTTATAAGTAGACTTAACAATTTAACTAAATAGACTCTCTAACATATGGCATTGGTTGAGATAAAGGAGTTGAAGGCTCGACTTCAAAATTTATTGGATACGGGGTCCATACTATTGAGAACATTCCCTAAGAGTGCTCCCATGTTGTTTGTTAATAAGAAGGATGGATCTATGTGGTATTTCATATATTATAGGTAGTTGAATAGAGTGGAAATGAAGAACAAGTATATGTTTCTGATAATAGATGACCTATTTAATCAGATGAAGGGTTCTAAAATCTTCTAAAAGATAGATATAAGATTTAAATAATACCAGTTTAGGGTCAAGTAAGATATGGTACCTAAGATAACCTTTAGGACAAGGTATGGTCATTTTGAGTTTATGGTTATGTCATCTGGGTCAACCAAAACACCTACATGCTCAATGGATCTGATGAACATATTGTTCAAGATATATTTGAATAAGTTTGTAGTGATGTTCATAGATGACATTTTGATCTACTACAAGGACAAAAACTAGAAAAATAATATCTATGTATTGCTTTAGTGTTATTAAAGAAACATAGGTAGTATGCAAAGTTCATCAAGTGCGAGTTTTGACTGATCGAGGTGTCTTTTCATGGTCATGTCATCTATAGGTATGGTCATTTTGAGTTTATGGTTATGTCATCTGGGTCAACCAAAACACCTACATGCTCAATGGATCTGATGAACATATTGTTAAAGATATATTTGAATAAGTTTGTAGTGATGTTCATAGATGAAATTTTAATATACTACATGGACAAAAACTAGAAAAATAATATCTACGTATTGCTTTAGTGTTGTTAAAGAAACATAGGTTGTATGCAAAGTTCATCAAGTGTGAGTTTTGGCTGATTGAGGTGTCTTTTCATGGTCATGTCATCTCTAGGTAAGGGGATTTGGATAGATCCCAAGAAGGTAGAGTTGGTTCTAGAGCAGAATCCCCCAAAGATCTCAAAAAAAATCTTAAAGTTTTCTAGATTTAGGTAGTTTTGTAGATGGATCATGAGTAAATTCAAAGATATATACATGTCGTTGACCCAGCTAACCAAAAAATATTTTTTTTTTATTTAGAATAGTATAGCTTGTAGTTATTGAAAGAGAAGTTGACATCATAACACCTAATAGTTCTCCCATATACAAGGGAAGGCTACATTCATGAGTTTAATAAGAGGTAGAGGGTGTGGCTAGTGTTGATTAAAAACTATGAATATATGATATATTATCACCTATGAAACATGAAAGTTTTGGATGATACTTTGAGCAAAAAGTCATCTTTGACTTCTTCCATAGATGTACATTTGTATTCCATGGCTTGCAGTCACAAGGACATGTTAGTGTATGTTTGTTAGATGAATATGCAAATGGAGGTATTTTTGTTTGGAGGTATGTTGACATAATTTTTGGATAAAGTCAATGTTAATAGAACATATCAAATATGCAAATAGGATGATACTCATATTGAATATCTAGTTATATCTTGGCAATAAGAAGGATAACATTTTCACTACTCATATGACATGATATTTTTCTTTCATAATAGGATGGTGGTTTCTAATGTAAAGGGTTTGAGGAATATTCCTCTTAAGGAAGCACATTCTTTATGTACAATATGCATCGTGTTAGTACCAATATGTGCCATTACCTAAAGGATTTGTATCGGTGGCCATGGTTGAAACTTGGCATTGTATAATTGTTTCCAAGTGTCCATTCTGTTAGTAGGTTAAGGTAGAGCATCACATACATGTATGGTTGTTTCAATTGTTGTTGATCCCAAATGGAATTGGGGTCGTGTTACATAAGGTCTTCCTAGGATAACCAAGGAGTATGATTGTATATGGGTAATACCAATCAGAACTACCTTCATCACCACATATCTATGTGGATGAGTTGATTTGTCTGCACGATGTACAACAACCATAGTTTTAGATAAAGGGACTCATTTTACAAGTAGGTTTTAGTATAGTTAGGAATGGAGATGTGGGGACTCAACTAAAGTTTGGGTGGACTCTGCCAAACTTGTCGATAAAATATAGTCCCCACCACATTTATGAGGAGCCAAAATTATGGAATCACGTTGAAAATTAGGTGAATAAGGAAAAAGGAAACTAGAGAAAAGAGTAATGCACTTGTTACATGTGGGTTAGGTGTCAGGTACCTCCACATCATCTTATGGTATAGTAAATCCAAACAAGTCATAATCATTTTTGTGATCTTCCTAGTGGGACATCCACACACAAATATAGATAAATGATAAAAAATTCCTAGAAAACAAAGATTATAAGTAATAATAAAATATGAATGAACATTGACCCTGGGTGCTCATTATACTCACACCACTATGGGGTTGTAATAGGGGGGAGAGAGGATATCATGCCACGATTGTTTCATGTATCTACCTTGCTTGACCAAAGTATTCTCTCTTGAGGGACGGATCTTCCCTAGTAGCCTTGTAGAGTGGTCTACAATCTCAGCATGTGGTGGAAGTCTTGGGGTGTGGTACTCAAAATTTTCAGTCTCTCCTCTAATGGCCTAGAGGCATGATCACCAATTTCTAGCTCCTTTAAAATTATGATCATTGGTTGTATTTATAGAAGCTAAGGAGCTTACTAGGGTTAGATTTTAGGATTGTAGCCTCCTTTAAATACTAGCACGATGAACAATAGGTGGGTATGGGATAAGAAACTACCTTTCTTCTAGATTCTTCCATATGCACTTTGAATGTGGTCTAGTTGAATGGTCAAGGACAAGAAATGTGGGGTGCATGACAGATATGCAAAGATGATTCAAATTCAATGTTCAACATGTCCAACTAACCATGAGAATTTTGACTAGATTGCTGATCAATTATTGGGACATGATTCTATGATAAGCTCAATTGATAAAGTCACTAATTGAATTAACAAAATATCACCCTATGTCACTCATGCCTAGCATCCAATTCTATAGATTTAAATATGAAATTCCCTCAACATGAAGGCCAACAACTGGGATAAATGTCCAATTCATGATCACTTCATTTCATACTATCTTGCATTATTTTATCACCAGGGTATCAACCCAAGACAATCACATACCTTGGTACCCAAATATATAAGCACATCTTCAAACATGCAAACTAGAGTCCAAAACCCACCTAAACCTAATGCATGTGCCTGTAAGGGATAAAGTCAAGCAAGCCACCCATCATATGTATGTCCTACCTTGGGAGGTTGAATCCCACCTCAAACCATCCCCAACATTGGTCACATCAAGTCAAACTAAAACTCAGAAAGATAGGTGACCATTTGACTCACTCCCTATCTTTCCCACATGTCTTGGATCCACCACAGTGTTATATGTATGCTCAAAGAAGGATCCTAAAATAGTGATACCCATATGTTAGCATCTTGCATTCCTCTCCCCTCCCGCATTGACAAATCAGCTCTAGATCACCCAAAAATTCTCTGAAGAGACCTAGAAAGCATGGCATGACATAACATCCCTCAGATATTACTAGAATATTTCATATGTTCATAATGATTTCTCTCATTCCTGGTGACCTTTAGTGCCTTTCATCTAGATTTTAGTGTATATGGTTACATCCATAATTACCTCCAAAACTATTGTGATATCAAAGTTTTATCACATATATGTATTTGTCTCATTGATATCTTCAACTAACAATGTTCATGGTTTCACCCATTAGGCAAACAAATAGGACACACTCTAAATTTGAGTGTCAACACCTACCTTACTTATGTATATTTACCCTACACCCTACTTTCTAAGGAAGATCTTAAACAAACATATATAGCAAAAAGAAATTGATAGAAAAAGGAGGGTTTCACAATATACAAATTGGACTAGCTCTATTACAAATAACATATCCACTCTAATTGATGTAGCAAGTGTTCAATATTGAGGGAGAAGTTAGGGGATATCTAAGCACTTTCTCTCAGCTATATCAAAGGAGCCACTTGGTAACCATGGGAATATCCAATATAGGTCCTATTTATAGTTGATGTGCCTACTTTCCAGTATACTTGACTAGGATGAATTTTATCCATTGACAGGGGAGTAGATATATGTCCATAGCATATATTTCCCATTTTTATCCCCATATAGCTTCTATATTTGCACTTACAAAAAACTAAAACTATATGCAATCGATCATGTTGTCTCAAGAAATAGTCAGCTAACGACACTTGTACAAAGCCTAGTTAGGTTGTTCGATTGAGTTTCTCCATTAGAATCCTAGCCAGAGCCCTTTATTGAGCATGTGGCCTGAGTGTTTCCAAAACAAACTCACAAATACACTAATTTGGTTATGCTTCTATAGTTGGTTGAGTTTCCATGAAGAAAATGCAATCTCTACCTTCGCGGTTTGCTTCCTCAGTTATCGTCACTTCACGGTCTGTACAGGCCCTACTTTTCATGGTCTCCTTGCCCTATCAGTCTCTGCTCCACCGATTTGGCGGTCTCTGCTGACCTAACGGTCTTGCAGACCATTTGCACTTGATTGGTCTTAGAGAATGTTTGCGTGATGGTGGCTAGCAAGTCCAGGCGTGGGATCACAGGGCGCTGGGCGTTGAAGGTGATCACTGCCGCAGGTGAAGGAGAAGTGATGCCCGTGGCAGGCTTAGCGTTTTAGGTTGAGCAGGTAGCAGTGCTTAGGTGGCGATGGTGAATGGTGATGTCGAGGAGACAGCGACGCAAGTGTTGTGAAGCATTTGCAGGTTGTGTAGGAGCAAGGGATGAGGTTGGTGGATTGGCGTTGCTACTGTTGTGTCCTAGGGTTTGCAGGTCAGGTGGAAGGAGGAAGAAGAAGGCACTGTCGTTGTTAGGAGGGTGTCGCTGCTCTGTGGAGATCCAACTAGTCTTGAATGGAGCTTCCCATATGGTCTTGAGAAGAGATGCTCATACACTCTTGAGAAGATATGCCTCTACGGTCTTGTAAAGCCGTTTAGACTCTTGAATTTACCAAACCTTATTTACACTCCTGCTATGATGGTACATGGAAGAAGGAAAGATATTGGATCTATAACATTGCATACATACTTTCTTAGATATTCTCAATCATTTCTATTTCTAGATCAACGGTCTCAAAATCATCCACCCAAGTTTCTTGGTGAGAATGTCCTTGAAGAACTTTCTATAGTATGATATTTAGTGATTGCAAATATTAGAGGGATATCAATGTATAATTTCTTCATGATGGCTTAAAACTTAGCTTATCAGTCTTATTGTATAGATTTCCTCAAAGATTTATTCTATGAGTATGCTAAATATGGTTTTACCCTTTCTAAGAAGGAGTCTTTGTGGTCTGGTTGGAAATATAAAAAAGGAGCTAAACTTTGAATGTCAAATGGGGTTGGTTCGTTAATTTTCTTTAGACACTATGTTTCAAAATTATTTAAACAAGAAGTACGTGGTATTTTTAAGCACTGAACCCTAATTGGATATCCTTAGTTGATCTTAGGAATGTTTCCTTGAGTTTTTCATATAGGCTTATGGTTTGAGGTTGAGATTTGACTTAGAGGTTTGGCTAACATAAATAGATATTAAATTTGATTGAATTTTAGTAAGGAAGTTATGTTTTTGAAATTTGATATATCCACATGTGAATTACAAATGAGGGTATGCAATATATTTATGATATCATCAAATTCATTCATGACTGTAAAGATTTAGGAATACATTGTTGATGAAATTGGTGTTGAGGTGGAATGTAGGAAAAATTGAAGCAAGGGTCAAATGGAATATCTTGTGAAGATTTAGAATATTGTAATTAAGAAAGTTTGTTGTTGTTATTTCTTGATTTATATAAGTCCTTGGTTTCCACTTCTAGTTATTTTTGCTTGCCACTTGTAGATATCATTGATGCAAAAGTTATTGTTGGAAAATTAAGGTTCGTATATTTTAAATCATTTAATGATGAAGGCTTGTTGTAGTAGTTTCATAATGTTTCATATTTAAGATTTTAGATTTGATCAGAATTGAGATAAGGATTGCACACCCATAGTGAGTTTGTTGAGTTTAGCACTCAGAAGGTCTCTCTCAATAGATGTTGTAAGAACTCAATCCTTATGATCAAATTTTACAAAATATTTATCAAAAAATATAAACGATTCTTTTCATTCATACAATTTATCAGAGTATGTGGTGTTTTTAAGAAAGATACTTATACATCAAATACTAGTAAGTAACATTTTAGCTAATCTAATCTTCATCTTGTAACATAGGTCATCTCATGCAGTTTCTTCTAGGTCTTACTTTGATCACATGTCCATGAATTCCCATAGGAAAAAAACCACACATCGGCCCCCAGAAGGGAATTATGGGTTAGTAAAATGATTGATACAAAATCAATATTTGGAAAATAAAATTATGAACCTAGCTACAAAGAAGTTTTACAAAAAAAATACAAAGAATTAAATAATATAGGTAGGTATCAAATGGAAAAAGGGTTTTTAAAGTCAATATTATTCAATATCAAATTTGAGACATGATATTAAAATTTTCAAAAAGATAGCAGGTGTCAATGTCTAGTTGTTGGGGAAGTCATATAGTAACATACGAGATCTCGAACCCTACCCTAGAAGTTTGACCTTTGGACTTAGCCAAACAAGGTTAAGATTTAGACCTAAATGATGGTTGGTATAACAATAATGAGCTAATGCATGTATAAATCACCCTAATGTTCTCACATTAGTCTTAAGATAATAATAGACACATAAAATATGTCACATGAGATGATAAAGAATTATATAAATTTCCATGCAATTAATCATATAACTCAATTAGTAATAATATTAAGCCATGGAGAAATAGTGATAATAATGAAATAGTAATGGCCACATATATTATTTGTGACATAACTCATTAAATAATATATGTGACATCCACAAATAATATATGTGGCCATTACTATTTGTGACATAACTCATTAAGTTATGTCACATATAACTCAATTGGTAATAATATTAAGTCATGGAGAAATAGTGATAATAATGAAATAGTAATGGCCACATATAGTAATGAAACAGAGATGAGCCAGAAGCTTTTCCAAGGCCAACGTGTAAGCATCTCATCCAGTCAATTCAGAACCAAGGCAAGCCCATCCCTTTTTCCCAATTTCTCACCTTATTGTTTAGTTTTTCTACAGTTTGGTTCGTCATCGCAATTTGGGTACTCATCCAACCAGATTCTTGGCTCTGTGTCTTCAGTATGATCTTCTGAGATCGTTAGGAATGGTTCTGTGGGTGAAGGGTTCTAGATTTGTAGATTTTGATCTGGAGTTCGTCTCCTCCTCAACGTTGTCCTCACGAGTTCCTCTAAGAGGATGGCCCTCTGTGTTTTTCCGGGTCTAGCCCTCTCTTTTCCTTTGGTGTTTTGTTTTTCTTTAAGGGGTAAAGTTGTCTTTTCACTTATGCTTGACCCAAGACATGTCCTTGGTTGAGTATAGGATCAGACAGGTTGGCTTGATCCTATTGGGCCATGTCATATTGGTTTTAAAATGATTTATGTTTGTACACATGGCTCTATAAGATTTTTTGATTGGTTGGTCATTCAAAAATTCATTGCAATTAATTTATAGCTCAAAAAAATACTATAAAATATGTCTTGGAATTAGAAAAATAAGATCTATCTAATTGTACTAGTTTTATCACCAAAATCTAATGTTTTACAAATGGTGTTTTTCAATGGATTTTCCTAAATAAGTAATAACTTGCAAATTTTGTAACTAAATATTTAAAAGTTAGAAAAATATAATAAAATATGTTTTGAACTCAAAAAAAATAATATAAAACATGGCATGGTTTTTATTACCTAATTCACTAATTATAAAAAGGTAATTTTTATGGTTTTGGATAATTAATGTAAACCTAACCCTAATTCTACATATATGCATCATAGGTGCTTTGGAGACCTAGGCTTGGATCTAGAACTTATTTTGGACTGTTTAGATTCCTAAGTAAGGTATGTTTGCAAACCATATAATTCTTTTTGAGAAATTCACCTGTGTTCTTCTTTATCTTGGTCTTATGGACATTAGCCTACACAATATCTCGTTCTTTTGAAAAATATGCTTCATGTGAAGTACCCTACTTATTATTGATCTTTTGATCGTGGATATTCTTTTGGACTCTTATCTTATGCTTGGTTCATGATGGAACTTTATATGATGACATGTGATGTCTTTTTCCCACTTGTGAGGTGGATGTATATGTTGGTCACTTATGTGGTGACTACTTTGGTATAATCTAACTATACTCTCTACTTGCCTCTACATTAAACATGCTATGTGATTCAGTAGCACTATAGTAGTGTAATTGCATTGGTTTTGGGTAGTATGCCCTTGTTATTTTTGGGATGGAGGTGGTCCCATACCCAGGTTTCAAATTTATCAGGTTTGGCCTACATTTTTATATATTAGGAGTTTGGTTATGTGCCATTCTCTATCAGGTTTCAAGTTTATGATGCTTGGTCTCCATTGTCTTTATATTGTTCTAGGGATATGATTATCCCACATGCATGCAGGATGATGTTTATGGGGTATGGGTTATGTGCCCTAATTTCATATGTTCTTATGTGGCACCACTTTTATATTTTTTTAATGGAAAGTATCTCTTTTATTGTGGATCCATTCTCTTGATACCCAATTGGGTGGTACTTTTCTTTTCTATGGGAAGCTTCTATTTATTTGTTGTTCTTTGTTCCATATATTGCTCAATTTACTTTCTAGTATGCACATACCAGCCTTTGCAGATCTCTTCTATTTTTCTCTTATTTTTGGGGTATGCTTCCAACCCTAGGTGAAGGACTTGGATGATATGGCATGAACATGTGGACATATCTTAAGAATTTAAAGCTTGGAGACAAAGTTGTTATGGTTTAGATTTTCCTCTACTTAGATCCATATGTGGTATCTTTCATGTAAACCCTTTGTGGGAGATTATAATGTTATTTTGTAACCTATTAGAGAATTTGAATATAGTCAATATTTTACTTTCGTTGCTATAATTTGGTGTTTTGAATACTATTAATAAGATTTGAATATTTTACACCCACTCCAACATATCTTTTGGTGTGTTTGGACTGGAGGTTCTTTACTTCAAATTTTTAGTAGGGAGTGGTTCCCATATGGGATCCCACTCTTTACACATATGTTCTCTCCATGGATAATGACAACACACCAACTGTGTTTCTCTATATATTTAGGGACCTCATGTCCTTCTCTCTAAGCATAGTCATGTAAGATTTATTCCATTAAATTAATGGCACCAATATTGTTTTACGTCCTAGGCATTCAATTTCTCCATTGATCTACCCTTTTTGTGTTTAGTTTCTCGAATTTTAGAATACATATAGGAAATGAAGTTTACATATAGATCAGTGGTTGGTACTTGATGGATTGGCTTCTTTACTCAATTATAGGTGACAACAACTTGGTCTACGCATCTAAGAAGTTGTCCATGATCTCCAATGGAGGTCTAAGTCTTCCACTACTAAGGGGTCTCTTCTCCCTCAGTCCTTGACTGTAGGTCTCCCTATCTTAGCTTCGAGTAGGTTTCTTGACCCCACATCATGGGGAAGACGTGAGGATGTGAAGTCAATAAGGAATTTCGAAGAGTAGCGAGAGGAGCGGTGGTGAATCTTGTTGGAGTTTGTTTCAGAGCCGACGTATATATGTTGCATGTAAGATGATATTGGAGGAACTGGAGTTGTCGTAGGGAGACCACTCGATGTGTTGGTCTTGATCTCAATCTTTGACCACTAGAAAGAGGTGAAATTTTTATCTAAGAATGAAGATTTCACTTAAGAGGTCCGAGCACAAAGTTATGGCTTTTGCAAAATTGCCTCCTTTCTATATTTTTTCTCACCTCTTCTTCTCCTTTTTCCTTATTAGGCCTCGACCCTTTTCTCTCTCTTATATCAGCCCCTTTGGGTGTGCTTATCTATCTCCATGCGCCATAGACCACTGATCTAGGAATTGTGAATCACCTTGTTGATCTAATGATTGTCAGTCAACTTCCTCCTTGCAACAAGGCACAACCACCTTAGGGGCATGGTGCTACAACGTCGTGCAACTTAAATTAACATTACAAAAATATTTGTGATGCTTCCCTAACCTTGACCCTAGTCTTTTTTAGCAAAATGGGCATTGGGTAGGGGAATGGGACACACCTCCCACCATGGTTGCATCTAGGATGGGGCATCCACAGCCCCTTCCACCCTCTTTCTTATCCCTTTGTCTTGGAAAAACCTAAGCCTTTGTTTCTCAAAGTATCCTGAGCTTTTTCCCCTCCCTAGATCTCCCCTCGAGCTTATCAAACTTGGAAGCTTCTCCATCCTAGTCATTTTGGGGCTTCTTTCTCTAGCATCCCAGACAACAAATCTAATCTGTCATCTGCCTCATGAACCTCCACCAAGCTTGGATGGCCACTTCACGTGCAACGAGGTGTCTAAACCCCTGCTACAAATGCTCAACATTGTGACTGTGCCACCACGACGTGCTTCCTGGTGTGGATCTGTCTCCATGAGAGAGATGAGCCCTTGATCCTAGGATCACGATCATGTGGTCAGGTCCTCCAATCCCTTCCTCTACCCTTAACACATGGTTAAGGTGGGTGTCTAGCTTCCGGTGATCATAGACAAATGCAGGCGAGCGGATAGCAACTATAGTGGATTGGTCAAGATGCAACCCACGCACCCTTTACACACTAGTGTGTGGACCAGGGGCCTTCCAACTAGGGTGTGTCACATGGCCTCACAAAGGTATATTAATATATCTCTCGCATACAGATACTTTAAATCTTACAAAATTCATATTAATTATTCATAAGCCCAAATGACACATACCAAAGATGTGTCACCCGGTTGGTAAAAATGTTAATGTACGATCGAGAGGTTTTAGGATCAAAACCCCTTGACCATGGGATGAATGAATGGCCAAAAAACAAATGGTCTACAAAATGATATCTATCTAATTAACTTTGTTTTGGAGCCTAGTTCCAGTCGTACCACTTTTTAAGTTTAAAATACCATTGAATTGACCTCTTTTGCAAAATCCATGATATTGAATGATCAATCGTGATCATGCTATGACTCCACTTGACTTTTATGACTCTACTAAAAAACTTATGATATTTTGTACTATGTGAATCAAACTTGATCATGGTTTCCCCTATTAATAACCCTAATAGATTGAATGGATCATGAAATATGTTTACCATGGAGTTTGATGCTAATGATCATTATTTTGATGCTCAAGTTGATTTTATGAACTCAACTCATCATGTTTGCTCTTTGTTAGTAATGTTCAATGCATGTTTGAGCCTTGAATCTAATTTTCCAATACTTGAAATCTATATCAACTTAATTTTATGGAAAGTGAAATAAAATGAGTTATTTATGTATTTCTGATGATGATCTTTAAATCTTGTGCTAATATGTCTGATATATTATTAAAAATCATCTCTTTTTCTTTATATCAGTCCTTGTAATGACTTGTGACATGAAATATCATGTAATGCACTCTTATTCACTATTATGACTATGTTATCTAAACATGATATGGAATGTGACCTGGTGTGCATGTTGCAAAATTTGATATCTAGTCTTTGTACAAATCCCACCCTAATTGTCATGCATGCTTTTAAAGCCTTCAAATTGGTAACATTTTTATCTTTATAATAATAAATCAAGCTTGATCTCTCTAGTTCTCTAATGATGACAATCTTGCATGAAGATGATTCAATATAACTTAAATGGATGTTGTGATGCTTACGAGATTAACCATAGTTAAATATTATGGTTTCCCCATTAATACCATGCAACCCTATGTTTGAAATTACTTTCTAAGGTTGTTTCACCCTAAGTCAAAATGATATATGATGTATGTGAGAACCCGTTACTCTAAACGAGATTACTCAAAACATAAAACACAATCAATCACCAATTAACCACATAGCCAAAAATATGGGTAAATTAAAACCGATTTCAACATCAACTCCTACTCAGAAACATTTGCATAAGAGCCCAACATCTTTCTTTTATCCATACTATGCCAACAATTTGATACAAATTGTTCTATCACCTTAGCCACAACATATATACATAGGAGAACAATATTCGTATATGCCACACAAACAAGCATTAATATGCTAACAAAAGTTTGATTCATTTGAAACACCATATACAAACTTTTCCTACCCATCCTGAGAGTACAGGGATGACTCTAGGATACACTAGATATCTAATCAACTTTCTCAAAGATTTATTACTATAGCTCCTCTTTGCTGCCACATGTTTGTTTGTGTCACTTCCAATTACCTAAAAAAATGTGGCAAACCACAAGGGTGAGACCCATGTCCCAGCAAGAGATATAACCTCCAACAATGCTTATTGATTACGACATTTTAAATAATAGATAACTAAGCAGTTGGAATATTTAATAATCAATTGAACAGATTGAACAGTTCAAGTATACTAAATAGATTAAGCAAATCATCTTAATAACAAGTATGATCATCAATGCATATATAGATAACAAATAAATCTATTTCTCTGGATATATATCTACTCAAATATCATCAAATTGTATCTAATAACAATCACTATCATTAATCTGACTATCATCATATTCCTTGCTAACAGTACAAGCAATCTAGTAGCATAAGCATCCCTAACTTCATGAATATGTCTAGTAACTTAACATGGCTATCAATATTGGCATCTCAAATAAAGTGAACAGATCTATATCATAAATAGAACTAACATCATAGAACAATTAACTATATAGGCATGATTAGTAGTTTAAGCATTTATAATTACATAGGCATGGCTAGGAATATTAATCATAGCTAGCAGCATCATCTTAACCATCAGTGTCAATATATTTGACAACATAAGCATGTTTACAACATGAGCATAACTATGACATAAGCATATTTATTATCTCTTATTGTACTATACATGATCTCAATGAAAAAAAAGCAAACAAGGGTTATCATCCAATATGAAGCGTTGTGTATAACCCTAAACATATATGCTACATGGCTATCTTACATCTTTTATTATGTCATGGGGAATTTGAATCATACCATCCAAAGTCCAACCAACCCCTGTGAAGGGCTATTCGGTTTTCTCTCCTTTCTCTCCTAAGGACGATGATGGCTAGGGTTTACGTGCGTAAGCGTAAACTGAAAATGTCTCTCTATATCTTATATAGATATCAACCATCAATCCTCCTTTAAATAGGATACGAAGGGAAGTAGGGTTTCCTAAACCCATCGGTAAACAGAAACGTTGCGTTAATTAAAATGCTCGTGGATTAATTAGAATATTCTGGAATTCATTAATTAACCAAATAATCTCATTAATTGATTAAATAATATCTGACTCCATGCAATCGCTTGGGATGGCTCTATGGGCATACATATACCAACAGACTCCCACTTGCACTTACATCCAGTCACTCCAATATTATTCTAATCCATTACATAAACATTTTAGTAATCAATGTGATTCGAAGCAGTTCCAATCAAATCCACAATTATACTCCTATTCCAACACATCCTATGTGTGTGACCCGGTAGGCTCCAAATTACGTTGGCAGTGATATCCATAATCATATTATGATTTCACAAGCAATGATTAGTATCTAGAAAGACTTCATTGCCACCCAAGTAATTGGAGAAGTTGGAGAACAACTTAACCTATCATTCATGACTGGTGTTACAGTGATTGCATAGTTCCTTTGTCGTTGACATCTGAATTGAACTCGAGTCATGGAATTGTTATCCTTTTCAATGTTCAATCCATGTTCCTTGAACTAGAGCAGACTGTTTGAGATATATGTAAGCTCAATATCACATATTGACTCACATCAGCATGGCCATGCATTTCTCAGTCTTACTTATCAAGTGGCCAGAATATCAAACTCCCGTAGGAAGGACAAATTCCATCTACATCACTCACAGTCATCCCCATGTATCACAGTGCACCCAAGCACCATCTTTATGGCAATCCTTATTCAGGACCACGGTGGATGATGTCAAAGTACACCAAACGACATGTGATAAGTGTAGTGACTTCAGGTCTAAGAACCACAATCACCACCATCATTATG
The DNA here is from genome assembly GCA_963693085.1 of Alisma plantago-aquatica. NCBI lineage: Eukaryota > Viridiplantae > Streptophyta > Magnoliopsida > Alismatales > Alismataceae > Alisma > Alisma plantago-aquatica. The sequence continues at coordinate 1,077,127,714 of OY856412.1, read as the reverse complement.
AGATGTGACTCTAACTACCAATCATGGTATCCATGTGTCACTCTCAAGGTGGGTCAATCTGATACACTATTCTCTAACAAGTATCTATGTATTTGGTTTGATATCTCCATATCATGGATAATGAGATTCTTCCATCAACCAACATACATTCTAATCTTATGTGTTATTTATGTCTATGGATATTTCCACAATAACAACCGATTAGGGACAAAACAAGAATACATACTCTTAACATACATATGATCTCACTGTTCAGGTCATCAACCCGAAGACATATGTCATTGAGTATATTATTCTATAGACATCTATAAGTTTTATGGTCATCTTACAATATAAAACACAAACATATAGATTGGAAACTTGCCTTTATTGATATGATCAATGTAGTATTACAAACCGTTTACATAGTATCCCATTACAATCATCAAATGATAGTCTCTATGGGCATACATACCAACAGATTCCCACTTGCACTTATACCCAATCACTCATGAATCTCAATCCAAGTGATTCAACATGTCTGTCATGTTTCTGTTGTGAAAGTGATTTTGTGAGCGGGTCAGATGGTGCGTCTCCGCTAGTGGTGCTTTTACACCCCACGAGGTCGGAGCGCACGGTGGATTCACTTTCGAAATTTATAAACCTAACTAACGCACCTACTTCTACTAAGACAACTACACCCGCAAGCGCACGGGGTCGTGTCGTAGTATAGGAAGGTGGCAAGTATAGGGTTGATCTACAGGGAAAAGAGGGGGCACTAGATCTAGGTTAGTTTGGCTAGGTTCCTACTGCGAAGACTAGGGTTAAGGGTTTAAAGGTTGATTTTGATTGTTAACTAAGGATAAACAAGCAAGCAATTAAAGGCAGGAATGAAATCTACGTTAACCCTAGACTAGATTAAGACTAAACAAGCAAGAAAGGATTAAGCTAGGTATGGAAAGGCAAATTACACTAAGGCAAGCAAGAGGAAGGCAAGAAAGCAAGTAAAGAGCTAATCTAACATAAACAAGGCAAGAACAAGGCAAGAAGCTAACTAAGCAGGAAAAGAACTAACTAAGCTAAGCAAGGACAAAACTAGGGTTTTAAACAGTAAAGAGATGTGTGGGCTGTTTAGGGGTATGAACTTATCAATTAAGTTGGGGGTGACATATAAACATTATGATTCCATTTAGATTATCCAAACCAAACAACAAGTTAGAGTCTAATGGATTAACCTAAGCTACTAACTGGCCATGGATATGCTAGGTTGTGTATAGGGGAACTAGTCCCTAACACCCCCTACTACCCTTACGAGGCTCAAAAGGGTTAGGGGTTAGGTTCAATCCAATTAGAGTCTAATCAAGTCTAGGTTTCTAGATTAGACATTCCTAGGGCAATTAGGGGCCGAGGGTAGTAATGGGGAGCTGAAATTAGGGTTTTGGACCCCAATTCCCCCACATTCTAGCCTTGAGAAGGCTCCATGCTAATTGCACTAGAATTATCCAATCTAGCTACTTAGATCTCTCACTTAGGTTTAGGGAGATTGATTAGGATGTAGGAAGATGGGAGGCAACCTAGGGATCCAAGAATTGGACCTAGGGGCAAATCCCAAAATTCACACATATAAGCAATTTGCCTAAATTCCTAGGTGATTTCACACACAAACCAACAAGCAATCCATGGAGAATGAGATAAAAATAGAATATAATCATTAACAAATGGAATTACAAAGTTTATATGTCATTTTCCCCCAACATGGTATCAAAGTAACATATTTGACCCCAAACAGCCCACCCAAAGAGCCTAGCTACTCATATACATGGAAAATACAAAAAGAGAGGAGAAGAAGATAGAGGTGGCCATGGAGCTCGAAGTAGTGGTTGTCAATCCTCTCTCCAACAGCAGCAGGTCGACCTCCTCCCTCCTCCAAGGTGCAAGGGTGAAAAATGAGGGGGATTATGGGTAGGAACTAGTGTAAACTAGTGATTTGGTGGTGAAAATGGTGGAATGGGGTGGATTTGAGGTGGATATGGAGTGGAATGGAGTGGATGGCGATTTGGGGAGCTAGGAGGCGGTGGAAGGTAGCCAACCTTGTGCCCCAGCCGCCACCTAGGTATATATAGGTGTGGGGGAAGCACTAGCTTAAGTGGGGGTAAATGGGGAGAACAATGCAGAAAATCGGGTAAAATTATGTGTAGCATGGCCGTGCTGGGCTGCACGGCCGTGTTGGGCAATGGGTAGCACGGCCGTGGTGGATGGGAACGGTCGTGGTGAGAAAATGGATTGAACATGGGAATTTTGAGTTTTTGGGGCTGGTGGCACGGCCGTGCTGGGAACTGCCAAAATGGCCATTCTTGGTAACACTGCCGTTCTGGCCAACTGGGTCAATTTTTGATGATTCTGCTGCTTGGGGCATGTCCCAGCACGGCCATTCCATGGTAGCACGGCCGTGTTGGGGTCCTTCCCATGCATTTGAGTGTTGAACTTGGCCATCCATGAAGGGTATTGCTTCAAAACTTTCTTTGACCACTTGGGGTAGGTTGGAAGTCATTTTGGCCTCATTTGGGGCTCCTCCAAGCCTGAGGAAACCCTAGATTGGACCATCCTCTTTCCATGCCATCAAGTAGTGGACAAAGTACCTATAAACATGCAAAAACCATCCATAAGTGCATTTTATACAAATAAGCATATTAGGGGGAATGACATGCAATCTAATAGGTATAGATGTGATTGAAGAGCAATATAACACAAGATGAAGCCCAAAAATAGGGCTGCATCACCACCCCAAACTTAAAACATACTTTTCCTCAAGTATGCTCCAACTCAATCTCTCTACAAACTTTCACAAAAAGAAATGACAAATGCAATATAAAAGACGATTGTTGTTGAATGGGATCAAAGATGACTAAGTACATGCATTTCACTTCTCTCCTCTCCTTCTTTCACAATCCAGTCATGAAAAGAGCACAAAGCATATGAACTTCAAATATAGCGCATAGAATACACAAGTTATCCATATTTCTTCCATTAAGTTCTGGGTAAACCATTTCATGGTGGCGTTAATCAAGAATGACTAGGAGTGTTGTTTCACATTCATGCATTCAATCTTATATCTCAAATCATACCAAATGACCCACGTGGCTATGGAAAAAGGCAAAGTGAGCTAAGTTTGATACTTCTTAGCTCAATAGGTATGAAAGTGGAAGAAAGGGTTGCGGTAAGATTTTTGGAGTGTTTTTACACACTCATCTTTTCTTTATTTGAATGCTCTTAAACAGGAGCATCCTTTTATTTTATTTTGTTTTTCTTTTTCTTTTCTTTTCTTTTTCCTTCCCTTGGTGTAGATAGGGAATATGGTGGATAGAGTGAAGCGGGGAGATGAAGATATGGCCACCCCAAACTTTTGGAGGTGGCCAAGGTTGATTATGTTCATTAGGGCATCTTTTTATGAGGCGGAGGGGTATGAAGATGATGGAAGAAGAATCGGGTCAAAGAGGGGTCATTGGTATGATTTTCCACATAAGACATCCTGCATGAGAATTAGTCCAACACTTCATCCAAGATATCACACCACATGAATGAACAAAATGAAATTGATATATCAAACAAGTAATTCCACAAACACTAAGCATTCAAAGCTTGCTCAATTTCACAATTCAACCAATTCAATCACAATCCTAAGAGAGGTGATGCACATGTAAAAAGTCAAGAATTGATACCATTTAGCAACAAACAATGTAAACTCACTTGAATTTGTCAAAGATCATCATTCTTACTCAAAATAGTAGAGATTGGGTCAAAACATACTTTTCGGAAAGAAATCTCAAATTTGGGCAAAATTGGCCAAAATAGTGCCAAGTTGCCTTCAATCACATCTAAACCCTATATTATTGAACTTAAAGCAGTAAACAAGAAACTACTAGCTATAACATGCAAGAATTACCAAAAATTTGCATGATATGCAATGCATGGCAAGAAGAGCAAATTTTTAAAATTACGCGAAAATAGCAAGGAAGCAAACTACATGGCATGCAAGTATGCAAAACTAGCACACAAAGTATGGATACACAAATATGAGAGATGGTTATACTGTTCAGTCATCTTGAGCAAAAACTTAGAACAAGGAACATAGAAGAAAGTGGGGTAAACAGGGGCTTACCGCCCTACCACCCCAAACTTTTAAACCATGTTTTCCTCAACATGAAATAGAAGCTCAGAATGGTAGGGTAGAGGGCATGGAGTCGTGGTAGATAAATGCCAAGAGGGGAGAGAGATCCCAATGTATCCATTGAGCAGGGGATAGCCTCCATGGTCGTGGTGTGCACCACACCCATTTTGGAATGCATGCAACACAGCCGTGTTGTGTGGTACGGCCGTGTTGATATCCTTTTTGTAGCTTCTCTACTAATTTGCAATTTTCTCTTCATTTTTGTTCTCCTCCTTGTCAATATCATCCATGCATCACTCTCCTTCCAATGTACCTATCCTAAAATGACATAAACAACAAAAACCATCAAGCATAAAGTGTGTGTGTGTGTGTTTTCTTGGAAAGTGTAAAAGCAAAGCAAAAGTATCAAAAATTGAAATTTGAGTGAAAAAATCCCAAACCTAGGTGGGTTGCCTCCTACAAGCGCTAAGTTTCATGCCTTCAGTTGGGCTTGTTGTTCTTTCACCATCAACCATGGTCCAAAAACAAAATGTTTTCACCCCCATCATAAGCAATCCTCTCAAATGCTTTCTTTGATTGATCTTCCTCCCAAGGGTCATGCGAGCTTTGTAAGCCTTTTTTAGCAATTCTCTCTCCTTGGGGATCATCATCATAGATCTTAATCAGCCTTAAGACCCTCAGAAATCTCATGCCATAGGTTTTCTCTCTCTTGAGGAATGGGTCTTCATAGGCACCAAAGAGAGGGGTCTCAATCATATCCATTTGCTCATGGGAAGTAGGGGGAGCATGTGATAGTTGTGGTGGTGGCATCGATGTTGATGGTCATTGGACTTTAGGTGAAGGAGGGCATTGAGGTTGGAAGGTGAATTGGTGGGAGGGTTGTGGTGATGGAGGTGGTAGAATGAATTGAGGTTGGAAGGTGAACTGGTAGGAGGGTTGTAGCAATGGAGGTGGCGGTAGTGTGTAAGGCTTAGGATAGCCTTGGAGGTAGGGTAGTGGAGGAAGGAATTGAGGTTGGAAAGTGAAGTGGTGGGAAGGTTGTGGCAATGGAGGTGGTGGAGGTGTGTAAGGCTTAGGATAGCCTTGGAGGTAGGGTGGTGGAGGAAATGGATGGGTTTGTGCATTTTGGCCTTCCATCTTGTCTTCTCTGAGTGGCTTGTCACATGCACAAGGCACAACCAAACAAAAGAAAGCAAGTTAGAAAACCAATATACACAACGAAATGCAAAGAAAAATGAATAAAGAATAGCAATGATGAGGGCAGTAGGAAAAGTCAAAGCAAAACTAACTAGCTAGGCCGAGCGCCTCTGATCCCCAGCAACGGCGCCAGAAAGCTTGGTGCATCTCCGCTAGTGGTGCTTTTACACCCCACGAGGTCAGAGCGCACGGTGGATTCACTTTCGAAATTTATAAACCTAACTAACGCACCTACTTCTACTAAGACAACTACACCCGCAAGCGCACGGGGTCGTGTCGTAGTATAGGAAGGTGGCAAGTATAGGGTCGATCCACAGGGAAAAGAGGGGGCACTAGAGCTAGGTTAGTTTGGCTAGGTTCCTACTGTGAAGACTAGGGTTAAGGGTTTAAAGGTTGATTTTGATTGTTAACTAAGGATAAACAAGCAAGCAATTAAAGGCAGGAATGAAATCTACGTTAACCCTAGACTAGATTAAGGCTAAACAAGCAAGAAAGGATTAAGCTAGGTATGGAAAGGCAAGCTAAGGCAAGCAAGAGGAAGGCAAGAAAGCAAGTAAAGAGCTAATCTAACATAAACAAGGCAAGAACAAGGCAAGAAGCTAACTAAGCAGGAAAAGAACTAACTAAGCTAAGCAAGGACAAAACTAGGGTTTTAAACAGTAAAGAGATGTGTGGGATGTTTAGGGGTATGAACTTATCAATTAAGTTGGGGGTGACATATGAACATTATGATTCCATTTAGATTATCCAAACCAAACAACAAGTTAGAGTCTAATGGATTAACCTAAGCTACTAACTGGCCATGGATATGCTAGGTTGTGTATAGGGGAACTAGTCCCTAACACCCCCTACTACCCTTACGAGGCTCAAATGGGTTAGGGGTTAGGTTCAATCCAATTAGAGTCTAATCAAGTCTAGGTTTCTAGATTAGACATTCCTAGGTCAATTAGGGGCCGAGGGTAGTAATGGGGAGGTGAAATTAGGGTTTTGGACCCCAATTCCCCCACATTCTAGCCTTGAGAAGGCTCCATGCTAATTGCACTAGAATTATCCAATCTAGCTACTTAGATCTCTCACTTAGGTTTAGGGAGATTGATTAGGATGTAGGAAGATGGGAGGCAACCTAGGGATCCAAGAATTGGACCTAGGGGCAAATCCCAAAATTCACACATATAAGCAATTTGCCTAAATTCCTAGGTGATTTCACACACAAACCAACAAGCAATCCATAGAGAATGAGATAGAAATAGAATATAATCATTAACAAATGTAATTACAAAGTTTACATGTCATTTTCCCCCAACATGGTATCAAAGTAACATATTTGACCCCAAACAGCCCACCCAAAGAGCCTAGCTACTCATATACATGGAAAATACAAAAAGAGAGGAGAAGAAGATAGAGGTGGCCATGGAGCTCGAAGTAGTGGCTGTCAATCCTCTCTCCAATAGCAGCAGGTCGACCTCCTCCCTCCTCCAAGGTGCAAGGGTGAAAAATGAGGGGGATTATGGGTAGGAACTAGTGTAAACTAGTGATTTGGTGGTGAAAATGGTGGAATGGGGTGGATTTGAGGTGGATATGGAGTGGAATGGAGTGGATGGCGATTTGGGGAGCTAGGAGGCGGTGGAAGGTAGCCAACCTTGTGCCCCAGCCGCCACCTAGGTATATATAGGTGTGGGGGAAGCACTAGGTTAAGTGGGGGTAAAATGGGGAGAACAATGCAGAAAATCGGGTAAAATTATGTGTAGCACGAATGTGCTGGGCTGCACGGCTGTGTTGGGCAATGGGTAGCACGGCCGTGGTGGATGGGAATGGCCGTGGTGAGAAAATGGATTGAACAGGGGAATTTTGAGTTTTTGGGGCTGGTGGCACGGCCGTGCTGGGAACTGCCAAAACGGCCATTCTTGGTAACACGGCCGTTCTGGCCAACTGGGTCAATTTTTTATGATTCTGCTGCTTGGGGCATGTCCCAGCACGGCCATTCCATGGTAGCACGGCCGTGTTGGGGTCCTTCCCATGCATTTGAGTGTTGAACTTGGCCATCCATGAAGGGTATTGCTTCAAAACTTTCTTTGACCACTTGGGGTAGGTTGGAAGTCATTTTGGCCTCATTTGGGGCTCCTGTAAGCCTGAGGAAACCCTAGATTGGACCATCCTCTTTCCATGCCATCAAGTAGTGGACAAAGTACCTATAAAACATGCAAAAACCATCCATAAGTGCATTTTATAAAAATAAGCATATTAGGGGAATGACATGCAATCTAACATTGAAGAGCAATATAACACAAGATGAAGCCCTAAAATAGGGTTGCATCATCAGCCACATTGCTTTCTGTAGGTACTCTGCAAATCTTCACATCTCCTCATTGTATGATCTCTCGTATGAGATGGAACCACCGTAGAATATGTTTAGAACGTTGGTGCGATCTTGGTTCTTTAGCCTATGCAATTGCTCCATTGTTGTCGCAAAACAACTCAATTGCATCACCAACGCTTGGAACCACTCCAAGTTCATAAATGAACTTCTTGATCCACACAGCTTCCTTCACAGCATTAGATGCGGCAATATATTCGGCCTCTGTTGTAGAATCCACAACTGTCTCTTGCTTAGAACTCTTCCAGCTCACAGCTCTGTTGTTCGGGCAAAACACAAATCCATATTGCAATATGTAGTCATCTTTGTCAGTTTGGAAGCTAGCATCGGTGTAACCTTTTACCACGAGCTCTTCCTCACCACCGTATACTAAGAATTGATCATTAGTCCTTCTCAAGTACTTTAGGATGTTCTTTGCGACTGTCCAATGACATTCACATGGATCTGACTAATACCGGCTCGTCATGCTCAAAGCATACGACACATCAGGACGAGTACATAACATCGCGTACATGATAGATCCAATTGCTGATGCATATGGAATCTTACTCATGTGTGCCCGTTCATCACATGAAGTAGGACATTGGGATTTAGAGATCGTAACCCCATGGGACATGGGCAAGTTACCTCTCTTAGAACCCTCCATGCTAAACCTCTTTAGCACCTTGTCAATGTATGTGCTCTCGCTTAGGCCTAGAAGCCTTCTAGATCTATCTCTATAGATCTTGATCCTAAGTATATAGGATGCTTCGCCTAAATCCTTCATAGAGAAAGTCTTCCCTAGCCAACCTTTTACTGTCTAAAGAGTAGGGATGTCATTTCCCATCAATAGTATGTCATCCACATATAATATGAGAAATATGATTGTGCTCCCACTAACCCTTTTGTAAACACAGGGTTCATCTTCATTTTGACTAAAGCCAAACTTTTTGACTACTTCATCAAAACGTAGATTCCAGCTCCGAGATGCTTTCTTCAATCCATAGATTGACCTTTGTAGCTTACAGACTTTATTGGCTTCCTTTGGATCGATGAAACCCTCAGGTTGTGTCATGTACACATCCTCGAGTAAATTCCCATTAAGGAATGTTGTTTTAACATCCATCTGCCAAATCTCATAGTCATGATAAGCTGCAATGGCAAGCATGATCCTGATGGATTTAACCATGGCAACTGGTGAGAAGGTCTCATCATAATCAACACCTTGAATTTGACGGAATCCTTTCACAACCAATCTACCTTTATAGGTTTGAACATTTCCATCCATGTCATTCTTCTTCTTGAAGACCCACTTGCACCCTATGGGTATTACCCCTTCGGGTGGATCCACCAAGGTCCATACCTTATTGGTGTACATGGATTCCATCTCAGATCTCATGACTTCGAGCCATTTCTCATATTATGGTCCCTTAGTAGCTTCTAGATAGGGAGTTGGCTCATCTGCTATGCCTAATTCATCAGTGTCTTGAGTCACGAGAAATCCAAATCTCTCATGCTCAAGTCGTGTCCTACTAGACCTACGAGGTTCCTGTGTTACATTTGGAACTTGAAATTCCACAACAACTTGTGAGTCTTCATGTTCCTTATGTACCTCCTCAGGTTCTCTACTTTCTTGTTGGTCTCGAACTTCTTCGAGCTCTACATTCCTCTCACTAATTCCTTTGGAAATAAATTCCTTTTCAAGAAATACAACAGTCCTAACAACAAACATTTTGTTGTCAGTTGGTGTGTAGAAGTAGTATCCCTGAGTTTCCTTGGGGTATCCAACAAAATAGCATTTTCTGATTTGGGTCCAAGCTTTTTAGGAAATTGTTTCCTAACATAAGCTTCACATCCCCAAATCTTTAGCATAGAAAAATTGGGACGATTCCCATTCCATATCTCATATGGTGTCTTTTGAACCGATTTGGAAGGTACACGGTTAAGTGTAAACGATGTAGTTTCAAGAGCATATCCCCATAACGATATTGGAAGTTCAGATGAACTCATCATTGATCGTACCATGTCTAATAATGTACGATTCCTTCTTTCTGACACACCATTATGTTGTAGTGTACCAGGTGGAGTCCATTGTGATACAATACCACGGTCTCTCAGAAGGTCCTCAAACTCTTGGCTTAAGTATTCGCCACCTCGATCTGAACGGAGTGCTTTAATACTCTTACCAAGTTGCTTCTCTACTTCATTCATGAAAGTCTTGAACATTTCAAGAGTTTCTGACTTGTGTTTCATAACATATACATAGCCATACCTACTGAGGTCATCAGTAAAGGTAATGACGTATTGATAGCCTCCTCTAGCATTTGATCTAAAAGGTCCACATACATCAGTATGTATGAGCCCTAGCAGATCACTGGCTCCCTCACTGTGTCCCGTGAAAGGAGTTTTGGTCATCTTCCCTAATAAACATGCCTCACATGTCTCTAATGATTCAAAATCAAAAGAGTCTAGATAACCATCCTTATGGAGTCTAGATATGCGCTTCTCGTTTATGTGCCCAAGACGACAATGCCATAAGAATGTTTTGTTTGAGTTGTCAAGTTTTAACCTTTTAGTATTTACATTGTATATGCTAGTCTAAAGTTCTAACAAGTAGATACCATAAGACATAGGGGCATTGCCATAAAAGATCTCATCTTTAGATATAGAAATAATTCCATTCTTAATGTGAAATTCAAATCCACTCTTGTCCATACAAGATACAGAAATAACATTTCTATTAATGGCAGGTACATAATAGAAATTCTCTAATTCTATTACAAGGCCCGTAGGCAAAGATAAATTAATAACTCCAACTGCGGTGGCAGCAACTCTTGCTCCATTAGCAACCCGCAGCTCGACTTGGCCCTTTCGTAAAGGCTTACTTCTTATCAGATCCTGCATATTAGAACATATGTGAGATCCACATCTGGTATCCAGTACCCATGATGAAGAAGTATTTAAGTTTATCTCAATAACGTATATACCTGAAGTGGAGATCTCTATCCCCTGCTTCTTCTTCCTCAGTTCCTCCAGGTAGAGAGGACAGTTTCTTTTCCAATGTCCAGGCTGGTGACAATGGTGACAACTGCCTTCGTTGGAGATCCCACCTTTAGCTTTGAGCGCGGATGACTTTGGCTTCTGTCCGGCTTTAGAACTTTGCTTAGCCTTGCCTTTGCCTTTTGACTTTCCCTTTGCCTTGTTGATCACCATCACAGACTTGGGCTTGTCTTTCTTCATCTGTGCTTCAGTTGTCCTCAACATGCCCAACAATTCTGATAATGGCTTGTCAAAATTGTTCATGTTGTAGTTCATGACAAAATGATTATATGATTCAGGCAATGATTGTAGAATCACATCAGTGGCCAAATCTTGACCTAGGGGAAATCCCATCTTGGATAGGCTTTCCACGTACCCAATCAAGGTGAGTATATGGGTTCCAACTGAGTCTCCCTCTTTCATCTTGCTTTTGAACAAAGCCTTTGATACATCATATCTCTCCTGTCTTGCTTGATGTTGATACATGTTCTTGAGATGTGTTACCATATCCATGACATTCATGTTCTCATGCTGCTCTTGCAACTCATAGTTCATTGAGCACAACATCAGACACTTGACATCCACGGCATCATCAAGGTGCTTCTTGTAAGCATTCTTTTCAGCCTTGGGCGCATTTACGGCGGGCTCCTCTAGCTCTGGTGTTCCAAGGACATAGAGCTTACACTCATGTGTGAGAACAATTCTCAGCATCCTAAACCAGTTTTGAAAGTTGGTTCCGGTAAGTTTGTCCTTCTCAAGGACCGATCGCAATGAGAACGTGTGAGTGTTGTTTGCCATTTGATTGCTACAAAAGAAAATTTTGCATTTAGTCCAAAAAAATTGACTTGTAAAGATTTGATAAACGAGATTAATTAGGCCTTTAATTAATTATGCTCCCACTATTTTATTCAAAATGATAGCCCTTACTATCAACTCGGAAGATTGCAACGCACAACCTTCTAGTGAGCCAAGACCCAAAATAATTGGATCAATGCCCAGCCAACGCCGGCGTCAAAGACCAAATACTAAGGTAGGCAACTTTTGCCAATTGCATCATATGCAACTCTTGGATAGATGATCATGCACAATTCCTTGCCATGATGCATCTTTGTGCCTCGAGGTACTTGATCATATCAAGGTTCCCTAGTTAAGTCCAACCCATAAGCCAACACGATGAGTGTGCACCCTACGGAGGCAGACCCACACACCCACCATCACACTTCCATGAGATAGATAGTGTACCACGCGGAGGCGTGCCCACACATAGTCGATCAAACTTTTCATGTATGTTTCTTTATGGAAGGCAACTAAAACTTAATATTATTAATTGAGGGGTTTATTAATACATATACATATCCAAACACCACATACTTATAGTATGTATCACATACTACTATATCCACAACCATAAACGATAGACATGCAATCACAAACACAAATACATCGGTTATGGCCATACTATAGTAATCCTTTGGAGCAAAAAAGGATTATGGTCCACCTATGGTCTTATGCATCTCATGCAACACCTGTGAATCAACCTGTAAGCATGTAATGATCAACATTACAATGAACAACTTCATGGATGCTTCGTGAGGTTGGAACTTCAAGTTGCTTCTTGGAATTGGATCTTCTTGTTGCTTCTCCATGGACGCTCCTTGGATTTGGATCTTCAGGTTGCTTCTTGGAATTAGATCTTCATGGTGCTTCTCCATGGACACTCCTTGGAGTTGGATCTTCAAGTGGCCTCCTTACATCAAGTTTACAAAAACTAAAACTAATCCTACCTCTATTACATCATATGAGTACAAATATAAAAGGAAATAATTAATTACAGTTTGAAATAAGAGATGAGGATCGGCATGCAAGCTGAATAATTTATACAAAGGATCCATATGTAACCATTATACATACATAGAATTCACAAACAAACATATCCACAAGATTGACATCCACATTCATTCACAACATTCATAAAAGGGGATACTAGGCCATAACCGTGCATGCATTCACCACATAAAATAGATTTTAAAGGCGACGTGTATGCTATCATAGGTATATCTACATATACGTATATACATATTAAAATTGTAGTACTTTTAATGTGGGACATTCCCCTTTAAAAAAAATTAACTCCCACGCAGACAATGCGGGGTACACAGGGGCAGCGCCCCTGTGCGGGTCAGCGAGCGGGGGTCGAGGGGAGGCCGTCCCTCGTGGGGTCTCAGGGGTAGAGCCCCTGAAAGGTCTACGGAATTTTACTTCTGTGCACTTAGGAAAATAAATATTTTCCATAGTCGACCCCGTCCAAAACGTCAAAAAAAAATAGAAGCTTGCGGCGTATGTGGAATTAGGTTTAGATTTGCACATTAGCAGGTTTAATTCGCATCGTATGCAACATAAAAACAGTATACAGTGATTCGATCATATCGAAACGAATCCAAATACGTTGTAGATCGATGCTGCTCTGATACCACTATTGGGTTTTGTGGAGAAAAACATGTGCGGCGGAAGCAATAAAATCCACGCAACCTGAAACAGGATCTCGTCGACAACAACGTGTTTGGAAGGAGTGTGTGCGGGATATACCTTATCGCGGAGCAAGTCTGGCGATGTCCCGTTGCACGATGGTGTGCAACGTTGTTGGCCTACATGGACGGAACTTCTCTCCTTTTGTCAAGCGCGTTGCAGGAAAATCTGGCGACATTTCTTTACGGCAGTGACGTACGCTTCTCGCAGCGTGTACATGTGGTCGTCGACGTCCTCCGAATGCAGGTGTCAAGGTGCCTGCGTCTCTACTTCATCTACGTGGATGGAAAGAACTCCACGTCGTGCTTCCCAAGTCGGCGGGAAGGAGTATGTCTCTGCGGCGGTGTGCTAGTGGCGCGTTTCTCTCCTTTCTCTCCTAAGGACGATGACGGCTAGGGTTTGCGTGCGTAAGTGTAAACTGAAAACGTCTCTCTATATCTTATATAGATATCGGCCATCAATCCTCCTTTAAATAGGATACGAAGGGAAGTAGGGTTTCCTAAACACATCGGTAAACAGAAACGTTGTGTTAATTAAAATGCTCGTGGGTTAATTAGAATATTCCAGAATTCATTAATTAACCAAATAATCACATTAATTGATTAATTAATATCTGACTCCATGCAATCGCTCGGGATGGCTCTATGGGCATACATATACCAACAGCATGACCATAGCCATCCTCCACAACTTGTATTGTGGATGACAAGGATATATCCTCAACTTTCCACCCCCACATACTCAACAGTATGCGCTCTGAGTTTCCCTTAGGAATACTTGTTTCACCATCCAGTAAGTTTTGACATTGAAGATGGTTGTACGGCACATCGCACTACATGATTAGAGTTGCACTTGATTATTTATGCCAATTGGATGAATTAAGGTTGCATTTAACAAGTGGACATACAAATTCTAATTCACTTCTAGCAAGCATATAAGTATCACAACTTTTAAAAGATATAAAATGTGTGAAACATAATTTCTCATCTCATCATCACATGGTACTATTCACTTGCCATTCATGTGACCACACTAGTCATCTTACTATCACAAGATATAAATCCTTTTCACAATATTACAGGGCATCGACCCTTATCAACACAAGAGGATTACTCCTCATTCAGGGCTCAACCATGCCCAAAGGTCATTAAGACCATCATACTATCACAGGATATAAATCCTTTTCACAATATCACAGGGTATCAACCCTTATCAACACAAGAGGATTACTTCTCATTCAGGGCCCAACCATGCCCAAAAGTCATTAAGACCATTATACTATTCCATAAAATATCATCATTATCTTTTCATGCCTTATAACAAGGCTCAACAATATCACTTACATATAATACACCAAATCAACACAATATTGTATTAATGAGCTAGGAGATATTCATAAACAATCATAGCAGGGTTGTATTAACATTAAGAGCATTCCTTTATTACATCAACATGCAAGGAATCAAGATATGATTAACCCTCATCATATTCATAACGCACATGTTTAGCATAAGAAAGTATCAACCATGTGGCTATGATAACCACCAATTAACACATTAAGGTTATGATCATATTAAGGAGGTTATTTCATCATCATGCTGTCATATAAGAAGGTTAAAAAAAAAACTCATCTTTATCTATTTTCATTGGAGTTAGGTTCACAAGATAAATTATATTAATGTTACTAATCAGCACTCATACCCAATCCCTAACTCATAGCATCCCCATTGGATCATGGATGCATAAGGTGAAGCATCACCATCACATCCCATACTATTCCCAAGTATGAACCCACACATAAATCAAGGTGTAACCATCGGGTTATAGCATACTAAGCTTTCAACAACAATAACAGAGTACTCCATGATTGTATTAGTCATTCAAGGACTATTCATACCTAATTACCATCATTTAGTTATATTAAATCTAGATACCTCATTAGGGTTACCCATTAATTCATTATGGTGATTATCAATCATAATCATATGAGGGCAAGGGTAATACTACAAGTTTAAGGCATTGAACCATCAAATTCTCATCATTAGAATCATAACATTACATTATAGGCTTCACCCAAAAGAATGGGAATATTGAGGCATCAACTTCTAACCATTAAATGTTGAAAATGTAAAGCCATTGGTCGTTTACATAAGTAAACACCTTGAATGAATCATCTATGATGTTATTGAGTTGTGATCTATAAAAGTCACCATTTAACCCTAGACATCCTTTGATTAAAAACAATAAGGGTTCTGTTGAGAGTAGGGTAAAACCCACAATCGACTATTCATTTAAAACAAGCCATCCATTGTCAACAAGTAAGCTCCTTAAGTTGATCATATAAAGGAAACCATATAAATCACATTATTAGGACAAACATATTAAATTAGCCACCATTACACTTAATTGGAGGAATAAACATTAGATCTTGACCATTGGGTCAAGTTCATATGTTAAAACCATCAATTACAGTGTAGGTCAGACCATTGCATCAAGTGGCCCAAGAAACCATTGGTCTAAGGCTTAATTGATGCTACAACTATATGATTAACTCACCATAGGTTTTAGAGACCTGATCCACTATCAGTAGTGACAATTAAGTCACCATAGGTTATTAGATCAACACTATATTCATTAATCAGCAACAAATATTAAGCTAGTGTCATCATTGATTGATAACATCAGTAGGGTACTTAATGGTTGATCATGAAACTTCTAATTGATCCAAAACCTAACCTAAGGGGGTGACCATATGTTGTCACCATCATATGACACATTTGATCCCAACCATCAGTTGTCATGAAGACAACACCATAGGTTTGTTGCAATGGTACCATCATCGGGTCATGGGTTTATAGAAGAAATCAGCTTTAAACCCTAAAATTGACCATTGGTTGATAGGTGCTTAGCACCATAGGTTGTCAAACCAACCTGATCCAAGTCATATTATACCTTAGGAATAATGTACACATGATCACAGGTTCATCTAGAACTGAAATCATAACAGAGAACATTATAAAAATTGAAATCCAAGTCAAGAATAGCTTTTTAGTACATGGATCATCATTTTCAAGCAAGAACATGAGATAGCAAGCTTATGGTAAGCAATAAACGTGGAGAAAGTTATAAAACTTGCCTCTAAGTTGAAGGAAAACTCCAAAACAGAAGAAAACATGAGCAGTTAGGGTAGTAAATCCAAGCATAAGTTGTGAACTCATCCATCTAGCACCTTTCTTCATCAAATGAGCAAACCCTAAGCATAAGGAGCAAGAGAGGTGGGGTTTTAGAGCTTTAGAGAAATTTCTATCATAGAACAGTAAGGTTCCGACCTGGAGAAAGGTAGGAGGAATAATAAAAAAGAAATAAACAGAGGAAAGAAGGGGATTCTTACTCTTTTAGGTCAAGATCACTAGAAGAAAGCTTTTCAAACCCTAAAAGGAAGTCAATTGCAACCCTAGATTCTTTTTCCAAGAAGATCCCCTCTTTCTTCTTCCTTGGATAGGAAATTTGCAGTAGCACAGAGGTAGAAAGAGGTTCAGAGAAGGAGGGAAGTGATGGAGAGAAAATGGCTCGTTTGGCTTCTTAGGGATAAGTATATGAAACTTTAAGATAAAGAAAAACAAAAAGTTGAAGTTCTAGTATCTTTCCAAGTGTCCATGGCCTCAAACCATTAAGAATATACAAGAACGCACACAAGAAGATCCCCCACCGTCCACATAAACATGATTATCCCTCATTTCTTGAATTTACAAGCAAAACAAATAATTCGTTAGTTGATAGCTACTAAAGGTAGCTCATCCATCAAGGGGTAAACCCTAAAATACCCTTGAGGAAAACACCTTCAAACCAAGGTTTAAATAGATGCCCCATGGTCAATAAGATCAATAATGATGAAATAATATCCAAGGAACATAATTCAAGTGATAAATTGCAAATAAGACCTCTCAATTGGGTAAATTGTAGAAAAGTCCAAAATGTGCATAAAATTACATAACTTGCTCAAACAGTGTCCAAATTGGACCAAATTTGAAGCTTAAGTTTGTCTTATAATTTAAAAGAATATCACAAGGTTATATTAGGGTTATAAGAATTCAATTATTGTAATTGAGCTTATTCAACTCATTAAGCAAGTCTAGGGGCCTTATAATGTAGTATGTAGCTTGATGATGAATATTGCATGAACGTTAGAGATGTCAAAATAAAACATTGAGAAATATGGAACTTAAATTAGGTGAAGCATTCACCCTTGATGAATATATTTAATATGACCTAAGTTTTATGATGTTAATCTAGTCACACTTGCTTGTTATGTCAGAATCTCTTTGATGGACTCCATTCAAAGATCTAATCATGTCCTTAATGCTAGTTTGCTTGTATCAAGGTATGCATTATCTTCCTATTGGCCAACTAGTGGAATTGTTTTTTGGAAATAGGTAAATATAAGTGGTATTTAAAATTGCATGTACATATCTAGTATAAATGTTTGTCTCAATATACTTGTTTGAACTACATGTTCCCTATGACTACTATGTTTTTGTCTTGGTTACTTTTGTTAAACAAACTTTAAAACATAATGATAAATGTCCATTATACAACTTTTTGCACCTGTCTACTCAGGGGGTAAGGACACAAGGTTGGGTGTCCTACTTGATTTATCAAGAAAAGGCAGACCATGTTGATATAAGGCTTGCCCTTAGTGACGGCCTTAAGGTCCCTTATGAATAATGTTACTTTGACGTTTAGTCTTGTAGTCCCTCATGTTGAAATAGCATAGCTAATCTTGAGCATCCTCACAGACCCTTTCCTTGGGAAGTTGGTCAAAGGCCTTATGATATTATTGGTATAATGAAATGAACTTAAAATTCGCTTGCATGTTAATAAGAGAATCTTAAAATATTGTTGCTTCCTTTCTTGTTATTACATTATTCTTTTTCCAAGCAATATACATTCTTTTAAACATGTGATTTGTATGTTTGCACAGCATACTCAGCATAGTTTTGCTGACGCGTACCCATTTCATGATTTTAGGTAACATGTGCACTATGAATCCCTTACGATGTTTGTTGCTTCTACACTTATGGTATTCTACTACTACTCAGATGATATATAATAATGGGAATTCACATGTTGATATGTGGGACCTAAGATCTTATCATATATTACTTTAGCATTATTTTATACTTTGTTTTATCACACCTTAGTTGTTGTTTGTGTTTTTATTCATGCATATGTTATGTGATCCATTTTGCAAATAGACGCTCACATCCTCAGAGCAATCACATATTATGCATGTTTAATAACCTAATATCATATGAACCTAGTGAAAACCAAAATTATAATGGTGATGCTAACGCAATGGGCATGGTGCTAAATGTGAATGTTTCGGTAAGTAATTACCTCATGTCTGCCTAGCTACGGTGGCTAGGGTTCCTCTGCACATTTGAATATCAGAAGTGGATCCAATACTAGATTAGGTTTCTTCCCCAAAGCTTAGAGACTCTTCTAGCATAACATCTCTTGTTTAAGGACTAACCTAAGCTACCCATTATATGATGATTATATAGTTTCTCATCTCTTCGTGTGATTTCTCTCTCATGAAAATTAGTCACATGATATCTCAATTATGGGTAGCATATGTATGGGAAAATAAATTTCAAATCAATTTAAAATTTGATTAAGATGATAATGATGATATGATATGATCTTAATTTGAAAGATCGATTATCATCAATGAAAGTACTCTTGCAGTTAAGTACTCATGTGTAACATCTCATATTATGTAAACTCAATTTTACCAGATATGACATATGTGCTTCATATGTTTGAGGAAAATGATAATGATCCTTACTATGTTGAAATAAGGAGAAATAATGATATATACTTCATTATTGATGAGGTCCCTTTTAACTAAGTACATGTTGCCCCTATTGTTGATTAAACCTCAAACACTAACAAATTTTGTTCCCATGTCTCTTGATATGTATCATGATCTTGATTTGAAATTACTGTGAATTTGGACTCTCAAACTCATGATAAATACTTTGATACAAGAGGTAAAATTCCCTATTGATTATAATGCCTCATTGTTAAACTCTATTTTGAATAGTATGACAATATGATATCTCAATTGTATTATATAATGCTCAAATTGTTGAAAGGGCATATATTGACTTCTCTATTTTCAAGTATACCGTCTTGTTCTTAATTATGAAGAGAAGGGAACACTATTATACCTCGAATACATGGAATGTCAAACCTTGGTTTCTCTATTATGATAAATGGTCTTTGATCTCATGACCACATGATACACAAATATCTAATTAATGCTCTTCCCAATTTGATAGTCTTGATACTTCATGACTAATGAGGACAAAAGCGATAGATTAGGGTGGAAGTTTGTTTCATAACTCCCTTAACTTAGGTCACATCCCTGTCATGATTGACTATAAAATTTTCATATTGTTGATTATTTAGATTTAGGAAGGTAGCCTCTTTCACACAATTTAAATCTCTAGGCATAAGTCTCTAATATATCAAATATCATGATGATATTTAAATTCAATATTGAATCTCCATTTGATAATGATCTTGAAATATGATTATGTTGACTATAGTGTGTGGTTAAGTTCCTAGAAAGACCTAGGTCGAGATCATTCATCAACCTTGAATACCATGATAATGAAATTGATGTCGATCTCACGAAATGCTACTTTATTGTTGATTATGGATGAATGATCACACCTTTGGTTAATAAGGAATCTTATGCCATATCTTTGAAACTATTGTCCTTATGATTTATTTTGTCTGAAATCATGACTCTTGATGTTGATGCAAAATCTTGACTAGTGAGAACTCGTCTCGATATTGACTTGACTCCTATGATCACTGTATTTGGATCCTGAGGTCACCCTCATTATATGATTGATGACTTTGATGTTAACACTCTTGAATATATGGATTATGATTTTTTTGACATCTTGATTATGAATTTGGGATAAGTTCTCATGTGGACTAGGGTGGGACCTTCCATTGATTTGAATACAAAACCATAATATTAAAATATGATGTTTGATTAGAATTATTGAAATACAAAATTTGAATCAAGGATGTATAAACCCATCTAGGGCCAATTTAGAATCTAAATCCCTAAATTTTAGGATTGGAAGTCATGATTCACTATAGAATAAAAGAGCCTTGTTTGTTGACCTAAATGGTAATCTCTCCAAATTTGTGATCTTTTTATGATCTATGTGTCTATGCTTAGAATTTGATGTTTGGCTTATTGATTTTGGAATAAGTTTGATATTTTAAGGATTATGATATCATATGTGTATTATTGATATGATATGGAATACAAAGTCCCAACATCTGTTGAAGTTTTGCTTTAATTTTGGGGACAAAATTCCTTTTAAGATAGGGAGGATGTAAGAACCTACATTTTCTCTCTCCTATGACTATGCATATAATATCTCATAATGCAATCATTTGATTCAATGACCTCACTCATCATCAATTTAATGTTTTGGAATGACAAGTTTCTCAAGTGATGTGTGTTGATGGCTAAATTGCAATTTCAAAACCAATTGTATAATTTTGAGTGACTTTATATACATCAAGGAGGTTTTAGATTTCTTAGACCACTCAACATGCTTAACTTGATATCAATATTTTTTCCATTACTAATAGAGTGAAATTTGTGATCCAACGGTGAAGATTTCACCTACATTAGAGGTTCAAGCACAAAATTATGGCTTTTGCAAAATTACCTCATTTCTAGCCTTTTTCTCACCTTCTCTTATCCTTTTCCTTGTTGGGACTCGGGACTTTGCTCTCTATTGAGTCGCCGAACCCCTTGGGATCACTCAGCTAGCTACATACTCCCTAGACTACAGGTCTAAGGGTTGTGAATCACCTTATTGATCTTATGATTATCAGTCATCTTTCTCCTTGGAGCAAGGCACAATTGTGCCCGAGGGCACAACACCTTAGGGGCATGGGGCTACAATGTTTTCCAGCTCAAATCATCATTATATAAATATTCATGATGATTCCCTATCCTTAATCCTAGTCTTTTTGAGTAGGGTGTCAGGGAGGGGCATGGGACACCCCTAGCATCCATGCCCCGACATACCCTCTTTCTTATCCCTTTGGATCTACAACACCTTGGCCTTTATTTTCCTCAAGTTTCTTGAGCTTTCGCCCTTCCTAGATCTCCCTCAAGATTTTTAGACTTGGAAGCTTCTCTGACTAGTCATTTTTGGGATTTTTGCTCTAGACTTCTCGGTATCAAATCCAAGTCATCATCTGTCTCACAGACCTCCACCAAGTTTGGGCGGCCACTTAATGTGCAGTGAGGTGAACTAATCCTTGTTGCACATGCTCAATGTTGTGGTCACGCCACCATGGCATGCTTCTTGGGCATGCATCTATCTCCATGAGAAATGTGAGCCCTTGGTCCTAGGGTCACGATCCCATGGTCGGGTCCTCCAATACCTTCCTCTCTCCTTCGCGCACGATTAAGATGGGTGGCTAGTGTCGGGTGATCATGGATGAACACAGGTGGCAGCTAGCAATGGTATCTAATAATAGTAGACTAGTCAAGACATAGACTAAGGACCCTCACCACACTGGTGTATGGACCAGGCACCGCCCAATCAGGTGGTGCTATGTGGCCTCCTCGAGGTATCTTAATATTTTTGTCATGCAAATACCTCAAATCTTTCAAAATTTATATTCAAATATTCATAAGGAAAAATGGGACATTTTATATATGAAAATTGATCTAAAAAATGAGATCTATCCAATGAACCTTGTTTTAGAGCCTAATTCTAATCATGGATCTTTTTATATTAAAAATGGCATCAATTTGATCTCTTTAACAAAATCAATGATATTAAATGCTCAACCATGATCGTACTATGACTCCACTTGACTTTTATGACTCCAATAAGTAAGTTGTGCTATTTTGAAGTATGCAAATTGATCTTAATCATGATTTGCCCTATTAATGACCCTAATCAATGGAATGAACCATGAAATATGTTTACCTTGGACTTTGATGCTAATAATCATTATTCTGATGCTCAAGTTGATTTTACAAACTCCAACTCATCATTTTATCTCTATATTAGTAATGTTTGATGCATGTTAGAGACATGAATTGAACTTTCCCATACTTGAACTCTATATTAACTTAATTTATGGAAAGTGGCATAAAATAGGATAGTTATGGGATTTTAATGATTATTTTTAAAGTTGTGCTTAAATGTCTCAAATATGATCGGAAACCATATCTTGTCCTCTAAATAGTCCTTGTGATGACTTGTGGTGTGAAATATCATGTGATACATTGTTATGACTATGTGACCTAAACATGACATCAAATGTGACCTGATGTGCATGTTGCAAAAATTGATATCTAATATTGTATGAATCTCACTCTAAAGGTCATGCATGCTTTTTTATACCTTCAAATCAATAAGTTGGTGATCTTTATAACAATAAATCACGCTTGATCTCTCAAATATTCTAGTGATGACAATCTTGCATAAAAATGACTCAATATGCCTTAAATGGATGTTATGATTATTAAGGCATTAATATTAGTTACATCTTATGATTTCCTTATTAATAGCATGCAACCCTATGTTTGAAATCCCTGATCTTACTAAGGATGTTTCACCCTAAGTCAAAATGATATATAATGATGTATGTAGTTGGATGATGAATATTTCATGAACATTGGAGATGTTAAAATCAATCATTGAGAAATATGGAACCTAGATTAGGTGAAACATCCACCCTTGATTAATATGTTTAAGATTACTTAAGTCTTGTGATGTTAATCTAGTCACACTTGATTGTAATGTCAGGATCTCTTTGGTGGACTCTATTCATAGATCTAATCGTATTGCTAATGTTAGTCTGCTCATATCAAGGTATGCTTTATCCTCCTATTGGCCAGACTAGTGGTATTAAAATTTGTATGTATGCATGTAGTATAAATTCTTGGCCTAATATACTTGTTTGAGATCCATATTCCCTACTACTACTATGCTTTGGTCTTGATTATTTATGTTGGACAAACTTGGGAAAATAATGATATATGTCCATTATACAATCATGTACACCTATCTATATTCTCAGGGTGAGGACACAAGGTTGGGTGTCATACTTGATTTATCAAGAAAGGGAAAACCATGTTAATATAAGTGTTAGCTCTTGGTGGTGGCCTTGAGGTCCCTTACAAATAGGGTTAATTCTTAATGTTTAGACTTGTAGTCCCTCACATTGAAACGAGTAGCCAATCTTGAGCACCCTCACAGAACCCTTCCTTGGAAAGCTGGTCGAAGGACTTATGATATTGTTGGTATAATGGAAATAAACTTAAAATATGATTGCATGCTAATAAGAGAGTCTTCAAATGTTGTTTATTCTTTTCTTGCTATTACATTATGATTTTTTCAAGCAATATATGTTCTCTTAAAAACACAATTTTATATGTTTGCACAGTGTACTTGGCATAGTTGTGATAACGTGTACCCATTTAATGATATTAGGTAAGAGGTACAATATAAATCTCTTACATGATCGTTGCTTCTGCACTTATGATAATTTGCTATTACTCTGATGATATATAATTACATGTAAATGAAATTCACGTGGTTGACATATTAAACCTAAGATCTTTAGCATTATATTATGTTGTGTTGTTTCATACTTTAGTTGTTGTTTGTAGTTCTATTCATGCATATGTTAAGTGATCAACTTTATGGACAACCTCTCAGTTCCTCTCATCTTTGGCTTTGTATAATTAGGAATGAGGATTTGGTAACAAACAGTTCTGTGACACACCCTTGTTGAGTTATTGAGATTGAGGAGGCTCAACGGCGACTAGCGAGTCTAATGCGGCTAGTGATAGGATGAAGTAGGGTGGTGAGGTAGATTAGAGCCAGGGCGGAGGACATGGGTTTGCAGGCAGTGTAGTTATGCAGATTGTGTGGAAGTCTTAGCGGCGGTCGACGATCTAAATTTGTCAAAGATTGTAGAATTTGGACCTGATATTGTTGGAAAAGATAAATATTGATTGAGTTTACCTATTGGACCGTGGTTGTGGTGCTTTCTTCAGGATGGATGATGACCATAGGTTGTGGGTTATCTCAAAGTGTCATGGCGGCTAGTAGCAACAATGGTTCCACTGACTACAACATTGTAGTGTAGTTCCACAGTGGTTGTAGTATGTGCCTAGTTGTAGGTTTGTGATCATGAGGAGTTTAAGGGGGGAGTGCAGAGAAGAAAGAAGGGTGGACAATGGAGGCACGAGTAAGAGATTAGATCAATATATTCATTACCGACATCAGGGAAGTATGAGTTGCTTCTATACTGAGAAGTTTGTTTCTATGTTGGCGAGATACAATGCTTCCCTGTATGTGGCCTCGTCGAGGTGTTTGTGAGTTTTTTCCCTAGGTCAAAGCACGTAGGAACATATATAGAAATGGATGGGATGCTAGGGTTTGAGTTCAAATATGGGGAAGAGACACAGTATCACTTTCTAAACATAGGAAATAAAGGTTATTAATGTAGTAATGTCTCTCCTTTTGCTAATTCTTTCCTATTTTATAACTTCTAAGCTGAGACCCCAATTGCTTTGAGATTTTG
This sequence comes from Alisma plantago-aquatica, assembly GCA_963693085.1. NCBI lineage: Eukaryota > Viridiplantae > Streptophyta > Magnoliopsida > Alismatales > Alismataceae > Alisma > Alisma plantago-aquatica. Next base: position 1,077,102,794 of record OY856412.1, on the reverse strand, counting down.
ATAGTGAGTTTAATTTGTACTAAGTTAGGTACTAAAAATATTAATTCCTATATTTATGGTCATGAGTTGGCTAATCTTTAGTTATGCTCACGATACATACAAAATTGATATATTTTGGTCCAAAAATGATATTTCATATTGCTTCCAAAATCATTATTTGACAAAGTAGGTGTGTTATTGAAATATAAGGTGGTACTTATATATTCTAGCATCTAAATTTCATAATAATACAAAAAATTGTCAAAGTGGTTCGTGAAGATAATTTGACAGGCTGGTTTGTAAATATGAACTTATTTAGTACAAGGAATTCAAAATGAGACACATTAATATCCAAGAACATGATAATTGATCAAGATAACCAAATGAATTTTAAATGAGAGACCAAGTTAAAAATGAACTCAGATTTCAAGAGAACCATGAATTTTAGCTCAAAATAGATTTAGCACACAAAATCAAGTATGTTATGATGTTTTTAAAGATAAATCAATTCTTTTTATGGATTAGCATCAAGAAGAGGTTATCCTAAGTTCTCAATGTAATCATTCGACTCCAAATCTTCCATGATTTTTATTAGCCATCTAACATGCCATCCACAAAGGAACCTTCATTTGTTGTCCTAAGAATGGTTTTAAACTCCAACTTTGATTTCATGGAAGAATTATTAATCAATAATTAAATAAGAATTCCATGATAACAACAATATATTTGATAGTTCATTATCTCTTCGATGATTTACATAAATCTTCATGTTATTCCATTTTGAAATTGCATAATTGTTGTCTAAAATGTGGAGTTCTAAAAGAGTACAAGACTTCAAAATTAAAGCTTCAAGTAATCTTCACATGTGTAAATAGTATTAGTTGAAATAGAAATATATGGGACTCTTCTTTAGCTTAAAGAGAAAAATTGAACATATGGATATAAATATTTTCTTGAGAAATATTTTTGGCTTTCAAAGTATCACAGAAGTTTATAAATTTTTGAGATATGTGCAGTGTAAATACCATATTGGTGGGATTAAATGAAGGTAATCATACATGGTTTAAACTAGATGGCATCCATAGTTTCACTACTCTAGTAGGAAGGTTGGGCTCCCTAGGAGATATGTAATCCTTCAACAAGATTTCTCTCATTGTGGAATCTCTTCCATTATTTGGGTTATCTTTGTTTTTGTTGTTGTACTCATCTATTTGCATTCATTGTGGTGCTTGTGGTTAAGAAGAATGAAATGGTGATGTTATCATTCAGGGAGGAATGAACAAAATCAAGAATGAGTTAAAATGGAAATTATCAATCTAGGCTGGATATCAACATTTATTGTGCTCACTCAAAATAGTGCCAAAATTTTGATGTCAGGGCAAACTAGGTAGGTGTGGGTTTGAACCCTGAAAATAAAGGTGAGTGGGGTTCTATATATAGGTGAGGTTTGTGTGGGTCACTTACTTGGCATCAAGGTGGAATCCATATGAGGAAAGATTGCATTCAAGATGGATAACTTCTGGTAATCAATCAGTTATTCACCTCCTTGGTTGAATTTTGGGTGATTGCCTTTTATTTTGATTTAGATGAAGTATCAACCAATCGAGTCGGGGAAGACGTCCATGTGTTGCCTTTGTTTTTATCTTGGGGTGATCTCAAATGTTTGTATGGCTCTTAGGGTTTAGGAGCTTGTAACTTTCAAAGATGGTCTTTTGAAGTCACATCTGAATTGTGTTCTGGACTGGTCGAGCATCTTGACATAAGCTATATGATTATGGGAAAACCCAATTAATCATTTGCCCAAGTGCCAGAGTCATTTGTTTTGATATACATGTTCCAGTGACAGTGTCTTGTTTATGAGGACTCTTCGTGGAATGTAGTGTGAGCTCTTTATCGTGTGCATGCAAGCTTCGTGTGTTTAGATATGTGCTTGAAAGAGGCCTCAAAATGAAAGGATCCAGTGGCAAATGACTTTTTTGTGAATTTCCTATAGTGATATTGAGAATATCAATACATGGATGATGATAGAAGATATTACTCTACATTACATGGCAACTTGAAACTATTCATAGATAGAAGAAATATCTAAAAATGGATGTGATCATCACTATTGGGAATGATTTCATAAAGTTTTTGTACCATATATAGAATTGTTACATATGAGTTCATCATTTTATGCATGCATGTAGATTATATTCTTCCTCTTGATCCTAATTTGAAAGCTATTATCAGTAGCATACTGAGTGAAAAGATACGAGTATCACATGTGTGTATACATGGTCTAGTTTCACTAAGGTCTAGTGATGGCACTTCTATCCTAGTATCAGTATGTTGAATAAATCATGTCGATATTCTAATTAAACATCACGTGAATATGTTAAGATATTATACAATTATAAATATGTGAACATGTTATGTAGAATACATAAATATCAATATTTTGATTAAACCCTAACGATAGTATATGATTCCACAATATGTGAAAACGTTATATCATATATGGTAGCATACCTTCCCTTTCTTTCTGTGTGCGCGCGCGCATAGGGGTTCATCATCCCCGTCTCTGTACACTCGTAAATCGTAATCCACATGCTGGCTGTCTCCCCTGGAAAAGACGCCTGAACGGGAAGTAGAAGAATACGACAATAAGGATGGACGGGTTGAGCCAATCTGGATAGCACATGCGGTCCCCATCGACAACAGCGTGCAACTATTGTGGTTCTACCCTTTTCTGCATTATTTGTGATCGACCAAACATACGCACTCGTGGCTGTGCATGCTGCCGTCGCCGAACCGGAGCAGCCGAAAGGGGTTCTCGTACGGGTTCATACAGGATAAAACCGTGGTTGGATGGTCTATAATTTACTTCTGTTTTTAGCGGCAGAGAGAAGATTGACGAGGAACAGAAGAAGAGCTTTCCGCCGCGAATATACAATTATAAGACCGGATTTTGCTTCAGCCATCTATACTATATATAACGACCCGTTTTGGATTAAACTTGCAATTTTTTCCAAAGCTCTTTGGATCTGTCGTGTAATTTTCACAACTATTTTTCGAAATCATGAATCAGTCCTTATAGGTATTTCTTGCAATGTTTACAGAGATGTAAGAGGGGTCAGGGTAACCGACTCATATCGTCGATTATTCTCGCATATTCTTATCCTTCTGTTCAGTGTTGGGTTTTGGCGAGCTGAAGGAATTGAGGAGGCGGACTGCCGATCAGAGCTTGAGGAGGCGGACTGCTGATAACACCAAATTTTGTGATGTTTTTTACTGTTATTTCGTTATCAAAACTGCCCTTTTTAACTATTTTCCTCTCTTTTTATATGAACTTTTGTAATAACAGGCTCCGCTACTCTCTTAACCCAATATTTCCATCTTTTGCAGAGTTTTCCTCCATTTTCGACTCATTTATCATCAAAAAAGTCTCGTCTCGGCCCATAAACGTGTTCTACCTGCATCGGTCTTTTCCCCTAGGAAGTCGACTGATACGCTCGTTGCCTGATAGGGTAGCGCGATACACTAACGTGCGACACAAGGGTGTCGCGCGAGAGGAAGCGGATGAGCGATACGCCTTTTTACCCAACAGGGAGCCTGACTCGCCACAACTGTAGCGTATCGCGATACAGGCCACCCACCGGCATGCGCCAGTCGTCGCGATGACCGACAGCCCGACATCTTTGTGCCGGCCGATACGCATATCGGGCGCCCCTGAAGGCCGCAATAATGGAGCTGATTAAGGATACGTGGCGACCGGAGCACCATCACTTCCTCCAACCGCTGCCTATAAATAGCAGCTGCAGGACTCCGATGGGACGGGTCGGAACCCTGCGCAATCCAACTCAGGAAAGTTTCAGGAGCTAACGTATCGTGCCTCAGAGGTTGTTTCGGGCGATTCTAGGTGAGCACTTCCCCGTCCCGAGAGAGAGGGAATGGTTCACTTAGGGTCGTCCCAGGCACCACTACAGGCCGATATCGGTCAACAAGGATACCCGATACAAGTGATCGATACTTAAAGTGACACTCTAAGCCCGGCACGATACCGAACTCCGATACGTATCGCCTATCACGGCGTGTCGCCCGAGAGGGTGTCGCCCGACATGATCGTATCGGGCAAGGGCGCCCCGCACGATATGTATCGCCTGTCACAGCGTGTCTCCTGAGAGGGTGTGCCGCCCGACACGAGCGTATCGGGCGGGGCTCCTGTCCGGCATCGGGCTGGAGAGTCGGCTGTTGTCTGTCGACCTTCTAAATCAAGAAGGCGACATTTATCTTTATCATTTCAGTCATTTACTTCCTTTATCTTATGCAATGTAATCAGACCCTTATATGTTTATGGAAATAGAAGAGTTTTAATCATCTGTTGTTTTATGTTTGGTACCTCTGTTGGATGATTGCTATGTTTAACATCTTAACTCTAGCTTGTACGCTTGGATCGCGTTTCGATTAGCTACCGAATCATGTTTTCCCGTTGCAACAACCTTGAGAGAGGTGTTGTGGCTCTAGTGTTTGGTCCGATACTGGAGTATGAGAGTGTCTGGAATCGGAGTTGCTTTAGTAACCTTTCCACTCTAACTTAAATCCAGCAACCTCGAGAGGGGTGTTGATGCTTGGTTAGAGGTACCCGCTTCGAGAGGAGGGGTACAGGATGTTTCTGCTGCCGCTTGTTTTACCGAAGTTTTCTCCTTCGTACCTTACTTTAGCGTTAGTATTATCTCTCTATTTTCGTTACACGAAAATCCCTAAAAACTGATAAATGCTTAAAACCTTAATTTTTCCTCGTAGCTCCAGTTGGAGATATATTTCTTTTGTTTTATCGGTCTTATCCTGCTGTTCCCTTTGGGAATTTTACCATCTCCTTACCCTTGCCGGAGTGTAATGTGTCGATTCTGTATTCTCAACACTACCACCATTTTCCCTGTGTTCGACCCCGTATATCTACTTCGACCCCGTAAACAAAGTTACGGGGGCCTAGAAGGTTTTGGGTTATAAATGTAAATGTCTGACTACTTCAAATCCGCCTCCACTTTTGGACGCGCGATTTAGGCCGGTCAACTTTTTGGCGCCGTTGCCGGGGACAAGGCAAAACGGTATTGTTGACGAACCCGAATCCACTAACTACACTCCAGTGCCTCAAGCTTAGAAATAAACTTGACAGCGCTCTCTTTTTCTCCTTTCATTATTATTAATATTATTCTTTGCCTAAAATGAATAACTCGTATTATTAATAATAGATTTCCTAACTTGACTTTTCATGCTATTTCAGCTATTCTGAAGAAAGGCATTTTGTTCGATTGAACACCAACAACATCAAACATGTCGCCGCGTGTTGAACCAGCCCATTCAGAAGGTGAACGCCAAGGGAGAGCCAGACCTCTCTTGAGCACCAGTCAAGGCCAAGACGAGGCTTCAAACCAACCAAACTTGGTTGGATAGTTATTCGCTTTCATAAAGAGACAAGATACAATCATAAACCAGTTGGCACAAAGTACGCTTCCCCATCTAAGAGTTCTAAATTCCATGCAGTTCCAGATGGCGAATATGCAGACACGCCAACATCAAATTGATCAGTAGTTGGCCCAGATGGCCGACTTGATAAAGAACCCTTCTAGAAAGATGCTCTCCAGCCCAGAATCTGCCAGAATGGCAGTGCTTAGATCCGGGAGGACAGTAGAGCGTAATGAGGAGGCCAGGCCAGAACCTGAATTGGGGATTGTGGGTGCGAATCCCGCAGAAGATGAAAATCAACAAGCTGATGCCAGAGAGCCTGAACAGAGATCCGTCGAGGAGCTGCCTGGTGGGAGAAGCCCTTACACTCCCAAACTACCTTTTCCATACAAATCGATAAAGGCAAACCTGAAGAAGTGTCACGAAAAGTTCATGGAATCAATCAAGAAGCTTTATCTTGAGGTTCCCTTTCTGGACGCCTTGGAAGAGATGCCAACTTACGCCAAGTTTCTCAAGGATCTGATTACTAAGAAGAGAAGGGGAGGAAGAATTGAAACTGTGCACCTAGCAGCTGTGTCATCTGCTTTCGTAAAACCAGATCTACCCAACAAAAAGAAAGATCTGGGGGCTTTCACAATCCCTTTTTCTATCGGAAACAACGTCGAACAGAGGGGTCTTGCCGACTTAGGGGCTAGTATCAGCCTTATGCCCCTAAGCTTTGCACAGAAATTAGGTTTAACCGATATGGTTAGAACCAATATGAGAATTGAGCTTGCAGATCATACCTTCAAAAGACTTGTCGGCGTTGTTGAAGATGTGTCAATCCGAGTGGGTAATTTCTTAATTCCGTGTGATATAGTTGTCATAGACACCGTGGAGGACCCCCGCTGTCCTGTCATCTTTGGACGTCCTTTCCTGGCTACGGGGAGGGCGTTGATCGATGTTTCTGAGGGGATAATCACTCTGAGGGTCGGAAACGACCACTTAGACTTCAAGGTGAAGGATATGATGAGGGACCTTCCCTGTCCGAGTCCGCTTGCTTTGCGGACAGCTACGACCAGTTCCGCGAGGAGATAGAAGAGGACATCTAAATCGTAGACCCCCTTGCGAGAGCAATAAGCGGTCAAGATTCCGACTTTGAGAGTCCAGAAGTTGCGGAGTGTCTCGCCCTTCTTAACCTGTCTGATGAAGATGTGAGCAACGAGGATGAGGTGGTGGAGTCTGTCAAGTATGCCTCTCTTGAGGGGGAACCGCAAGAAAAGACAGCCAGGGCCAAGTCTGAATTGAAGCCGTTACCTGAAGGATTGAAATACGAATTATTGGATCAAGAAGAAAGGAACCATGTCATCGTCAATGCCAATCTATTAAAGAACCAGCTGGACAGACTTCTAGAGGAGTTAAGACTCTGTCGGGGGACTATAGGATACTCAGTGGTAGACATCAAAGGCCTTAGTCCCGCTTTATGTATGCATCGCATGAATCTGGAAGAATCTGCCAAGCCTCTGGCTCAACCCCAGAGAAAGTTGAACCAGATGCTGAAAGAAGTCGTCAAGAAAGAGGTAATCAAGTTAAGGGATGTGGGGATCATTTACCCGATCAGCGATAGTAACTGGGTAAGCTCGATCCACGTAGTACCCAAGAAAGGCGGTATGACAGTGGTAAAAGGAGATAAGGCGATGAGGTGGTGGTTAAGACCGTCACGGGATGGTGAATGTGCATTGATTACATAAAGATAAACCAAGCTACGAAAAAGGATCATTTTCCGCTACCTTTTATTGATCAAGTTCTTGAAAGATTAGCGCATCATGACTTTTTCTGTTTCTTAGATGGTTTTTCAGGATTTTATCAGGTCCCTATCCTGCCAGACGACCAGGAGAAGACAACCTTTACCTGCCTCTACGGCACCTATGCTTTTAGAAGGATGTCCTTCGGCCTCTGCAACGCTCCCGCTACGTTTCAACGATGCATTATATCAATGTTTTCGGATTTTCTAGAAGATATCGTAGAAGTTTTCATGGACAATTTTTCAGTCTATGGAAAGGACTTCGATACCTGCCTAAATAACCTATCTTTGGTTCTGCAAAGATGCGAGGAGAACAGTCTAGTTTGAAACTGGGAAAAGTGACATTTTATGGTACGAGAAGGCATCGTTCTGGGACATAAGATCTCAAGGCGTGGCATCGAGGTGGACACTAGCAAAGTTGAAGCCATATCCAAGCTTCCTCCACCGAAGTCCGTGATGGGAGTGAGGAGCTTCCTCGGACACGCCGGCTATTACCGAAGATTCATAAAGGACTTCTCAAAGATATCAAAACCATTGTCCAATCTACTGGTAAAGGATGTTGAATTTGTTTTCTCTTATGACTGTCTAACTGCTTTTCAGGCTTTGAAAAAGGCTCTTGTCTCACCACCCATCCTCCAAGCTCCAGTTTGGGATTTACTGTTTGAGCTTATGTGCGACGCCAGTGACTATGCAGTAGGAGCGGTCCTGGGGCAGAAAAAAGATAAAAAGCACCATGTGATCTGCTACGCTAGTCGCACGTTGGATGAAGCTCAGGTAAATTATACAACTACCGAAAAAGAGATGCTCGCAATTGTCTTCGCCTTTGATAAGTTCAGGTCGTACCTCATCGGAGCAAAGGTCAAAGTATATACAGATCACGGGGCCATAAGACATAATGCAAAAGAAAGATACAAAGCCCAGACTGTTGAGGTGGGCCTTATTACTACAAGAGTTCGACCATGAGATTATCGATAAGAAGGGTGCAAAAAATGTGGTCGTTGACCACTTATCAAGGATCGTGGCTGAAGGACAGGGGGAAACGCCCATCAATGACAACTATGCCGACGAAGCTTTAATGCTGGTTGAAACTAAGGAAGAAGACTTACCCTGGTTCACTGATATCTGTAACTATCTTGCCTGTGGAGAACTGCCTCCTGACATCACCTATAACCAGAAAAAGAAGTTGTTCGCAGACGTGAGAAATTACTATTGGGACGATCCTCTCCTTTTCAGAAGATGTGTTGACAACTTGTACAGGAGATGCGTTCCCGAAGAAGAAACCCCGAACATACTTAAAGAGTGCCACGCCTCCCCTTATGGAGGGCATCTAGGTAGTGAAAGGACTGCTGCCAAGGTGTTGCAATCATGTTTTTCTTGGCCATCTTTATTCAAGGACGCCGCTCATTTGTGAAGGTCTGCAAAGAACACCAGTCCACGGGCAGTATAGGGCAAAGGAACGAGATGCCGATGGCAAATTGGATTGAAGTAGAGATTTTCGATGTATGGGGGATCGATTACATGGGGTCGTTTCCCCCATCAAGGGGGTATCAATACATTCTAGTGGCAGTAGATTATGTATCAAAATGGGTAGAAGATGTGGAAACCCAAACGTGCGACGCCAAGTCAGTAATCAAGTTGTTCGAGAAAACAATTTTTCCTCGGTTCGGTGTACCACGCACTGTAATAAGCGGCAGTGGGTCGCATTTTGGTGAAAGGCAGTTTGAAACACTCCTACGAAAGTATGGAGTTAAGCACAAGATCACTACACCCTACCACCCACAGATTTCCGAGCAGGTAGAGGTCTCGAATAGACAAATCAAGCAGATTCTGGAAAAGACTGTCAGTCGGATGAGGAAGGATTGGTCAATGAAGCTTGACAATGCACTTTGGGCCTACAGGACTGTCTATAAAACGCCCATTGGAACCACCCCCTATAAGTTGATCTACGGAAAATCATATCATCTACCGCTCGAGCTAGAACACAAGGCCCTCTGGGCAATCAAATTCTTAAATATGGATCTGGAGAAAATAGGAGCAAAGAGATATTTGCAGTTACAAGAGCTTGAAGAATTAAGGATTCATTCTTATGAGAACGTGAAAATCTATAAACAAAGGACGAAGGTGTGGCATGATGCCCACCTAAGGAGAAAGGATGTAAGCGAAGGGGATAAAGTTTTATTATTTAAATCCTCTATTTGTCTTTTTCCTGGAAAGTAACAAACGAGATGGTCGGGACCATTCATTGTGTCAAAGATATACCCATCAGGAATGATGGAGCTATACGACAAGGATGATTCGACCAAGGTCTTTCAAGTAAACGGGCACAGAGTAAAGAGGTAAAACTACAGTGCTCCTCGGGAGGCAGCCCGAGCTTTTACTTTTCTTTCTTAAGATAGGATGTTTTTTTTTACTTTCTTTCTTGTAAAACAAACATTATGGACATTTGGACTGTAATAAGGCCCGAGTCAACACATGCACACATGCGCCGATTCTTCTGTTTTATGGGCCACCGCTCGGTTTTACGAAGCATTGAGGAGTAATACTATCTGAGGTCGGGGACTTAACCCTAAGACAATGATGTTTTATTCATCAATCGCTTTTTCCTTCCCCTCATTTTTGGTTCTTCAGGCCGCGTATCGTACATGTACCTCCTTTGTTGATCGTATCGGGCAGCATCTCAGCCGGTGCACAGAACTGCTCATATTGGGCAACAGCATATCGGGGATTGCAAGGGTCGTGACGGATGGTACTCCCAGGCGACGAGTGCCCGTATCGGGCAAGATGAGTAATTGCCCTTGATTGGACGGATGGAACCGCTCGTCTCGGGAATGGCTTGTCTCAACGACCGACGCGCACCCCAGATTTACCCGTTTTACCCCCGGTTGAGATTGTTATATATAGTACGGAGGGTTTACCGTGTCGGTCTATTACTTTTGCTCTTCTAGCCTCCCGTATCATGTAGTAATTTCTCCCTTTGCTCTTATGTCGGCCAGGGTTGCTTCAGATAGCAAAGGTATAGCCCGACAGCCTGCTTGCCTGACACAAGCTTACTATCGCGCGCAGCGTATCGGGTAGACGACTTTAGTTGATTTTCCTTGTGTCGTCCGACACATGTGTCGCGCGATACGTTCTTCATACGCGTTTGCACGATACACCGCGCCAGGCGATAAACCGTGTCGTCCATTCTTATGCCGCATCGCTTGCTCTTGTTATCGGGCGACACGGTTTTTTTTCTCTCTCTCGGGGAAGTCCCTGTCAGGTAGTTTGTTTCACGCGACCATGTCGCCCGACACTCTCGTGTCGGGCAACAGGTGTTATGCACAGCCTTTCCCCTTATCGTCCAGTCTTATATTGCCTAGGATGTTCTTTTGATGGACGATACCCGGACTTGGCAACGAGACAAGTTTTATCGTGATATCAGTTTTGCCTACCTAAAGTTTAAATGATCAATGAACTTGATAACAGGTATGGCCCATACAAAGCAAACCTCCAGACGAGTTGACAAACACGGCAGAAGAATCGACACTGCGGCCGCAACTGAAGCAACAACAGTCAGACAGAAGCGCCAGAATCCCGAGACAGCTAGGCCATCAACAGCCGAAAAGAAAGCAAGGAAGGAGTTTCTTGATTTGGTAACCCCAAGAGAGGTCCATTTCCTTATCATAGTCTATCTTCTGTGGTGGTTTAGGACCATCTCCAAAAGAGAAAATCAGTGGAAATCTTTCTCCAGTGGCCTCTGGTTTGAATGTTATCATCGTCATAATCTGCGCGAGCCTTGCGCTTCCTTCTTGAGAGCTTTGCACTTGTTCTGGTTGCATCCTCCTGGGAAAGAAAATGGACTCTAAGTGGATTTCTCTGGCTAGTCCAATAGATGATGAAAGTTTAAAGAAACTGAGATTGATGATCAGGCCTTTTATTCATGTTCACAACGGAAGTATCTTAAAAGGTCTACCTGGTTTAAGAGAATGCCTAATAGTTTTGAAACTTCTTCCTCAGCAAGAGCGCAAGACTGATCTCATTGAGAAAAAAAAAATCTGACTATACCATCTTCATCCTGGAATGGATATCGAATAAAGAGATGCCTGACCAACTCCATCACATCGACTCTGACAGAAAATAAGGAGAATGTATGGGAGCTTCTATCTGGCGCAGGCGCAATCACCAGCTAACCCTCACTGGGTAAACATTACCTTACCCTATCTACTTCACAACTCTGGGACAGAGTGTGGAGTAAGTTTGGGGAGGTACCCATGTACCAGTGAGGGAGGTATAAAATTTCTTGTTCAACTCCACCCTTTGTGTTCTTCCGTTCTTCTCTTATATCATGTGTATGTATGTGTACGTATGCATGCTCATATAATTTTTGAAAATTTTTGCTTATTTTGCTTATTTTGTCTCCCTGCATATGTACAAACTCGCTATATAGTAAAAACCTGATACGACTTCTTGCCAGTCTGTTTTCTATGTGCCCAAGGAGATGTAAATTTTGTTATGACTTTCTGACAGTGCAGCCTCAAACAACAAAAGACTACAACTTTCCATGCCAAAAATTGCGAAATATAATCTTGCAACAGCTAAGAGATGTGTATGCAGAAGGAAAAAACTGCCCAAACAGCAACAAAAATTCCTCTTATTTTTCTTTACCCAACAAAAATCCCAAAAAGAGAGAATAACCTTATGAGAGTGAATAAAAGCATAAGAGTTGTGCCAAATGAAAAAAGAAATATATATATACACACTTATTTTCCAAAAGTACCCATCTTTACGCATGGTAGATCTGGGGCAGTGGTACGTAGGATGTGAAATCACTACTCTAAAGCCAACTGACTTGGACTGCAGGGACCACTTGCCCGTTAACGGACCCGTACATGGATGGACTGATGGGAAACAAGAAAAACCCAAAAAAAAGCCTTAAGCCTACCCAAACACACAACTTTCTTCCCCCACAAACTGTTTGGTGTGAAAGCTAACTTTGAAATCATGCACCTAAGTCTCGCCAAACCTGTGGAGAAAAAATTTGCTTAAATAAGGCAGGAGAAAACAAAGTCTGTTGTTCGTGACCGGGCCGTATTTTCAGAAAGACACCTCAATTCTCACTCTAACCCATGGTCTAAAAACTATACTGGTCAAGAAGAAGCATCACAAAATAAAGTTTAAATATTGATTGAGGACAATCAACATGCAAAGTTTGGGGGAGTTGATAACACCAAATTTTGTGATTTTTTTACTGTTATTTCGTTATCAAAACTGCCCTTTTTAACTGTTTTCCTCTCTTTTTATATGAACTTTTGTAATAATAGGCCACGCTACGCTCTTAACCCAATATTTCCATCTTTTGAAGAGTTTTCCTCCATTTTCGACTCATTTATCATCAAAAAAGGCCCGTCTCGGCCCATAAACGTGTTCTACCTGCATCGGCCTTTTCCCCCATGAAGTCGATCGATACGCTCACTGCCTGATAGGGTAGCGTTATACACTGACGCGCGACACACAAGGGTGTCGCGCGAGAGGAAGCGGATGAGCGATACACCTTTTTACCCTACAGGGAGACAGACTCACCACAACTGTAGCGTGTCACGATACAGGCCACCAACCGGCAGGCGCCACTCGTCGCGATGACCGACAGCCCGACATCTTTGTGTCGACCGATACGCGTATCGGGCGCCCCCGAATGCCGCAATAATGGAGTTGATGAAGGACACGTGGCGACCGGAGCACCATAACTTCCTCCAACCGCTGCCTATAAATAGCAGCTACAGGACTCCGATGGGACGGGTCGGAACCCTACGCAATCCAACTCAGGAAAGCTTCAGGAGCTAGCGTATCGTGCCTCAGAGGTTGTGCCAGGAGATTCTAAGTGAGCACTTCTCTGTCCTGAGAGGGAGGGAATGGTTCACTTAGGGTCATCCCGGGCACCACTGCAGGCCGATATCGGCCAACAAGGATACCCGATACAAGTGATCGATACTTAAAGCGACACTTTAAGCCCGACACGATACCGAACCCCGATACATGTCACGGCATGTCGCCCGAGAGGGTGCCGCCCGACATGATCGTATCGGGCAAGGGCGCCCCGCATGATACGTATCGCCTGTCACAGCGTGTCTCCTGAGAGGGTGTGCCGCCCGACACGAGTGTATCGGGTGGGACTCCTGCCCGGTATCGGGCTGGAGAGTCGGATGCTGTCTGTCGACCTTCTAAATCAAGAAGGCAACATTTATCTTTATCATTTCAGTCATTTACTTCCTTTATCTTATGCAATGTAATCATACCCTTATATGTTTATGGAAATAGAAGAGTTTTAATCATTTTTTGCTTTATGTTTGGTACCTCTGTTGGATGATTGCTATGTTTAACATCTGAACTCTAGCTTGTACGCTTGGATCGCGTTTCGAGTAGCTACCAAATCGTGTTTTCCCATTGCAACAGCCTTGAGAGAGGTGTTGTGGCTCTAGTGTTTGGTCTGATACTGGAGTACGAGAGTGCCCAGAATCGGAGTTGCTTTAGTAACCTTTCCACTCTAACTTAAGCCCAGCAACCTCGAGAGGGGTGTTGATGCTTGGTTAGAGGTACCCGCTTCGAGAGGAGGGGTACATGATGTTTCTGCTGCCGCTTGTTTTACCGAAGTTTTCTCCTTCGTACCTTACTTTAGCGTTAGTATTATCTCTCTGTTTCCGTTGCACGAAAATCCCTAAAAACTGATAAATGCTTAAAACCTTAATTTTTCCTCGTAGCTCCAGTTGGAGATAGATTTCTTTTGTTTTATCGGTCTTATCCTGTTGTTTCCTTTGGGAATTTTACCATCTCCTTACCCTTGCCGGAGTGTAACGTGTCAATTCTGTGTTCTCAACACTACCACCCTTGTCCCTGTGTTCGACCCCGTATATCTACTTCGACCCCGTAAACAAAGTTGTGGGGGCCTAGAAGGTTTCGGGTTATAAATGTAAAAGTCCGACTACTTCAAATCCGCCTCCACTTTTAGACGCGCGATTTAGGCCGGTCAACTGCTGATCAGAGTCGAGGTAAACATTTTATAGTAATGGCAGATTCCTTTCCTACCATCTTCTGTCATTTCTTCTTATGTTGCTATTCCTGTTGCTCTTCGTTCCGCACACCATCACTTGGAACTATCAGTCTGATGACTCCAACTCCACCCATTCTCATATGCTCACCCCCTCCACCCTCCAACAATGAAAGTCCCAGCGACGACAAGTGGGACCAGGCCTGGGAGTCTGCCTGGCTGCAAGACCACCTTACCCCGTCTTCTCGTGTGGTTCCGCTTTCCTCTGCGGGTTTACCGTTTACCTCCCAGAAAAGAACGCCCCAACGTCCTGAGTGAAGGAATCAACAACTTTACCATGTATCACCCGTTCGGAGACTTGGTATGCTGATCGCCTCTGCCTCCATCGTCCCTATGACGTTTCTCAGCATCTCCGCTCCCGTCTAGAAACAGGTTTGGGATCACCGGCTGCAACAAACGCCCAACAGTAAAGCAGCAAAAAGGAAGACCTCTAGAATTTAAAAGTTGTCTTCACAATTAGTAACTATCTATTCAATTATATGTCGCACAATTGAATTAAAAGTCCAAACAGAAGTTACAGTATTAAACAGAACCAAATGAATCTGAACTTTATCTCATCTCATCATATAACAAACACAATTAGATAGCTTGTTTGACACTCATTTCTGATTTAGATATTTAATCTATAATTTTATCTATTTGAAGACCGCAACAGATCTTTGTTTAAACACAATCCAGTCGCCAATTAGCTGTTCTTGTCAATCCATTGTTTTTTTAGTGTTTTAGTCAATCCATTTTTCATTTAGTGTTTAAGGAACAGTTTTCCAATTTGGCTATCTCATCATTCAAATTCCTTGATTTCCTTCAACTTTGACGACCATACGTACACAAGGGGCAAATTAAAACTCCCCAACCAAGGGAATAGTCCCTTTATCTCTTACAGAAGGATATCTGGCAGCATTTCTTTTCAGCAAGAATGTTTATAAAATTAGTTTTTGGCCCCCATAAGTACATCGAATGATACATTCACAAGCGTAAAACAGCTTGCACTGCTGAGGCAATTTGATCCCCAAAAACCTAGCACCCTTACATCATATTTGTCTGGCCACATATCCAAGATCGCACACATTGCATCAGAACAATAAATATTATATGAGGACATAAGAACAAAAAATGTCAAAGTGCATAAATCCATTCCCACAAACATTAATGTTGTGCCTGTCATGACCGCTTCTCCATCCCATTATCACTTTGTCGGACAGCATGATAGATTTTCTTACATACCGTCTTGCCATTTGTTTAAAGATTTACTATTTTTCTTCCTTAGTTGCTATGAAAAATGCGGCAAAGGGTCTCATTTCACGAAGTTGTCATTCCTACACTAAAGGGGAATTTTATGTATGTACTGATCATGATTTTATTTAGTCATTTACTCATTTATGTATATATTCATCTATTAAATTTATTTATTTTATTGTTTTTATTTACTTATCCGCTCATTTGAATTTATTTATGTATTGCTTCTGAAATTATATAATTCATTTGTCAACTGATTCATATTTATTTATCCAATTAACTGTATTTATGTACTATTTTTTATTTAGTTTTCAACTGATTTATGTTTATTTATGTAGTGATTTTGATATTATTCAACTTTCTACTGATTTATTTTTACTTATGAACTGCTTTAACTTTCTTTATGAATTTATTCTATTGTCTTATGTTCTTTGTTCCTTAGTTCCTTTCCTACCATCTTCTGTCCTTTTTTCTTGCGTACTTTGGTCATTATCAGTATGACTACAACCCAGCAATGAGCAAACGACAACGATAGTTGGACATTTTGTGGTGCATAAAGAAACATACTATTTCGGGAGCCGCAACACACATTCTCAATATTCTCAGCGTCAAAATTATATTCATATTCGGAGATTTTCAATTTACTTATTAATTTAGAATTGCAAAGTTAGTCAAAGATCATAATAGATTCCAATATGATTTCAATTTTTGTTGAATGTTGTTTTGTATAACAACCCATTCTGCTTTGTTTGTCTTCTTTGTTTGGTATACAAAATTATATTTAAAATTTACAATTGCAAACTTGGTGAAAGATTGAACATATAGTCATTATATATGTTATTAGGAAATTTTGACTTCTATGTTTCTTATGGTCATATCTTTTAATTTATAATTTTTTTCTGACAAAATATAACTTCATTTGTAAATTGACAACCACTTTTTTATTTTTTCTATTATAATAGGTTACACAAATAGTTCAAATATGGAAAGCTCATCTTATCAAGGTTTGTGCTCTTTTAGTTGATTTTTTTACTATGAATTTATGTTTCAGTTCTATTTTTCAATATAGGTTTTGTGTAGATATCTTTTTTATTGGTTATATTATAATACAGTTTAGTTGTGTGTACATAATTATTCTAATTGATTATAGTTAGTTATCATCATCAAACAACTAGGTAGCGTATGCGGAGTTATTTGGCAGACGCTAGAGTTCAACCACAAGATTGAAGTAATTTAGTAATATATATATATACACATATATATAAATGTAGAAAGTACTATGTAATTATTAATAACAAGTCACACATGTAGATTTTCAAGAACGCCGTCATTTAGGATTGCCATCATGTATTTGTATACATTGTGGTGCATATATGTGGTTCGATGAGAGAGTCATACGTAAAGGTAATCAGATCTCTCATTTTAAATCATGTTGTTGGGATGGAAAGTTTAAGTTGTCAACGCTACAATCTATTCCCTCTTACCTTGATGATTTACTAAAAGATGTTACTAAAGAAGCAAAACATTTTCGTAAATATATTCGCCAATACAATAATGCTTTTGCATTCACATCCATGGGTGCACTGCAAGATACTTCGATCATTGATGGTAGAAGCCCTTATAATTTCCGCATACATGGACAACTCTATCACCGTATTGGTTCTCTTTTACCTTTAGAAAGTAATCAACCTCTGTATGCTCAACTCTACGTATACAACACTAAAAATGAAGACATCAACAGATATAATGTATTTTCAAATAATAAAGAAAACTCCAAAATAGATATGTTAATGATTACTAAATTACGAGAAATGATTGAACAGATAAATCCTTATGTTATCATTTTCCATTCTGTCAATCAGTGGATATCAGCTGATTCCATTACTCATTTTTCATTGCGTTTGATTGCAAATAGAAACAATGTTGGATCTCAATATTCATTACCTACTAAGAATGAATTAGCCGTGTTAGTTGTTGGTGGAGATGAAGGGGTTTCTAATGGTAGAGATGTTATTGTGTGCTTAAAAGATAAAACTCTGAAAAGAATAAGTGAAACACATCCTGCTTATATGCCGTTACGATATCCACTGCTTTTCCCTTATGGCAAAGATGGTTGGAGACCGGATATTCTTTGTGATCAAAGTGCAAGTGGCCGTAAGCGGAAAACTGTTAGTATGTTAGAATTTTACTCATACTGACTACATGATCGTACTGTTGAAAGAAATAGTGCTTTACTATGAAGTGGTCGATTATTGCAACAATTTATTGTTGATGCTTATGCTTGCATTGAATCTTATCGCTTATCATGGCATAGGAACAATCAAGATAAAATTCGAGCAAATGCATATGCCAATATCAAAGATTCGTTCTTTTTTGGAACTGAAAATGCAATGGACATAGGCAAACATATTATCCTACCATCATCATTTACAGGGGGGGCCTAGGTATATGAGACAAAATTTTCATGATGCGATGACTATATGTGCATGGGTTGGACCACCAGACCTTTTCATCACATTTACATGTAATCCAAAATGGTCTGAAATGCGTCAATATATTGATCATTTTGGAGGTAATTCAAGTGAAGATCGACCAGATATTTTATCCAGAATATTTAACATCAAGCAAAGACAATTAAGAGATGACATTATCAAAAAGCAACTATTTGGAAAAGTAATCTCAGGTATAAAATTATAGTTTATCTTAGGTTATTTTGTATTAGTACTAATTAGTTTTCCTTGAATAGATCTTTCAGTTATAGAGTTCCAAAAGAGGGGGCTGCCACACATGCATTTGTTAATAACTCTTGATCGTGATAGCAAAATAAGAACTCCTGAAGATGTAGACCGCATCATTTCTGCTGAAATACCAGATATTCATGTCGAACCTCTAGCTTTTCAAACTATCTCTAGGTGTATGATTCATGGTCCTTGTGGCATTTACAATGGTAAATCTCCTTGTATGTTGAAAAACAAATGTAGTAAGTTTTATCCAAGGAAATTTAATGAATCAACCGTCTTTGACTCAGATGGTTATGTAGCATACCGAAGAAGAGATAATGGAAAACATATCATTTTGAATTCAGTAACGCTAGAAAATCGTTGGATTGTGCCTCACAAAGTTCAGTTGTTGAACAAATATGATGCCCACATAAACGTTGAAATATGTAACCAGGCATAGGCTATCAAATATCTTTATAAGTATTTGCATAAAGGTCATGATAGAGCTACTGTTGTCATGCACAATAGAAATGATAAAGGTGTTGATGAGATAACCAATTATCTGAATTGTCGTTACATATCTGCTTCTGAAGCATCTTGGAGAATATTTGATGTCCATATACATCAGTGCCTTCTTCTATTTTGTGGTTATATATACACTTACCTGATGAAAATTATGTGACATTTTCAGATCATGAACGAATTCAAAATATTAATCATCCTTCTGTTGAAAAAACTATGCTGACCGAATGGTTTCAAAAAAATACAGATGAAAATGTCTCTACAAAACTAACATATGTAGAATTCCCACATAAATGGACATGGGATAGTAATAAAAAAAATTGGTCATTACGAAAAAGCGCATTTTCTATTGGCCGACTTCCCCATGTCAATCCATCTGCTGGTGAATTATATTATTTGAGACTATTACTTTGTAAGGTTGTCGGAGCAAAGAATTTTTCCGACTTATAGACAGTCAATGGTCATGCTTATAATACTTTTAAAGAAGCTTGTCATGCAAAAGGATTGCTTTCAGATATGTCTGAATGGGAACATGCTTTTATTGATGCTATTACATGGGCAACATCATGGCAATTACGCCATCTTTTTTGTTCCCTTCTTTTGTGTACTGAAATAAACAACCCTAAACAAATTTGGAATAAACACTGGAAAGAATTGACTGACGATTTCAAAAGTAGGGTACCTATTTATTCTAATATTAAAAGAGATATAGATAATGAGATAGATTTGAAAAATGAAGGCCTATTACATATTGAAGAAATTTTAAATAAGAATGGAAGGTCTTTATTAGATTTTGTTGGCTTCCCTTATCCCATTTTCCAAAATGAAAGCTTATCAAATAATAGGTTAATACGTGAGGAACTTATGTACGATCATAAGACTTTGTGTGTGGAATTCAATGAAAGATTCAATAAGTTAAATACTGCACAACTTATAATTTTCAATGACATAGTTCGATCATGATATTCCTCTATCGGATCATTTTTCTTTGTAAGTGGTAGTGGTGGCACTGGAAAAACATTTTTGTGGAACACATTAGCAACAAAATTGAGAAGTGATGGAAAAATAGTTTTAGTTGTTGCTTCATCTGGAATAGCAGCATTACTATTGCCTGGAGGACATACTGCTCATTCTAGATTTAAAATTCCATTAGAATTAGATGAAAATCCAACATGCAGTATACCTTTAGGATCTGATCTGGCTAAATTGATAACGAAAACATCATTGATAATTTGGGATGAAGCACCTATGATGAATAAGTATGCATTTGAAGCACTAGACAGGACTTTAAAGGACATTTTGCATCTTACAAGAGAAAATTCAAATGATCATTTATTTGGGGGCATGACAGTTGTATTAGGTGGATATTTTAGACAGATTTTACCTGTGGTACCTAAAGGTGGACAGACTGATATAGTTAATGCTTCCATAAGTCAATCTAAACTTTGGAATAAATGTCGCATATATGAACTTTCAATAAATATGTGTGTTGAACATTCGAATACAGACTATGTTGATAGTAGAAAAGAATTTACTGAATGGTTATTAAAAGTAGGTGATGACTCCATTCCACATGTACACCTTAATGATCAATACGATGACAATTGGATAGAGTTACCTTTTGAATTATTAGTAAATGAACATGCTACTATACAAAATCTAATCGAAAGTATTTATCCCAATTTTGATGTCAAATTCAATGATCCTACTTACCTGAAATCACGTGCTATACTTGCACCAAGAAATGATGAAGTCGATGATTTGAATGCTTTATTGTTAGATCAATTTCCAGGAACATCTTCTTCTTGCTACAGTTTTGATATTGCAGAGACTCTTGATGGTAGTGAAACAATTGATCATACTATATATTCTGGTGAATATTTACATTCTTTAAAATTTTCAAGTATTCCAAATCATATTCTATCATTAAAGGAGCTCTGGTTATGCTTATCAGGAACATAGATCAATCAATAGGACTAGATTGATATTACGAATGATTAGCCTTCGGGTTTTAGATGCTGAAATAATTACAGGAAGTCATATTGGTGATCGTGTTTATATTCCACGCATTACTTTCATTGAAAAGAAACTGGAGCACCATTTATTTTGAAGAGGAGACAATTTCCTATCAGATTATCATTTGCTATGACTATAAATAAAAGTCAAGGCCAAACATTAGAATATGTTGGACTATACTTAAGAACACCTGTATTTTCTCATGGCCAACTGTATGTTGCTATTTCACATGTTACATCAAAAAATGGATTGAAAATTATGTTATGCAATTCTGAAGGAATACCAAATAATGTTACAAAAAATATAGTTTACAAAGAGATACTACAAAGTGTTCATAATGAATACACAGTAGCATGATATTATATCATCAAACAATGTAGGTATTTTGATTCAAATTAAATTCTTTCCATTTTTGTAATGCTACGTTGTTACTTTCTTATTACATTTCCAAAAAAATGAGTATTTTCAAATATTAATCTCATCTTTAATTTTTATTTCATAGGAAATCCAAATCAAGACATGAGTGAAAATACTTGTAGCACAAAGAAATGTAATACTTCTGAAGGTAAATTGGATAATTTGTCAAATTTCTTATCATCTTTCATAAAATAATTCAAACAAAACAAGCAAGGATTCATACATGAAAAAGTAGTCAATCAGTTAGGTAACTTACAATTATCCTGAATCCCACGTTCACTCTCATAGTTACAGATTGTTAAACTTAGTTGGTTAGTAATGAAAGGTAGTTGATAAAACTTGTCAATTTCATCAATTTAATTTCAAATTATTAAATTAATGTAATTACATATACAGACATTACTCTATGTAAGATGTATTGATCACTATTTGTTTTGAAAAAAATTCTTTGGAAATTGGATAGTGGAAAAAAATGACAATTCCAAGGCATTCAGTCCAAAAACACCTGCAAAAGAAATGATATCATCTAAAAGAACATACGACTCTCAAGATGACATTGCACAAGTACATGATGTTGAACAAAAGTATCCAATTGATGACAACAAGAAAGCAAAATTAACATTGGACATGTCTTCTTCAGAAATTTCAGCAGGCTCATCTATGTTGTTACACCATGGTATGTAAAATACATTACTTTTCTTTAGACAAAAATACTTTTATAGAAATAAAATAAATGTTTATACTTTTTATATGTTTGATTATATGTAGGAGAGGTAAAGAAATTATCAAAGGATGTATTGGAAGGGTGCAGGCCATATTTACTGAGCAGGATACGTCCAAATCAACAACAAGTGATACTATTGGTTCGTGTCACAAACAAATGGATGCGTATAATTCACAAACCAACTGGTATAAGTGAATATCTAGTGGCAACTTTTATAGATTCCAAGGTTAGAATCATGTTTACTTACTACTTTATACAATTTTATTATATGAGCTTCATTTAATAATTTATTTACTATTAATAGGGTGATGAAATCCAAGCAAGAGTTCTTCATTCAAATCTAACAAAATGGGATCAAATTTTGACTATAAGAAATACTTTGGTATTAAAATCTATCACCATAAAAAAGCACCAGTTTGGTTTCAGAATTGTTCCTCATGATTTCATGATAGATATCAATGACCTTCCATAGCAATTCAAGTGGAAGATGAAAAAACCATACCATATCATGTGCATCATCTCATACCACTGGATAAGATAAGCTCACTGAGTGCTGAAAATCAAATTCTAATTGGTATGTAATACATTTGTACTGTAATATTATCATTATATATTCATTTAATGATTTGCTATGATTTGATTAGATGTAGCTGGAATTATTTGGAAGCTAGAATCAAGAAGCATGTCTACGTACACTCGAATTAGTCTTTATATTGTAGACCAAAGGTTAGCTATTATAATTTCCTATGAATTATAACGATTATATATCTTAGTTATCCCTTTTTTGTAAACTAGCAAGTGCTTTGTTCGGCTGACTGTTTGGAACGAAATTGCAAAGAAATATGATGATGACTTGGTCATTGCTGTGAAGCAAAATGATGTTCTTCTTGCAACAAAAGTCAAAATTGATAGATACAATGGTATTCTTTTTTAGAAAATTTAAATTATTTACATGTTATATATATTCTAAACAATGATTATTTTTTAGATGAATTTTGTGTTGCAACTACTGATTATTCAGACCTTTCTTTGCAACCAAATGACCCTGAATTTTAAATTTTGAAGAAATGGTTAGTGGATATAAAATACAAATATTTATTTTTAAAAGTAAATTCCGATAAATTTTGTTATAATATCCATTTTAACATTTGAACTAGGTTTTCTATGGAAAAAATGAAGGGCAAGCTACTAACAGTTGCTCGACCTTACAATAGGAAGCAAATAGAAAATACCACTGAACTCATGACCATCAATGATGTTCTTTTACATGCACAGAAAGTAATTGAGAAGGTAACCTTAAATTTTCAATAATACGTAACAATTAACCCTAATACATATGATCATTATTTACTAAAACAATCTATTACAGGCTCTATACTTAACAATCAAAGTCATGATTAGAAGTGTATCAAGTGATGATGAAATATTTTTTGAGTGTTGTCAGTCCTGTTCAAAAAAATACAAATTAGCATCAGGCAGTACTCGATGTTATCACTGTGGTGTCATCAACTGTGTTCCAATAACAAGGTACTTTTAATTTATACATTATTTTTTCATTTATGTCAGTAAAATAGTTATAATTTTATTTATCCAGAGGCTTACTTATGATAGGTTGAAGATAAAAGCCAAAATTCTTGATGAAAGTGGTGATGCATATGCTACACTTTTTGGAGAGAATGCAAATTCATTTCTAGGTGTTTCAACTGAGAGATTATTAGAACTCTTTAGCAAGGTTATATCAAATACTTTAGATATGTTATTGTTTTTTCTAATTGAATAATTTCATCTGTTCTCTATCATGTGATCTTTCACCTTTTAAATATTAGGATGAGAGTGAAGATGCAATTGATCAGATATTTGCAGAACCAGTTGGGAAAATGTATACTTTTTAGGTGCGCTTAAGCAAAGACAACCAACGGTACACAATGAATCGCGATTTCACCATCGCTTCTTTTGCTACATATCCACTCCAGTAGTAGCATGCCGCAATGTACAATGTATAAATTATATTTTTTACATATATGATTTTTCCTTTATTTAAAATAATCCACAATTTGTAACCTTTTGTATTTCATCATTCTATTGCTACAGAGAAAACTTTTTGATGCAGCTTCATGTTACAATGTACATATGACTACGAAAAGCGCTATCAATGCAACATTGGCTTCATATTTTGTTCTATACATGAAGCTTTACGTAACCAATATCTCTTTCAGGTTCATTCTCTAAATTTAAAGCTTTTGTAACTTATTAAGAACCTTTTTGGATTTGAATAAGTTCACTGCTCTCTTCACATATACGATTATAACTTCTATCATAGTCTGTACAAAATTTAGCACATTATCATTTGAGGAAATAATTTGACATAGAATTATTGCTCCTATTTTTCTTAGTTATATATAATTGATGCAGGTGGTAAAAATATCTACGTATATCCAATTCAAAAATAATTCCACTATGAAATCTCGTATAGTAGTGTAGTTGAAATGTAAAAAGATGCTTATATCACATTTCTATTTTCTACGTAAGGACATACTTTATTTTATACACTTTCTTTTTAGGAACACTATGTGTATATATGTATATTAGCTCTACATATCTATTTATATAATTTTAAACTTACCTTGGGTGTGAATGTTTTAAATAAGAGCGATTAATGGTGATTTAATCCTATGATTTATATTGATTTTATCTTTATTTAGCACTTTCCTATGACGTCCTAGACTTGCAATGGAAAACTATATTTGGGCCATTCTGGCACTGCAGTGTATTTTTAATGTGCTTCTGTTGTATCATCTTTACAATCGAGGCAATTTTCCCAACGTAGTAATGCCCAACTGACTCATTGTATTTAATGCTTTTGTATTATTTTAATGTCTAAGCCTGTTCGGACAATGTTGATGATGCATATTGAATTCTCTATTAGCTAGCTGCTGGGATGCAGAGTGTATCCACTAAAAATGTAGTGACAATAAAAAAGGTATATCTTGATGACATGATACAAAAGATTTACTTGATGCTATCATTTATTTTATTATATGGTTGATACACCTATAAGGAGAGCAGATCTTGATATAGGCACACAACAGGAACTAAAATGGATAATTTGACTTTCTTCCAGTCCCAACAAAATATTCATAATTTCATGAGTGATGCAGATCAGCTGACCACATCTGTAGAAAAATGCACTGGGATGTGTGGAAAATTAAATTATTATGATTTATAATAATTTGTATGCAACTTTTTATTGCTCCATACATAATAAGTGAGACTTTTTTTTGGGTCGTCAATTAAGTGAGACTTTATGGTTACTGATTTACATATTAGAGCCCAGAACTAAACTGAATTGAAGTTGTCAGAGGATTAAAAATTTTGATTGCAAAACTGGGATATGTAGGAGATCATGCTTGAATGGAGGGGATTATTTGATTATTTATGATGATGAATGGGATTTGAATTTCAAACCATATGATCCACCAACTATATAATCTGTCGGATTCTTTTAGCCGGCACTGCCTTTATACAAGCATAAAGTCCCCACTGAAAATTAGACGGAGAGGGTAGATTTAATAAATTACTAATATGGTATGGTCATCATCTATTTCTAACTAAATAGTATATTAGCAATCCATTTTAAAATGGCACATACAAAAGTTATATCGCCTGCATGCAGTCAGAAAAATGTCATTAGATGCTTGATTGTCCAGGTTGGATGTATAATAAAGATGAAAATCTTCTTGCTCACGTGCTCCCCTCCTAGCATTATCCAGCTCAATGGTTCAAACTGAAAATCAGAGTTTTACAGTATGAAGACACTTGGTATTTTTTAGGCCAGCCTATTTTTCATATCATATATACGTGTATATATGATAATCTGGATTCCATGAAAATTATTAACAACATCATCTCACTACTATGTCTTGTGGTAGTACTGTCCTGACTTAATTGGACTGCAATTTTTTTGAAAGAATGTATTATTAATCTCTGTCTTACCTCTGTCGTATATAGGTCAAAACTATTGCTAAAAGTGGATCGGTACTGTAAAAAACAACAGCAGAAATAAAAACACAGTGTTTCCCACTCTTTACTTGTCTTCGAATAAGACATTGCACTGTAACCCACCCCTCTACGAAGGAAAAGTTGGATTAGGAATTTTGTGACATGAAAGTTTATAAATTTGGCCATCTTTGCACTTTCCATACAATCACACAATCAACGACGCTTGAAGCCTATTTAATTAAGTTTGATTCAATCTTAATGCAATGTCATACATTACTCCCAAGCTTGGTTTGGTGCTTTGTGTCGTTGAATGTGATTTCCACATTTGGTACCAATTCACATTATTTATTCCACAACCAAGATCAGCTAGATCATGCCTTTCACACTGGCATTTATGGACCCCTCATTATTTATGCAAAGACAATAAAATGGGCTTTAACAGTTCTATCATTCAGCATTGCTTCATGTTCCTGCTATCAAATGGAAGCCATGCAATATAAATATGTTCTTTGAGATACATATCTTGTTCATCTATGTTGTATAATTTTTTTGTCTAATGAAATATGTGAACCATTTAGACCGAATATTATAAGATTCAAATGAACCTACTACTCAACTTATAACTACGCTACTATACTGTTAACTTTCTCATTGCTAATAAATAACAGCTTTGATTATTTTTGTAGCTAAGATGGGCTTCGGTGCTTTGAGGAGCAAAAGAAGATGACGTCATGAAATGCAACCCAAGCAGTCAAGAATCAAAATGGGCCACGACTTGCTCTTGTATTGGACCTACATCCGTCTATTTGATCTGAAGTTACTCTATTAGTCTGTTACACCTACCCACGACCGTTTTTGGTGTAAAGGAAAGACTCTACATAACCTAATCTTTTGATCTTTTGGGTTGTAAAAGCACAAACATGAGTTGTTGTATAAAGTTTACTGAACTAAATTAGTACATATATTGTAAATATTTATATTTCATATGGTGGTCGCATAGCAATCCTTTTAAAGTCGATTCCATCTACAAGGGAAGAAACTTTTTGACATTCAGGTAGCAATGCACTCAATATGCCACATTCTCACGACACTGCCTATTCCAGCAGTTAGGTTGAGAAAAAAATATCAACATTTTCATAATCTGTGTATGTGATTTCTTCCATGATAGAATTTGGCACACTGTCCCAACAATTAAATGCACTGTATTTTAATATTATATCATTACATTATGTAAATCTAAAATCCCGTGCATAGCACGGGCTTACGACTAGTTCACGATAATGAGCGATGCCGACAAACAATGGGCAGATCCAAAGTGTGATGAGGGGGTGAGGATCGTCTTGGCCTTGCATGGTTGGTTGGTAGTATGTGGTAAGTATGTTGGGCTCCATCTCTTTCATTCATATAACACACTCCGAGCTAGTCCCTTCTCCTATCTAGCATGGTCTGATGTCAGTCATATGGGGTCCGAAAGTCGATTTCAGTCCAGTACATGCGCATAAGCCCGTATGTGGATGGATAACACGTTTCTGGCCCAATATCGCCTTGATCATCAGATTCAGACTGATTTTGGATCCTACCGACCATATCATTTTCAACTCCCAGCATATGGGACGCAAGCTTCCCACGTCTTCTACTATGCCGTCCGCAATGATCTAACACTCTCATCAACATCCTAGAATGCTTTGCGCATGCCTCAATTTCAAGCTTGTAGCTGGTTTCGACTAACTCGCTCCTAGTCTCTGCTTTCGATTACAATTTAAACTCACCAACGATTTGGTCTGCTACATGTGTTTGTTGGAGCTTTACTTGCTACATGTGTTCAAAATATTAATTCTGAAAATTATAGATAAAATGATGCTAGAATTATATATATATATATATATATATATAGGTTGTTCATTTGTTACCCACGCGGGTAGTCAGATTTTTTCTACCCGCTGGAGTAACTCGGGGTTAAAAGAGTAACTATATTGTACACTACAGTAACTCTTCTTAATCAAAAGAGTAATTGTATTGATATATAGAGTAACTCTGAGAGCAAAAGAGTAACTGCGCAGAAAATATACAGTCAGTAAATATATAGACGGGTTTTATACAGTCAGAAAATATACAGTTAGTATATACAGTCAGAAAATATACAGTCAGTATATACAGTCAGAAAATATAATTGTATTGATATATAGAGTAACTCTAAGAGCAAAAGAGTAATTGCGTAGAAAATATACAGTCAGTAAATACAATTGTGAGAAAAAATTAAAAAAAAATATCAGGAAGTGTCACGGGTAGCTACTCACACAGGTATTAAAGATGAGCTCATATATATATATATATATATATATATATATATATATATATATATATATATATATATATATATATATATATATATCGGTTCATATAGTGCTTAACTAAAAGCATATAATAGTATTATGCACAAATACAAAGTAAGAAAGTAGAGTCTAGAAGGTGCTAAATAGATCAGGGAGTGCTAACCCACCTGGTCACAAAAGGGGGACCCCACTACGGGTCTTAAGTTTGACTCACACCGGAAGCACCACTCAGATTTGATTTTCTATAGAGTCACCCGACACCTGATGCAACTTATCAAGATATTGATATGTGGGTGCACATGACTTCCGGATTTATCATCTATATAATTTGGGTCTTGATGCGATGATTTTGAGTCGCATTTATAGACATGTTTGATATGTGTTTTATGTTTTTATTAGTCTTTTTTTATGGTTAATGTTGCATAATTCATCCACTTTGGTCTTTGCTACTATTTTATGTCAAATCCCCTTTATTTTATCATTTTGAGCATTAATTGTCAAAATATTATTATTTGTGTGAATTTATGTGGTTTCGTGTTTGAATTTCAGGGAAAACAAGTATTTGCTTCCGTCGATACCATCGACCGGACCATAGGTTGCCAGCCGCGAGTATCAGCAAAGAGTCAATACTATCGACAGGGATGTCGATGGTATCGAGCTACCATCAGGTTGCTGGCGAGAAAGCAGTCGATAGTATCGACACCAAGTCGATACCATCGACGCAGGGAGGCTACAGTGTCGGAATCTTACAAAAACCGACGCCTAAAGGAAGTCGATACCATCGACCCGCGTCGATGGTATCGAGACTACATCAGGCACTCAGACGAAAGAAAAGAAGGACGGCCGCCATCACACTCGGTCGATACCATCGACTCGCGACGATTGTATCGACACCGTAAGATATGCGTTTGCTTTGGAATGATCTTAATCGGACGGTCGCGGTTAATTAGCGACCTAATGAGGGAGATATACCTAATGACGGCCTCCGAGATGGAAAGGAGATCAGATTAGCCATTGCACAAGTACCGAGGAGCAGTAGAGAGGAGAACGGAGGCCAGAAGCTCATACCAGTTGATTCGGACGCCGAAGAAGACGGATTCCACCACCGAAAGGCGGGAGAGCACGTGTTCTACGCCGAGGATCAACTGGTTCTTCTCCGTTCAGGGGTTTCACCGCTCATTTCACATTTTTCATATGATTTCCCCTATCTCTACCATGTACTTCCTTGAGATGAACATGCGGGGCTAATCCCCTTTGTCTTTAGGACCGGGAGTAGCCCGGGAATTCATTGTATGACAATTTTATAATAGTAATTTATATTTTATCCCTTAAATCTGTGGTATAATTTCGTTTTCTCAATATATTGTTATGCTTGATCACCATAATAATAACCTAATGCCCTTAATCACTTTGAAAGAAGGATTAACGGCTGAAAAGAGACGGAATTCACATTAATCGACAAACCCCTTGAACAAGGTGGTGTAAAATTAATGGTGGATACTGAGAGATCGTTCATAATGCACCTAGTTTAGGGTATAGGTTACTACGACGGTGGAACCGACCTAGACATAGGTAGTGAATTGTACCACGACAGTGGGCAATTCTGTTTTCAGGCCACCACCCGGATAGAGAGATAAAATTGAGGCATTATATAAAATATAATACAATGAAAACTTGCGGTGAAACCGCAATCATAAAGATCTCCTTTTGAATTGATTAAACCAACATTTAATCGATTGCTTGTTTCATTTTATTTTTATTTTTCTTTTAATTTCTACAACAACTCTCAACTTGTTAATCGGTTTAGCTGATCGCGAGTAGTTAGTAGGAGTCCCCGACGATTGCACGTATCCCTGAGTTCGATGTGTTCACTTGCGTTTCTGCGCACGGTAAATAGTCGTCAAGTTTTTGGCGCCGTTGCCGGGGATACGGAAATTTGTTGGCACTTTGAGTGCTGTGAGCGGACACTCTAGGCCACCTTTTTTTTAATTATCATTCCAAAAATTCATAATCTATTTTCTAAATATTTGCAGTCGTCAAGCATTGTACTAAATTTAATCTTTCTATTTTCAGGTATTGTGCATGGTGCAGACGCGTAGTACTGACTACGCAGGTCGCGCACCAGAGGTTCCGCTACCGGGACCAGAAGACGAGGAAAGCCACAATCAAGACCAGTTAGAAGAAACAGAGTCAGAAGCTGAACAAGAAGAGATGGACGAGCCACAGATAATATGGGAGAAGATTAAGGCTTCTTCCGCATCCGCTTCAAAAGGACCTATAAAGAAGCAAACAATCAACGTACCTACATATAAGATTGATCCGGCTTTGATAAATCTGGTGAAGTCCAATGCTTTTCATGGGCTCAAGAATGAGGACCCCGTCGCGTACATAAGTCAGTTTGTTGAGAACTGTGACATGGTTAAAATCGATAGGTTTCCACAGGATGCACTTTATCTTAAGCTTTTCCCGAGTTCATTGGCAGGAGCCGCGCGAGAATGGCTACACAATTTAGATGATGAGTTTGTGGAGTCCTGGGACCATATGGTGGAGGTTTTCTTTGAGAGGTTCTTTCCTCCTAAGAAGACAAATGACATGATCAGGAAGATCCATAACTTTACCCAACAGGAAGGTGAGACATATTCTGAGACCTGGGAGAGGTTTCAGGTCATGCTAAGACGGTGACCGCATCACGGGCTGGATAAAGAAACACAGGTAAAGATCTTCTATTTTTCTCTCTCCGAGCACGATAGGAGCAACCTTGATTCAGCTGGGTCAGGATTTTTTTTTAACAACACGGACACTAGGTGTTGGGAGATATTAAAGAACATGGCTAGGAAGCAATCATGGGGTGAGAGAGAAAAAGGCCCCGTGGAACAAGTTCGAGTGGCAGGTGAATCAAAAGCTATGAAGGAGCTGAATGAGAAGATGGATCTTCTCACAAAGAAATTGCTTGCAAAGGAGGAAACTGAGTCTGAGGACGAGGCTCAGGTGAAATTCATGAGGAAGCAGCCAGGTTACAGGAACAACGACTATGCATGGAGGAAAGACAAGAAGTTCTCCTGGAAGGATCCAAATAACTTCTTGCAGGATCCGGATGCTAAACCCCAGCCATCTGCAGAGGATAAGAGCACAGAGATGCTCAATCAAGTTATAAAGCAAAATCAAGAACTCATGGCTACTTTCGGTCAGCAAATAAAGCAACAAGGGGAGTTCATGAACCAATTCGGGCAGACACTGCAGAGCCATGGGGCTCAAATGAGGACAATAGAGACATCTATGGCATAGATGGCTGCGGGGATATCCAGTTTGAAGAAGCCGGCACATCCAAGTTTCCCGGGAAATACTAATGTTTCAGGAGTGAACCAACAAGCTAAGGCCATCTTGCTAAGAAGTGGCAAGAAATTGTTAAATCCCAAGGCCGATGAAGCAAGCAAACCCCAAGCTGAAATTGAAGTTCAAGCCACAAGAGAGCTGCCCACACCGGTCACAGAACCAGTCGATGACACAGTTGTGGAGGCTACAGAAGACCCTATTGCAGAAGAGGATGGGCCTCAGAAAAAGACACCCTATGTGCCACCTCATCAAAGGGCACAAGCGGTCCCGCTCCCGTATCCAAACAGTGCTAAGGCAAGGAAGGTAGATGTGCAATTTAAGAAATTTTTAGACAGTTTCAGGAAGCTTTCAGTCAATATCCCTCTATTGGAAGCCATTGAGAAAATCCCATCTTACGGGAAATTTCTAAAGGACATCATTACTAAGAAGAGGAAAATTCTGGATACAGAGGTTGTCGTGCTCAAGGAGCAAGTGAGTGCCTTTATCATGGGCACTTTGCCGCCAAAGAGGCAAGATCTAGGCTGCTTTAACATTTCTTGTTATATTTGAAAAGTCAAATTTGGTGAAGCACTATGTGACTCAGGGGCAAGCATCAACTTGATGCCCCTTTCTACATTCAAAAAGTTGGGATTGAAGGAGTCACGGCCAAGCAACATGACTATTCAATTGGCAGACAACTCGGTGGTAAAGCCATATGGAATCTGTGAAGATGTGTTAGTGAAAGTGGACAGATTTGTTTATCCAGCAGATTTTGTAGTCATGGAGATGCAGGATGAACATGGCAACGAGCTATTACTTGGACGTCCTTTCCAAGCTACAGCCGACATGATTTTAGAGATGGGGAGAGGTCGTTTGACCTTGGGTATAGCCGATGACCGATTTGAGATGGTCATGCCCTCTAGTACTGTTTCGTCTAAAGCAAAGGAACAATGCCGTGTGGTAAAACATCTGGATAATAATATTTCACTCTGTCTTGGGAAGCCATTTCTGGACATGGCTCATGTGATGAGCAAAGTGGACAATGGAACTTTGGCTGTGGACATCATGGAACAGACCAAGGTAGTATCTCTGTGTAAAGTTGTAGGGTTCCCTAATGAGGAGGATGAGGACATTCCGCCTTCTACGGCAGATGATGTTATTGCAATTTCTGTTTTTGATGCATATCCTGAATTACCATTGGAGGCTTTCTTGGTAAATATTACACATGATTGGATGCGGAGCAAATCACTCAAGGAGTGCGCCAAAATGCTTCAGATGCTTCCATGCTTCTATGCGAGTCATTATGAAGATTTAGGTGAACTTCCCCCGCCGCTTCAATCATCTCTGATCAGCCCGCCGGAGTTAGAATTAAAGTCGATGCCACCGCATCTCAAATATGTCTTTCTAGCTGAGGAAGACAAGTTACCTGTGATCATTTCTGCTTATTTGAGTGCGGATGAGGAGGAACAATTGTTGATAGTGTTGAAGAACCACCGGGGAGCTTTTGGGTGGTCCGTTGCAGATATCAAGGGGATTTCCCCTACATTGTGTCAGCATAAGATTCGGCTCGAGGAGGGAGCCAAGCTCGTGATCCAACCTCAACGACGTCTCAATCCAAGCATGATGGAGGTTGTGAAGAAGGAGGTTATTAAACTTCTTGCTGCAGGTATCATTTAGCAAATATCAGACTCGACATGGGTGAGTCCCACACAGGTAGTCCCTAAAAAGGGGGGAATTACTGTCACCCAAAATATTTTAAATGAACCTGTCACCACCCGTTTGGTAACCGGGTGGCGAGCTTGTATTGATTACCGCTGTCTGAATGCCTCTACGCTAAAGGATCACTTTCCTTTACCTTTTATCGATCAAATTCTAGAGCGTCTTTCCGGCCGATCGCACTTATGTTTTCTTGACGGGTACTCAGGGTACAACCAGATTTCAATTGATCCTTTGGACCAAGAGAAATCTACTTTCACTTGTCCCTATGGGACTTTCGCGTATCGCTGAATGCCTTTTGGTTTATGCAATGCACCTGTGACTTTTCAGCGTTGTATCCTCGCTATCTTTTCTAACATGGTAGAACGCTGTCTTGAGGTATTTATGGATGACTTTTCGGTGTATGGTGCATCGTTTGACGAATGTCTCTATAATCTGGACAAAGTTTTATAGCGCTGCGAGGACACACATTTGGTCCTCAACTGGGAAAAATTTCACATGATGGTGACTGAGGGGATAGTGCTAGGACGTAAGGTGTCTAGCAAAGGTTTAGAGGTGGATCCGGTAAAAATTGAAGTTATTTCCAAATTGCCCCCACCAAATTCTGTTAAAGGAGTAAGGAGTTTCTTAGGACATGCCAGATTTTATCGTCGGTTTATAAAAGATTTTTCAAAAATCGTGAAACCTCTATTCGAACTGCTTGAGAAAGACGCTGTATTTGATTTCAATGACAAATGTCTACATGTGTTCGACGTGTTGAAGGAGAAACTGATTTCTGCGCCAGTTGTTCAAACTCCAGATTGGACTAAACCGTTCAAACTCATGTGTGACGCTTCTGATTTTGTGGTAGGAGCCGTGTTGGGGCAGCGGGTGGACAATAAACCCATCGTGATTTTCTACACTTCAAAGACTTTGAATGACGCCCAATTAAATTATACAACTACTGAAAAAGAATTACTCATCGTTGTTTTCACTTTTGAAAAAAAACGGCAATATTTAGTTGGATCTAAAGTAGTCGTTTGGACTGACCATGCCGCAATTAAATATTTAATGGAGAAAAAAGACGCAAAGCCTAGATTAATTAGGTGGATTTTGCTCTTACAAGAATTTTACATCGAAATCAAGGATAAAGTTGGGATTGAAAATGTTGTGGCGGATCATCTGTCTAGGTTAGAGAGGGTGGATGAAAAAGATTTACATATACCCATAACCGAGACATTTCCGGATGAACAGATTTTGAAAGTTAATTCTAAAGACCCTTGGTTCGCTGAGATTGTGAATTATTTGGCTTGTGGGATCATCCCAGAAGATTGGTCATATCAAGAGAAGAAAAGATTTTTCCATTCTTTACGATATTATTTTTTGGATGACCCGATTCTTCTTAAGCAATGCAGGGATGGTATCCTATGCAGGTGTGTGCCTGAGGTGGAGTACGAGAGCGTTCTCCGTCATTGCCACGCACTACCTACGGGAGGACACCATGCGAGCTCTCGTACGGCAACTAAAGTTCTGGAGAGTGGCCTTTATTGGCCAACCTTGTTCCGAGATGCCTACAAGTTTGTAAGGCAATGTAATTCCTACCAACGAGCAAGTAATATTTCAAAGAGACAGGAGATGCCCCTAAATGTGTTCCAAGAAGTGGAGGTATTTGATCTGTGGGGCATAGATTTCATGGGACCCTTTGTGTCCTCAAATTCAAATTTATATATTCTTTTAGCAGTTGATTACGTGTCGAAGTGGGTAGAAGCAATACCCACAAGGACTAACGATTCCGCTGTAGTGTGCAGGTTCGTGAAAGAAAACATTTTCTGTAGGTTTAGAGTGCCCCGAATGATCATCAGTGATGGGGGTACGCATTTTAGGAATCAGAAGTTCTCGGCATTGTTGAAGAAATATGAGGTCAAACACAACATAGGTACCCCATATCACCCGCAGACTCAAGGACAGGTGGAGGTCTCCAATCGCGAAATTAAGAAGATTTTGGAGAGTACGGTGGCGTCCACGAGGAAGAATTGGAGTGCCCTATTGTCGGATGCATTGTGGGCGTACAGGACGGCTTACAAGACACTTATAGGCACCACGCCTTTTAGGTTAGCGTATGGTCGGTCTTGTCACTTACCGGTAGAGTTAGAGCACAAAGCACATTGGGCGCTTAGAAGGCTCAAGTTGAGTTACGATGGAGCGAGGAGGAAGAGATTACTTGAATTGAATGAGTTGGATGAGCTGCGGATGACGGCATACGAGAACTC
The DNA here is from genome assembly GCA_963693085.1 of Alisma plantago-aquatica. Taxonomy (NCBI): domain Eukaryota; kingdom Viridiplantae; phylum Streptophyta; class Magnoliopsida; order Alismatales; family Alismataceae; genus Alisma; species Alisma plantago-aquatica. The sequence continues at coordinate 1,077,067,259 of OY856412.1, read as the reverse complement.
GCGGATATACAAGGAACACACCAAGTTAATCCACGATCGCCACATCCAGTTGCGCACGTTCAAGAAAGGAGATAGTGTGTTGCTGTTCAATTCACGACTGAAGTTGCATCCCGGGAAGCTCAAATCCCGGTGGAGTGGCCGCTCGTGGTAGAAGAGGTCAAACCACACGACTAGGCCTAGCAATGGGTCGGGTTTCCCAGACCCGACCCGAGACCTGACCTGACCCAGTTTTTTTTTTAAATGAGGACCCAAAATTTACCCGACCCGAGTTTGCCCGACCCGAAAGTCAAGACCCGACGGGACCCGAAATACGCGAATTTTATTTTTTGACTGTATCTGTCCTGCCCGTTTTGGACCCGACCCAAGGGATCGGATCCGACCCAAGGGGTTGGACCCGACCTGTACAGATCAGATGCCCTGTTTAGCATCTTGTACCGGATTCTGAGATTATTAATATTTAATATCGCATACAAATGAGCTGGAAACACACACAAATAATAGCTGGAAACACCTATTTAGCAAACGATCGTATATGACATTGTGGCAAACTACACTTGTCACCGTTCACTGCCATAATACAAACAATCCATTATATATTTATATGATTGACGCATGCCTGTCCCTTTTGGTTTTAACAGTTTAGTTTTACATCATTTAAAAGGAAAATCCCTCAAAACATCCACGGTTATCAAACTATTGTCTTAAGAAGAAGAAAGCATGATCATTGTATAACAAAGAGTTTGAACACGCTCTTGAACTATGTGTTTACATCAAAATGGTGTGACACACCAAATACCAAAGAGTTTGAATGAAACACGCTCTTGAACTGTGTGTTTACACCATACACACTCTTGTAATCGTGGCATACAAATCAGCTAGAAACACACACAAGTAGTAGCTGGAAACACGTTACATTCTGTTCAACAGCGAGGATTAGATTCCTAAGTTGCTTCCAATCCACTTGACGGCCTACTCCACAGCATCAGATTCTGAGATTCTGTAATGAAAAACCACCAGCTTTACAATTTGATCCCAATACCAAACATATAACATAAGCAAATGAAGTATAACTAAATGTACCTGGATTAGATTCCTAAGTTGCTTCAAATCCACTTGACGGCCTACTCCACAGCATCAGATTCTGCAATGAAAAACCACCAGCTTTACAATTTGGTCCCAATACCAAACATATAACATAAGCAAATGAAGTATAACTAAATGTACCTGGAGTCTCTACATCGACAGATTCAAGGAAAGTACCGATATTTTCAGACCCTATTTCAAAATTATAATATATCAATTGAAATTGAAGGATAACAATATATATATATATATATATATATATATATATATATATATATATATATATATATATTCATCCATACCATGAGTCATGGACAACCAACTTTGAAGGCACATCAGTGGTTCAACTATTTTTGGAAGAAGACTACTGCGATGAGGGTTGATTAGTCGACCTACTGTGCTGAATGCTGACTCAGACGCCACTGTGGATACATGAATTGCTAAAATGTCTCGAGCTATCTCTCTCAATGTTGGATAACTTCCTCCATGCATTCTCCACCAGTGTAAAATGTTAAAGTTGTCATCTATGGATAGCATGTCCTCCTCTAGATAGATATCCAACTCGGTTTTGGTGGCAGTCAGTGTCCTTTTTTCTTTTCTTATGAATTCTTTGAATTCGATATCAATTGGTCTTGCTGTTTGTAATACATTAGGAGACTGTGAACATACCAATTGACTAGAAGATACATCATCATGTTTTGCTTGATACTCTAACAACAAATCAGAGCATGCTTTGTGAACTTTGTCTTCCTCGGACGTTGCAGTTTCTTCATCATACAATTTTGCATAGCAGAACTTGATCATCTTCATCTTAAATCTAGGATCTAAAACTGTAGCAACCGCCATCAAAACATGGATATCATTCCAATACTTTAGGAACTTTTCCATCATAGCAGTGGCCATTTTTTTTATTACAACGCTATCTAATGTAGACCATCTGGTCAAATGCAACCTGATGCTACAAATTTCGCTAAATCCCAAATTTGATGTCGGATATAATCTTCCAGATAAAGTCTCAGTAGCATTGAGAAAAATTTGAAGTTTATCACATATCTCAGAAGCGAAATCCCACTCATCATCTGAGGGTAGTCATTTATAATTTGGTTCACGTTGGATCAATCGGAAAAAAACACTCTGATAAGTGGAAGCGATTTGGAGCATAAGAAGTGTAGAGTTCCAACGTGTAGGCCAGTCGAGAACAAGTTTCTTTGCAGTTGAAACTTTCAACAATTTTGTTGTGTCATTGAATTGTTCTGTTCTCTTTGGTGTAGCCGTCCAATAGGCTACACTATCACGGATCTTTTCCGTTCCACCTTCAATGACAGATAACCCATCTTTTACAATAAGATTCAAAATATGGGCACAACAACGCATATGTAGGGTTTTCCCAGATAACATTAATGAATTAAGAGGAAGGATTTCTCTTATTTCTCTAATCATGGCATCGTTCGTGGAACAATTATCCAAAGTGATTGTGGATACCTTGTTATGGACCTTCCAATCCATCAACCCTTCCAACAGAGCAGAACCCAATACTTCTCTAGTATGAGGACATGGGACATAAAGGAACCTCAAGATCAAACTACATAGCTCCCATGCACTATTGATGTAATGTGCGGTGATGACCATATACCCCCTCTTTTGATGGTCAGAAGTCCACATATCTGTGGTGATTTCAACCCTAGAATCATTATCAACGAACACTCCCATCATCTTTGACTTCTCTAACTTAAATGCAGTTAATATGTCACTCTTCGTTGTATTTCTAGATGGACATGTGAACTTAGGTTGAAGAGTTTTTATGAATTTACTAAATCCAAAATGATCCACCATTGATAGAGGGTACTCATGCATTACAATCATGCGAGCCAAATCCTTCCTAGCATCTTCTTGACTAAAAAAACCAGTCGGTATAAGCATTCCTTCGACTAGGTCAGCATTGCTTGTCACACTCTGTTCAGCCAAACCTTTCCTAGCAGGACAAGAATGGAGAAAATGTTTGAGCAAATGACTGGTTCCATTTTTGGAACCTCCAGATAGTGGTTTGCCACAATGGTTGCACACAGCCTTGGTCTCTCCATCTATTATGGTCTTTGTAAATTCTTTCCATACATCAATAATACTTTTTCTTTTCCTACTAGTAGATCCTCCAACATTACTTTGTATTTGACTTTCTTCTTCAGCTTGATCAATAGGAATAGAAGTAGACTCACCAACAATGGGTTCAGTATCCATATTCAAATAACCTGAGAATAGATAATACCCAAAACAAGTTTATGTTAATTATAGATTCAACCACATATTTTTACAACACTAATGGTTATATCATGAACGGGTACACTATAGGTGTGTAGATTTTTAGATAGGTCCTAACCCATTTTTGAACGTGTGACCACACTAGCTAACACATACTTATTTCTTAATTCTAACAAAAATCCGGCAGCATTTCCCCCCAGTTCTCCAAATACACCCCGATGTAGAGTTATAAATAACTCTACATGTGTATCCAGAGAACGAGTAGGGAAATGTTGTCAGATTTTTATTAGAATTAAGAAATAAGTATGTGTTAACTACCTAAGTGTCATCACAACGTTCAAAAATAGTCCCAAGTTCCGGGGACTGTTCATATACAACCCTAATGGTTATATCATGAATGGGTACACTATAGGCGTGTAGATTTTCATATAGGTCCTAACCCATTTTTGAACGTGTGACCACACTAGCTAACACATACTTATTTCTTAATTCTAACAAAAATCCAGCAGCATTTCCCCCCAGTTCTCCAAATACACCCCGATGTAGAGTTATAAATAACGCTACATGTGTATCCAGAGAATAAGTAGGGAAATGTTGCCGGATTTTTATTAGAATTAAGAAATAAGTATGTGTTAACTACCTAAGTGTCATCACAATGTTCAAAAATAGTCCCAAGTTCCGGGGACTGTTCATATACAACCCTAATGGTTATATCATGAACGGGTACACTATATGCGTGTAGATTTTCAGTTAGTATAAGTTGTATAAGTATGAAGTATACAGAATCCATACCAACCAGCTATTCAAAAGCATTTACAGTTGTAGTTATAAAAAAAAAACATCATGAATAGTGTTATAGTAGCAAAATAGATTAGCATGCATCTAGCTAACCAAAAGACATTTTTAGTACCGAAGGACATTTTTAGTACCGAAGGACATTTTTAGTTGGCAGTAAATGGAACCAACACAGTTACTGAACCCAGGCATTTTCAGTTGGCAGTAAATGGAACCAACATAGTTACTGAACAAATGGCATTCATTTCAGCTTATAGTATTACATAATTGAACCAGCAATTCAAAAGCATTTCAGCTTTGTGTATTAAGTAATAGCTATAGATCTACATTTTAATGCAAGAGTATTGTAAACAATTACTAACCATCATGCAAGAATAAAAGCAAATATATCTATGAAGAACCAGCAACTCAATCAGTAATGATTTCAACAAAGAACAAAAGCAAATATTATGCCTACAAGGGTACTCATGTTGAATTCACTATCCTTTTCTTAAGGTACCAATATTATGCCTACAAGGATGTGCAGTAGTAATCTTTGTCGTGACTATTTGTAGACTATTGGAGCAAGTATTCATTTCCTTATATGCCCTTTATAAAATGGTAGGTACCTATACATCTATTATTTCTACCGTTGAGTTGAATGACCTGCCATTGATCGCAGTGAGACCATTGACTTGCTTCTGTAAAATAGGAACCCAAATCCTGCTGAATTCTAGTATAAATAAGACATAATTTCATAAGGGGTATCGGGAAGCCTCTTCCTTTCAGGAGCAGGTAGCCTACTACCTGATTGGTCACTGTGACGATTTCACGCTGTCGTCAATGCTCACAACCTTAAACCGTGCTCTATTCCAGGTTGGAATCGAGAGGGGACACACAGAGAGAGAGAGAGAGAGAGAGAGAGAGAGCGTGCGAAGAGGGAGACCGGGGAGGCAGAGAGGCGACCAACCTGGCAACTGGAGATGCGTGAAGGAAGCACACCGCTGCACACGACCTCGAACCCAACTCGCACTCTGCTTGCCGTGGCACTGGTCGCGTCGTCGACGCGTCGTCCCCCTCTCGAGCCCTCACGCAGACCGCGGCGTCGTCCCTCTCTCAAGCGGTCAAGCCCTCACGCAGGTCGCTCCTTCAGTCCTTCTTCAAATCCTTGCCTCCTTGGGGTCGCAGACAGCAGACTCGTAGTCGCGGACGGCGGACCTCGCAGATCTAGGGTTCGGACTTCGTCACTTCGGAGACGAGAGCCAGCCGAGAGGCCCGAGACTGAGTATGAAGCTAGGGCACCCAAATCGTTGGGTCCGCCCTCGGGTCCATGGTTTTTATGGCCTGCAGCTGTGCCCGACCCTAGGTTAAAAGACCTGATTCGGGTTTGCCCGAATTGGACCCAGACCCGTTTTCAAAATTGAAAAACCCAAATTTCGGGTCCGGTCCGGTCGGGCCGGGTCGGGTCGGGTTGGGTCGCAGTATTTTTGCCACCCCTACACACGACGCAATCTTGGTGCGTGATGGTGAGACCACATTTTTGGTGAATGGACAAAGATTGAAGCTCTACTTTGGTGAAAATTACAAGAGGAAGGTGAATGAGGTCAAACTCATTTCACTTTCGGATGCATGAGGTGCCCAAAAGTCGTCTAGCCTAAGACGTTAAATAAGGGTGCTTGTTGGGAGGCAACCCAACCATTGGTATTTTATATTAGTTCATTTACATTCGTATTTAAATTGTTTTTACTTAGTTTTTAGTGTAAAAAAGATATCGTGATCGTTTTCTACATGTGCAGGGCTGAGGCAGAGTCGATACCATCGACCCTTGTGTCGATGGTATCGACCATGGTACAGGTTGACGACTGCAAGAATCGTACTGCGTCGATACCATCGACGGCCTCGTCAATGGTATCGACATACCTACAGGCAGATCGCAAATACAAGGTCGATGGTATCGAGATGCCAGTCGATACCATCGAGATCTCTGGAGATTTACAGAAGAAATCAACTCAGGAAAGTCGATACCATCGACGGGCGTGTCGATGCTATCGACACTTTCAAGTGAAAGATGGCGGCGGCCGGGCCTCGTGAGGTTTTGCCCTAATCAGCGGGTCGATATTATCGACTCGCGTCGATAGTATCGACGCGCCACGTCAACGATCCGTGAGAAATATCAACGGCATCGTAGTAAACAAAGAAGTCGATCCGGAGGATGGGTCGATACTATCGACCCGCATCGATAGTATCGACGCGTCAGCAATCCGGGCCCCGCAAATCCAGCCATCGACGACCGTCAATACTAGCGGAGGTACGTATCGTGCTACCTAAGTCGATACCATCGACTCGCGTCGATGGTATCGACGGGCAGACAGTAGCGCCGGCTACGGCTATATATGGGGAGTAGTTGCATCAGATGACATCACACCTTCAGTGCAATCTTCCTCAACTTGTGTCGAGCGAGTTCCAGAGCTGTGCAAGCCCGTCGACGAGCAACACCGAGCGAGTTCTTCATCAAGAAGAGATTCGATTCTCCAATCTTCACCGAGCTCCTTCCCTATTCCCTTTCTCTCACCACCATGGTGCATGGAGCTGGTGCGTCCTCTTCACGTGTGAACCCGGCGGATATCCCGGAGTTCGTGCCACCTCCTCCCGCGTCAGTTTCACACCTACGGCTGATTCATCCATCCGCGGAGGTGAAGAAGATCTACGAGGAGATCTTAAAGAGGAAGATAGAGCCAACCTGTTATGTCGAACGGGACATGATCTGCAACTTAGGGTTCGAGGCCAACTTGGCCTACGTTCTGAAAGGACAGGCGTGCCACACAAACCGAAGACCTGACGAGCTGGAATTTCATGCAGATGGTCAGCCGTTCTTTGGCAACTAGCCCACGTACAAGGAGTTGGTGGCAGAGTTTATGGCGTCGTTGGACGTCTGCGTCGTGCCCAACGACGTTATTGCCACCGACCGTGAGTGGATCAAAGGTCGGGTGTCATTCCGGCTGTTCAACATTGACTATACCCTCACACTCCGGCAATTCAACAAGATATTCAACTGGAACCACTTGCCAAATGATTATCGGCGCCCGGACAACCGCACCGACTACGACGTCATCTTCACCGAGCTGGTTACGGTGCCGCCGGGGAAGTTCGTTAGCTACCATAATGTTGTGGTAGCTGATTTCGAGCACCCTTTCATCCGGATTCTGCACCGGATGCTCAGTTCGACGTTGTTTGCTAGGGGTGATCTATCCCTTAGCAAATTCCAGGAGCCGGATCTTTTCTTCTTGTATAAGCTCCTGAAGCGTCAGGAATGCAATTGGGGTGCCTTCTTTCTGTAGAGAGTATTGGCGGTGAAGAGGAGTACGAGGAAAGCGCCGATTCACTTCGGCGGGTTCATCACCAAGCTGGCTTCGTACCTCAACGTGAATTTCCAGACCCTCACTCCTCTATCTACTAGGAGCAAGGTGAACTTGCAACATTTGCACCGGTCCAATCTGCTACTTCTTCGAGATGGTTTGGCGTATGCGCATTGCCACGTCAACCATGCCTATCAGAAGTGCTCGTTGCCTGATCCAGTCTTCAACATCGAAGGGGCGCAACATTTCCGGTGGCCAATCATAGCCATCGCCGACTCCGATGAAGAAGGCGGCAACGATGGTGGCGACGACGGAAATGACGACGAGGCTGAGGAGGAAGAGGAGGCATTCACACCTCTTCGAGCACGAGTGGCACCACGGAAGCATCCTCGGATGCATCTGGGTGCATCTTCATCATCACAGCCTACGTCACCACCACCACCGCCCTCGCAGCCAAGCGAGGATGCCTATTCTATGCAGGGCATGTACACTATGCTGCAAGACATCCAGCAAACGCAGCAGCAGCACATGATAATGTATACCGGTATTCAAGACACTACGAACCGGATACTAGACAACCAAAGGGCGATGTTCGAGAACGAGCGTCTTCTCCTCAACAACCAACAAAAGATACATGATCAGTTGTATCGTATGGAGATGCAGTAGGAGCCCTTCTATGACCACTATTGGAGCCAAGATTACTTTGGAGGCTATCCACAACCTCCACCTAGGGCCCCATTTGATCCAAGCTTCCAGGGGGAGTATCCTTCTTGGGGCCCTACGGCGCCGCAGTACCCGCCTTCACCGCATGAGTAAATCGGTATCACTGTTCCAACCTTTGAGTTTGTTTTTGACTATGAGGCCATAGTTGAATTCAAGCTTAGGGGGGTAGTTGGAACAGTTCTATCTTTATTTTCTCTATTTTTAGTTTTCTTGCTTTTGTTCTTGTCATTTGTTTCTTGCAATTTTAGTTTTTATAGGATCCACATGCTATCTAGTGTAATTGTGGATGTCATAAAGTTTGTGTCATCTCATTAGTTGTGCATGGGGAATTGAGGGAAATTTAAAATTTTTGTGTGTTTGGAAAGCTTGTTTTGTTTAACCTTGGGCACATATCCTACGAAAATGATTGGTTTTGTCAACTTTAAAACTAAATTTCACAACTGTACTCCTAATGATTCATGAAAGTGGACGGAAATGGTTGTTTGAGCCTAAACTGACCAAATGGTAATGAGACTCTAATTGGATGTAAAAGAGAGAAACCTCTTAACTACTACACAGGTCAGTAAGGAGGGACACATAATATCTTTCTAAGGTTCAGTCATCTAGTCTTGTGATCTTTCCACCTCTTTGCTTTTCACAATCCACCTCAAGAATTGGAAGTACTTTACAGTTTTAACTTCTTTGACAGCATTTCATATAGATAGGTCCCACATTGAATATGTTTCCATATGTTTTGCATAAAAAGAAAAAAAAATTAGAATGGTGATACATGCACATTACCCTTAGGTGCATGCCATGTAGTTGCATTCATAATTTTCATGCATAAAATATATCATGTATCTCAATTTTTCTCCAATGGTGAATTAAATTGTTCCATACCTTCTAAATAGTGCAAATTTCTGAGTATGAAGAAAAATAAGCCCAATAAAATATTCATTATCAATTATGGATATAAGGGTTGAAAAAAATGAAAAAAAAAGAAGAAAATTTTGAAAAATCTACATAATGAAAAAAAGAGTTATTTAGAAGCAATTAGAATAAGAAGGAGAAAGGAATGTAATATCACCTGCATTTCAAGATAATTGAGTACATGATGTAGCTTAATTAGATGTCCATCTCATTTTGAGATGGATGGTTAGTATATGCATCATTCCACCCAATTTTAGGCATTAGGGCATTTTTCATGTGCATTTGCATCATTTAGGACATTTTTGTTTTATGCATGTTGAAACTGTATAATACTTCCACTTTCTTCCATGAACCACCTATCTTCATCCACCCGTTTCTCGTATTGGTAGGCCACCATGAATTTCTCCTCACTAAGGTTTATTAGGAGAACTGCTTCCATGTAGATGGTAGTTAGGGCGAGCAACGTAGTATAGGAGATCACAAGATGCACCAAGTCTGAACCGGCAAGTTTTATTATGTTAACTGCCTTATGTGATAGTGCTCATCAGTTTTGAGGTCAATCCCTTTTATGGATGATTACTGTCGCCTTCAGGGTAATTACCATTCTGTGGTTAGAGAGGGCCGGTATGTGAATGTCCAGTGGGAGTCATAGGGGATGTCTGTTGTGATGCTTTGTTCTTTAGTTGACATTAGCAATTCTATTCTAAGGATTAGTTGCTCGAGGGTGAGCAACGTTCAAGCTTAGGGGAGTTTGATGTGATGATTTTGAGTCGCATTTATAGACCTGTTTGATATGTGTTTTATGCTTTTATTAGTCTTTTTTTATGGTTAATGTTGCATGATTCATCCACTTTGGTATTTGCTACTATTTATGTCAAATCCCCTTTATTTTATCGTTTTGAGCATTAATTGTCAAAATATTATTATTTATGTGAATTTATGTGGTTTCGTGTTTGAATTTCAAGAAAAACAAGTATTTGCTTCTGTCGATACCATCGACGGAAGTCGATACCATCGACCAGACCACAGGTTGCCAGCCGCGAGTATCAGCAAAGAGTCGATACTATCGACAGGGATGTCGATGGTATCAAGCTACCATCAGGTTGCTGGCGAGAAAGCAGCCGATAGTATCGACACCAAATCGATACCATCGACGCACGGAGGCTACAGTGTCAGAATCTTGCAAAAATTGACGCCTAAAGGAAGTTGATACCATTGACCCGCGTCGATGGTATCGAGACTACATCAGGCGCTCAGACGAAAGAAAAGAAGGACGGCTGCCATCACACTGGGTCGATACCATCGAATCGCGTCGATGGTATCGACACCGTAAGATATGCGTTTGCTTTGGAATGATCTTAATCGGACGGCCGTGGTTAATTAGCGACCTAATGAGGGAGATATACCTAATGACGGCTGCCGAGATGGAAAGGAGATCAGATTAGCCATTGCACAAGTACCGAGGAGCAGTAGAGAGGAGAACAGAGGCCAGAAGCTCATACCAGTTGATCTCGATGCTGAAGAAGACGGATTCCACCACCAAAAGGCGAGAGAGCACGTGTTCTACGCCGAGGATCAACCGGTTCTTCTCCGTTCAGGGGTTTCACCGCTCATTTCACATTTTTCATATGATTTCCCCTATCTCTACCATGTACTTCCTTGAGATGAACATGCGGGGCTAATCCCCTTTGTCTTTAGGACCGGGAGTAGCCCGGGAATTCATTGTATGACAATTTTATAATAGTAATTTATATTTATCTCTTAAATCCGTGGTATAATTTCGTTTTCTCAATATATTGTTATGCTTGATCACCATAATAATAACCTAATGCCCTTAATCACTTTGAAAGAAGGATTAACGGCTGAAAAGAGACGGAATTCACATTAATCGACAAACCCCTTGAACAAGGTGGTGTAAAATTAATGGTGGATACTGAGAGATCGTTCATAATGCACCTAGTTTAGGGTATAGGTTACTACGACGGTGGAACCGACCTAGACATAGGTAGTGAATTGTACCACGACAGTGGGTAATTCTGTTTTCAGGCCACTACCCCGATAGAGAGATAAAATTGAGGCATTATATAAAATCTAATACAATGAAAACCCGCGGTGAAACCGCAATCCTAAAGATCTCCTTTTGAATTGATTAAACCAACATTTAATCGATTGCTTGTTTCGTTTTGTTTTTATTTTTCTTTTAATTTCTACAACAACTCTCAACTTGTTAATCGGTTTAGCTGATCACGAGTAGTTAGTAGGAGTCCCCGACGATTGCACGTATCCCTGAGTTCGACTCGAGCCTCACAAAGGCCTGTACTACTCAACGTGTTCACTTGCGTTTCTGCGCACGGTAAATAGTCATCAGGTCTCCACCTCATGGGTTCCTCTATCATTAAAAAAATGAGGTAAATAAAATGTATTAGACAAATTAAAAACTAAAACAAATATAACTGTAAAATAAAATGCAACTTTCGTGATTATATAACATGAGAATGAGGAGGAACAACGAACGTACAGTACAATTACACATAATTTATAGTGGTTCAAATCTAACAAAGAAGCCCTTCATCCACTCATGGTTAAATTTGTAACCACCACGAATCAGTAAATCATCTTTACTCAATATGAAAGACATACAATACAAACGTATAAAACCTAAATGAAAAGGAAAAATTAGAACTCCTTTACTCTTGGCTACGGGAGATCATCACTATGTTTCATCTAATGGAGGCGACAAGAAACTAGCATACCTTTTCTATTTAATACATGGGAGGATGCCACTTATATTCTTTGTCATCTTCAAAAGATTGCCATAGATTGAGGACCCCTTTATTCTAGTTGTTATTGTTGGAAAATAGGGGATCAAAGTAGGCAGCAAAAAAAATTACTACCATATGTCTCATTAAACCAACAGATTGTGTCAACAACTATATAATAGGAAGAATGGTTCAACGAGCTCAAATATGGTCCTAGAGCAAGTCTAGTGACTAATCCTCATTGTGGTTTTGCAAATTTCTTCTATTTGCACTCAGACGACGTCTACAGTAGCTCATGGTCTCCACCATTGGCATCAGGATGACGTTGTTCTCCTAGTGGCAGGCAATGGCCTCCTTGCCTCTATAGTAGTCCACACAGACCACCTCAAACACCTGTTGTACTACTAGAACATACAGGAAGGAGTTGTCCCTCCCATTGGTGTACTAGTCACCAACTTGCTCATCTATAATTGTTCTCCCTTTCTAAGCCTCCCTTTATCAAGTAGGACTTGCTCGGGCTCTCTATTAGTTACCACAATCAAAGAGGACCACAATCATTAGAGGCAATTGAGTTGTGTCTTTGGGAGGGCCCCAATACTCCTCTATTTATAATATGGCCATGTCAGGGTTTTCAGTCTGAATGGGAGCGAAAGAGACCGAAATTTCATGAATTTTTGTAACCTACGATAGGCAAAACGATCGGTTCACCGGTGAATAGATCGGGTGACATGTGAACCAATTGGTTCACCCAGTGAACCGCTCGTTTCATCATGTTTCTCAATCACAATTGTATTGGCAATTCTAATCCAATTAATATATAATTTGACGTCAACACTAATCCTTAATGCAATTGAATTGCTCTTGAGAACCAGGTGGTTCATCTCTTGAACTAGTTGTCTCACGACCATGAGCCAATTGGTTCACTAAGTGAACCGGTCAGTTCATGCCCGGTTCATCCTGAATTTAGCCAATGCAATTTTCAATCAACAGGACACTCCAACCGGTCAGTTCAACACTTGAACCGATCAGTTGGGACTCCAGTCAGTTAATTTATTTTCTTAAATTGAATGTTGAAAGATTTTAATAATCAATTAAATTATCATTCATGATTAAACTCCTCTTCTAGATGTATCCTATGTGTGTAACCCCACATGTTCCTATTTATGTTGGCAATGAATGTCTATAACTTGTTTATGACATCACAAGCAAAGAGTGGTGCCTAGTTATACATCATTACTATCCAAATAATCAGGAAAGTTGGAGAACAACTTCAATCTGTGATTTGTGTAGGGTTTTATAGTGCTCGTCTGATTCCTTTTGCTCTAATATCCAGAATGAACTTGAGGCATGGAATCATCATCCTCTCAATGTTCAATCCATGTTCCTTGATCCAAAGCAGATTGTCTAAGATATATGTGACTCAATATCATATACTGATTCAGATGTGCATGTGCATACTTTTCTCAGTCTCTCTTATCAAGTGGCATGGATATCAAACTCTAGTAGGAGGGACAAATCTCATCTACATCACTCACAGTCATCCTCATGTGTCATAGTACACCCAATCATCACCTTCACGACCCTTATTCAAGTTCACGATGGATGATGTCAAAGCACACCGAACGACATGTGATGAGTGTAGTCACTTCAAGTCTAAGAACCAAAATCACCACCTTCACTATGAGAGATGACTATGACCACCAAATATAGTTTCCATGTGTCACTCTCAAGGTGGATTTTTCTGATATATTGTTTCCAACAAGTATCTATGTGCTTGGTTTGATATCACATATCATGACTGATGACATTCTATCATCAACCAACACACATTCTATTTATATGTGTTATTGTTGTTTATCATCCTTCCACAATAACATCCGACCAGGGATGTAACAAGAATGTACATGCTCTTAAGATCTCATTGTTCAAGTCACGTACTTGAAGACATACGTTATTGAGTAATGTCAATATTTAGACATTGATTATGCTTCCTCATTATCTCATAACTGAGTGAAACGGAATGAATTGGAAGCTTGCTTATATTATTAATAAAATCCTTTATTTAATATGCCATCTCAATCATTATATGATTGCCTCTCTAGGCATACATGCCAACAGTTATAACCTTGTATGTTCTTTTCTAGTAAGCATAATGTTGAGAGAAGTTCTATTGTCCAATTTATTACTTAATTAATTGACTTCTATGTTGACCTAAGTGTTACACATTGTCCATATTTTGATAATGACTTAACCATTCCATTCATATGTATCTAATATGCTTGTTTGAGATTGATTTTAGGCATTATATACATAAAAAGGGTCAAATATATCAAGCTCTATCTTGTTCTATTTTAAGTCAAAAGTAATGCAAAGGCACTTTTGTGGAAAACACTCCAAATCACCTTAGATGATTTTTATAATCATTTGTATTGATGATATGACTTGTAACTAAGATGAGAAAAAATTATGAACCCTTAGTTTGAATGTTTTATCACTAAAAAAGAAATTTCCAAAATTCATTATAGACTATTTGTCATTCGAGATTCAAACTCAATCTATCCCTTGATGGATTTTGAGAGTACTTTGGGTTGGTCCAGTTGCCAATCACAGAACTCGACTGATCCATGCACTCAGTAAAATTGATTTCAAGCAATCGGTCAAGTTGCACACAGGACAAACTTGATTGATGCTTCATATTGGCTTTGTCAAATAGTGCAATCGATCGAATTACCTTTATGAAAACTCGACCAAATACACTATACAATAAGTACAGGAAAAGAAATTCTAGCCGTTGGTGTAATGACCCTGACCTAGGTTATGAGGTAACCCTATTTGTTTTGGCTAATTAAGTTGATTAGAACTTTAATATAATCCTCTAAGGTGCTTTGTTATCATGTGACACACTCATGTTTCAAGTTTGGTCCCAATTGAATGTTGTTTGAGCAATTTTCCTTTGTTTTGGACCAAAGTGCAATTTACCCAAATTGAGGGGCTATAATGCAAAATGTCACATGTTGAACATGCCTCATGTGTTGTAGAATCATTATTGAGAGAATGATGCAAGTTTGTGGCTTGTGGAAAGCCTAAATTCCAAGTTTGAACTTGTTTGAACAATGCTGGTACCTTATGCACCAATTTTGGTACAAATTGTAATTTACCCAAAATGTGGGGTTGATATGCAAATTAACACCTCTAGAGTGTTCCTATTTCCGATATGTATCATTTAGAGGAGATATAATCAATTATACACCATGTTTGATTCCATTATGAATGATGGTAATCTTGGTGATGAAATGACCAAGAAAAAGGGTTGAATTTGGAAGCTTAACTTGAGTTGTATCAAGTTGAAAAGCTTATATATGAAAGCCTATCGGCCATGGAGCCCAAGGAGGTGTCCCATATCATTTTGTGAACTCTTGGAAAATTCCATGTCGTGCAAAGCACCTCAAGGAGGTGAGGTGTGATGGCCAACAAGTTTCCTTAGAAAAAGTGTATCGGCTTGACTTAAAATAGTGATTAAACCTAGATGACTTATCCAAATGGATAAGTAATGGACGAATTTGAATCTCTAGATGATCCTCAAATGTTTTGCAAGACAAGATAAATGATGATGCATGCATGGACACGTGCCACCCATGCATGACACGTGGCACCTACTAGCTCAAAATGTTGACACCTCATTTTTTGCCTTTCTTCATGATCAACAAGTATATATACCCCTAGTTTCACCCCTTGGTGCAATTTTACGACCCTTACCACCCTCCTACCTTGTGGTATCGTGCATGGGTCTCTTGTATCGTGCAGGAAAGCAAGGGTATCGTGCATAGGCCCTTGGATATTGCCCATAGCAAAAGCATATCGGCCAAGTAGGTGAAATTGGCCATATAAGGTGATATCGACCAATAGGGTGAAGAGTTGAGTGCCACATCATGCAAGTGAGTGCCATATCATGCAAGTGAGTGCCATATCGTGCAAGAGGGTTGGCATATCGTGCAAGGGCACAAGGGTATCGTGCATAGGCCTTGGGTATCATCCATAACAAGTGTATCGGCCATACCATGTTGATATTGTCCATAACAAGTTGATATCGGCCAATTGAAGTGATTTTGGCCACAAGTGAGGGGGTATCGGCCACAAGCAAGGTTGTGTCGGCCAAGAGGAAGTCCATATCGCCCAAGAGTGGTAGGGTGTCGGCCAAGGAGCTAAGGAACTCAAAACTTAACCCTAAGGTAAGATATAGTTGTCTTCAAGCTTGAATTGAAGCATGGAATTAGGGTTATGATCTACCTTTCTTTTCTTCTTCACCAATTGCTTATCCATGGTGATTTTTTGTATATGAAGGAGTTGTGAATGATCCTTGGACCTTTGATAAAGTCATCTTCAACCTTAGGAACATTGATCTTTGGAGCTTGAAGCTTTTAAGCGGTTCTTAAGGTGAGTTAAATAACTTGAACTCAACCATGTTATTATTCTTCACCTGAATTGCTATAATTAGTGAAATACTTTTAATTCCAAAATTTCCTGAAATAGTTGATGAGATTATGAGTTATAGTAGTTTCTTGGACCTGTTGCCATGAACTATAACAGTTAGACCAAAGGTCTAGAGCTTGAAGATGATGGTATCACCTTATAAAAGTGATATCGGGTGCAAGCACACAAGAAATCACCTTTAACCCGATATGATGATGCACCTACTTCACTTGAACGATATGGATATGAATGAATACATTGTTTCACGATATGGGGGGTGTAGTATATACCTATTGCATGATAGGGAGTCAAGTATAGACTCCATGCACGATACAAGGTCAATTGTATACTTGTAAGTTGACAAGAAACCCTAAATTGGGTAACCTGATATAAGTGAAGAGTAACAAGTGTTATTGCATGATATGATCATATGATACATCATTGATACTTAGTATCATGAGGCCTACATGACCTTGTATGACATGGTTGCACGACAGGGTTGCACGATACACAACCCTAAACAATATGGTAACCCTAACCCATCATGGCTAACCCTAGATGGTGACTAGCTCGATAGGGTGATTGAATGTACTTCTAGCCTGACATGGTGATGGGTTGATACCTCATAAGTATCATGGGCGACACATACATATATCTTGTTCCCGATATGAGGTCAAGAAGGTACCTCATGCCCGATATGGAGACAAGTGCAAATCCTAGCCCGATATGGCGAGTGTCTATACACCTACAACCTGATATGGTGAACATATGCACATGATTTAACCATATACACCTTGTAAAGGTAAGGGCAAGACACTCTTAGGAGTGATGAGTGTAACACAAAGTAATGGTGTGGATAATACCTTGATAGGTGAAACACCTAGAGTGGTTGATAATGATTAATCCTATATCAATAATGCCTTAACCAGAGATGAGTTCATATCATTAATGATGGTTGAATAATTCAATTGTGTGACTTATGACCAATACATTACATGATAAATGTGATGAGCTAGTGCATAAAGTATTAGGATGGGACATACCCTAATACAAGATAAGTTGATGAATTTAAGTAAAGCTAAAAGTGATGAGGGAAGTGATACATCAAGACATGATAGATATCACATCCAGCACTTCAAGGTTGATATACCTTGATGCACCTAAAATCCAATATACTTGGATGAGTAACACATGAAGTGTGTTATGTCAATTGTTACATTGAGATGTAATAAGTTTAATGCACTTTGATAAGTGTAGGCTAACATACCTTGAGAAAGGGTTAAGCCAAGTTAATAAATTATGATGTAATCATACCCTAGTAAGGATGAGAGACAAACTCATACCTTGTGTTGATGATTCATTTAATGATAAATGATGAGAATAAATAAGTATGATTGAATACTCATGATATCAATGTTTGCTCATAGATGTGTGGAGCAATGAATTAGGGTTTGATCATTGGTAATATGATCTTGAAAACCTAAATGGTTAATAATGGAAATCCCTAACCCTAATGAAGGGTAATGATATGCAAGAAAAACCCTAATCGATAAGAAAGGAAAATCCTAATCCTAATGACGGGAAGGTTGTATTTCTCTTATTGTATAAGCCTTGTGAGCCACGTGAATAAGTTGTTGCCTAGTGAGAGGTGACAAGATGTGAATGGCCTTGTGAGCCATGTGAATAAGTTGTTGCCTAGTGAGAGGTGACAAGATGTGAATGGCCTTGTGAGCCATGTGAATAAGTTGTTGCCTAGTGAGAGGTGACAAGATGTGTAATGGCCTTGTGAGCCATGTGAATAAGTTGTTGCCCAGTGAGAGGTGACAAGATGTGTAGTGGCCTTGTGAGCCATGTGAATAATTTGTTGTCTAGTGAGAGGTGACAAGATGTGTAATGGCCTAGTGAGCCATGTGAATACTTGAACAACAAGTGAAATGAATACCTTGGTCTGAGGACCTAGCGGTAATGGTTACATGTTATAGAGGTAACAATGTTATATGACGATCTAAGTGTTTGAATACCCATATCCAGCAATCATGATAATGATTATGTGAAGGGATGAGAATTCCCAATAATGTGATAAGGGACTGAGATCCCAAGTATCATGTGTTTTAAAAATTTGAAAAGTACGTGATAGATGTATTGTACCTTTCTTTGTAGCATTTGTCATAACAATTCATGTGTGAAAACTTGACTGATGCTAAGAGAATATGGTAATGCACTTAATTAATCAAGTGGAGTTTTATCATGTAGTGCCCTGGCCATAGATCCATCATCGTCAGCAGGTGGTGATGGTGAAACGGGTTCTCCTACGGGTTAATCCGGAGCGCATATTGTTGAATATGCGGGGTTTCTCCTAGCCACAAATAGGAAGGTTAGAGTACAACTTCGGTTGTAGACTCTAGAGCATGGTTTCAGGCCCATGGCTCAGTGTGATAAGAGCATGGTGAATAGGCCCATGGCTCAGTGTGATAGAGCATGAATGTGTTCATGGCTCAGGGAGCACGGTGAACTGGCCCGTGGCTCGATTCACTAGTGCCGACACCTGTACCAAGGTGGGCTAGGCAGAGGGTAGCCTGACCCTGTGTGACTGAGGTCACTTAAGCAAGAGATTGCGGTCCTACTTGTTTTCTCGCACTGACCGAGACGGGTGAGGTCATGGAGTCCGGCTCTTCCATGGATCTTGTATGGTACCGATTTCGACTTCATAATGGTCGGTTGGATTTGAGCGGTACGGCTCACTTCCTGAGGGCATAAGTGTGATTGTAAAATGTAATCAGCCGTGTAGAATATCTGCTTAAGGATCGAATATGGAAAACATTGCTTGATGCGCAATACAGTTATGCATTCTAGTTGATAGATGTTATTTATGTTTCTTTACATTCCTCGCAAAGCAGATAGATGAATTATAATCTACCATGGGTAGATGCAATGTTCTCCATATGAAAGGAGATTACTTCATTTGTTCATATAATGAATTATCCTGCTTATTAATGTAAAAAGAACATGTGCTCAGTTTATAAATGTTTAATCTGTGATAATAATATGGTTGGCGGAGAGTTATATCTCTCGCTGGGACAATTACAATTGTCTCACCCCCGTGGGACCCAAATTTTTAGGTGGACGTGCACGAGGAGGTGAAGACCTTTTTGCATGGGAAGAACAACAGCTGAGGCAGCAGTGACAACTCAGGTTGTACTGTCTGTCATGTCTTGTAGATATGAGTCCTATGTGTCGTCTCTGTACTCTCAGGTCCTTGGAGTTGGTTCGTACTGGTTTTATGATCAATAAGAGATTTTGGCTTACGCTCCGTGAGGTTTTATGTTGCTCATGTATAGTTTGGTAAAGCAATTGTTATATGTTATTCTCAAGATGAGATGTATCAGATATGTACAATGTGAATAATGATGTATATAAGGTTTTGGAGCTTTCAGTAAGAGTTTTCCTTGGAATGGATCTCTTTGAAAAATGGTTTTAATTTTTAGTGATTTTTGTTAATTTGCTGTTTATGTTTAGTTCCGCTTAATTAGTAATGATTTGATTGTCGGTCGTTATAGTTTTGATATCAGAGCTTAAGGTTCGCTGAGTCTACAGAGACATAGGACTAAGGTGTTGAGTCTGTGTTAGTGTCCTCCAGTATACCCTATAGTGACTTCTGCTTGTGCAGAAGAAAGGGTGAAGTTTATAAATGACTGGGGAACACGAGGAATACATTGTTGAGGGCAATGTTGTTGCACTAGGAAAGGGTGCAAGGGATCAGGCAAGAGAAGAATGAATGCCTGAGAATTCCCATCATGACCCGATCAGGATAGAGAATCCTATGTTTATGCTCTTGTTGGGCAGGTTAGGACAACAATGATGCATATAGTAGACTGGATACTAGCATTACAACCTAGGTTACCAGTCCTCAATACAGAAACTTTGGGCTTTGAAAGGGTTCCTGAATGACATAGTCATGTTGGAACAGTGGAAAATGTGGGAAAGATTAACATATGGCGAGAAAGTAGACTCTGCCATAAGTTTAGACAAATAGTATATATGTGATGGTAGTGCCCAAGAAGGGGCAATAAGCTGAGAATTAAGGGAATGTCATTACAATTCCAGAGACTTTTGCCTAGTGATTCTAAAAAGCCAAAAGTAACAACATGAAACAGCTAGACTCTATGGGTTGAGTCAACCTAAAGCGGTGGATGACCGTGAGGGGTAACAATCAGATAGAGCTTTTTCATTTTAATATGCCTTCTTTTGATGTTACCTGACAATCCTAAAAAAGGATTGTTGTTATGGACTTCCCTATTGGTTGTCCTATGGGGACATAGGGAAGAAATGATGAGAACTAGAATTTATATTCTATTCAGTATTCTTTTAAATGCTCTATAATTTCTCTTATCTGTGTGAAAAAGGATGAGGTATAGAATAGATGCCTGGAGAAAATCCAGGAATGTTAAATCATGTGTTGGTTATTATACGAAAAGTAAGGAATATGATAGTAAACAAAGTGCATACTACTTAATCTCAGTACTTGTATACCCTGTCCAGGTATATAATTATTGGAGATAAGGTGAGTATGGAACTCTTAGATTGTTATCTTTCTGATTACTCTGATCAAGTAGTCATTCTGAGACAATCTAGTGAGTATAATGAAACTGGAAATATGGTATGGACATGTATATCACATCCTAAGTGCAATAAAGTGGAATCTGAGATGATCTCAGATCAATCTGAATGTATGAGGAAATGAAAAGTATAATCCTCATGATAAGAGAATGAGAACAAGGGAGATGATCCCTGTCAGATAAAGCATGTGTGAATAGTAAAGATCTTTTCCCATGATGTGGAAATGGGAAATGTGATAAAATCACAAAATGCTCATGAACATGTTAGACAATAACAAAGAAAGGAATAATGACATGTAATCATCCTTATAATTCCTATGTTGATGGCAAGGAACCTAGGATGAAACATGAGTAAATGACTCATGAATAGTTGAAAGTTCATGCAATAATCAGAGGAGATGATAATCTCTTCTCTTTGATAAACAACCCTGGATGATGATGGGGTGATAACATGAATATGTTCCTTTGTGTTCTTTCCCTTCTGGGACATGGTAATCATGTGGGTCTTATGACACTTAATGTGCATAAGTTAAAAATGTTCTATTGATGGATACTTAGAAAAGTACCAGTTTGTCTTGGACTTTGGTTCCAAGATAAAGATATGTGTAACAAGTAATGTCCCAAGATGAAAGAAAGATGAGGATGTGATGTGTTTTCGACACATGTGATGGATACCAAGATAAGAAATTCTGGTATCTAATAAGTATCAAGTGATATGGAAAAAGTAAAAGCATAACTCCTAATCAACTGATTTATGTGGGTTACCTGGGATGGCCAACTATGAAATCAGTCTAGTTACATAAAATAGCATGGACATCACATGTTAGGGGTTTATGCTCCGCATAAATATAACATCGATAAGGATGTACTATTTGAAGGAACAATTGTAAAATCATTGTGGGAGAAGCTTATCAAGCTAAAAATAATTTCTTAGAATACCCCTATCTAGATTTGTTAAGGCAACTTATATATAACATCTAAAGATACCTCTAAGATAAGTTCTTAATTGATAAGCAACCTCCCCTTATTATAAGAGAATGTACAACTAATGAGATAGTTGGTACAAGTAGTAAGAAAGTTTAATGTTGTGTCAGTAGATTAGATGACACAACAGATATATGACAAGACTTGTAGTCACAAGTGGGTGACAGAACATGACTCTGGTCTTTCCTTTAAAAGTAAAATGCTAAATGAGGAGTATGGGAGACTTCCTAGAATCTTGTCACATAAAGTTGTAAGTTGAGAAAGGTGACAAATCAGTAAGTTATGACACCTGAGTTAAATAAGGTATGAATGATGTTTCCCTGACTAAGAAAAGTATTACCTGACATAGAGTTGACTCTACAGTCAATAATGAAAAAGACAGTGGAATATGTGCCATGTGTGAAAGATTCAATGATAACCCTGTGTGGAAGAACTTTGTGTTGATCAAAGTTCTATGTCATCTCCATGACATTAATATGTTATGTGGAGACTTGATGGTATGATGAATGAACAATATATGTCTTCTTTTACCTGGGATTTCGGGGACGAAATCCTTGTTAGGGGTTTATAACTTGTAACGACCCTAACCTAGGTTATGAGATAACCCTATTTGTTTTGGCTAATTAAGTTGATTATAACTTTAATATAATCCTCTAAGGTGCTTTTTTATCATGTGACACACTCATGTTTCAAGTTTGGTCCCGATTGAATGTTGTTTGAGCAATTTTCCTTTGTTTTGGACCAAAGTGCATTTCACCCAAATTGAGGGGCTATAATGCAAAATGTCACATGTTGAACATGCCTCATGTGTTGTAGAATCATTATTGAGAGAATGATGCAAGGTGGTGGCTTGTGGAAAGCCTAAATTCCAAGTTTGAACTTGTTTGAACAATGTGGGTACCTTGTGCACCAATTTTGGTACAAATTGTAATTTACCCAAAATGTGGGGTTGATATGCAAATTACCAACTCTAGAGTATTCCTATTTCCTATATGTATCATTTAGAGGAGATATAATGAATGATACACCATGTTTGATTCCATTATGAATGATGGTAATCTTGGTGATGAAATGACCAAGAAAAAGGGTTGAATTTGGAAGCTTAACTTGAGTTGTATCAAGTTGAAAAGCTTATATATGAAAGCCTATCAGCCATGGAGCCCAAGGAGGTGTCCCATATCGTTTTGTGAACTCTTTGAAAAATCCATATAGTGCAAATCACCTCAAGGAGGTGAGGTGTGATGGCCAACAAGTTTCCTTAGAAAAAGTGTATCGGCTTGACTTAAAATAGTGATTAAACCTAGATGACTTATCCAAATGGATAAGTAATGGACGAATTTGCATCTCTAGATGATCCTCAACTGTTTTTCAAGACAAGATAAATGACGATGCATGCATGGACACGTGTCACCCATGCATGACACGTGGCACCTACTAGCTCAAAATGTTGACACCTCATTTTTTTGCCTTTCTACATGATCAGCAAGTATATAACCCCTAGTTTCACCCCTTGGTGCAATTTTGCGACCCTTACCGCCCTCCTACCTTGTGGTATCGTGCATGGGTCTCTTGTATCGTGCAGGAAATCAAGGGTATCGTGCATAGGCCCTTGGATATTGCCCATAGCAAAAGTATATCGGTCAAGTAGGTGAAATTGGCCATATAAGGTGATATCGGCCAATAGGGTGAAGAGTTGAGTGCCACATCATGCAAGTGAGTGCCATATCGTGCAAGTGAGTTCCATATCATGCAAGAGGGTTGGCATATCGTGCAAGGGCACAAGGGTATCGTGCATAGGCCTTGGGTATCATCCATAACAAGTGTATCGGCCATACCATGTTGATATTGTCCATAACAAGTTGATATCGGCCAATTGAAGTGATTTTGGCCACAAGTGAGGGGGTATAGGCCACAAGCAAGGTTGTGTCGGCCAATAGGAAGTCCATATCGCCCAAGAGTGGTAGGGTGTCGGCCAAGGAGCTAAGGAACTCAAAACTTAACCCTAAGGTGAGATATAGTTGTCTTCAAGCTTGAATTGAAGCATGGAATTAGGGTTATGATCTACCTTTCTTTTCTTCTTCACCAATTGCTTATCCATGGTGATTCCTTGTATATGAAGGAGTTGTGAACGAGCCTTGGACCTTTTATAAAGTCATCTTCAACCTTAGGAACATGGATCTTTGGAGCTTGAAGCTTTTAAGTGGTTCTTAAGGCGAGTTATATAACTTAAACTCAACCATGTTATTATTCTTCACCTGAATTGCTATAATTAGTGAAATACTTTTAATTCCGAAATTTCCTGAAATAGTTGATGAGATTATGAGTTATAGTAGTTGCTTGGACCTGTTTCCATTAACTATAACAGTTAGAACAAAGGTCTAGAGCTTGAAGATGATGGTATCACCTTATAAAAGTGATATCGGGTGCAAGCACACAAGAAATCACCTTTAACCCGATATGATGATGCACCTACTTCACTTGAACGATATGGATATGAATGGATACATTGTTGCACGATATGGGGGGTGTAGTATATACCTATTGCATGATAGGGAGTCAAGTATAGACTCCATGCACGATACAATGTCAATTGTATACTTGTAAGTTGACAAGAAATCCTAAATTGGGTAACCTGATATAAGTGAAGAGTAACAAGTGTTATTGCATGATATGATCATATAATACATCATTGATACTTAGTATCATGAGGCCTACATGACCTTGTATGACATGGTTGCACAACAGGGTTGCACGATACACAACCCTAAACAATATGGTAACCCTAACCCATCATGGCTAACCCTAGATGGTGACTAGCCCGATAGGGTGATTGAATGTACTTCTAGCCTGACATGGTGATGGGTTGATACCTCATAAGTATCATGGGCGACACATACATATATCTTGTGCCTGATATGAGGTCAAGAAGGTACCTCATGCCCGATATGGAGACAAGTGCAAATCCTAGCCCGATATGGTGAGTGTCTATACACCTACAACCTGATATGGTGAACATATGCCCATGATTTAACCCTATACACCTTGTAAAGGTAAGGGCAAGACACTCTTAGGAGTGATGAGTGTAACACAAAGTAATGGTGTGGATAATACCTTGATAGGTGAAACGCCTAGAGTGGTTGATAATGGTTAATCCTATATCAATAATGCCTTAACCCGAGATGAGTTCATATCATTAATGATGGTTGAATAATTCAATTGTGTGACTTATGACCAATACATTACATGATAAATGTGATGAGCTAGTGCATAAAGTATTAGGATGGGACATACCCTAATACAAGATAAGTTGATGAATTTAAGTAAAGCTAAAAGTGACGAGGGAAGTGATACATCAAGACATGATAGATATCACATCCAGCACTTCAAGGTTGATATACCTTGATGCACCTAAAATCCAATATACTTGGATGAGTAACACATGAAGTGTGTTATGTCAATTGTTACATTGAGATGTAATAAGTTTAATGCACTTTGATAAGTGTAGGCTAACATACCTTGAGAAAGGGTTAAGCCAAGTTAATAAATTATGATGTAATCATACCCTAGTAAGGATGAGAGACAAACTCATACCTTGTGTTTATGATTCATTTAATGATAAATGATGAGAATAAATAAGTATGATTGAATACTCATGATATCAATGTTTGCTCATAGATGTGTGGAGAAATGAATTAGGGTTTGATCATTGGTAATATGATCTTGAAAACCTAAATGGTTAATAATGGAAAACCCTAACCCTAATGAAGGGTAATGATATGTAAGAGAAACCCTAATCGATAAGAAAGGAAAATCCTAACCCTAACAATGGGAAGGTTGTATTTCTATTATTGTATAAGCCTTGTGAGCCACATTAATAAGTTGTTGCCTAGTGAGAGGTGACAAGATGTGAATGGCCTTGTGAGCCATGTGAATAAGTTGTTGCCTAGTGAGAGGTGACAAGATGTGAATGGCCTTGTGAGCCATGTGAATAAGTTGTTGCCTAGTGAGAGGTGACAAGATGTGTAATGGCCTTCTGAGCCATGTGAATAAGTTGTTGCCTAGTGAGAGGTGACAAGATGTGTAGTGGCCTTGTGAGCCATGTGAATAAGTTGTTGCCTAGTGAGAGGTGACAAGATGTGTAATGGCCTAGTGAGCCATGTGAATACTTGCACAACAAGTGAAATGAATACCTTGGTCTGAGGACCTAGCGGTAATGGTTACCTGTTATAAAGGTAACAATGTTATATGACGATCTAAGGGTTTGAATACCCATATCCAGAAATCATGATAATGATTATGTGAAGGGATGAGAATTCCCAGTAATGTGATAAGGGACTGAGATCCCAAGTATCATGTGTTTTAAAGATTTGAAAAGTACGTGATAGATGTATTATACCTTTCTTTGTAGCATTTGTCATAATAATTCATGTGTGAAAACTTGACTGATGCTAAAATAATATGGTAATGCACTTAATTAATCAAGTGGAATTTTATCATGTAGTGCCCTGGCCATAGATGCATCATCGTCAGCAGCTGGTTATGGTGAAACGGGTTCTCCTACGGGTTAATCTGGAGTGCATATTGTTGAATATGCAGGGTTGCTCCTAGCCACAAATAGGAAGGTTAGAGTACAACTTCGGTTGTAGACTCCAGAGCACGGTTTCAGGCCCGTGGCGAAGTGTGATAAGAGCATGGTGAATATGCCCATGGCTCAGTGTGATAGAGCATGAATGCGTTCATGGCTCAGGGAGCACGGTGAACTGGCTCGTGGCTCAATTCACTAGTGTCGACACCTGTACCAAGGTGGGCTAGGCAGAGGGTATCCTGACCCTGTGTGACTGAGGTCACTTAAGCAAGAGACTGCGGTCCTGCTTTTTTCCTCGCACTGACCGAGACGGGTGAGGTCATGGAGTCCGGCTCTTCCATGGACCTTGTATGGTACCGATTTCGACTTCGCAATGGTCGGTTGGATTTGAGTGGTACGGCTCATTTCCTCAGGGCATAAGTGTGATTGTAAAATGTAATCAGCCGTGTAGCATATCTGCTTAAGGATCGAATATGGAAAACATTGCTTGATGTGCAATAGAGTTATGAATTCTAGTTGATAGATGTTATTTATGTTCTCCTTATGAAAGGAGATTACTTCATTTTGTTCATATAATGAATTATCCTACTTATTAATATAAAAATAACATGTGCTCAGTTTATAAATGTTTAATCTGTGATAATAATATGGTCGACTGAGAGTTATATCTCTCACTGGGACAATTACAATTGTCTCACCCACGTGGGACCCAAATTTTTAGGTGGACGTGCACGAGGAGGTGAAGACCTTTTTGCAGAGGAAGAACAACAGGTGAGGCAGCAGTGACAACTCAGGTTGAGTGTACTGTCTCTCATGTCTTGTAGATATGAGTCATATGTGTCGTCTCTATACTCTCAGGTTCTTGGAGTTGGTTTGTACTGGTTTTATGATCAATAAGAGATTTTGGCTTACACGCCTTGAGGTTTTATGTTGCTCATGTATAGTTTGGTAAAGCAACTGTTATATGTTATTCTCAAGATGAGATGTACCAGATATGTACAATGTGAATAATGATGTATATAAGGTTTTGGACCTTTCAGTAAGAGTTTTCCTTGGAATGGATCTCTTTGAAAAATGGTTTTAATTTTTAGTGATTTTTGTTAATTTGTTGTTTATGTTTAATTCCGCTTAATTAGTAATGATTTGATTGTTGGTCGTTACAGTTGGGGAGTTTCAAAACTCAAAATTGTATCTGTTGCAACCCTCAAAACGGCTATGAAATGCTATTAAGTGTTCCTACCCTCTAGTTAACACCCCCAATCTATAAATAGGACCTTGTGGAGTTCATTCTAAGGTTGCTCATTCATGCTATACAAGGTCCTTGCTATATTTGAGTACATTCTGTCCATTTGAGCCCCTTGGTCTCTCTTGATTATACTTCATTTCATTCATATGAGTGATATAGGATCTGTGTGAGAGATCTACTTCATTGTATGCTTGTCAAGCTCTCAAAGCTTCTCTTTTCCCAACCCCTTTCTTCAAAATCAAGTTGGTGAAAGCTTCTCCAAGTGAAGGAGAAGGTGCAAGCTTCTTCAAACTATAGAAGAAGGTGCATAAAGCTTCTTCGAATGAAGGAGGAGGACAAGGCTGAAGATCATGGAATAGAGTGGGTAAATCCTTCAAAGCTAAAGACTCATTGCAAAGAGGGGATCTCCTTGGCAAAGGTGTCTAGTTGTTTGCAAGAGTGGGTAAGACCTTAGTGAGGTAGAAGACTCTAGCTCCAGATAGTTAAGACTTTGGTTCTAAGGTTACGAGCTCCCTTGACCTCAAAGGAAAGTCGAGTATCCTTTTCCCCAAAAAAGAAGGTCAGTTGTATGTTTTATAATGGAATATAAGTATATATAGGTTGCAAAATCCTAGGGCTTAATCTCTCTAGGTAGCAAACTGAATCTCTCCTAGTTTGGATGGACATATGATACTGAATTCATGAATGTAAAATAGCAAAAATAATCATTTTGACCTTTGCTACCATGACACAGTTTACCTAGAGTGATATGACAGCCATATGGATTGATTGTGTTTTCTATGCTCTATATGTGAAGTTTGCATGCTCAATGTTTTAATCATGATTGTCTTGTGAAAGAGGAGAGAAGAGAGGTGGAATGCATGTACTTAGTCATCTTTGAGCCCATTTAGTCAATATTCACCTATTGTATTGCATTTGTCATTTCTTGATTGTGAAAAATTTGTAGAGAGATTGAGTTGGAGAAACTTGAGTACAAGTATGTTTTAAGTTTGGGGTGGTGATGCAACCATATTTTAGGGCTTCATCTTGTGTCATGTTGCATTTCAATCACATCTATACATGTTAGATTGCATGTTATTTCCCCAAACATGCATATTTGTATAAAATGCACTTATGGACATTATTTTCATGTTTTTCAGGCATTTGGACCACACTTTATGGAAGAGAGAGAGAGAGGAGTGATCCTAAGATTTCTCTACCCTTAGAGAGGCCTAAAGTGAAGTTTGAGGCTCCCTAAACCTACCCTAGTGGCCAAGCTCCATTGAAGCAAAAATGTCCAAAAATGAACAAAGAATCAAGTCAAAGTGTTGTAACCGAGGCCACCATGGATGTGGTACCTCAGAACGGATGTGTTGGCTTATCCAAAACCAACAGAGTCACATTGAAGCAAAGCAAGAATCACCATGGTTGTGCCACTCAGAATGGCCATTGTAAGGCCCCTAAACTTGCTTAATGAGTTTAATAAGATTAATTACCATAATTGAATTCTTATAACCCTAATATAACCTTTTTATATGTTTTTAAATCATAAGACAAGCTTAAGTTTTAAATTTGGACCAATTTGGACACTGTTTGAGCAAGTTATGCAATTTTATGCACATTTTGGATGTTTCTACAATTTATCCAATAGAGAGGTTTTCTTTGCAATTTATCACTTGCATTATGTTCCTTGGATATTCTCTCATCATTCTTGAGCTTATTGAGCCACGGGAAGCCTATTTAAACCTTATTTTGAAGGCGTTTTCCTCAAGGGTATTTTAGGGTTTACCCCTTTTTGGATGAGCTACCTTTAGTAGCTATCAACTAATGAATTATTTGTTTTGCTTGTAAATCCAAGAAATGAGGGATAAGCATGTCTCTATGGATGGTGGGGAAGTTGCTTGTGTGTGTGATTGTATATTCTTAATAGTTTAAGGCCATGGACACTTGGAAAGATACTAGAACTACAACTTTTTCTTTTTCTTTATCTTAAAGTTTCGTATACTTATCCCTAAGCACCAAAACGAGCCATTTTCTATCCACCACTTCCCTCCTTATACAAACCTCATTATCCCTCTATTCTATTGTGAATTTTCTATCCAAGGAAGAAGAAAGAGGGGATCTTCTTGGAAAAAGAATCTAGGGTTGCAATTGACTTCCTTTTAGGGTTTAAAAAGCTTCCTTCTAGTGATCTTGACCTAAAAGAGTAAGAATCAACTAATTTCCTTCATTTATTTCTTTTTTATCCTTCCTCATACCTTTCTCCAGGTCAGAACCTTACTTTTCCATGGTAGAAATTGCTCTAAAGCTCTAAAATCCTACCTCTCTTGCTCCTTATGCTTAGGGTTTGCTCATTTGATGAAGAAAGGTGCTAGCTGGACGAGTTCACAGCTTATGCTTGGATTTCCTACCCTACCTGCTCATTTTTTCTTATGCTTGAGAGTTTATCTTCTAATTGGAGGCAGGTTTTATAACTTGCTTGACATTTATTTCTTACCATAAGCTTGCTAGCTCATGTTCTTGCTTTTAAATGATGATCCATGCACTAAAAAGCTATGCTTGACTTGGATTTCGATTTTTATAATGTTCCCTGTTATGATTTCATTTATAGTGTGGCAACACATCCCACTATCACATAGACAATGAGGTGTTACGCGAAAACGTGCGGAAAACACCATAACCACAAATTACTAAAACATGGGTTAATTAAAATCAATTGCAGAAAGCTGATAAATTGAGAAACTATTACATTCAAGTCCTCATCCTGCAAAGAAACAGGCTATGTAACCATATACAAGATCTAATACGTGTCCACAGCTTAGAGGAACAGTTGTCCAACCATCACATGAATTCATCACCTGTTTATATATACATAAAGGCCCACATCCGGCCCGCAACAGGATATACAAAACATCGACGATTATATATCGTGAAGCAACGTCAAACACCTCCAAGGACCTGAGAGTACAGGGATGACTCTAAGACTCTACTACAAAATTTGCAAAATAGCAGCATAACCGTCACTTGCCTTCTACTGCTCGTCTAGCTGCTCGGCCGCAACTCCGCGACCACCACCACGTCTAGCTCGAATACCTGAAAACCCAGTGGGGTGAGACAATCGAACATTGTCCCAGCAAGAAACATAACTCCCCGCCGAAACTATAAAACCAGAAGGATAAAGCAACAGCAGAAGATGAACATTAAAACGTAGAATAATAACAGTCTATACCGCAAGGCTATTCATACCATCAAGTTTACCAGGCTGTATGGAAGACATATCATCAACTATCTCTTTATGGAATCATAAGATTATAAGATCTTATCGCATAACATGAGAAACATATAAGTAATTGTATATATAACAAGGTTAACTACGCAAGCAAAGCCTCAACCAATGTTCTGTGTTTTGCCTTAAGCAATAAATACTATGCGGCTGGATTACATATTTTTATGCCCTAAGGAAGTGAACCGTACCGTTCAAATCCAACTGACGGTTGCGAAACCCGGAGCCGGTGCCATACAAGGTCACATGGAAGAGCCGGACTCCATGACGTCCCACCTCGTGGTCAGTGCATGAGTATAACACAAGCAAGACCGCAGTCTCATGCTGAAGTGGTCTTAGACACAGGGTCAGGCTACCCTCTGCCTAGCCCGCCTGGGTACAGGTATCAGCACCAGTGAAACTGAGCCACGGGCCTGATCACCATGCTCTGAGCCATGAACGCATTCATGCTCCACATATCACATATCCTGAGCCATGGGCCTGTTCACCATGCTCTTCACATACTTGGGCTACGGGCCTGAATCCGCACCCTAGAGTCTACAACCGAAGTTGCACTCTTACCTCCTCACTTTAGGCTAGGAGAAACCTCACATAATCAACAATATGCGCTCCGAGTTAACCCGTAGAAAAACCCATTTCACCATCACCAGCTTCCTGACGATGATGGATCTATGGCCAGGGCAACCACATAATATATTCCACTGTGATTAATTAATATCTTTTATATGGATTGCAAGATTCAACCAAGTTATATAACATGCAACTATAACATGAAATAAACAACATAAAACTCAATGTTATGCTTTTATTGTAATCACAACATCCTGATCCATCACAAGGATCCAGCAGAACATGTTATCACTTGGCCTCTTGCCAATCATTCAGATCCATCTCAAGGTTCATTACATACCATGGGATCTCAATCCCTCATCATTAAGTGCCACTGCCTCTTCAAGGCTTACATCATCATCATGGGATAGCAATCCCCAATATATTAGTCATGTACATCATACAGATTATTTCAACATCAGAGTAACAGTCACAGCAGAGCTACTACACATGTACATACACCTCATAGCCCTTTTTAGCTGGCTAAGCATCACCTGCAAGATTAGTAACAATAATCATAGGCTTCAATAGTAGGACCATGCTATCAGTATAAGGTGACATTCGATGATTATATACTATCTTAATAGAACATCAACTTATGATCATATGCATAAGGTACATCACTAAGCCACCCACATTACATGCTTATTATTCTCCTTAGCATCATACAGATAATCAAGGTAATCTCATTCACGTGTATAGTCATGCACAGATAAATGAACAAGCTTTATTATAACGAACGCTATTAAGCATGCAAGGAGTCACCATCATTTTAACAAGGATATAATGCATCATAACGGCTTTCCTCACTAGAAGCACCAAGAACCCTCACTAAAGGTTGTAACGGGCAGCATGCCCTCACCTATTGTTCATCACATAACGGACAGCAATCAGCAACGCCACGTCAGAGTGTCGTGCACCAAGGTGTCGTGCAACACAACAAGGGAGTGCAACGCGCGACGAGGTGTCGGGTACCCAGCCCTATCAGGCAACACATGTATCGGGCAGCAAAGCAACACCCTTCACAAGGTGCATATTGGACGACACACAAAAGGGCTAAACGTGACGCCTGTCACAAGACCACTAGCAACGTCCACCCCAAGTGCATGACAGACAAGGTATTCTACAGGTGTAACGTCCAAGGTGTAGCTCAGACTGTCAACCAGGAACACATCATCCATCCAACGAACTCATGGCCTATCGGCCGTCACAGGGCAAGGTGAGATTGTGACACCCGTCACAGAGACCAGGGATATCGCCCTTCACCAACATGGTCTATCGCCCAAGGGTCTAGGTCAAGAGGGCTGTCGGGCAGCACCTCCCCACACTCATAATGACCAAGGTACCACTCACAAGATCATCATCTACCTCAAGCACACGGGCACCCAAAACCCTAAAGGGTCAAGAAAATGGCTCACCTCAATCGACTAAGAAAGAGGGGTCTTGCACATCAACTATCCCCAAATGACAACACAAGGAAAACCCTAGAAAGAATCACCATGATCACTAAGCTCACCCTTCTAGTCCATGGTGAGAGGAGAGTATTGCTCAAACAACTAGAACACAAGCTCACCTCTCAACTTAAACGAGAGAGGAGTGTTGCTCATGATGCTAGGACTCAAGCTCACTCCTCAAGACCTAGGAGAGGAGAGTATTGCTCACCAAGGAACCCTAGAACACATGGTTGGGCCAACAAGAACAACTAGGCAAGAAACAAAGCTAGCAACATATAAGAACATGAAAGGAGGTAGTATAGTTAGGGTTAGGAGTTATGCAACCCACCTTAAGCAAGCTCCAAGCTCCAAGGCAGGATCGGCCACCAAGCTAGCTCCTCCAAGGGTGTCGTCCACCAAGCTTGCAAGGGAGAAGGGTATCATGCACCAAGGTAGAGGAGAAAACCAAGAGACTAAAGGATCCCTAGCAAGAGGAAAAGAACACATATATAGAAGGGGATGGAGGAGAAAACAAGGTAGAACTAAGCAAGGTGTCTTCCTCCTAGGGATACTTGTCCTAGTACACGAGCCACCACTCTAGCAAGCCCTAAACACATGTCCAAGGCCATTGCCACATGCAAGCATCAAGCACCAAGTGTCCACTAGTGGTGACACAAACGAGGTCAAAGCTTGGTCAAAGGTCATGGGCGACACACCTCATGGGCGACACACCCCATGGGTGACACATTCCCTTCTTGGCCGACACAAGGTGCAACCAAACCAAAGCAAGGCACCTCAAGGCCCAAAAAGCTCAACCAAGCCCAACAGAACTCCAAGCAACGAGCCCAAGCCTTCCTCTCTACACTAGAGGAAGCAAAGAGAGAGAGGAACACCTCACAAGGTGGCAAACTTGCCCACAAACCCTAGACTTGGGTTATTTGCAAGTAGCACCTCCAACTCTCAACAAAGCACAACCAAACCCTAATCACCACCCCAGGTGATTAGCAAGCAACAAAGCATCAAGGTTAAGCAAAACAAACAGGGTAAACCCTAAACGAAGGTCAGGGTCCTTACAAGCTAACCCCCTTTAAGGGATTTCATCCCCGAAATCCGAAGAGAAAAGTGAGGGATACTTCCTCCTCATCTCTTCCTCAAGCTCCCACGTGGCTTCCTCAACGCCATGATGATGCCAAAGAACTTTCACAAGAACCAGGTCCTTCCTCTTCAGCTTCTTAACCCTTCTGTCAAGGATTGCCACAAGACCTTCCTCGTAGGTCACATGTTCATCAAGCTCAACTTCAACTGGCTGTATCACTGTTCCCGAATCTGGATGGCTTTTCTTCAACATACTGACATGAAACACTGGATGTAACATGTGTAACTCTGTCAGGAGCTCTAACTCATAAGCTACTTTACTAACGTGTGCTATGACCGGGTATGGCCCCATATATCTGGGTGCTAGCTTACCCCTCCGACCAAACCTTAGCACACCCTTCCATGGCGAAACTTTAAGATACACTTTGTCTCCGACCTGGAACTCCAAAGGTCGTCGCCGATTGTCTGTGTAAGACTTCTGCCTGTCTTGTGCCACTTTCAACTGTTGTTGTATCACTTTGATCTTTTCTGTTGACTGCTGAACTAATTCAGGACCCAAAAGCTGATATTCGCCAGACTCGTACCAACACAAAGGAGATCTACACTTCTTGCCATACAAGGCCTCATAAGGAGCCATGTCAATGCTCCGCTGATAACTATTGTTGTAAGAAAACTCTATCAAACTGAGATGTACATCCCAACTGCCTAGGAACTTCAAAACACAAGCTCGAAGGAGATCCTCCAAAGTCTAAATAGTCCTCTCAGACTGTCCATCTATCTGTGGGTGGAAGGCGGTACTGAACCTCAACTGCGTTCCCAACGCTTTGTGCAACTGTTCCCAGAAATGACTCGTGAACTGGGGACCTCTGTCGGAAACTATCGTTACGGGCACACCATGTAACCGTACTATCTCATCCACATATACTTGAGCGAGCTTTTCGGCTGAATACGTTGTCTTTACAGGTAGGAAATGAGCAGACTTCGTCAATCTGTCCACTATCACCCAAATGGAATCATGATTCCTAGTTGTCCTGGGCAGACCAACTACAAAATCCATGGTTATATGATCCCATTTCCACTGCGGTATTGGCAAGGGTTGCAACATACCTACCGGCTTCTGATGTTCAGCCTTGACTTGTTGACATACCACACACCTAGCCACAAACTCAGTCACATCTCTTGTGACGACCCCAATTTCTATATACTTTCCATAATGACATAAACAGATGTGCGTGCACTCATATCTTATAAATGTCAAAAGGGAAAATACAAGAAATTAGTGAAGTCAACTAAAACCAGAGATATGCCAAGATCTAGTTCACATACAACAATTAGTAGCCACAATAACCACCATTCATTAAGGATAAATAAAGTCGTACATAACTTATTCGGATGGAGAGAAGAGATATAAATAGTTCTAAAGAGATAATAGAGATACATAGGATATTATCATCCTCAAAGTACTGGAAAGGGAAAAACTACATCTATCATGAAATAGATAAGAAGAGCAGAAATCTATCTATTATATCCTCCTTGCTCATTTATTATGCCTTCAGGTACTTTGATCATCTCTTTTACTCCATTGTTTCACAAGTTCTTTGTACCTAAAAATACGGGAAACAAAACACGAGTCAAAAGAGTACGTGGTAGAAAAAGATACTATAGTATGGTTGCATAAGAAAAGTAACTTTTGAAATCAAAACGAGATAAGCAGAATTCGTATTCTTTAAACAAAGTGATAATCAAGTAAACATTTCTTTTAACATGTCATTTGATGCGATTGTACTACTTCAAGCACCTTTTCAACATACATCTAATGTGGGCCATAGAGAAGGAAAATACATACATCTAACATGGGCCAGATTTCGTACATCCATGTTAGGCACATACATCCAGCATTAGGTAGTGCATGTAGCTACAATCCATCTAACCTTTCATTTTATATCCAGAGTTTTTGTCGGCAAAAGAAAATACACTATAGTATTTCATCCAAGCACATTTATAAAGTAGTTGCATCCAAGTACAATACTTTTAACAACCATAGAAAACTAGTCATATACTTATAACCACGTACCTGCTTGTTTAATCAAAAGTCCACAAATCTAGGTTCAAACAGGAATTTAGTCACCCTGCAAAGAAAGCAAGGGTACAACATTACTATTGGTCCATGTGACCAGGACTGAGATATGTTCTTAGTTATTATTCTTTTTATGTTAACATAATTTAGATCAGGTTTTTCCCCATGTTCTAATTAGGTTCACAATTAGTATCAGGTCTGATCTATTATAATTTATTTGGATTAAAGATAATAATTAATAGATTAATTAGAAGATTTTCTCAAAATTAGGGTTTCTAAGATGATTAAGGAAAAAGGAGGGTAATTCTTAACATGTTAACCATTCATAACATCATGGTTCGTATTAAGGATTCAGGCCTACTAATAAACACTAATTATCATCTAATGATATTAATTTTGTCATAAGAAATATATATATATAAATTCATGTAGGAAGAGAAAGCTAAAAAAAATTAGGGTTTCTTCTAATCCTTTGATCACTTATCAACTTAGAATAGGATTTCGAGTTAGTCTGAAATCAGGGTTGCATCTAATGGTTACAAGCATTTTATAAGTCATATATCATCAAGAAAGCCATTTTTAATAATTAATTATGATTAAGGATGCCCTTTTGGCTTTAGGCTATTATTTTTGAAATAGGGAACGGATTCAGGTATTGATAGCATTTTATATTGATAGATAATAATTTTCTGATCAAAATGATATATAGTTTTGCTATATTCTGATGATCCTAGCATTTATTATGATTTTTCTAAGAAAAAGTATTTTCTTGGGTACTCAAAGATTAACGAAATAAAAGAAAGGGAATTTACCCCCGATCGACGGCCGGATCCTACTGGATCACGGCTCAAATCGATCAAGTTGATCGGGCGCCCAGGATCGGTCTGCACCTGATCTGACGGTCGAGATTCGTCTTCACCCAATCGAACGGCTCGGCCTAGCCACGCAGGCCTGCAGCTCGCTCCAGTAGAGGAGGGGGATCTCCGGCAAGGTCCCGATCACTCTTGAGTGTCGCTGGATGGTAGGTGAAGTGGAAAGTGCCTTCGCGTGCACGTTCCGAATGCGGACAGCCAAGCCACCGATCGTGGCTCCCTGTGGATTGGAGCGCCGCCGCAGCAGGGAGAAGAGCTCACCGGAGCTGAGTCAGGGAAGGGTTAGCAGGCTCTCCCTAAGGCGGAAAGGATGCCGCCCAAGGTCCTGGTGACCTCGCGATGACAGAGGAGGCAAGAGTGTGGGGGACGAGAGCGAGGCGGGGGAGATCGGGCTCAAGGTCAGGTGGCGGCGCCGCAAGGCCTCAGGAGGTCGAGTGGAGATCTCAGTGGCAACCAGGGTCAGAAAAAATCAAGTTAAAGGCAAAGGAAGGAGGGGCGACGTCGAAGGGGTGGTTTTATAGGGTTATCGGGTAGGTTTAGGGTGGATTGAGGGTCCGGGGCTTCACGCCGCCGCCGGAGTGAGAATAGCAGGGAAGGGGGAGTCTGTTCTCCCTATTCCGAGGGCGATGGGGGTCGAGATAGGGCTGGTTGACTTCGTCTTGGCGAGCCGAAGATTTCTGTTCGGGAGATATTTGGTGGAAGGGGTCGAGGTGGCGCCAGGGAATCGCGGTGTGGGTTCCCTGTATTCCCCGCCCTTTGCGGGAGGTTGAAGACAGTTTCCCATCTGTTGGATCAAGGCTGGAATCCTCGAGCTACGGATCAGACGGCTAGAACTGTCCCCCGACCCAACGGTCTGCGCCCAGCCTAACATAGGCCGCGTGACATATCATTAAAAGCCCAAATAAAAGGAACTTAGGTCTATGTCTTTATGATTAAGAAAATAATACACAAAATTAAAATGGGCATAACTCCCAAATGGTTGACTCAATTGTTACCAAATTTTAGGTGCTTGCTAGTGAGGTCAAAGTGTACCTTGTGTACAAATTTGGTAGCAAAAAAAATCGATCTGTAGATAGTTAAAATGAGCAATTGCCTAGATCATTAGTTTAGGTTATCAAGTAAACTAGGGTTTGCTTTCTTTTTGCCACGAGTGTTATTTCAAGCTTAGTCATGCAATGATTAAATTGAGGATAGTTTTGTCAACAATAAATTAAGAAAATAAATAACAAGAGAGAGAAAAATAAAGTTAAACTCACTCCATCACATCTCTCTTCAAACTGGGCCACCAATACAAGTCCTTTAGACTATGATACATCTTGGTGACACCTGGATGCATAGCATACATTGACGTGTGTGCTTCCTCGAGTACTAACTTCCTCAGATCATCAGCATCGGGGACCACCATCCTATCATGATAGCAAACTAGCCCATCTTCGGACTCATGGAACCCATCACGCTTTTCGCTGCCGAACTCTGATATGATCAACTGTACCGCATCATCTGTCTGCTGTGCATCTTGGATCTGTTGTCTCATCATAGGCTTGACTTGCATTTGTGCTAAAAGTCCAGCTAACAAGGAGACTTCCATCTGTACATTCATCTTCCGCAAGGAAACAAACATATCTTGTTTATGGCATACCAGGGATCTCAACTATGACTTCTTTGTAGAAAGAGAAGAAGACTTTCGGCTAAGCACATCAGCTACCACATTCGCCTTACCAGGATGATACTTGATAGTGCAGTTGTAATCATTGATTAACTCCATCCATCGACGCTGTCGCATGTTCAACTCATGCTGCGAAAATATGTACATCAGATTCTTATGATCCGTAAAGATCTGACACACTTCCCCATACAGATAATGTCTCCAAATCTTTAATGCATGAACCACTACTGCCAACTCCAAGTCATGAGACGGATAGTTCTTCTTGTGTTTCTTAAGCTGTTGCGAAGCAAAAGAAACCACATGATCTTCCTGCATCAGTACACAACCTAAACCTTTCTTGGAAGCATCACAGAAAACAACATAGCCCTTTCCAGACTCTAGCAGCACTAGCACTGGAGCACTGGTCAGCTTCTCCTTCAAACTCTGGAAAGCTTGTTGACATCGATCATCCCAGACAAAAGGTACATCCTTTCTAGTTAACTTTGTCATCGGCAACGCAATCGCACTGAAGTCCTTGATAAACCTCCGGTAGTATCCTGATAAACCAAGGAAACTACGAACTTCTATCGGCATCTTCGGCTGTTCCCATTCTGCAACAGATTCCACCTTCTTTGGATCTACCTTGACTCCTTCAGCAGATATCACATGACCTAAGAAAGTCACTTCTTCTAACCAGAATTCACACTTACTGAACTTGGCATACAACTGATGTTGGTGAAGAAGAGTCAACGCTAAACGCATATGTCGCTCGTGCTCTTTCATGTCCTGACTATAGATCAATATGTCATCTATGAAGACTATGACAAATTGATCTAAGAACAGACGAAACACTCTATTCATCAGGTCCATGAAAGCAGCAGGTGCATTGGTTAGCCCGAACGGCATAACCACAAACTCGAAGTGACCATACCTCGTCCTGAAAGCTGACTTCAGTATATCATCCACCTTAATCCTCAACTGATGGTAACCAGACCGTAGATCGATCTTTGAAAACACTGTAGCACCACGCAACTGATCGAACATATCATCTATCCTTGGCAACAGGTACTTGTTCTTGATCGTGACTTTATTCAACTGTCGGTTGTCTATACACAACCACATCGATCCATCCTTTTTCTTGACGAACAATATTGGAGTATCCCAAGGCGACGTACTCGGTCGGATGAAACCTTTCTCCAACAACTCTTGTAACTGCTTCTTAAGCTCTGCCATCTCTACTGGAGCCATCCTATACGGTGTCTGTGCAACTGGCTGCATACCTGGGACCAAATTGATCTTGAAATCAATCTCTCAGGGTGGAGGAACACCAAGAAACTCATCAGGAAACACATCGGCAAACTCTCAGACAACTGACACCTCCTCGAGACTAGGACCTTTCGCCTTGGTAGCCACAACGGTATCCGCAACATGAGCTAGAAATGCCTCACATCCTTGTCGTAGCAATTTCTTTGCCACCATAGCTGATACCAGACACGTCGGAAGAATCTTCCTATCTCCCTGGAAGATCCACTTCTCTTCCTCATCATCAAACACAGCTTGCTTGGAACCACAGTCCAAAACAACCTCATACTTCTCTAAGGTATCCATCCCAAGGATAACATCGAAACCACGCATATCAAGTGGTATAAGATCCACTTGTATACAGTGTCCCGAAAAAGACAAGACACAAGATGAACACTCTTCTCGAAGCATCGAGGAACCATCAAGAGGGGTTTCTAACAACAAACTATCCTTCTTACGACTAACAGGTAAACAACAGTTTTCAAGCATACTA
This sequence comes from Alisma plantago-aquatica, assembly GCA_963693085.1. Taxonomy (NCBI): domain Eukaryota; kingdom Viridiplantae; phylum Streptophyta; class Magnoliopsida; order Alismatales; family Alismataceae; genus Alisma; species Alisma plantago-aquatica. Next base: position 1,077,026,710 of record OY856412.1, on the reverse strand, counting down.
TAGGTGATAAAATAGTGTGTAGCACCCGGGTCAACCAGAACAGATATAAAGCAAGAAGAAGACATATCAGAATGAAATAACTCCATCTGACCTGTCACTACTCGTGGGTTGACTATCACCTCCGACTGACTCATAGCATAGAATCAAGCCGTTGCTTGCTGTCCACGTCCTCTGCTCCCTTGAGCAAACAATCCATCTTGCGACGCTTGACCGCATCCTCGTCCTCTGCTATCACTAGGCTGTTGTCGATCTGACCCTTGTAGATTTTGCCTCGGCTGCTGTGTCACTTCAACATCTCTGTTTGGGCAATGTAACTTGAGATGCCCGGTCTGACCACAAAGATAGCATGCCCTATCTTCAAACTGTGGCCTAGATGGTCCTGTCACTGCCACTGAAGCTGTACTATGTGCCTTAGATGGAGAAGAAACATAACCTCTTCCCTTATTCGGAGTCCACTGCGACGGGACACTGGAACCTCTCATCACAAAAGGTGTTGAAAACCTGAGCTTCTTGAAGCCACCAAACCTTTGTCCCTGGAACTGTGCAGGCCTCTTCTTAGACATGGATTCTCTTCTCTCCCTTACTGATCGTTCGATCCTCCATACAGATTCCACAAATGTAGCAAACCACTCTCTGTTCTCCAACGTAGAAACAGGTGTTGTCAAGTCAGAACTCAGACCCTTCTCGAAACGTCTGATCCACTCCTCATATGTCACTGCCATATGAGGACAAAACCTCAGCAGGTCCATGAACTTGGCCTCATACTCGGTGATGTTCATCGTTCCTTGTCGCAGGCACTCGAACTGACTGATCTTCTCATCCAGATACGTCTTCAGGAAGTATCTGCTGACGAACTCACTCCGGAAAACTTCTCAACCGATCACCTCACCATGCTGCTTCTCTTCCTCGATGGTCCACCAGTGACCAGCACTACCCTTCAGAAGGTAGACAACGTGCTTTACTTTGTCTGCTTCGGGGATGTCGAGGATCCGGAAAGCCTTCTCAAAACTTGTCAGCCACAGATCTGCATCCGCTGGATCAGCCGTTCCAACATAATCCGAAGCTCCGACTCGGCGAAGCCGCTCGAAGGTCTTCCCAATACCCGATGCTTCTCCATGAGGAGCCTGTGCTCGCAGATGAGGCACTGGAAATCGCTCAACCATGAGATTCATCGTAGCCATCACCTGCCCCATAAACTGTTGATAGGCAGGATGTTCAAGAATGGCTGGGTTAGGTTGGGGGACCTCAGGCACCCGATCTTCATGTGCCTGACCCTCAGCTCCATCAACTGATGCAGCATCGCTATACTCAGGAGCATGTTCTTCATGGTTTCTAGACATCTTGACTTTTCTTTCGCTGAGGGCAGAAGACGATCATAAGAAAACCTGGACAGCTCACAAGAATAGACTCAACCTAGTCCTAAATCCCTATAGACTCAGCGAACCTAGGGCTCTGATACCAAAACTTGTGGCAACACATCCCACTATCACATAGACAGCGAGGTGTTACGCGAAAATGTGCGGAAAACACCATAACCACAGATTACTAAAACATGGGTTAATTAAAACTGATTGCGGAAAGCTGATAAACTGAGAAACTATTACATTCAAGTCCTCATCCTGCAAAGAAACATGTTATATAACTATATACAAGATCTAATACGTGTCCACAGCTTAGAGGAACAACTATCCAACCATCACATGAATTCATCACATGTTTATATATACATAAAAGCCCACATCTGGCCCGCAACAGGATATACAAAACATCGACGATTATATATCGTGAAGCAACATCAAACACCTCCAAGGACCTGAGAGTATAGGGATGACTCTAAGACTCTACTATAAAACTCCCAAAATAGCAGCATAACCGTCACTTGCCTTCTACTGCTCGTCTAGCTGCTCGGCCGCAACTCTGCGACCACCACTACGTCTAGCTCGAACACCTGAAAACCCACTGAGGTGAGACAATCGAACATTGTCCCAGCGAGAAACATAACTCCCCGCCGAAACTATAAAACCAGAAGGATAAAGCAACAACAGAAGATGAACAATAAAACGTAGAATAATAACACTCTATACCGCAAGACTATTCGTACCATCAAGTTTACCAGGCTGTATGGAAGACATATCATCAACTATCTCTTTATGGAATCATAAGATTATAAGATCTTATCGCATAACATGAAAAACATATAAGTAACTGTATATATAACAAGGTTAACTACGTAAGTAAGGCCTCAACCAATATTTCGTGTTTTGCCTTAAGCAATAAATACTATGCGGCTGGATTACATATTTTTATACCCTGAGGAAGTGAACCGTACCGTTCAAATCCAACCGACGGCTGTGAAACCCAGAGCTGGTGCCATACAAGGTCACATGGAAGAGTCAGACTCCACGACCTCCCACCTCGTGGTCAGTGCATGAGTACAACACAAGCAGGATCGCAGTCTCATGCTGAAGTGGTCTTAGCCACAGGGTCAGACTACCCTCTTCCTAGCCCGCCTCGGTACAGGTATCAACGCTAGTGAAACTGAGCCACAGGCCTGATCACCGTGCTCTGAGCCATGAACACATTCATGCTCCACATATCACATATCCTGAGCCATGGGCCTATTCACCATGCTCTTCACATACTTGGGCTATGGGCCTGAATCCGCACCCTGGAGTCTACAACCGAAGTTGCACTCTTACCTCCTCACTTTAGACTAGGAGAAACCTCACATACTCAACAATATGTGCTCCGAGTTAACCCGTAGGAAAACCCGTTTCACCATCACCAGCTTCCTGATGATGATGGATCTATGGAGGTCTTCTTGGACTCCTTCCCACCTTCTATGGCTCAAAGACTGAGAACCCCTACAAGCACTTGGACTCCTTTCTTGAAGTATGCTCCATCTTCATGACGTCGACAACCAATGATGACACAATCCAGTTGACCTTGTTCTCTTTCTCCCTCAAATACAAAGCCAAAGATTGGTATGATTCAAGGAGGGACATCATGAGTTGGGAAGTGATGAAGAATGCACTCTTAAGACAATTCTACTCTATAGAAAGGTTGACACAAATGTGGCATACCATAATGAGTTTTAGTCAGATGGGTACTGAGTGGTTTTACAATGTGTGGGAGAGATTTAAGAAGATGTTGAGAGAGTGCCCTCACCATGGGATCTCTTTGTGGAAGTTAGTTTAGTTCTTTTACTCTGATCTATCTCCAAAGAGCCAAACCTTAGTATATTCTACTTGTGGAGGATTTTTCATGGCTAGGCCACCCGAGGAGATATGGCCCTTGTATGTTGGCAGAAGGATCAAGAATCCGAGCTTCTAGCATGATGAATGACGGTGGCCATGCCTTTGATATGACATCTCGAACTCATAATGACTCAATTCCACAAGTGATGAAGATTCTTGGTGACATGGTGAGCTTCATAAAGAACCAAGTGACAAAATTTTCTTGCCATGTGGTCAATTCTATTGAATTCTATGGTGAAAAAAAGAAGACACCTCACTCCTATAGCTACCAGGCACCACAAAGTCCAAGATACAATTCAAGGTTTGAGGAAGAGGTTCTCTCTAGGTTGAAAATCTTCGATGACATACAAATGAATGTGACAAGGCTTAAGGAGAGGATATAGTAGCTCTCTTTCATAATCACTCTCCAAGAAGAAAAATTGTTTTCAAAACCCATCTTGAATTCTAATGAAGCAAGTGGACCTATGCATTCCACTCAAGTTCTCTATAGTCCACCTCCCATGCAAGTGCAACCCATATACGACTTCCAAGGTGGTCCCAATCCTTATACACCACCTCCCCCTCCATCATCACACATTTCTCAACAATTCACCTTCCAACCTCAATTCTCCCCTCCATCTCAATTTCAATACCAAGTGCCACCTCCACCTCCTCCATAGCCACAACTAGCTCCCCCTCTCCATCATGAGCAAGGAAATAATGTGACAGTTCTAAGGAGTTGACATCTCTTGAGTAACCCGAGATTTAAAGAAAGGTTGATAAAGTAAAGCAAGGCAACCAAGTGGTGATACAGTGATTGAGATTGCCGAAGATGATTCTATGACACGCATGTTGGGTTTGGGATACCATGTGCTCCACCTCACACTCCATTTGTAGGTTCCACCACCCCTAGTGTTCCATCTACTAGCATACCACAACAAAATCATGTTGATGCAAGTAAGGCCAAAGTAAGTGAGCCACCATTCATTGAAGCATTAGATGAGCCACAGAAAGTAAGGAGGAGACAAAAGCACAATGTTGACATTGATCTTGAGGTGTTTCACCAAGTGAAGGTCAATATTCCATTATTGTATGCTATCAAGCAAATCCCATCATATGCCAAGTTTCTGAAAAACTTATACACTGTGAAGAGAAGGTCAACAAGGAAAATACCAAAGAGAGTCAAGTTGATCAAATAAGTGAACTCAATCCTCCAACACTCACTTCCTATGAAGAGGAAATGCCCAGGAGCCCCAATCACACCTAGCTACATTGGGGGACATTGCATAGACAAATCCCTACTGGGTTTAGGCAAATTGAAACCGGCATATTGCACTCTCCAATTGGTGGATCGCTCCATCAAACAACAAAAAAACAATACCACAATATCTAGTATGAATTGTGGCATCCAAATGAGACGGAGGGTAGATTAGGGAAACTAAAACAAAGACTGAAATTTAAGTCAGTTCTAGTCAGATTGACATTTAAGTCTAGCAATCACTGCTAGACTTAGGTTCATGCTTGGTTTGCTTTTGTCAGACGATCTGATTTTGGAGTCTCCGTTAGTGTGCTTTGTTAACTTGAATTGTAATATGTAATTGTGATATGAGTATATGACAGATTTAATATTTTCCCCTTACTACTAAGCCACATGGATGCAATCCCGCCGATGCGTCTATAAATCTTTTACTGGTAGCTAAATATTATATCTATTAATAAAATCAGTGTAATTAAGCGGGTCACCCGTGGGTGCCCGTAGATTACCCATGAAACCCGCTAAGTAAATGAGTGAGTATGGGTTTGGATTTTTTCCGGCGGGTGTCAAATTTTGTGATCCAAATCCAACTTAAAGGGGTCGACCCATGGACACCCGTGGATTTTGACCCAGTATGCCACGGAAAAGATATGTTATAAAGCCGTCACAAAGTTGATCGGCATTATTATCACCACCTCACCCATTTTTTTCTTGATGTTTTTGCATATTGAAAGGAAAAAGAAATTCACATCATCCTATTCCAATCCCGTCATTGTGAGTTCTCATCCGGGATTCCGACCATGCATGTATTTTAATTCCCTACGGATGCCTACAACACGAGGGTCTAATAAAATAGGAAAAATCTAAAGCAAAGGTCCGTATAGAGCAGCAAAAAGAAGGCTTTTTAAGAAACAAGGGTGGTTGGTGAGGGGGAGCAGCGTCACGTGCAGGCTTGTGCAGCCATGTGGCACGTGCGCCGTCCCCAGTTTAAAAAGCAAGATAGCGGGACCTAGACACACAAGGTCACAATAGGGTGTGGAACATGTTAACAGTCAAGATTACGATAATCTGTTTTCAGAAGAAAAAAAACGATAACCTTAGCTGCGAGATCCCCATTAATTTCTTTAATAAACTTTTCCCCTGGTTTAAATTATCCCGTTGCTAGTGGTAAGTAACCCGGTCGGACCTCCTACATCCACGGGAGCATTAAATCCACCCCCGCTACGGCAACGGATGACAAGAAGCGCCGGTCAACCTTTGACTCGATTGTTTGTTTTTAATCTTAGGGCCTGTTTGGTAGGATGTAGCCGGATGACAAAGTGTGTGTTTAATGTACATTTTTACATTGCAAACTCACACAACTGCACCATAGTACACCCAACCAAACTAGCCCTTATTTTAAAAATAGCAATCAATCTTCCTTGATGGGGGATATTCCTTAAGCGTTGCAACGGCCGGTCCCCCACTCGAGGGTAGAACGGTAAATGCACAGGGAAGGGTAAGAGATATATCTTTGCTCTTTTCGGCTCACTCTCGAGTGACGATGTATATTTTTAGTTTAGTACTTACAACGTATCGTATGCAAGTCTTGGTAGAAGCTTGGGTAACAAATTGGACTTCTAGTCCATTCTTGATGGTAAAACCTATAATACTTATCAGTTATCACATGAAATTTGGGGTTGACAACGCAACTTGTTGCCCATTTATCTTCTTTTTCAATGTAATTAAACTTTTCTTTTAAATATTAATAAATGTATAAGAACCTAAAATTATTGAATCAATCCTAATGAATCAAGTACGTAGGGTGCACATCCTCCTTTTAGCTTATCCTCTTTACATGTAAGTAAAGTGAGCAAATGATAAATGAGTATCCTTACATGCGTTTAGTTTGCTATTCCGCCAGTGTGGATACGTGGTGTAGATTATCTTTAGACATGTAAATATAATAAAATATGTTGATTAAGATAAAATGGCGGTGACACACGACCTTAATCTCGTAGGCCTTATTCACATGATACCGGTAAATCTTAAGATCTTTTTTGGTTTGGGAACCGACCATATGACCATATTCTGTCCTTTTGTGCCACTTTGGCATAAATCTTGACCCACTCAGTTCCATTATGATCTTTTTTTTTTTGACAAAATCAGACAAATGAGTTCCGTTTCAGATTCTATAATCCTTCTATTGAGACCAATTCAGTAACATTTTTAGCAGTATTACGATATCCCAATTTAGACTTAATTCTGTCTTATATATTATTTTGTTTTATATACAAGACTGAAAATATTGATAATGAGCTACTATAGTCTAGAATGAGGTGGAGCTGTCAAACTAAATAAGACTGAATCCGAATAAGATTAATCTGGATTTCTTAACTAATCCAATCTGACTTGATAATCACAAACATGGGCTAAAGCACGTTACCTACCCTACCGAGTAGGTGGTGGGTAAACGTACAATACGCTATTCAGTTTAATATATAAAGTCCTGCTGAAGAGCCGGAGCCGGGTTTTACACCGGGTGGGCGACAGGATCCAGAACCGGGCGGACTAGAGGTAGGGTGCTCTATTGTCGCGGTAGCCACGCCGTCGCATTGTCGTGTCGTGACTGGTCAAGACGTCATGATTGTTCCCGCTTGTTACCCTTTCGCTTTCACCACAATTCCACTCCACGAGACGCCACGCCGGCCTCCGGTCCACCCGAAGGCAACCAACCACCTCACCTATGTGGCCGGCTTGGGCCGAGGTTGGCACCACTCTTGACCGGCTAACCAACGACCACGATCACCGTGTCCCGTCCCGTCCATGTGGTGGGGACGCCGACGAGCCGTTTGTTTCCTTTTCTTTCCGTAGGAGGGTCCGTTTACAGCCTCATTAATTCACGCTCTCATCATCCATTGAGAAAGTCGCCAATTTTTGACAACAAAACCCCTACGACCGTTGCTATTTGCGGTTCCCAGACGCTCGTCTCTCCGGGCCGTGATGAAACAGCGACGGGAGGGAGGAAAAGGCTGTGCCTTGTGACCCCACTTGACTTCTAAGTTCTGGCCACCCAGACCCAGTGGCCTTGGCTGCCACACCACCACCACCTTGTGCTTTCCTTCAGACCACCTCTTTTTTTTCTTCTTTCTTCTCAGTCTCTCCAGTGTCCTCCTCAGACCTTTCTCTCCTTCCTGTCCACACCGGACCACGCCATCCCCCGGGGCGGCCCCCTCTTTCCTTTTTGCAGCTGCTACCCAGAGAGGGCGTGGCTGGCGGGTCAGCTCTCACTGATTGATTGGGCCGGCGCGAGAGGGGTTTGAGGTGAGAGAGAGGGAGAAGAAGAGGGCAAGGAGGCAGTGAGTGGGTTTGCATCTATCTGCTTCTTCTCCACTACTGTGTTGCCGCCCTGGCATTCGCTCCCTCTCCCTCCAGTGATCCGATCTCGGCTGCCTTCCGCTGGCCCGTGGGGAGAAACGCTCGTTTTTGGGCTCTTGTTACCCTCTTCTTTCTTTATTCATTTCTACAGTTGGCTTGGACTACGGCGGATCCCGGCGCTGCTGACTGTTTCAGCCCGCTGGCCTCCACACTGCCTCCCTTGTCGGGAAGCTTCCTCCCTTCCGTGCGTCTTCTCCAGCACGCCTTCGATTCCACCAAAGCGCCCTCCTCCCCCTCTTTCTCTTTACCCTTGGCCAACCGAGAGGCAACGCGGCGGAGGAGAAAAGAGTAGCCCAGACGGCATTTCTTCGCTGACTGACTGGTAGGTCAGCAGCACCACCCGCAATGGCGTCCGTGGAGGTCACGCCTCCGTCAGGCCCACCGCCGCACAGGAGGCCAGTCAAGCCCAAGAGGCCTCCTCCAGTAAAAGGCCGTCCGACGCCAAAGCTCAACCACATCAAATCCCTCCCCGTCGATTACAGGTTTCCGGGCGCCCGCGCCAGCAAGGTCGGCGCCACCTCCGGGGGAGTCGGCGATGGTGGTGCGGAGAAAGTGGACAGGAAAGGGTCCATATTCATGGAGGATCTGCCTGAGAATGGGGAAGACATGCTGGAAGAGGAACACAAGGAGAGAAACCAAGAGGAATCCCCTTACAATGCTGACAAGATGGAGGAAACGGGGAGTTCTGAGGAAGGAGAAAGCTCTGTGGGGTCCAAGAATAGTGCTACTACTCCTGCAGCTTCTTCTGGATTGCCCGTGGCATCGCCGTCTTCTCGCTCAGAGTCCAGATGGAGTGATACCAGTACTTACAGGGGGAAAAAGGTAACCGGAAAAATAAAACCCACCCACTTATAATAAAATCTTGGGAACGAACCGTTATCGAGCAATGCTGCCTGTAAGCTGGCCGATAAACGGAATTTCGTATAATGATTTAATGGGGGCAGTGCCCTGCGTCTCGCATCAACTACTGCTGATATTCTTTGTTAGGATCCAAATTCCCTTTCTAAGATCCCTCACACCCCAGTTAAGCACTTCGACTGTAGCTTGCTTTGACATTCATCCCGGATGCCGTTTGTTTGATCTGCCTCTCTCTGTCTGCGTCTCTGCACACAATCCCACGTTTCACTCACAGTTCAGTAAAACTGTCAGCAGAACACTAGCGTTTGTCTCGTGTTTGTACTTGTTCGCAGATTATATGGTATATCTTGCCCTACATCTGCCGTTTCTGTCGTTCCACTTGTACATGATACCAAACCCCCACCCCCCTTTTTTTTCATGACGTTTTCTTAGTACCACTATACCCACAACTTAAAGATCCCGTTTAGTAATCATTCCTTCTTTCTTTCCAAATAGGTCTCATATACCGCTTGACTAATGTTGTCATCTGCACCTGCTTGGTTTTGGCTACATACTTTCCATTGGATTCTACCCGTAGCAGAAAAACAGGAGCTGGATGCCTTTCAATCTTATTATAATCATTCATTCTATACATCAGGGCTCTACCAATGCTGTCACAGCTCCAGGTCCCCAGAATTGCTTCAGTGTTTCGGCAGTGCCTGGCATCACGAATAACCACTGTTCCCATCTCTTGTTAGGATCCTCTCCCACTCTTTACGTGCCAGTGTATGAGTCGCTTCATGTGATATATACAAATGTACTGCCAGATGCTATTATGCCAAGTGTTTCTTTCTTGACTATCTGCGGCTCTACCTAATTGCACATATCACTCAACGTCCGCCTTGTCTGGCAGACTTTTTTGCTGCTTCTTCTTTTCCTTCTCAATAGAATCCGGAAAGATTCACATCATCTTCACCTTTTTACCTTAAAAGGCTCCACTGGCCGTTTATCTTACCACTCCTCCTACATCTTATGTGACAACTTGTACATAATAATAATGCCTCACATTCATTACAAACTGTTACCAACACAAAGATACGTTTTGGGGATTCGCCCTCTGCAGTCGTTTGACATCCCTTGAGGCTCTACAAAAGATAATTATGCAGTAGGATCACAATGAGCCACATGGGTTTCTGCCGCATCTCGTTAGGAAACTACTAGTCATCTGAATTCACATTATAATTGGTGCTATTGTGCTGCTCACGGTCTGTTTGTTGATTATGGGACCCACGTGCTTTACATTTCCTGTTTTCAGAAGCTCCAAGCATGGTGCCGGCTCGACAATGGAGACTGGGAGCTCGGGACAGTATTGTCAATCACTGGTTTACGAACTGTTCTTAGCGTTCTTGAGGGGAGGGTGAGTAACACTCTAGTCATTTTGTTCAGAGATTTCTAAGTAGTAAGTACCTTCCAAACTATACTCAAGTACCTGTTGGCTCGTGGTCCTGTATTCAGATTGTTAAGGTGAATTCCGATGAGCTGCTACATGCAAACCCCGAGATTCTAGATGGGGTTGATGACCTCATGCAGCTCAGCTATCTACATGAACCAGCAGTCCTCTACAACTTGCATCATAGATATGAAGAGGATATGATATATGTGAGTGGTTTTCATCTGCTGGATGTAGTTGTGTCTGTCCCACCGATGACCACTTTCAAATGTATAACAAAAAAAGTAACATTTTGTTATCTCCCTTTCCTTGTAGACTAAAGCGGGACCAGTATTGGTGGCTGTCAATCCTTTTAAAAGTGTGAAACTTTATGGACCCGATTATATCGAATCATATAGGAAAAAGTCAATTACTGGTCCTCATGTGTATGCCATTGCTGATACTGCTATGCGGGAGATGATAAGAGGTTGGCACCTTTGGCCTGTTTTTGGTGACTCTTTTCTTTCTAATAGTCATTCCATTGCCAACTGATTTCTGCTCACATGGTTGCAGATGAAGTCAACCAGTCGATCATCATAAGGTTGTGATCTAAACTTAAATTCTTTTTCTCGATGGTCTAAATTGTGAACTTGCTATTTTCTGTTAGTCCTGATACGAATAAACACTGTTTGCAAACCGTTCAATCTTGAAGCTGTCTATGTACTTTTGAATTTATCTAATTCCCCATAACTGTCTTGTGCATTGCCTAAGTTTTCTTTTCTTCTTTCCCTTGCTAGTGGAGAGAGCGGCGCTGGAAAGACAGAAACGGCTAAAATAGCAATGCAATACTTAGCAGCACTTGGTGGGGGAAGTGGCATCGAGTATGAAATCTTGCAGTCTAATCCAATATTGGAAGCTTTCGGAAATGCAAAAACACTAAGAAATGACAATTCCAGTCGCTTTGTAAGCATTTATTCGTTTATATTTATCTATTCCTGAAAACTTGGATATTTCTTTGATTGCATTTGTGTTTCATCTTCATTATAATAATTTTTAGTCGAAATCTGTTATATGTAGCACCTAGTTATTTCACTAGTTTACAGTTTCAAAGAAGGCTGGCTTTGATGTGGCTTAGTTGTGGTGGTTGATATTCAATGTTTTCTTACTGATTTACGTGCTTCACTGTCTATGGGTTCATCTAATGTCGTTTTTTCTGATCCCAGGGCAAACTTATTGAAATTCATTTCAGCCCAGCTGGAAAGATATCTGGAGCTAAGATCCAAACTTGTATGATTCTCAACATTTTTGTTAACCTGTATAGTGATTCTGCTTCTGCATTGCTTTGATATGGTTGTTTTGTTCTTGCTGCATGTTATTCTACACGCACCATCCTTGTGCAGTTCTACTAGAAAAGGTATTTAGGTTTCTCTACATTCTTATATTGATTTTATTCTTTTTAGTTTTCTTAATTTTGTTCTATTTTTCATGACCAGTCACGGGTGGTTCAATGTGCTGAGGGTGAACGGTCATATCATATATTTTACCAGCTCTGCGCCGGCGCTTCTAGTTCATTGAGAGGTATGTTTGTTGCATCCTTGTTTTTTACTGAGCACCCCCACCCACAAAACACACGTATGCCACCTACTTTGCCGTTTTGACAAGGACACGATGAAATGAATCTGACGAAAATGAAAGAATTAACTGTTTAAGGGAGAGGGTCAGAGAGGACAGTACCAACAGAAGCCTGAATTGATTCTGTGATCAATAGCCCAGTACCCCAAACCCTTTATAAACGGATAAACTTTAACACTGTCTCTAGTGCTCTTCCAGCTGGAGTGTGGCGAATTCCCCGTATAGCTTGCACGAATTGGATTCAAATAAAGGACATCATAGATCAACATGCCAATACAAATATGCTAGGCAACTGTAAGCATAAAGCATGACACTGATTTCTCAAAGATGAAATCTTGCATGAGCTTCTTAAGAAATTTGATGAAATGCAAATGGACCAGTTGACTATTCTCCAGATATATATGAAACAGTTGACAATTATCAAACATTTTAAGCAGTTGACAATTGATTATAAACAAACCAATTGTTTGAGAAGAAGCTACACAATGAACAAAGTCACCAGCACTGCTCTAACAACATCCAGCTTAAGTTGCATTATCACACAACTACATTGGTGTAGGACAAGTATTTGATACAAGTGCAGATAACCCATTCCAGATGTACATAATCCGACACAACATAGAAGGGCGTTGTGTCAGTTACAGCTAAGTTGTGACGTGAAATGTAGCATGACAAAAGCACATGCGTGATGCAGCTGGAAGATGTAGTTCTGCCGTCAACTAAATGCATAATGCAAATGCATTGCCATCTTTTGTATACACAACTAGCAAAATATGACAGTCAAAGGAAACTTCAAAATTACTCATTTACATTCAGGGGTATCAAAAATCGGGTCCAGGTCAGTTCCGGGTCAAAAAACTCAACCCTGATCGTTTGATTGTCAAACCCCAACCCGTACCCGGATTTTATTCAACGCTCTCAACCCGGAACCGACCCAGATTGAGAAATCTAAACCCGGAACCAAACCCGGACCCTGATTTGAAGATGAATTTTGTAGAATCATCTACCCACACCTTTGCAAATTATTTCATATATTACACCAAAATGACACATATTCCAGTTCAAGATATAGCCTGCACCCCATAAATATATGTATATAAGTATTTAGAACCCGGTTTTGTCCGGCTTCTAAACCCAGACCTGACTTGGTTTAGATTCGGACACATAATCTTAAGCCTGAAACCGACCTGGAATGTCATATACGCATATCTGAATACGGATCCATTTTTTTCTGGGTCGGACACAACCGAATTCACGGGTTTTGATAAATTTTGACAGCCCTATTTACATTGGTTTTAAGTGAGAATATAAAAGTAGGGTAGAAAAAACCTCCAAAACCTGTGCGCCCAGCCTAACTAAGCTTCTTTCTTCTTCGTCTTCCCCAACCTCTTTATTCATTTCTTTTTGAAATTTGTTATTCTTCCTCAAGTAGACCAATGTTCTTTTTTCTTTTCTGTCCTCCTCTTAGTAATGCTATTGATTCATATATAGCTCATAGGTTAATATGTAACTATCGATGTATATGTATTTGTGTATATGCATGTCTATATATGTAAAATATACAAATAAAAAAAATGCCTGGGACGCTTAGGCCTCCGCCTAGGCTGTATGGGCCTCCCTAGGCAACGCCTGGTCGCCTGGCCGCCTAGACAACCTAGCTTGGTGTCTAACGGAAGACACCAGGATGGTTAGACACTCGGTTTGTTAGCGAGAGGTCCCAGGATCGAGCCCAGACCACGGGATGAATAGAATGGCCAATAAAAAAAAAGAAAAAGAAAAAAAGAATCAGCATAACACAACATGATAACGTGCATCCACAATGAAACCCATAGACTAAGTGCTAGACGATAGTGATGCAGGGAAGTGTCTTGTATGGATCCAATGCACCGAGGATTGTCTTAAAATAGAAACGTCATGAATATGTCCTGAACCTACAGGAAAATACCTCTCATGCTAATGTCGTCAGTCTTTCTTACTCTTTTTGTTACTTCTTCCTCCTCATTAACTATTAAAGCAGTAACTGGGATGTATTAACAAACTTTCCCCTCACTAGATAGACATCACAAGGGAGGATGGGGACATTGAAGTAGAAGTGAAATGAACGAAGTTAGTGATGTGAAGATGGAAATAAGATATTATCGAAGTGAGTAATTATCTTGTAGAGCTTAGAAATAAAAAAGTAAGCAGGGAAGTAGCAGGCTAGCAGCCACACGGAATTCAGACAATGAAGGAAACAGGGACTAGGAAAGTATAAAGAGGAGACAATTGAAGATGTGCCCTAGATCAACTATAAAATTAGAGATGGTTCTGTAATATTTCTATAGCTTGTCCCAAATAATGGCAGTTGTTGGGAAATTGGGGATTAAGTGGAGTACCGGTATTGAACCCAATTGATAAAGGAGAACATGCCAGCATTTGGGGTTTAGGGAAAGTATAAAGAGGAGAAAATTGAAGACATGACCTGGATCAACCATGATAATTAGAGATGGTTCTGTAACATTCCTGCAGTCTGCTGCAAATAAATGCCTGTTTTTTGGGGATAGGGGATTAGGAGGGGAAACTGGGAATCCAATTGAGAAAAGTAAACATGCTAGTCTTATGGGACTAAAATAAATGAACGGAAAGGCTTAGATATAGTCTTTCCAGGTGCTTGATTCTCCTTCAGTGTTTCATGATGTTTATGTTCTTTCCAGAGAAAATAAATTTGAAGACGGTGAAGGACTACAAGTATTTAAAGCAAAGCAGTTGCTATACAATATCTGGTGTTGATGATGCTGAAAGGTTTCGCACTGTGATGGTACTGCTTCCTGCTTTTTTCATAATAGTTGGATATCGTGAATTAACTTATTGCTTGCTTAATCTAATTGTTGGTTTTCAGGAAGCTTTAAATGTTGTACATATTAGTACCGAGGATCAAGAGAACGTGTTTGCAATGCTGTCCGCCGTTTTATGGATGGGCAATATATCTTTTACTGTGATTGACAATGAAAATCATGTGGAAGTTGTTGAAGATGAGGGTAATATTTTATTTTGATGTATATTTTTATATTGTTGATCTAGGATTTTATTTCGTAAACCAAGATAACAATAAGAACTTAATCATTTAGGGATGCATGCTAGCATACAAAAACAAAATCGAAAGTGATGTTTTCTAGTATAACCAGTTTAGCAGATTTCATTGAACCTTCGATGACTCTTTACATCTGATACT
Organism: Alisma plantago-aquatica; assembly: GCA_963693085.1. Taxonomy (NCBI): domain Eukaryota; kingdom Viridiplantae; phylum Streptophyta; class Magnoliopsida; order Alismatales; family Alismataceae; genus Alisma; species Alisma plantago-aquatica. The sequence continues at coordinate 1,077,011,693 of OY856412.1, read as the reverse complement.
CCTAGCAGTTAAAGTGCTTTCTCTTCTTCTTAATAGATCCGCTCTTACAAGAAATTGGAAGAGCAGGGTAAAGAAAATCCTAACATCAGTTCATTTAGAAAGATTGCAAATCAAAACTTTCTTTGTAAGCCTAAAAAGGGCCAAATGCATTTGTTTTGCTTTTTCATCAACATGCTGTTTGCTTGTCCCCCAGAAAAGTTGGCTGCTTGTCCAACATTTCTATGAGTTTTACCGAACTCTGCTTTCTGTTTCTTTCTTGACCTGCATGAGGAATTATATTATCAAAACTACAAGTTGAATGGCTGAGATTAACATTTCCTTTTGTGGTAGCCACAACATGTTCACAAACCTTGACTAAAACCGTTTTGACAGCTTCTAAATAAAGGAAGGCTTGTTAGTACTTAGTACTGGTTGATGTGTTTGCTTCCAAAAATTGAATTTTACATCAACCATTGAAAAATAGTTTGCTCTCTGCAATTTCTAAAAGAAGAGTGGACACTATTATGCTAAGCTGATGAACTATTTCTTTCATAATAATAAAAATACAGTACTCTGAACTTCTCTTTTCATTTTTCATTATGAAGGTGTACATACCGTTGCTAGATTGATTGGATGTGAAACCAGTGAGCTTATGCTGGCTCTTTCAACCAGAAAAATGAAAGTTGGCAATGATAATATTGTCCAAAAGCTTACTTTATCACAGGTTTGTATGAGCTGGGCTATATAAAAACCATATCAAATTTTAATATATCTAAGTTACAAACTTCATTCCAGGCCATTGACACAAGGGACGCACTTGCTAAATCGATCTATGCTGGTTTGTTTGATTGGCTAGTAGAACAAATCAACAAATCACTGAATGTTGGAAAACGAAGAACTGGAAGATCAATCAGCATTCTTGACATATATGGTTTTGAATCTTTTAATGTATGATAAGCATTCTAGATCACTTCAAAATTCCGTTGTGTCTACTGTTGAGTTCATACTTCTTTTGTTAATGTTGCAGAGAAATAGCTTTGAGCAATTTTGTATAAATTATGCTAATGAGAGATTGCAACAACACTTCAACAGGCATTTATTCAAGTTGGAGCAAGAGGTACATAAGGCCTATATCAGGCTTAGCCTTTACTCTTTTACATTTCATCTAAAGAACTAATTTCTTTTTGCAAACATGTCGTATCATAAGCATTTTCCAAAGTGTTGTCTGAATTGGGATATGATTTTTAACAGTTCATGATTGCTATGTGTGAGTTTCTGCACAAGTTTAGACAAACTTTTATCTTGTCATCTTAAGTACCTTCATATATCCATCCAAGTATCGGTAATTTGTGATGTTATCCAAGTTTGTCATTGTTGCTTTTAGCAACTCGTTTAGCCCTGATACATTGGAGAACTGGACCCTAGAATTTGCTCCCTTTTGCTATCTACTTGATTGAGCTAGAACTCCTATTATTTGCTATTTTATTTGGCGTAGGAATATGTTCAAGATGGCATTGATTGGGCAAAAGTGGATTTTGAAGACAACCAAGACTGCTTGAATCTTTTTGAAAAAGTATGGATTTTTTATTTCTTTTGTATTTACTTGTTAGTAGTAGACCCTTCCAACGCTGCTGAAATTTTCTACTAAATACATGCCATGCCTTTATACTATAATGACTCTGGAAATGCCTCCATGACCTTAGATTCTTGTCTCTCTTTCATAATGCAGAAACCGTTAGGATTATTATCACTTCTCGATGAGGAATCCACATTTCCGAATGGCTCAGATTTGACATTTGCTAATAAGTTGAAGCAACACTTGAACTCCAACTCTTGTTTCAGAGGTGAAAGAGGAAAGGCATTCTGTGTAAAACATTATGCAGGAGAGGTAAAATTAGCATATTATCTTCATTAGATACTTTATTGTTTTTTTTTTGCCCGATTTTCATCTAATTTGAGATTTATGCTGTTTGATGTATAGGTGTTGTATGACACATCTGGATTCTTGGAGAAGAATCGTGATTTGCTACACATGGATTCTATTCAACTCTTGGCTTCATGCAAATGTGAACTTCCTCAAGTATTTGCCTGCAGAATACTTTCTCAATCTGAAAAGGCAGTAGGGCTTTCTCATCATAGAGCTTCTGCAGCGGAGTCCCAAAAGTTGAGTGTGGCAACCAAGTTTAAGGTAATTAAACTGAGTTTGACTGTAGGATGTTTCTAATGCTGTCAACAATCTGATTCCCGGTGGAATTTGGGTAGGACAACAAATGCTGTTAACTTAGCAGGCATCTCATATGGAACCAACTATGACCTGAATGTTGCTCAAATCCGTCTACTAGGATCTGATATGAATTTTTCTGAACCTAGACCCAGTTTTCCAATAGCTGCAATGAAAACAGATGCAATAACATAATCTACATACATATTGCATAAATGACCAGATCAATAAACACAATTATGTACAAATCGTTGGCTGAATCATTGATCCAAATGCTATAAATGAAATGATGATAGAATCTTCTCTCTCGATATAGTACTTCTTGCACCCTTAAAAATCCCCACTATCCAAATACAATGACCGACCCCGCAACCCGCACTGCATCGAGTAAGGCTTATGAATTGAGCCAATGGGTAAGTATTCCCCTGATGTTTCTTGTACAAAAACAAGCTATATAGTTAATATCATCAACTAAGCCTCAATCCAGCCATATGGAGTCGGCAACACGGATCATTCTTTTTATTTAGCTATGTTATGGGTCACAAAGATTTAACTGGTCAGTCGACACTTGACAGTTTTAGGCAGGTTTGAAGTCATTTCCGGCTTTGTTAGTGAACTGAACCGTCCCAACCACTGGTTCTTGGTTAAATCAGCCGATTCAGTTTCATTCTGACAACCCCGCTTCTCTAAGATTCATGTTTAGATAATTGCTTTGAAAAATTAAGTTAGGTTTGGATTGTTATAAGGAAGTTAAGATAGCATACAGAGGGGATATCTTTCAGAAAAAGATGCGATAAAACATTAAACTTATTGAGTCAATGCAGAATGGGGACCCACCCATCAGTAATGCCCACCCAGACAGTGGAGTTGGGGGCTTGGTTGTTTTTTGAGCTGGTAAGCTTGGTTGAGAATCAGGTTGCAATCTCAGCCTACTGGACTCTCTTGATAGTAGAAGAAGATGAAGTTGGGTGTTTGGCCACTACCTTAAAAATGAACACTCAGGAAATATCATGATCATTTATATAATAGTAAAAGCTTATGAATGTTATGCATTATTTTATTTATTTTTATAATAATTGTTTGAAAACTTGAATAAATTGTTGAATCTGGGCCCAGTTCCTGGTTACCAATTATAGAACCGGTCTGTAGCATGTGATGCTTTAAAATTTGTTAATCTTGGGCAAAGTTGGTGAAGTTGTTAAAGTGTCTTTGAAGTTTCATATTTTATAAATGGATCACAGCTATGAGAAAATGACTTCCAGGGACCTAGGTTAAATTGAGGCCGATACTATACCAATATCTTCTCTTCCTTCCGTTATGACTCTTGGGTAAGGCCCTGGTTAATTTGGCTGCCTGACTCTAAATGAGCGTCATGGTCTATTACTCGAACATTTTATTTAAAGCTATCATACATACTCCATGAACTGCACTTGTAGGTTTTGTAAAATTTCAAGATCTGAATCTGAAAGCCAACCCTGGAAAGCACTTCTGTTTTCACTATTATGAAATTCCATTAGCCACAAGTTTTATCTGAAATTTACGTACTTGCATATTCTATGCAAGATATATAATATAACATTTTTGTATGTCATTTAATCAAAACGAAATTAACTGTAACCACTTAAAGGCAAAATTCTTACTAAATTATTCAAATGGTTTCCACGAAATATGTCCATGGATTGTATAATTGTTTATCTTAGGTAAATGTATAACTGTTCAACGATAACTTTGGAACAGTATTTTCATCATAGTGATGAAAATCTCCATGAAATTTTCATTTTCAAACTTCTACAAAGCTTCCACTTCTACATGAAGTTGACAACTTGCAGCATGCTCGAACATCAAAATTTGATGGATATTTTTTAAGTGGGGTCATGTTAGTGCCTTTAGTTGGAAATGAAGACCTGGACAGTAGTAGCCAGGCTTAGTGCGATATTCCTGGTTTGATTCTTGTTGATTCTTCTAGATATCGCTTTAAACCTGGCTGGGTGCCTGTGTAGTAGCAATTTATCAACAATCCAGATTATTTGGTTCATGAGAAGTGTGAAACTGTTCATGCTAGAAGCTTGATCTGACGTGCTAATTTTATCTCACTCCTTTGTTTTTGTGTATAATCCTGCTGCATTTTAACTGCATCTTAATGTATGCTATAACTATAACACTCATTCCCTCAGTGGGGGTTTGAACATGCTGCTCCCTAAAGTTGGGATGATATTTGGAACACTATTCGATGACAAGAATGCTTAGCTTTTTCTTTGCAGGATTTCTGATGACTTAAACTGTGTATATTAGTATGCACAGATATCATGTATCAGATACATCTATATTATCAGATATGTATGTCTATGGCAGGAGGGAGGTATGACTGCGGAACCAAAAGTGGGATATAAGAGTTTGTTAAAAAATATTGATTGCATGATAAGGACACACAAATTAACACACTTGTTACTGACTTGCTGTTAGTTTGGATACAATTAAGCAAAATTCTAAAAAAAGAACACATGAATGTGTCCATAGCCTTGATCTATCTAAACCATTGTTCTTGAACATTCAATATGTGTATCCCTTCTCATTGGATGCTTTTTCCATAGTACATTTGTTTGATCTTCTCACCTGATTCAAGTACAGTGTAGAGCTATCATTCACATAAGATTGCTGGGAGATAAAATGCATTTGTTTAGTGTCTGAATTGTTTTATTTCTAATCCATGTTGTTTGGAATATATCATTGAAGATGGAGAGTAATACCCACATGAAATTGATGGAATAAAATCCTGTTGACAAGAGGCACCGGAGTGATGGGTAGGAGAAATAATTAGAGTCAAATCATGGGAGTTATGTCATTTTTGACATTGACAATGATGGGGAAAACCACCTGAATTTGGAGGATGCAAGTGAGCAGGACCAACTTGATTCCTTAGGTATCGTTTTGCTTTGGTTGTTAGAACTAAAAAGGAAAGAAAAAGTGATTTCCTCTTCCAAATCTTTCATGCTGAATTGAAGCCTATAGAGTGCATTAAATCAAGGTAAGTATATCCTCCGTGTTTCTGCTTTTTGTTGCCGTTGGGGTGGACAGAAGCTGCTCAAATATTTGTGCCCCCCTTAGTGTTAGGACTTAAGATCTAGCTTACTATCACCTCCTAGCTCCAATATACTAACCTTCCGTTCACTAGGGTATGACTAGTGTTGATTCCTGGACGGTTTCTCAATTTCTCATTTATGTGTCCACCAGAGGTTATGGTCATGTGTCGTACATAAGGGCTGTGTTTGACAGGCTGTGAGGAGGAGAGCCACCAATGGCACCTAGGACACAAGACCCACTTAAAATAACTCTGTACTAGATGCTGTGCTGTCAAAATTCAAAGAGCTCATTCCTACTGCTCAACCTATCGCCAAGACAAATAGTTTTTATCAACGACATATGCTAAAATCAATCAGAGTTTGAAAAGAAGCCAAAAAGTACTTGACAAATTTTTTACTCAACAATAATGATGTGAAACTAGTATTATTATAGCCTGGATCCTAGTTTATAAAAACTCAACATGGATCTAATTGAATAAGCTTGCAACTGATTTCTAGAATCTCATGACTGAGTTGGCTATTATCGACTTCAGGAATGATCACGACAATTTTATGTAATTCAAATTGCTCAACTATAATCCAAACTAATAGTGTACTCAACACTAATGATATGAAACTAGTATTATCTTAGCCTGGTTCCTAGTTTATAACAGCTCAACATGGATGTAATTGAATAAATTTGCAAGTTTGCAACTGATCTCTAGGATCTCATGACTGAGTTGGTTCTTGTTGACTTCAAGAATGATCAAGGCAATTAGTCTGTCATTTAAACTGCTCAACCTTCCATCCAAACTAATAGTGTCTTATCAATGATGAGTGCTAAAATCAAAGAGTACGACCATGCTTGCAGTTGATTTCTAGACTCTCAGTAATGAGCTTGTTTTGATGGACTTTGAGGATGATCCTGATAATGATTATGTCACAAATGAATGATATGTTTACTAAGCTGCTAGCCTTATGATTGGGTTTGCCTTTCATATGTATTGTTGACACTTAAGTTTTGATGTATTGTTTCATGGTGATACAGGGTCAACTATTCCAGTTAATGCATAGGCTGGAAAGCACAACTCCACATTTCATCCGCTGCATCAAGCCAAACAATGTGCAACTTCCTGGAACCTATGAGCAGCAACTAGTGTTACAACAACTTCGATGCTGTGGTGTTCTTGAAGTAGTTCGCATTTCTAGATCTGGGTTCCCTACAAGAATGTCTCATCACAAATTTGCAAGGAGGTGGGCGACTGATTGACTAATAAATCTGTTGTTTCATATAATTCGGTACCTAATTACCTGTGACATTTCATCAGATATGGTTTTCTTCTTCTTGAGAGTGTTGCATCTCAAGATCCTCTTAGTGTTTCAGTAGCAATTCTTCATCAGTTTAACATTCTTCCCGAGATGTATGAAGTTGGCTACACAAAGTTGTTTTTCCGAACCGGTCAGGTATGCCAATTCATCCTGAATTCCCAGTTGTATAACAAATAATTTTATGTTCTCTGTCATTGCAATATGTCGTTCAGCCTTTGAATGGACTTGCTTCTATGAAGATTTGTGCAAAAAAAATTGTTTTTCTTTTAGCAATTACCGTTCTGCACAAACTGAGTGTATATATCTCAATTTAAGGTGTTAAACTCTATGTACATTAATGAACCCCTGAGAGTAATCTTAACACCTAAAACAGACTTAATGACTTTTTCCAGAAAAAAAGGAATCATGCTTTGCTTCTGGCTTAATTCATTTATATGTTTCTATTACCTTGATCTGTATTTTCAGTGAGTAGTTACATTTTAAAAATGGCCAATTACAACTCTATTGTTGCTCACTTTTTTGTGATATTTGCATCTCTATACTCCTTAGATTAAATTTGAGAAAAATATATATGAAAAAATGATCAGCTACCGAAATAATTATATAATGAAACACCTAAAAACTGCGAGCAAGGAATGAAGTATTCGATTTCGATGCCGTTTCGGCAGTGTGAAAATGGAAATTTATGGAAATTTTGATAAATGCAACCATGCTATTTTCGATGACAAAATGATGAACCATCTCTATACTCCTTAGATTAAATTTGAGAAAAATATGTATGAAAAATGATCAGCTACCGAAATAATTATATAATGAAACACCTAAAAACTGCGAGCAAGGAATGAGGTATTCGATTTCGATGCCGTTTCGGCAGTGTGAAAATGGAAATGTATGGAAATTTTGATAAATGCATTCATGCTATTTTCGATGACAAAATGATGAGCCATGAATTTTTGCAGGGCATGTTCTATACACCTAAATGCATCGCTTTATGCAATGAAATTTTATATGGGGGTAGGTTGGGGGGTCCTTGTGGGATGTAAGGAAACTTTCTTGTTTCCTGGCGATTTGGATGACAAAAATAGGGCTGTAAATGTGTATGGGTAGACCCACGGACCCCAAATCCGGACCCGTTAAAAACCCATTACGGGTCTAATGTTTGTACTCGCATACGAGTGGACCCACATTCACGTAAACCTACATATAAGAGGGTCCACTAATGGGTATTCTTGGACCCAGCCGTGTACCCCCCTATATATAAATAACTACTTAAATAATATGTTATTTATATACATATAAGAAGGTCTACTAATGGGTATGCCTGGACCCAACCGTGTACCCCCTCTATACATAAATAACTACTTAAATAATATGTTATTTGTATCATACCTTACCAGTCTAACTAATATAATTGTTGAGATTATATCCTACTCATAATTATAATAAAGTTGAGACAAGTCATCTAATTGAGAACTAACTATTCCGATTACAATCATGAGAAACATATGTAAATTTAAAATCAAAATAGTAACATGATATGCTAGATAAGTCAAACACTACAACACGACTACAAATATGTAACAAATTAACTCAACTAATCTTCAATGTACAAAGTATTGCATTATTTAATATAATTATTGCATGTTAATATCCTATATTTAGCAATATCTCGTTGTATTGAAATATATAGAATAAAATTGTAATTTTTCTTACTAAAAAACATTGATGTTTTATATAGTTACACTTACCCGCATACCGTCACTACATACCCACAAGTATTGCGGGTACAATTATGGTGGGGGTCTAGATTTTTATTATGCAGGTCTAGAACTGGAACCGGACTCGTTTAATTAAATGAAAATGGGTATGTCCTGACCCACACTGTACGCACCACTGTTTACACCCCTAGACAAAATGTAGGAATTAAATTATTTAATTCTGCTAGTATGAGCTATATACATGCATGTAACTTATTTATGTTATAATATCAAATATTGGATATGTAGGGCATCCCCACATATTTTACTTGAGTTGATAATTTGTTGTTGATATTGACTCAATAGTCAATAATTTCATTGGCCCCAAGAATACTAGTGCAATGTTTCTAAGAGAAATCATTATTTTTTGGTGTGGTTGGTTTCATAGCACCCTCATTGTCTAATAGACCACCACCACTAAGATACATGTCGTCTGCATTAAAAAAAACACACATTAATTTTTAATAATTTGAATAACAAATATTAGGGAACGCAATTCAATTATGATAATACTATAAGTATATACTATGTATGAGTGTTAAATGGTGAAATAATCCCAATCCCCCTTTAATCTTCAGAAAACAACTATAACACCAAGGATTGCAATTATCAAAATTTCCCTCGAAATTTTTAAGTTGTGCACAAAATACCTCAAAATTGGTCGAAATTTGGCAAAATCCCATTGAAATCATCGAATTTTTTTATCAAAATTTTGATAAATGCAATCCTGGCAGTAGTTTCGACCAAATGCCATCGAATCAAATTTTTTGTTGAAATTTCGACGACACCTCATTCCTTGACTGCGAGTGATTCTTGTGAATTATTTCAACTCGATAAATTAATAAAATTTTTAGTGCCATATTACCATCATCATCATCATCATAATTTTCAAGGAACGAAAGTGTTGTGCCTGCTCCACCTTGTTTGAACTGTAAGCCATTCACCTCGTTTGAACTGTAAGCCTATAAATGTAAGATGTTTTCATAAAGTTCAAGCTTAGAATTGCAATATATATTTGTGCTTATAGATTTTTTTTGCTGACTAGCCGTCATTTTACTGTAGCTTTAAATTAGACTAGTATAAACTCTCCTCCTCTCTCTGGGATATTATTTTCTACTAATAAGGTTACGGTTTCATGTTCACTTGCTAATTACCTTCCCCTAAAAATGGATAATTATCTGAAAATTGTGAAATAATGCCAATTTATGAACTTTGAAGTTAAGATTAGTAACATAGACGATAATTTTTTGGAAAATCTCAAAAGTTGCAAAATAGGTGAGTGGTGTGAGCCACATAGAATAACTTGTTACTGTCTTGTAAAAGAAGTAGAAAATGAACAGTACGGTTTGCTATATTTTCTTGTATTTTAGATGAAATTTACATTGCTAGAAACGTATATCAGTTTGGTCCATTTAGTATGTTATCTCTAAGAAATAACAGTCCAAAACCTTATAAAATGAACTTACTCTTCTTGAGTTCATTCTAGAAAACAACTATATATTTATCCAATCGATAGGCTATGTCGTTGAAGTTGTTGGATCTAGAATGGGCTCTAGAGGGCGGGGGGGGGGTGAATAGAGTTAACTGCACTTAAACAAAATTCAGTAGAACTTCAAATTATATCACAAGATAGGGCTGTTAATATGGAATTGGAGTGCAACTAAAACATACATAGCAAGAGAGAGAAATTGAACAAACATAAGAACACAAGCTATGTAGAGTGGTTCCCTACTTCTAACTAGGAGTAAGTAGTCCACTACTTAGAGAGGTCAAGCTCTTGTATTTTGTGACCATTGCATACTTATATTCCATTATAAGACATTCAATATATGACCTTTTTCTGGACCAAGGATATCCAATCTTCTCTTTAAGGAGAAGGGAGCCAACAACCTAGCAAAGCACTTACCTATCCATGACCAAGAGTCTTCAACCTCTACAAGGACTTACCCACTTTTCAACTAGTCTCCCGCCTTCACCAAGTACTTACCCACTCTTGCACAAGTCTTCCGTCTAGAAGGAATTACCCACTCTTCATGGATCTTTCTCCTTTGACTTCACCTTCGTCATGGAGAAGCTTTCACCAAGGGATTCCTTTCCTTCTTCTTCTTCACCTCTCTTAGTCAAGAGAGAGAATCTTCATCTTCATCTTCATGGTAGAAATGAGAGATTAGGAGGTGGAGGAAGTGAGAGCCTCACAAGATATACATGTATGACTAACTCTATTACAAATCTCATACTCACTTTAATAGATGTAGCAAGTGATTAAGCTTAGAGAGAGAAACGGATACTCTTTGAGACACTCAACTACAATATAAAGACCTTCATAGTGCTTAGCTAACCATGGGATAAAGCCAAAGGGGTCCTATTTATTGTTTGCGATGCCTCCTTATCAGTAGAAACACTTAAGGACGAATACTAGTCGTTTGGGATGTTGCGACGAATATTTTTTTCGAGTTTGCAACACTCCAACGGTTAGAAACACTTTTCTGCACTTTCCGTATAGTGCGATCGGTCGAGTCTACTTTTGGGAAACTCGACCGATTGCTCTATTCGACAGCAAATTTGAAGCATCGGTCGAGTTTGTTCTTGATGAAACTCGACCGTTCACTTAAATCTGATTTGCCAGTACAGGGTGTCGGTCGAGTTCTGTGTTTTAAAAACTCGACTGAACCTAGACATTCTCAAAATCCATCAAGGGTGTCGGTCGAGTTTGTCACAGGAGAAACTTGACCAAATAGGTACTCTGTGATGTATTTTGGAAAATGTCATTAAAATAGTTAATATCCGATTTAAATGCTCCTGATCTTCTCTAAGCTTAATTAGAAGTCATACAATCATTACAAGTGATTTACAACATGATTCTAATGGATTTACATCATATTCCATAAAAGTGCATTGCATTGATTTTTGACTTGTCTTTTCTCCAAGTAAGGATGCGCAAGGTAGGGCATTTGGAGTGTGTCTAAACCTAATATGAAGTCACTCAAGTAGAAGCATTTGACACAAATGAGTGAAATGGTTAGCCATCATCAAAGCAAGGGCTTAGTCAATTTAGACCTTGAGTCAACGTTGACCTTGAGTCAATGTTCAAAATTTCGACGAAATGCTCGAAATTTCGACTGAAATTTCTGTTTCCATGGCAATTAGACATCGAAATTGACTAACGAAACTCTCAAAATAGGCAGATCATCAAATTTTTTTCCCTACTTTTTCATATACTATGTACTACCTAGAGCATATTTTTTTGCTCAGTTATGTCTTTAAGTCTATATATTGTGCTTGCAAACTATAATGACTTAATTCATTGATTTCACCATTGAAAATTGACATAAAAAATCCCCATCGAAACAGTTCAGGGCCATTCACTAAAAAATGATGAGACCCCCCCCCCCAACGTATACATTATTACATATTTGAGTAGATCTACACTAGTAGATCATTTTGGTAAAATTTCATAAATTAATTCATTTATTTTGCCATCGAAACGCCAGGAACACATTTATCAAAATTTCTGTCGGAATTTCTGTTTCTGTGGCCACCGAAACGGCATCAAAATCGGACATTTTCTTCCTTGCCTTGAGTCAACAGAAGTATCTATCTAAAGAAACTTTCTGTTTAGCTGTAATTGTTTTTCAATTAACATTCACAACTTGGGTTCGTTTTGCGTGTTCTTAATGTTTTTTCTTTAGGAATTTTTGCTTAGATACCATATTTTTAAGACTGTCAAATCCGAGGAATAAGTCTGACATATAATGCTTTGTTTGGGTAACTGAAGTAGTGTTAAGATTATAATAGATTAGGTTTCAATTTTGTGACAAGCAAACTCAGTATTCCACCATATTTTAGCATATTGATGGAACGAAAATAGTGAATTCATAGAGTGTGGGAAATGTTTCCCAATATGTCCCCATTTATTCATTAATTCCTCCCTAATGTAATTGTTTACAGCATCAATCAAAGAACCCGTGAGCCTGTTCTTGCCTTAGTGCACTCCCTATTGAGCATACAGAGAATGCCTGCATATTCCCAAATTTTGATCTTACAAACCGTATAACTTGAGGCAATGAAATATCTGATGTCCGTTGTCAACTTTGTCAAAACTTTGGAATGGTTATATATTACTCTGGTGTGGGTCATCAGTCATGTATACGTTATTTTTTTTTTACATAAATAAGTCAGAGTTCTGAAAGTTAAGGATCCAATCAAGCACTCTTAGTTTTTGTGAGATCTTTTATTGTGACTTCAAATGCAGACAACTTACAGATTTTGTAATCCTGTTCATTTCACATTCAAAGTAAAATATTCGTTAGCGGCATGAACACTTGAATTAATGGATCTTCTTACTGTTCTTTTTTTAGATTGGTGTCCTTGAAGACACCAGAAACCGCACACTTCATGGCATTTTAAGGGTTCAGAGCTGTTTTCGAGGTCATCAAGCTCGACGTTTTGTAAGAGACTTTAGAAAAGGGATTGTGACTATTCAATCATGTACGTTCTTTTGAGTTTTTTTTGCTATGATTCCTGGATAATGTGTCATTTGATGAGTTGGATTGTGTCTTATTTCCTTTCAGTTATCCGAGGACAGAAAACAAGAAAGGATTATTCAGCATTATTAAAAAGGCATAGAGCTGCAGTGGTATTGCAAAAAGGAATAAAATGTGTATTAGCTAGGAGAGAATTTGTAAACATCCGGTGTGCATCTATTGTGATACAAGCTGGTAAGATGTTGGCATCTATGTACTGTGGAAGGTTCTAGGCTACAGTACTGCAGCTGTAACCTATTTCTTTTTGCAGGCATCAGAGGATGGTTTGCAAGGAGTCATCCGGACGGCATCAATTTATCTGACACGTTTAGCAGTGTTGAAAATACACAACCACAGGTAATGTCACCAGCACGTGATATATACAAAATGTGTATTTTTGGCGGGGTTGATATTCATACCTCCAGCTGATCGTTCTCTGTGCTAGCTTAACTGTGACTCGACCACCATCATTATCATCCTAGTATCATTCCTAACCATGTTGGAGTCAGCTGTATGGATACTTCTTTTCCATTTAGCTCCGTTATGGTTCAAACTCATTAAGATGTGAAGATTGTAAATCTCTCCTTATAAGCACTCCCAAAGTTGATTTAAGCCCGTGTCTTCCTCTTTTAACTATGCTCAACTCTAGCTTTACGTCGGTTATGTGCATTTGTCATTCTGCTTTGTACATTTCAATAGCATCTCAGTCGGCCCTCACATTGTTCGTCCTCATTACTGCCACCTCCACTTTACTCTTTCCATAATTATTTATCAACGATCTTTCCTTGTCTTCCACACACGCACTTTAACATTCATATGCCACATTCATCTTATGGACACCTTGTTTCTTTACTTTCCAATATATACTCCCATAACATGGTTGTTAGTATAAATGTTCTATAACACTTTTCAATATGAGAGCATGGTTGTATAGGCGGCGGCCAGGCGACTAGGCATTCCATATGGAAGCCCAAGCAGCCTAGGCGCCCAGGCGTTTGCATTTCCAGGCGTTTATATATATATATATATATATATATATATATATAATATTATTTTAATAGATATATCTCAATTGCATATATAGTAAAAATAGTACATTCAAAAACCTGAATTTGTAGTACTTTTGTAGAAGATATTTGCCGTTTTCCTTTATTGGGCTTTCGTAAAGCCGATTTGAGTTAATCACAAATTGATTACTCATAAATCAGAAATCAGAAATGTTAACTATATTTGTATTTCTATTTATGAGATAGTACATTTATAAAACAAAACAGTAGATTAATAAAGTCAAATAGTGGACAAGTTAAAACAGTACATTGATACTAATTAGTAGATAAATAAATAAAAAACTGTAGATCATACAAATCAGTAGATAAGTAAATATGAATCAGTAGATAAGTAAATACAAATCAGTAGATAAAAAAATTCAAAGCGTTAGATATCTAAACTCAAAGCATTAGATAAATAAATACTAATCAGTAGATAAACAAATACAAAGCATTAGATAAAAAAGTACAACTCAGTTTATAAATAAATATAAATCAGTAGATGATGAAATAATTTTAAAAAGTAGATGAATAAATACAAAGCCCTAAATTTAAATAATGTGATGAATAAAAAATCAGTAGATGAACAAATCAGTAGATAAGTAAATACAAATCAGCAGATAAGTAAATACAAATAAGTAGATGAGTAAATACAAACAGTAGATACATAAATACAAATCAGTAGATAAGTAAATAAAAATCAGTAGATAAGTAAATTCAAACCAGTAGATAAGTAAATACGAATCAGTTGATAGAAATCAGTAAAATTAAAAGCTTATTACGTGTATTACTTCTGGGCGCCCAGATTGGGGTAGGGCTTGGGCCGCCAGTACAACACAATATGAGAGGGATATTCAATATAATAATTCGCAATGAAAATATGATTCAAATGACTTAGGACAAATTCAAGAACCCCCCCACACCAAAAAAACACACACACACACAAAATAAATAAATAATAATATATAGCATGTGCCACTATCAATAAGAACATAACTAGACGAGATGTCACCATGGTGTGGTTCATGTTTTATAAAAATGCTCTCGAATCTTAACAATTTTTTGTCCTAAAATTTATATCTAGTTTGTAGGATTTGTAGAGCGAATTTATATAAGTATTCCTGAGCTGTTTTAGTATGAAAATATCTCCTAAATGTACCTCTTAAAATAGCCCTCACTGTCCCATGTCTTCCTATCGGTTTTCTACTCACTAAATCAGGTGCTTGAACCCTCTCTTGAATTTTCTCTGAAAGGTCATTCTGCTTGCTGGGACCAAATGTCAGTTATTGCCTATTTGTCATGTATATCCTATCCCTAGTGCTATTATTAACTTACAAGGTGGCTACGGCAGGTAACTATATCTCCAGACCAGGCGCTGGTGCAGGCTTCGGTGCTAGCAGAACTACATAAGAGAGTTCTAAAGGCAGAATCTGCACTTAGGTCGAAGGAGGAAGAGAATGATATTCTCAATCAACGGCTTCAGCAATACGAAAGCAGATGGTCTGAATATGAGCAAAAGATGCGGTCCATGGAAGAGGTGTGGCAAAAACAGATGCGATCTCTACAATCTAGTCTTTCTATTGCAAAGAAGAGTTTGGCGATAGATGACGCAGACAGAAAGTCAGATGCATCTACAGATCAAAGCTGGGATAGCAGCAATGATCAGCTCGGCTCCAGGAGTCGAGAGAATAAAACGGTAAGGCCAGCATCTCGCTTTCTTGAAGGAGAGATGAATGCAGGTATCAGTGTTATTAGCCGCTTGGCTGAGGAATTTGACCAGCGTACTCAGGTGTTCACAGATGATGCCAAGTTCTTGGTTGAGGTGAAATCAGGACAGGTTGATGCCAGCCTGAATCCCGACAGAGAGCTCAGGAGGTTGAAGCAGACATTTGAAATGTGGAAAAAGGATTTTAATTTACGGCTGCGAGAAACAAAAGTTGTTCTTAACAAGTTAGGTAGTGACGAGTCCAACTCTGACAAAGTTAAAAAGAAATGGTGGGGAAGATTGAACAGCACAAAGATTCTGTAAATATAGTGCTTAGAGAATGTTCATGCTAATAGCGTTCAACTAGTTTTGTGTACCTTTGTGTGTAACATGGACTGATGAGCAGTGGATTATGGAAGAGTATTTTTCTGAAAATTCCTTCCACTGCAATTAGTCTGATGTCTGTTTATAAACTCCGAGAATACTGTAGCTAAGTTAGTCCCATCTGATTGTTGCTGTGATTTGTTAGTGGATTCTTTACCTTGAGGAATCCACTGATAGCAAGTACCTTTCAAGGAGGCATCACAGAATTTGTTTCTGAAGGCAGTACTCATGGCTGTTTGAATTTTTGGTAGAATCGCATAAGATTGCTTTCCAGTGCGCTCAATAAACAAAATAGTCAACCAGTCAAGATTTGAAGGCCTAAGAGAAGTCCAGTTTGGTTAGGTGGGAATCACTTTGGAAATATGTACTTGAAACCATAAAAGTTACGGTGATCTTTGTGTTGAAGAGTGTACCCTTAGATAACTTTCTTGGTAATGCTTTGTAAAGTTAAGTTTGGATGTAGAAAGGTAGCTGAGATAACATCTCTTCTGAAAGAGCGGAAAGTTGACACGTATAATTATTAAAAAGGTGGGACGAGATGCCAAAAAACAAAAGCTTGTGCAGGCTTAAACTAATATTATGGACATTGGGGCCGCAAAATTCGGAACCCACCCATCAGTGATTGCACACCCTGCTAGTAGTTGCTAGCTACTGAGCTTGGCGTATTCATGAACTGCTAGCTCAGTTGAGAGATGCGATACACAGTCAGCATACTGGCATATTCATGAACTGCTAGCTCAGTTGAGAGACGCGATACACAGTCAGCCATTGATACATGTATGCAGTATGCTTGCTGAACCAAGATTTATAACTACCGCTTTACTGAATTAAAGGTCCACACCTCCACGCAGTGGAGCCAAGCGATCGCTTCCATGGAGCCCATGCAAGCAAACTGGAATCCGTAGAATCGCTGGAACACCAAACTTTAGTGCAGAAGGCAGTTTGGACAATAGACGTAACTTCGGCAAATGCGCAAGCGCCAGGGAGGGGTAAGAGGCAAAGCTAGAAAAGTGGAATTAGTAATTGACAAACATAATAATTGTTATTGATATTAGACAGAAAAAGAAGCAAAGTTACTTAGCAATAAAAATCTAAACAAATGTTGTTACTTTTATTTGCGCATATACGAAACGCGAATTGTTTCTGCACATGAACCATGCGCATTCAAACGAGCATATAGAATCTGTGAGAGGGGCGATATTTGGGTTTAAAATCCTGTGTCCTGAGTCCATATGCCCAACAAATTTCAGCCATATATTCGGCTATGGCCCCACAAGTCAAGCAATCAGATGTTGTGGGCACCGAAATGGACACAAACGATAGGTACAGAAGATTTGGACCCAGGGTGTTTTGTGTGTGTTTGTGCGTATGTTTGTATAATAGCAAAGTTGAGAGCTTTTTGTGTAGCTTTCTTGATCATTTATCTGTCGTAGAGTGAGAGGAGCACACACGTTTTTCTTTTGCATGTTCATACGTTGAATGTGCACGTGAAGTGTGAACATAGGGTCTTTGCACTTTCATCAAATTAGCACATAGTTAGAATGAGAGAGGGAAATGTTCTTTAAAAAAAATCAATTGTTTGCATCTAATAATATAAAGAAAAGAAAAAAAACAAAGGAAAAACAAATATCACGATCAAAGTAAAACAAAAGCTTAACCGGGAGAGACGCCTCTTTTTGTTTTATTTCCAGCCAATGAAAACAGTTATGTGCTTTCGGTTAGGCTTCAATTAGTTTGTGTAACTGGTCCGCAAAACTTATGAACTGAAGTTCCTAAAATAGTTTTTCATAATTGGTTTAAAATAAGTGCTGGAATTTGAGATCTGTGACTTCCAGTGAGTTACAGAGTTATATATAAAACATAGTTCTTGAGTTTCCTCTTAAAAAGAGAGGAAAACGAGTTCCAAAACAATTGATAACATTTCCTATACAAATAATATTTTTCATTCTTCAAAAATTACACATGTAAAATAATTATGACTAGTAATGTTAGAGGTGTGGATATGGTAAATTGTCAAATTCATACTATAATATGACAAAACACTGTACACTATAAACGCCACCATGTAAAATATTTTACACTACAACTACCATTATCACCGCGGTCTATGAAAAAAATTCAGACACTATGAAAAAGTATCACACCACATCATGTGACAAAAAAGATTTATCTAACATATTTTTATACTTTATGTTTAAATAATATGATGTAAAAATGACAATGAACTATAATCTTACGTCAAGAATATACCAAAAATTGATGTTTTACTTATTACTAAATAATGATGAACCAAAATTTATATTTACTAACACATAAAATATTTATATCATCACAATAGTTTGTAGATATAAAGTGAAATAAAAATATGATAATGTGATTTGAAGTACACTATTCTCATAAATTTATAATTATACCACATTAAAATATTTTTAAAGAAGCAACATCCACATCATGACCACTTGTTGTGGTTATTATGGTTAAAAATATTAAGATTACTCACTGATATGATTCTTTTTTATTTCTTCTCCGTCCCTATTTTCTATATATCATAGACTAAAATTAACAATTTTTAATTTGATATCCATATTTACGCTCACAACAAACCAATCACACGGAAGTGAATGGAACTTAAGTTCATGAAACTGAAGTAGAGTTCCCAGAAAATGAATTCCACATAACTTATGACTTACATCTATAACCAATCAGAGCCTTAATGAGAAACAAAAGAGAACAAAGAACAAACAAGAGTGGTGGCGTGAGAGAAAATAGATAAGAGAATAAAATAAGAGACACTAGGTGTGTGCATATGGTGTATGCACACATATAATTTGATTAATATTCATATTGTTTCTTAATACATTTGACAAAAAGAAACATAAGCAAGAAGTATTTGAACAAAACAAAACACAACTTAGATCACTGATATATCCCCGAACAGATGTGAAGAGGTGCCAATGTACTAAGTGGGGACTATGGTGAAATATATCAAATATTCTCCCCACAACTGGCACATTCCCATGGTAGGTAACGTGATGGAGAGAAATGAAAGAGAGAAAAATTAACAACGGGAACTAGAGGAAGGTAGCAAAAAGGGCAATGGACAATAAAGCAATCAGAGTCACAAGTTTAATATTATGAAAAATGTATCATAACCCAGAGATAGGGGGTACTAAACATATCAAAATCCAATGATCTAATTACGATCGTAGATATATTAACCTCCCAAAGAAAGCTTGATAGGAATGGAACAAAGAAAACCCAACTTAAGGTTGTTAGAACAAGATGTTTGGGAATAAGCAAACTTTTCCCTTCATTGGTGATTATGATCCATTTAGATTGATTTCCAGTAATATACTAAACAAGTCACTCATGGTTGAGAGAATTTTTGAAAATAAGGGAATACAAAAATGTAAGGGAATTGGGAAAGATAATATTCAAGAAAAAACTCTCCCTTTCCTACTTGGATTTTTTCAAGGGAGTTCATTCTTGTTTCAATACAATGAAAGTGAGACGATTGGTGACGAACATGATAAAAGATTAATGCTTCCTTAGGAGAAATATTTTACTTGTTTGCAATATAATAGAATATTTAATAGAACGAAGAATGAAAAACCAATGATTACAACTAAGAAAGTGGAAGCTTTATCACTGATATCGCATTCTTGGTGCTTAACCACAATAATAAAATCTTTTTTCAAATAAAATGGATATAGATAATTTAATCAGAGAAGGAAGACACATCATTCCTTTTGGTAGAAACAATCCAGGTTATAGATGATAAAAAGTGACATTTATGATAATACAGAACAAATAATGGATTAGGATAGGACGGATAGTCCCTATGACATAAGAACATGTGGGAAACTTAGTGATGTTCTTAAGAAAATATAAAAGGATGTATTATATAAGCAGAAGAAGGGAATTTCCTATGAACAAATTCTTTTGTTACAACCTAGATGTGTATGGTACAAAAGAGGGGTAGGAGGTGACAAAGAACTTTCAACCAAGAATTATTAGTTTTATAGCTACTTCTTAGATTTAATTAAGAGTTAGGCTCTAAGATTTTTGTTGGTTGCCTTCTTATCGGTTGAAGTTGGGGTATCTATTGACTCAGGGTTTGGTCCAAGAGAAGCAAAAACACCACATTTCAAAATTAGGTAACACCACAAACTTTTGACTATTATCCATAACAAGACAAAATTCTTAATTTTAGGACTTATAGAATTATGTGAGTATAATGTATGCACATAGTCTTTATGTATATGAGGGATGTATGAGAGGCTTGTAAAGTATCATCAATGGACTCAAGCTGGCCTCTTTCTAACCTTGGGCCCAAAATAAGTCCACATTGTATGGTCTTTTTGGACTCAAATAAAAGTAAGACTATTTAAAGTAGACTTCAACCTTCTAATATATTTGGAAAATAACATGTCACAATTTTGGAAAATAAAGAGGAGAGCTGATGCTGATATGTTAAATTCAATCATATATGCATGGGTGAGACTAAAAAGGGACTGTAACACCTTTTTTAGGAATAAAAAAACCCAAACCCATAATTTTGAGATATAAAAAGATGGTTATATCCTTTATCTTATGTTTAAATACTATATTAGGGTTTCATAGTGAAATAAAGCTTACAATCCAAACCAAAGTATTTTAATAATTTTCTTATTCTTTTAAGGTTCTAATGTCATCTTACAAAATTATATCACGTCCTATTAATAACATACAATTTTGCATATATTATACGCCTTATTTTATCCATATTTCTCCACTACTTAGGAAAATTTATATGCACTTCCCTCTTGCATTATATATATTCTCCCTACCTTATATTGACAATGACAATGACGTCAGATCAGGAAAATAAAGGTCCAGAAGCTTGATTATCAAAAGTAGATCCATCACCGGATGACAACCGATGGTCCTTGATTAGCCATTGGTTCACCCTCAACGGATGTTACCTAGCAGCTCCCTACCGAGCCATCAGTTGATAACTGCAGTAACCCATCAACTGATGATGCACCTGTGGGCATCACCCGATGGCGTGTCTGCATCCATCAACCGATGGTGCATCTGCAAGCATCACCCAGTGGCATGTCTGTGCCCATCAACTGATGGCGCACCTACGGGCATCACTTGGTGGCATGTATGTGCCCATCAAATGATGGCACACATGCGGGCATCACCCGATGGTGTGTCTGCACCCATCAAGTGATAGCGCACCTGTGGGCATCACCCGGTGGCGTGTCTGTGCCCATCAACAAATGGCGCACTTGTGGGCATCACCTAGTGGCGTGTCTGTTCCCATCAACCGATGGCACACCTATGGGCATCACCTGGTGGCGTGTATTCTCCCATCAACTGATGGTACACCTATAAGCGTCATCCAGTGGCGTGTCTATGTCATTCAACTGGTGACACTCCAACACCCACCAATCGATGGTGCATCTGCGCCCATCAACCGATGGTGCATCTAATGATGACACCTGATGGCGGCCCTGACAAGTATCATACTCATGACCGTTGAGTACGTGCCCCGAGGGCGGGTACCTTGGAGGCTTGGGGCACAAGTAAAGGACCCCAGAATGACGCCTATAAATAGGAGATGACCAACTGCGTAAAGAGGGTCGTCATCGCACACCTGCTCTCGAGTTGACTCTACTGACCAGACGGAACCAACCGAAGGAAGAAGCCACCATCGACTGACTTCTACCACCATTGACTGATAGGAGCGATGGATGAGAGTCCATCAGTGCTACCCCTAGACCTCCGCCTGCTCCCCCTCATCCATTCCCAGTGTTCTTCCCGTGACAAAGGAAGGAAGAAGGAGGAAAGGAGATCATCAACACTGTTGTTTTGACCCAAGGGGAAACAGAACCATACCATCATTTGTGGCACCGCCCGATCACCATTAGTGTATCCCCTGGTCCCTTGATTCAACTTTCTTTCCTTTCTCTATATCCTCCTTCTTATAGTTCTCCATGTCTCCATATGTTTGTAAAGCCAAAATGCTACTCATGAGAATGAGTGGCTAAACTCTTTACTTGGGTTGGGAGTAGCCACTAAGGCTCTCCCAACATGTATATACTTACATACTTTTGAATATATATCCTTAACAACGGTTATCTCCATACTCTTGTTCTTAAATGCTTCACTTGTATGCTTAGATACCATATTGTAATGTTTGATTATTAATGCCTTGAAAGAGTAGTATTAAGGTTATCTAAGTGTTATGGAGTTGCATGAATGCATACAAATATTGGAATGCTAAAGCTAATGGTCATATGGTTTGCTTTGTGATTGTTTGTTTTTCATCTCGAGAGAGAGAAAACCTTATAATCTAGATCAATCCTAACCTCAAGAGAGGAGGGAATAGCCATATATGATGATTTCTTGTAATCTTGCTAAGGGCATACAAAAAGGTGTGAGTGTTGCATGTTGGCGAGAAATCTTAGTAGGTGAAACCCAATCCAAGTTCCCTCCCAAACTTTGGTTAGATCCTTTCCCATTTGAGCTTATTCTCCTATTTTGTTTCTTTTTCTTTGCTTTTGTAATTTTGTTTGGAGTGACATAGTTCCTTTGGGAACACCACCTTATTCTAGCTTTCTGTTTGCTGTATTTGAGTCTGAGGCTCTATGTTCCTAGCACTTACCAACCTTGTCCCCGTGGTTCGATCCCAGTTTACTACAACGAACCCCATATAATAGTTGCGGGGGCCTGAGTGTCGGGCTATAAATATAAGAGTCCGACTACTCTAGATCCGCTCCATTTTGGAGGTATGATTTAGGCCGGTCAACTTTTTGGCACCGTTTCTGGGGATAAGGCAAAATGGTACTATTAAGAACATGAGTCTACTCACTATACACCCGTGCCTCAAGTTTAGCCATAAGCTTGACTGCATAAAAACCCTAAATTTTCTATATTTCAATTACCTAGAATATTTCATTTTATACGTCCACTTCTCTAACTTGAATGTGCGGTTTACTTAGGTAGCCGAAAGGGAAGCATATTTAATCAACACCTCACACCCTTTTCAAGACAGCATGCTGCCTCGTATAGACGGTAGTCTTACTGGGGAAGATCAGAATGCAAGGATCCAATATAATCGCCCCCACCAGAAATCAAAGAAGAAAGGGAGGAACGTCACTCAGACAATCATTACCACAAGGAAGAGAGACATTAAGAGGAGCGTCATCACCATAACCACAGAAGACACAAAAAGAATCACCATGAGTGTGAATGTGATTGTGGACATGAACATGACAACCAGAATAGCGAAGGTGAAGATGATGAGGAAGAGGAAACTCTTAGAGAGCTAGCTGCAACTAGGGCAAATGAATCAAGATGCCCGATCGTTATACCACAATTTGATGCGGCTAATTTTGAGTTGAATCCCACCGTCGTATCTATGATCCAAAACAAGCCCTTCCGAGGGGATTCAAAGAATGAGAATCCTTACCATTATCTTGACACCTTAAAAAACATCTGTGACACCATCAAGATGAGGGGAGTGCCTCGAGAAGTTATATATTGCAAGTGATTGATTTTCTATTTTAAAGATAAAGCTCTATTCTGGTACCTTAATCTTCCTCACCAGTCCATAGAAGGATGGAGGCCCCTAACTGATGCCTTCTTGACTAAATTCTACCCCACTGAGAAAACATTTAAAATATGCAAAAGATCGCTTTCTTCATGAAGCTTAGAAATGGTATCAAGAATATCAAAGGGATTGTACGCACCATAACTACCGTAATGGATTCCTGGTGACAACATTTTACAATGGGCTAACTCCCACAGAGCGGACCTTGCTGAATGCAACTGTCGGGAGTGATTTCCTTGGAAAGAAGCTGAATAGAACTATGAAGACCATTGACAACATGGATGAATTTCAAGAAGGCATGGAGTATGAGAGAAGTGATAGAGGTTTATCCAAGAAGGCTGGCTCTGAAGGACCTTCCTCGAAGCCAAGGCTCTGAAAACCATTACGACTAAAATTCAGAAGATTGCCACAGATGTCAAACAATTAAAAGATATAGAGGCAAAGGTAAGAAACACATTGAGAAAGTCATGAAGTGTGTGACGTGTGACGAAGGAGGCCATGGAGTCAAAAATTGTATCAATACATGGCCGGAAGAAAGTGAAGAGAGTGAAAGTGAAGAAGAGATAGAAAATGTCCCTTATGCAAATTTTAAACGACCCGACCATCCACGATTCAATTACGACAACAAAGATGCTGTTGAGAACTCTCATCAACTGAGTGGTTTTTCTAAACCACCTCCAGGATTTGAGAAGAAAGGTGGACCAACTCAATATACTAGAACTATTGTCTATCAGTCGAATAAGAACAACTATCAAAGTCAAAACAAAAATACAAGCTGTCAAAGTCAGGGACAAAATCAAAGTCAGAGTCAAATCAAGGATAACAACCAGTCTGACATGATTGCTTAGTTGTTCAATTTTGCAAAAAGGCAGGCTTCAATAAACGACCAGCTTACCGAAAGCACCATCACCAACTCAGGTGTGTTAACCACAATGCAAACTCAAATGATAGACATACAAACACATCAAAGACTAGCCCAACTGACAGAACTTGTAAAGAATCCTTCAGGGAATATTCCCTCCAACACAGAGACCGCTAAGATGGCCATCCTTCGATCTGGGAGGACGCTGGAAGAATCTGGTACCAAGAACACCACATAGGGAGGAGACGATAATGAACCACAACCTGAAAAAGTAATTGTGCAAGAAGAATATGAAAGAGAAGAGCCCGTTGATGAGGACAAAGAAGAAGAGAAAGGCAAAAAGAAGAAGGGTGCAAAGGCCAAGAACCCACATCATGTAGAAGAGGCCTTTACATAAAGAAATCCCTATGCTCTGAGGGTCCCATTTCCCTACTAACTGATCAAAGCTCATCTAAAGAACAGATATGAGAAATTTATAGAGGCAGTAAAGAAATTGCACCTGGATATCTCGTTTCTATATGAAATTGAAGAGATGCCAACATACGCTAAATTCTTCAAGGACCACATCAAGATAGTACAATTGGCAAAAATATCAAGTACTTTTATTCAAACTGAGTTACCAACAAAGAAGAAAGATCCAGGGGCGTTTAATATCCCCTTTCGTGTTGGAGACAATGTGGAAAGGAAGGGATTTGTCGACTTGGGAGAGAGAATTAGCCTTATGCCATTGACCCTAGCTCAGAGGATAGGATTGATAGATATGGTGAAAACTGGAATGAGAACCGAGTTGGCCGATCACACCTTTATGAAACCTGTGGGAATAGTAGAGGATGTCCTGATTCGGATTGGATGATTCTTTATACCATGTGATATAGTGGTGATCGACACTATTGAGGACCTGAAGTGCCCAATGATATTTGGGAGACCTTTCCTCACCACGGGAAGAGCTCTAATAGACGTGGCGGAAGGGATTATTACTCTATGAGTTGGTAATTATCACATAGATTTCTATGTACAAGACACAATGAGGGGACCCTCTCTATTTGAATCAACTTACTTCATGGATAGCTATAACCAATATTGTGAAGAAGTGCAAGAGGATAAGGCCATAGTAGACCTTCTCACGAGCCTTAAACAATCCCAATCCAAAACTAGAAGATCCCGAGGTAGTTGAGATTCTGGATTACTTGAATCGATTAGAGGAAGAGGGTTGCAGTGAAGAGGAAGGTACAATATAAACTGTGAAATATGCATCACTCGAGCAAACCCATAAAGAGAAGGAAGAACCGAGACTGAATCCAGAACTAAAGCCGCTGCCTGAAGAGTTGAGATATGAATTCCTCAATGATGAGGAGAGGAATCATGTGATAGTTAATGCAAACCTGACAGATGAACAGATGGAAAAACTGCTAAAGGAATTTAGATTGCCTAGAAAAGCTATAGGGTATTCTGTTGAGGATATAAGAGGCCTTAGTCCTTCCTTATGTATGCACATAATAAACCTTGAGGAAACAGCTAAACCTCTAGCTCAACCACAAAGGAAGTTGAATAAAATGCTAAAGGAAGTTGTGAAGAAAGAAGTGATTAAGCTACGAGATGCTGGAATTGTATACCCTATAAGTGACAACAAACGGGTAATCCCTATTCATGTAGTACCAAAGAAAGGTGGAATGACTGTTATAAGAGGTGAGGATGGAGACCAGGTAGAAATGTGAACCGTAACAGGTTGTTGTGTGTGCATCGACTATCAGAAATTGAATGCTGCTATAAGAAAAGATCATTTTCCTCTACCTGTTATTGATCAAGTCCTAGAAATATTAGTACATCATGATTACTTATATTTTATGGATGGGTATTCCAGATTCTATCAACTACCGATTCATCCTGATGATTAGGAAAAGACAACCTTAACCTACATCTACGACACATATGCTTTTATAAGAAAGCAATTCGGCCTGTGTAATGCGCCAAAAACCTTCCAACGTTGCATGATCTCCATGTTTTCTGATTTCCTAGAAGATATATTGGAAGTTTTCATGGATGATTTCTTTGTATATGGGACAAAATTTGATGAATTTCTGAAAAATTTCTCCCTAGTCTTGCAACACTACGAGGAAAACACCTAGTTCTGAATTGGAAAAATGTCATTTTATGGTGCAAGGCGGCATAGTCTTAGGGTATAAGATTTCCAAAAAAGGGATAGAGGTTTATCTAAGTAAGATTGAGGCTATATCTAAGATACAACTACCTAAATCTATTATAGGGTTAAGGAGTTTCTTAGGACATGAATGATATTATAGCCGATTCATAAAATATTTTTCAAAGATCACTAAGCCCATGTCAAACCTCCCCGTTAACGATGCTGAATTTGAGTTCACTAATGAATGTTTAGAAGCCTTCAACACCCTCAAAGAGGCCTTGAAAACAACCTCAATTCTACAAGCGCTGGATTGGGAGATATCCTTCAAAATTATGTTTGACACAAGAGATTTCTCTATCGGAGCTGTTCTGGGATAAAAGAAGGACAAAAGTGTCATGTGATCTGCTATGCAAGTCAGACTTTGGATGATGCCCTAGTGAATTACACCCATCATAGAGAAAGAGATGCTAGTGATTGTCTTCACTTTTGATAAGTTCATATCATACTTAATAGGATCAAGGTGAAAGTATACACTGATCATGGAGCTATACAACACCTTATGCAGAAAAAGGACACGAAGCTGAGGCTGTTGCGATGGGCCTTGATAGTGAAAGAATTCGATTATTAGATTATTGATAAGCAAGGAACTGAGAATGTGGTCAAATACCACTTGTCCAGGATAGTATTCACTAAAGAAAATCATTTTCCAGTGAATGACAACTACGCCGATGAAGCTCTGTTAATGGCCTAGTCAGTTGAATCAATCTACCTTGGTTTGCTGACATCTATAACTATCTAGCATGTGGACAACTGCCACCCGAGATTACCTATATTTAAAAGAAGAAGTTGTTATCCAATCTGAAAAACTATTATTGAGATGACCCTCTTTTATTCAAAATATGATTTGACAATTCGTATCGTCATTGTGTGCCGGAAGAAGAGGTGCCTCAAATCCTCAAGGAATGCCATTCCTCACCTATGGAGTTAACCATGGAGGAAAAAGGACCGCTTCTAAGGTTCTACAGGAAAACTTCTATTGACCGACACTCTTCAAAGACACTATGTCATTTGTTAAAACCTGTAAGGAATACCAACTCACATGAAAAATTAGTAGAAGGAATTAGATGCCCGTGGCCGACTGGGTCAAAGTAGAAAATTTTGATGTATGTGAGATTGATTATATGTGACCATTCCCATCGTCAAAAGGAAACCAATATATTCTTGTTGTCGTAGACTATGTCTCAAAATGGGTAGAGGCTATTACTACCCAAACCTGTGACTCAAAGGCTGTGATCAAGCTATTTGAGAAAACTATCTTTTCACGATTTGGGGTCCCATGCACCGTCATAAGTCACGGGGGATCCCATTTTAGGGAAAATAATTTGAGGCTCTATTGAAAAAGTATGGAGTCAAGCACAAGGTGGAAATACCCTACCACCCACAAATGTCGGGTATCTAATAGGCAAATCAAGAAGATCCTGGAGAAAATAGTAAACCGTACAAGGAAAGATCGGTCCATGAAGCTTGACGATGCATTATGGGCTTACCACATGATGTAAAAAACACCAATATGCACCACCCTCTATAGATGAATTTATGGGAAATCCTGCCATCTCCTTGTTGAACTAGAACACAAATCCCTTTGAGCTATCAAAATTTTGAATATGGATCTAGATAAAAAAGGCAAGAAAAGATTTCTCCAACTAAAAGAACTCGAAGAGTTGAGGTTGCATGCTTATGAGAATGCACATATCTATAAGCAAGGAACTAAGGTGTGGCATGATTCCCACCTGAAAAACAAAGATGTGCATGAAGGGGATACGGTTCTTTTATTCAACTCCAACATCAGGCTATTTCCTGGAAAGCTCAGAATTAGATGGTGTGGTCCTTTCTCTGTGACAAAGATTTATCTATCTGGAATGATGGAAATCACCAGTGATAAGACTGGTACTTTAAAGGTGAATGGGCATAGAGTTAAAAGATATTACGAGGATGAAGCTTTCATAAGAAGATCAGAACTGGGACTAGAGGAGTCCATGCCTACTCCAGGTGAATACCCATGAGAAGCTAGAAATGAGAGTCAAGCTAAAGACTTTAAATTAGTACTTCTTGGGAGGCAACCCAAGTATTTCCCACTTTCTCTATATCTTTCCTGCCCACTTTTCCATATAATAAACTATTACTATTTAATAGGTCTTATTTTAAGGGCCTAGTGCCATTTTGATTTAGTAAGTAATAGACGTTTGTCAAAATTTTATCTACAAAAAGGTTTCAAACTTGGTTGTTAGAATTTAGTATTCCAATAATAAAATTGATGAAGTCTATATACATGTCTTTCATTACAGGATTAATTATGTCGATCCATTGGTTGATATCTACCATTGGTTGGTACCTAGAAGGCCCACCAGTTGATATCACCCTACCTCAACCATCGGTTGAGTAAGGAAGAACCACCACCGGGTGATTATAGTAGGCACACCATCGGTTGACAGACACATATGAGCCATCGACTGATAAGCGTGGGCACACCATCCGTTGGTAGGCACATACGAGCCATTGACTAACAAGCATGGACACGCTATCGACTGATAGGCAAAGACGAGCCATAAGCTATTCAAGGAACCTTCACCGCATACCAACCCATATATTAATGGTAAAAAGGGTTGAAGAACTCGCCAAAACACCTGATGGTGGACCAAGTGATAGAAAACTATAAAAGGGGGCCAACTAATCCTTTTCCGCCTTCCTTTTACCAAGAAACCAAGATAAACCCTACTAGATGAAGCAGAGGAGGAAGGTAAAGAGACAAAGATGACTCTCCCATTGTTAGTTCCGAATAAGATGAAGGCATCTCTGACCAAGCGGAGGATGCCAAAGTGACACTTCTGAACCACCAACGAGCACGACACCAGTACCGACAAGATAACCCCTAAAACTTAGGGTTTTCCCTAGACCTTGCACCACCTTCGTATTTGCCTTTCTTCTTCCCTAACGGTCGTCGTTGACCAATCGTCACCATCGGTTCCACCGTCGATCGAGCTAAGTCTTATCTCACTCTGACCACCGCCTATTTCCATTCACCACTGCTTGTTTCCATTTACCATAAATTGATACCATCTTCTGTTCAGACCTAGTACCACTGTCTAATTCAAACCATCGCATGATGTGAGGTCACCGATAACCATCAAATCTTACGAATGGTTCCGACCATCGCTTGATCTGACCAGTGGCTGTTCTGAACCATCGAATGTACTGACTTTCTCCTGTTCTACTTTCAAGCCATCACCTAATCCTACCATCGACTATTTCGATCTATCGACTGAGCAGTCATCTTTGCCTATTTAGATTTCCACCACCTATTCAAATTTCCATCGGGACAACCTCCAACCTTGGATCAACCATCAGTTGAGGGAACCATCGGCTGGAGCCATCGGTTGTCACCTTCGAATGCTATTTTTTTAATGTTGTAACTACTAGCAACTACAAATCCTTAACCTAACATATTTCCATTCCCTTTTACCCATCTAATTAATCTAACTAGGGATACTTAGTGTCTACAAGCATAAGATGGCAAGAAAGTAGGGAAAAACCCAAGTGCATGAGTCTGAGTAGAAATAGAGAGAGTGGAAAACTTGAAAGATAAACATGCGAGCTACATTGAACAACATGGGGAACTCACTCCAGAAAGCATCAAGGCCACACTAGAAGCAGACAACAAAGATATTAGCTGAACCAATCCTAGAGGAGTGAGAAGAGGAGGAAAAACAAATAGAGACAAAGGTCTCTATGTACACGCCATCCGAGAGGTGCCAAATACCAAGAAGTGGATTGTACCAAAAGCTAATGAGGAGAGGCCCAAGAAAGCAGCCAAGATATATGAGGAGAAAGCATCAGTCAAGGACACAACAAGAACCTCTTTCAAATGACTGCAGATTCTATGTACTTTATTGGATATAGATGCTGGCTTCAGACCAAAAGGTTGAACAATGTCAGGACGACTACTACCACCACCTTTGAGGACAATATGCTATGAAGATCCTAGCTTTGGAATGGTCGATCACACACACTGACGTATAATTTGCCTGTTTTAGATCAATCTCATTCTTTGACACCCTGTGACATGGTGGATGATAAGTTGGGGGGGTTTGAACAGGCGAACATGGTACGTCTCCACTCTGTCCACCCTGACACTGATTGTTTTCTATCCCGCTTAACAAATTTTGACGAATTTTTGACAAAATTTGATCGACCTAATTGTCCAATTTTGGCTTGATTTTTGTACATGCATATAAATATCCTTGCTGAATTTTTGGTATACAAGTCGTTTTAAAAAGGAAAAATTTGAATCCATTTTTCTAGGATTGTATCATAACCCCAACTCTTAGACTTTCTTGTCTTCAGGCTAGCTCTTAGTGTAATTATTTCAAGAATGAAAGATCTGGGCTTCTAAATGTACTTAAATTTTTTTGAGTACGATAATGTCTTCATGACAACCTAACCTCGAGATAATGTAGAAGGCACATGTATGTTAGTCAACCAAGAAGAAATCTCAAAGAAAGGAGGACTCAACCTACCACGCTCCTGATTGACACCAGGATCCCAAGTACAGGTAGGAAAATATAGAACCCTAAAAAAAAGAGGAAACAACTACCCCTTCTAGTTTTAAAAATCCCCACTTTGGTATCTAAAGAGGCACGACAACCCAACTTTCCCAAAAAACCCATTATCCTAAAGCCAGTGAGCATGAATAAAAGATGAGAGGAATAAAATCATGAGAGTTGTGCCTGGGATATGCCGAAGGGCTCTGCCCGACCATTGTATTGCTACACTCATGAATGTAGATATGTCGTGCCCGGTGGTGTAAGTCTGGAAGCCAACTTTTACACACCTACATTCCAAAGGGAACCTCACACAACCACCTGACATTACATTAGGGCCCTCTAGGGCAGCACCGCCTCTAAGGCAACTTAATGGTCGAGCGAACCTAAGGAATGTAGGAAACACAGAAGCCTCAACATACCCAAGCATAATAGCTAGGAGATCCAAAAAAATATAAGTTGGTGTGAAAGCTCTGAAACATTGTTCAAGTACAACATGGAATAAGATCATCAGTGCATCATGAGGGAGGAACTTTCTGATAAAGAAAGTCATGGTAAACAATAGGAGTACTACAACTCCTAACTAAGAGAGAGAATCTTAGGTGTCAACGACCCCTTGACCTGATGCATAAATCTCGACTTTAGGGTGACATTATCACATTTTTTGCACTCACATAAATAATAACCAATAATGCCCTTTAAAGTCATTTGATGCTTTAAATTTAATTGTTAGCTTGAGGAAAGGATAGACTCTAAGTTTGGGGGAGTTGATAACATCCAATTTTGTAGATATTATATGCATTATTTTATCCATATTTCTCCACTACTTAGGAAAATTTATATCCACTTCCCTCCTACCTTACATATATTCTCCCTACCTTATATTGACAATGACAATGACATTAGATGTAGGAAAACAAAGGACTGGAAGCTTGATTGTCAAAAGTAGAGCCATCACCGGATGACAACCGATGGTCCTTGATTAGCCATTAGTTCACACTCATGGGATGATACCTAGCTGCTCCCTATTGAGCCATTGGTTGATGACTGTAGTAACCCATCAGCCAGTGGTGTACCTACATGCATCACATAATGGCGTGTCTGCACCCATCAACTGATGGCGCACCTGCGGGCATCACCCGATGGCATGTCTGCACCCATCAACCGATGGCACACCTGCAAGAATCACCCAGTGGCGTGTCTCTGCCCATCAACTAATGGCACACATGTAGGCATCACACGGTGGTACGTCTGTGACCATCAATCGATGGCGCACTTGTGGGCATCACCCGATGGTGTGTTTGTGCCCATAAACCAATGGCGCACCTGCAGGCATCACCCGGTGGTGTGTCTGCGCCCAACGATCGATGGTGCACCTACGGGAGTCACCCGATGGCGTGTCTGCATCCGTCAACCGGTGACACTCTAGCGCCCACCAAGTGATGGTGCATCTGTGCCCATCAACTGATAGTGCACATGCTAATGACACCCGATGGTGGCCCTGACAAGTACCGTACTCAAGACCGTTGAGTACGTGCCCCGAGGGAGGGTACCTGGGAGGCTTCGGGCGCAAGTAAAGGACCCTAAGTCGATTCCTATAAATAAGATACGACCAATTGTGTAAAGACAATCATAGTCACACACCTTGGTCCTGAGCTAGCACTACTGACCATATAGAACCAGCCAAAGGAAGAAGCCTCCATCAACAGACTTCTGCCGCCACCGATTGATAGCTGGAACAGATGAGAGTCCATCAGTCCTACCCCTAGACCTCTTCCTACTCCCCCTAGTCCATTACTGGAGTTCCTCCCATGACAAAGGAAGGAAGAAGGAGGAAAGGAGATCATTAATAATGTTGCTTCGACTGAAGGGGAAACAGAACCATGCCATCGGTTGTATCCACCGCCCATTCACCATTGTGTATTCCCTGGTTCCCTACTTTGACTTTCTCCTTTATCCATATCCTCCTTCCTAAAGTTCTCCATGTCTCCATAAGATTGTAAAGACAAAATTCTACTCATGAGAATGAGTGGCTAAACTCTTTACTTGGGTTGGGAGTAGCCACTAAGGCCTCCCAACATGTATATACTTACATCCTTTTGAATATATATATATATATATATATATATATATATATATATATCCTTAGCAATAATTATCTACTCTTGTTCTTAAATGCTTCACTTGTATGCTTATCTATCATCTTGTGATGTTTGATTGTTAATGCCTCAAAAGAGTAAGATTAAGGTTATCTAAGTGTTATGGAGTTGCATGAATGCATGAAAATTTTGGAATGCTAAAGCTAATGGTCATATGGTTTGCTTTGTGATTGTTTGTTTTCCATCTCGAGAGAGAGACAACCTTATAATCTAGATCAATCCTAAGATCAATAGAGGAGGAAATAGACATATATGATGATTGCTTATAATCTTTCTAAGGGTATACAAAATGGTGTGAGTGTTTCATGTTGGTGAGAGATCTTAGTAGGTGAAACCCGATCCAAGTTCCCTCCCACACATTGGTTAGATCCTTTCCTGTTTGATCTTATTCTCCTATTTTGTTTCTTTTGCTTTGATTTTGTTATTTTGTTTGGAGTGACATAGTTCCTTTGGGAACACCACCTTATTCTACCTTTTCATTTGGTGTATTTGAGTCTGAGGGTTTACGTTCCTAGAACTTACCAACCTTGTCCCTGTGGTTCAACCCCAATTTACTTAGCACACCGCATATAATAGTTGTGGGGGCCTGAGTGTCGAGTTATAAATATAAGAGTCCAACTACTATAGATCTGCACCATTTTGAACATGTGATTTAGGCTGTGTTAAATACTATATTAGGATTTCATAGTGAAATAAAGATTACAATCCAAACCAAAGTCTTTTAATGATTTTCTTATTCTTTTAAGGTTCTAATTCCATCTTACAAAATTATATCATGTCCTATGTATTTGTAATGTTTATTTGGAACATAAAGAATTTTAGCTCCAAAAATGAAATATAATGATTTTCTGCATGAGAGTAAAAGGAGAGGGCCACACAAAGAAGTGATTCCTTTATGTGTAACCTCAAAGGAGAGGGCCACACAAAGAAGTGATTCCAAACCAAAGAACACTATTTATATTAGAGTTAACTTATAATTTAAAAGGTTATCATCTGGTCAATGTAAAAAACATTATCATATGTACATTTTCTTAAGATGGTTCTTATTAATGAAAAGGGATCGTCACTACTATTCAAATCAAAATATACAACCACATATAGATATCTACAATAGACCAATATAACAAATAAAAATAGACAAGTTGAAGACCATTATCTCAACTACTCTTAGTAAGACTTGAGTGTGCATGGGCACACTATATTGGCTAGGCTACATCAACCTCATACCCAACCATCACCAGAGTATACATCCGTATCTAGAATGAGTAGAAAAGAGTGTATTAGTTTCCTACCTCAGTTAATGGGTATTTTCCACTTGACAAGTAATCATGTAACTGAGACAGGGGACTGCTCTGATCCAACATCAACGATAGTTGTTGATAGTGCAGTGCCAGTCTTCTCAAAGGAAAATGTGTACTAGATCGATCCATATAAAAATTAATCACATTGTTATAAAGATGCTTTAATCATTATGAAACACTAAAAAACAAGTCTATAAAATATTTAGGCATATTAAATGACTAACAAAATAGGCAATCACTCTAATTAACTATATGCATTATATCACTTACAACATGACATATAAGGAGACATAAACACATTCATCTCTATACTACTCATATTTTGTCTACGTTTGATTAACCTTTTATATTTGTGAATTCCCTCTCACTTACTAGGTTAAGGGTTGTATCAAAGGCCCAACAGTGCTTCCCAACACTCCACACACAATGAATTCATGGCCAAGGCCCATCACCTCAATGGGAAAGGGCTATAGATAAGGCTCAATACCCACTCATAGACCAACTAGGAGTTGTGGGTAAGACTATCACCTCCCACATGTCTAGAAGATATGTATAAGTCACATCCTATTCTAGAAAGAGGGTAAGAGATTCAACCTATCTTACTCAAGCAGACTGTTGTAGCTGAGAACCATCCTCTCTCGTTCAAATCACTAATATATATGGCCAAGGTCCCACCATGTCTCAGATAACAAGTATCCATAACTCACCACATATCCACCATAAACCTGATGTTATATGGTTGTCATATCGTAATTGGGGCTATCACTAAGTTATACTTAATCATAGCCTCATGCCATGTCATTATTTCAAACAATTATCACTACTATTTTTTACTTCTCTTTCTTATCTCATGTGTCACCATATCAAGGAAAATATTTATCTTGAACATGATTTCATTAGTAGGAAGTTTTCATATCATAATATGAAACCAATGTAGGTAATATAAAAATTAACTGGCATTATCAAGGATATATTAAAAAGGTTGAGAATTAACCATTAGAACACATGAATGCATCCTTTATTGGAAACTAGGTACTAGTTTTTATTGTAAATCTCATGAAAGATCATGTGACATATATTTATTATTCTATTTTTCAACTTAAATAAGAATCATCAATTAGAATAGTTCATCAACATTGATTCTTATAATTGAATCTTTAAGGCTCAAGGAGGGTTCAAGATAGTTAATTGGAGAAATCATGATTATTTTTATCTTAAGATAGTAATTCATATTGTAAGTAATATTTTTTTGTTTATATCATATATACGTAGAAATAAATTTCAATTCATCAATTTGTTAGCTATAAAATATCAACTTATGTGAAACTTGGATCATATATCACTGACAGCTAATTAGGCACATGCAACCTATTTTTTACGAATGAATGATAATAGTGGTATCCACACACATTGCTAGAAGAAGAACACTCTCTTGAAAAACCTCCTACAATGCATAGGTAAGAAAACTACCAACAACATAGGAGAAACACCTCCTTTATCCCAAATGAGCCCCAACTTGACAATATAAAATGAAGACAAGAAAAGAAGACCCCATGCTATGTAGGTCCACCATTTGTAAAGGGTGGGCATGGAGAAACCCAAAAAAGAGACATAATAACTACTAATAGAAGGTAAGAACTAACTAGAGTTGGTATCGATCTGATCCAAACATATTAAGGGGTTTTGACTCCATCAATAAACCTAAGATTTCTCCCTCCAGGTTATTTCCCTTTGATGCTCAAGGTAGAAGAAGTCGGAACATGGGAAAATTGGTAGGATGTGATGTATAAGAAGTTTTAGGACAATTGGGAGAAAATAATATAAAAATGATCACATAAAATTTCTCTAAAAACTCTCTATTGTTGAGTGTCACTATGAAAGTTTGGTCAAGTTCTCAAGGTTGGAGTGACTGATGCGATGATTTTGAGTCGCATTTATAGATCTATTTTATATGTGGTTTATGCTTTAATTAGTCATTTCTATGGTTAATATCACATAATTAATCCATTTTGGTCTTTGCCATCATTTTATGTCAAATCCCCTTAGTTTTATCATTTTGAGCATTAATTATCACATTATTATTATTTGTGTGGATTTATTTGATCTTGTCTTTGAATTTCAGGAAAAAAAGTATTTACTTCCGTCGATACCATCGACGGAAGTCGATACCATCGACAAGACCGCAGGTTGCCAGCCGAAAGGAGCAGCAAAGAGTCGATACCATCGACACCCAAGTCAATGGTATCAAGACACCTTCAGGTTGCTGGCGAAGAAGCAGTCGATAGTATCGACCCAAGTCGATACCATCGACACATGGAGGCTACATCGTCGCAAAACGACAGAACCGACGCCAAAAAGGAAGTCGATACCATTGACCCGCGTCGATGGTATCGAGATGATGAAGGGCGCGATAAAGGAAGGATTTGCAGCCAACCACTACTATAGCGGGTCGATACCATCGACTCACGTCGATGGTATCGACGCCGTCAGATATGCGTTGGATTCAGATTGATTTCAATCGGACGGCTGGAGTTAATTAACGACCTAATTAGGGACTTATACCTAATGACGGCTGCCCAGACAGAGGAGGATCGGATTTTGGCTTTTGCACAAGTGCCGAGGAGCGAGAAAGGAGAACGGAGGCCAGAAGTTTATACCTGTCGATCCGGACGCTGCCGAAGACGGATTTCACCACTGAGAGGCAGGAAAGCTCGTGTTCTACGCAAAGGATCAATCGGTTCTTCTCCGTTCAGGGGTTTTCCCATTCAATTCACGTTTTTCATATGATTTCCCCTATTTCTACCATGTACTTGTGTGAGATGAACATGCGGGGCTAATCCCCTCCATCTTTAGGACCGGGAGTAGCCCGGGAATGCATTGTATGACAATTTTATATTAATAATTCATATTTTCTCTCTTAAATCTGTGATATAGTTTTGTTTTCTCCATATATTGTTATGCTTGATCACCATAATAATAAACTAATGCCCTTAATCACTTCGACAGGAGGATTAACAGTTGAAAAGAGACGAAACATACATTAATCGATAAATCCCTTGACAAAGGAGGTGTAAAATTAATGGTGGAAACTGAGAGATCGTTCGTAATGCACTTAGTTTAGGGGATAGATTACTACGACGGTGGAATTGACCTAAACCTAAGTAGTGAATTACACCACGACAGTGGGTAATTCTGTTTTTAGGTCACTACCCGGATAGAGAGAGAAGATTGAGGAATTATATGAAATCTAATACAATGATAACCCGCGGTGAAACCGCAATCCTAAAGATACCTTTTTGAATTGATTAAATTAACCTTTAATCGATTGTTTGCTTTGTTTTATTTATATTTTCTTTTAATTTTATTCAACAACCCCAATTTGTTATTCGGTTTAGCTGATCGCAAATAGTTAGTAGGAGTCTCCAACAGTTCCGAGTATCCCTGTGTTCGACTCGGGCCTCACAAAGCCTGTACTACTCGACGCGTATACTTGCGTTTTTAGCGCGTAGTAAAATACACGTCAAGTTTTTGGCGCCGTTGCCGGGGATACGGCGGAATTGTTGGCACTTTGAGTGCTACGAGCGGCCACTCTAGGCCACAAATTTCTTTTTAATTTTCATTCAAATTCAAATATTTTTACATTGCACTATAATTGTTATACTCGTCTAAGCATAGTACTGAACTCGAATTTTCTTATTTCAGGTACTGTGTATGGTGCATACACGTAGTACAGACTACGACAATCACACACCCGCGGTTCCGTTTCCGAGACCTGAGGACGAGGAGCATTCTGAGCACGAGTACCAATAAGAGATAGATTCTGAATCTGAACTAGAAGACATGGCCGAGCCACAGACCATATGGGAGAAGATCAAAGCTTCTTCCTCATCAGCTTCAAAGGGGCCGTTAAAAAAATAGGCGATCAACATACCGACATATAAGATCGATCCAGCGTTTATTAATTTGGTAAAATCAAATGCGTTTCATGGGCTGAAGAATGAGGATCCTGTTGCACACATCAGCCAGTTCGTTGAAAACTGTGACATGGTAAAGATAGACAGGTTTCCACAAGATGCTTTGTACCTCAAGCTGTTCCCAAGTTCCTTGGCAGGAGCAGCAAGAGAGTGGCTACATAATCTAGACGATGAGTTCGTTGAGTCTTGGGACCATATGGTGGAAGTCTTCTTTGAGAGGTTCTTCCCTCCTGAGAAGACTAACAACATGATCCGGAAGATTCACAATTTCACCCAACAGGCGGGTGAAACATATTCTGAGACCTGGGAGCAATTTCAGGTTATGTTGAGGAGATGTCCGCATCACGGGCTGGACAAAGAGACACAGGTGAAAATGTTCTATTTTGCTCTCTCCGAGCATGATAGGAGTAATCTAGATTCAGCCGGGTCGGGATTTTTTCTGAATAACACTGACACTAGATGCTGGGAAATACTCAAGAACATGGCTAGAAAGCAGTCTTGGGGAGAAAGAGAGAGAGGCCCAGTTGAGCAAGCACGAGTCGCCAGTGAATCAAAGGCAATGAGAGAGCTGAATGAGAAGATGGATCTTCTCGCAAAGAAGTTACTGCAAAAAGAAGAAAATGAGTCCGAGGATGAGGCTCAAGTCAAGTACATGAGACAACAACAAGGGTACAGGAACAATGACTACTCATGGAGAAAGGACAAAAAGTTGTCATGGAAGGATTCGAACAATTTTCTGCAGGATCCAGAAGCCAAGCCCGCGCCAGCTGTAGAGGACAAGAGCACGGAGTTGCTCAATCAGGTCATCAAGCAAAATCAAGAGTTAATGAACACATTCGGGCAGCAAATCAAGCAACAAGGAGAATACATGAATCAATTTGGGTAGACATTGCAGAACCATGGGGCTCAAATGAGGACCATAGAGACATCCATGGCACAGATGGCAGCTGAAATTGCTAGTTTAAAGAAACCAACACATCCGGGTTTTCCGGGGAACACCAATGTTCCCGGGGGAAACCAGCAAGCCAAGGCTATTTTACTTAGAAGTGGCAAGAAGGTGCTGAATCCAAGAACGGATGAAACAAGCACACCGCAAGATAAAGTTGAAGGTGAAACCACTATGGAGCAGCCCACACCAGTCACAGGGCAAGTTGAAGACATAGACGTGGATGGTAATGAAGAACAGGTTACTGAGGGGGAACCACAGAAAATGACGCCTTATGTGCCACCTCATCAAAGGGCACACGCCGTTCCGGTCCCTTATCCGAATAGTGCAAAGGCAAGGAAGGTAGACGCACAGTTCAAGAAATTCTTGGACAGCTTTAGGAAGCTTTCGGTCAATATTCCATTATTAGAAGCTATTGAGCAAATCCCTTCATACGGGAAGTTTCTAAAAGATGTTATTACCAAGAAGAGGAAAATACCAGATACTGAGGTCGTTGTGCTAAAGGAGCAAGTGAGTGCCTTCATTATGGGTACTTTGCCGCCAAAGAGACAGGATCCCGGGTGTTTCAACATTTCTTGCTATATCGGAAAGTGTAAATTTGGAGAAGCACTGTGTGATTTAGGGGAGAGCATCAACTTAATGCCCCTTTCGACATTCAAAAAGTTGGGACTGAAATAGTCAAGGCCGAGCAATATGACAATTCAATTGGCCGACAACTATGTAGTGAAGCCTTATGGAATATGCGAAGATGTCTTAGTAAAGGTGGATCGATTTGTCTTTCCGGCTGATTTTGTGGTTATGGAAATGCAGGATGAGCATGGCAATGAGCTGTTACTTGGACGCCCATTCCAAGCTACAACTGACATGATCTTAGAGACGGGGAGAGGTCGCTTGACCTTAGGCATAGCAGATGACCGCTTTGAGATGGTCATGCCCTCTAGCACTGTGTCTTCTAAAGCAAAATAACAATGTAACATGGTGAAACATATGGATCACAACATCTCACTTTGCCTTGGAAAACCATTTCTGGACATGGCTCACGTGATGAGAAAGATGGATAATGGAACCTTAGCTGTGGATATCATGGAGCAAACTAAGGTTGTTTCTTTGTGTAAAGCTGTGGGATTTCCGAATGATGAGAATGAGGACATTCTGCCTTCATGGGAGGATGATGCAATTGCTATTTCTGTTGTTGATGCATATCCGGAATTGCCATTAGAGGCTTGTTTGTTGAATGTTACCTATGATTGGATGCGGAGTAAATCACTCAAGGAGTGCGCTAAAATGCTTCAGATGCTTCCATGCTTCTATGCGAGGCACTATGAAGATTTAGGTGCACTTCCCCCACCGCTGCATTCATCTCTTATCAGCCCGCCAGAGTTAGAATTGAAGCCGCTGCCCCTGCATCTCAAGTATGTCTTTCTAGATGAGAAAGATAAGTTACCGGTGATCATATCTGCTTATTTGAGTGCGGACGAGGAGGAGCAATTGCTGATAGTGCTGAAGAACCACCGTGGAGCTTTTGGGTGGTCTGTTGCAGACATCAAGGGGATCTCCCCTACTCTTTGCCAGCACAAGATTCGGCTCGAAGAGGGAGCCAAGCCTGTTATTCAGCCTCAAAGACGTTTAAATCCGAGCATGATGGAAGTTGTGAAGAAGGAGGTCATCAAACTTCTTGCTGTAGGGATTATCTATGCCATATCAGACTCGACGTGGGTGAGTCCCACACAAGTAGTCCCTAAGAAGGGGGGAATTACTGTCACTAAAAATTTGTTGAATGAACCTGTCACCACCCGATTGGTAACCGGGTGGAGAGTTTGTATTGACTACCGTCGTCTGAATGCTGCCACACTTAAAGATCATTTTCCTTTACCATTTATTGATCAAATTTTAGAACGTCTTTCCGGTCGGTCGCATTTTTGTTTTCTGGACGGGTATTCGGGGTATAACCAGATCTCGATTGATCCTTTGGATCAAGAGAAGTCTATGTTCACCTGTCCCTATGGGACTTTTTCTTACCGGCGAATGCCGTTTGGTTTATGTAATGCACTGGTGACGTTTCAACGCTGTATGCTCGCCATATTTTCTGACATGGTAGAGCGTTGTCTTGAGGTTTTTATGGATGACTTCTCGGTTCATGGTGCATCATTTGATGAATGTCTCTATAACTTAGACAAAGTTTTGCAGCGTTGTGAGGACACACACACTTGGTCCTTAACTGGGAGAAATGTCACATGATGGTGACAGAGGGAATAGTGCTAGGACACAAGGTGTCTAGCAAAGGTCTTGAGGTAGACCCGGTAAAAATTGAGGTGATTTCCAAGCTTCCCCCACCAAATTCTGTAAAAGGGGTGAGAAGCTTTCTGGGACACGCCGGGTTCTATCGACGATTCATTAAGGATTTTTCTAAAATTGCAAAACCTTTATCCGAACTCTTAGAGAAAGATGCGGTTTTCGATTTCAACGATAAGTGTCTTCATGCATTCAATGTTTTGAAAGAAAAGTTGATTTCTGCCCCGGTTGTTCAAATGCCGGATTGGACAAAACCTTTCGAATTGATGTGTGACACATCGGATTTTGCAGTAGGAGCCGTTTTGGGGCAACGGGTAGATAATAAGCCCGTTGTGATTTTCTATGCTTCCAAAACTCTGAATGATGCTCAATTGAATTATACAACTACTGAAAAAGAATTACTTGCCTTCGTGTTTGCTTTTGAAAAATTTCGGCAGTATTTAGTTGGATCTAAAGTAGTTGTATGGACCAACCATGCTGCGATAAAATACTTGATGGAGAAAAAAGACGCAAAGCCTAGACTCATTAGGTGGATTTTGCTCTTACAAGAACTTGACATTGAAATCAAGGATAAGTCTGGAATTGAGAATGTAGTGGCTGATCATTTGTCTAGGTTAGAAAGGGTGAATGAAAAAGATTTGCACATACCCATAACCGAGACGTTTCCCGATGAACAACTTTTGAAAATAAATTCTAAAGAGCCGTGGTTCGCTGAAATTGTTAATTATTTGGCTTGCGGGATCATCCCGGAAGATTGGTCATATCAGGAGAAAAAGAGATTCTTTCATTCTTTAAGATACTATTTTTGGGATGATCCAATTCTTTTGAAGCAATGCAGGGACGGTATCTTATGCAGGTGTGTGCCTGAAGTGGAGTACGAGAGTGTTCTCCACCATTGCCATGCATCACCTACGGGAGGACATCATGCCAGTTCGCGAACCGCAGCTAAGGTGTTGGAAAGCGGCCTTTATTGGCCAACTTTGTTTCGGGATGCCTACGATTTTGTGAGGCAATGTGATCCTTGTCAGCGAGCAGGTAATATATCGAAGCGACAGGAGATGCCCCTGAATGTATTTCAGGAAGTTGAGGTATTTGATTTGTGGGGCATAGACTTTATGGGACCCTTTGCGTCCTCGAACTCCAATTTATATATCTTATTAGCCGTTGATTATGTGTCGAAGTGGGTGGAAGCAATCCCCACAAGGACTAATGATT
Source organism: Alisma plantago-aquatica (assembly GCA_963693085.1). Classification (NCBI taxonomy): domain Eukaryota; kingdom Viridiplantae; phylum Streptophyta; class Magnoliopsida; order Alismatales; family Alismataceae; genus Alisma; species Alisma plantago-aquatica. The sequence goes on along the minus strand of OY856412.1, from coordinate 1,076,968,600 downwards.
CTACTATAGTGTGCATGTTTGTGAAAGAGAATATTTTCTACAGGTTTGGGATACCCCAAATGATAATAAGTGATGGGGATACACACTTTAGGAATCAGAAGTTCTCGACATTATTGAAGAAATATGGGGTCAAGCACAACATTGGCACCCCATATCATCCGCAGACTCAAGGCCAAGTGGAGGTCTCCAACCGTGAGATTAAGAAGATTCTAGAGCGAACGATGGCATCCACGAGGAAGAAATGGAGTGTACTACTACCGGATGCACTGTGGGCATACAAAACGGCCTACAAAACACCTATAGGCACTACGCCTTTTAGGTTGGCGTATGGTCGGGCTTGTCACCTTCCGGTGGAGTTGGAGCACAAGGCCCATTGGGCGCTTAGAAGGCTAAATTTGAGTTATGATGAAGCTGGGAGAAAGAGAATGTTTGAGTTGAATGAGCTGGATGAGTTACAGATGACGACATATGAGAATGCCCGAATATACAAGGAGCGCACAAAACTGATCCACGATCGTCACATCGAGTTGCGCACGTTCAAGAAGGGAGATAGTGTTTTGCTGTTCAACTCCCGACTCAAGTTGCATCCCGGGAAGCTAAAGTCCCGGTGGAGTGGACCGTTCGTGGTGGAAGAGGTCAAACCACACGGCGTGATTCTAGTGCGTGATGGTGATGCCACGTTCTTGGTGAATGGACATAGGTTAAAGCTATATTTTGGTGAGAATTACAAGAGAAAAGTGAATGAGGTTAAACTCATTACACTTTCGGATGAATGAGATGCCCATAAGCCATCTAGCCTAAGATGTTAAATAAGGGCGCTTGTTGGGAGGCAACCCAACCATCGGTACATTAGGATAGTTTAATTATAATCATAGGTTGCTTTATTTTCGTTCAATTTTTAGTGTAAAGAAGATACCTTGATCCGTTTGTTCATTGTGCAGGCTGAGGCAGAGTCGATACCATCGACACACTGGTCGATGGTATCGACATAGGTTCAGGTTGACAACTGTAGAGTTCGTTCTGAGTCGATACTATCGATGGTCGTGTCGATGGTATCGACACACCTACAGGCAGGTCGCCCAACAACAGTCGATGGTATCGACACAGGCGTCGATACCATCAAGATCTCTGGAGAAGTTCAGATCGATTCGTCTCAGTCAACTCGATACCATCGACGGCCTCGTCGATGGTATCGACATCGTTACAAGTTGAAGTGCACGTGGCGGTGTCGCAATGAAGCCAAGTCGATACTATCGACACCTGTCGATGGTTACGACCATCCATGTCACCGATCCGCACAAAGAAATCGACGGCGATCGCGGCGTCCACATCATCGATCCGGGTGCAGCGTCGATACCATCGACCCGCGTCGATGGTATCGACTCAAGAGCGATCCAGGTTACAAGATCAAGCAATCGTCAGCCGTCGATACTCGCGAGGGGGGCGGATAGCATCGAGACGTGTCGATACCATCGAACCGCGTCGATGGTATCGACGGGTTAACAGTGGCGCCGACCAAGTCTATATAAGGAGAGTCATTACGTCATTTGACATCACACCTTCAGAGTGATCTTCCTCCTTTGCGCCGAGCACTCCCCCGAGCCATCTAAGATCGAAGAGCAGCAACACCGAGAGAAGATCTTCCCCGAGCTCTTCTTCTAATCCCGTTTCTCTCGCAACAATGGTGCACGTCGCAGGAGCACCATCCTCCCGCACGAATCCTATGGATATCATGGAGTTTGTGCCACCCCCTACGGCGTCAGTATCACGTCCGCACCTGGTTCACCCATCCACGGAGGTGAAGAAGATCTATGAAGAGATCTTGAAGCGGAAGATAGAGCCTACCCGGTATGTGGACCAGGATATGATCCACGATCTTGGATTCGAGGCCAACTTGGCCTATGTGCTGAAGGGTCAAGCACGCCACACCAGCAGAAGGCCAGACGAGCTGGAGTACCATGCGGAAGGTCAACCATTCTTCGGCGAGTGGCCCACCTACAAAGAGTTGGTGGCGGAATTCATGGCATCCCTTGATGTCTGCGTCGTGCCCAACGACGTAGTTGCTACTGATCGTGAGTGGATCAAGGGCCGGGTGTCGTTCCGGCTGTTCAACATCGACTACAACATCACTCTTAGGCAGTTCAACAACATCTTCAACTGGAACCACTCCCAACACGATCACCGCCGACCGGACGCCCGCACCGATTATGACAAAATTTTCGCCGAGCTAGTGACAGTGTCGGCGGGCAAGACAGTGAGCTACCACAATGCTGCGGTAGCGGATTTCGAGCACCCATTTGTCCGGGTCCTACATCGGATGTTGAGTTTCACATTCTTTGCTCGTAGCGATCTGGCGCTGAGCAAATTTTAGGAGACCGATCTCTTCTTTCTCTACATGCTCCTGAAGCGACAACAATGCAACTGGGGTGCGTTTTTCCTGCAGCGAGTTCTGGCGGTTAAGAGGAGTACGAGGAAGGCTCCGATTCATTTCGGCGGGCTCATCACCAAGTTGGCGCACTACCTCGGGCTCAACTTCTCCACCATGATGTCGCTTTCCACGAGGAGTAAGGTGAACGTGCAACATCTGCACCGTTCAAACCTTATTCTTCTACGGGATGGTTTGGCGTACGCGCACTGCCACGTCAACCACGCTTACCAGGAGTGTGCTCTGCTGGATCCCGTCTTCCACATCGAGGGCGCACAGCATTTCAGATGGCCGATCATAGCCATCGACTCCGATGATGAAGAAGGCGGCGACGACAGACAAGACGACGAGGCTGAGGAGGAAGAAGAGGCCTTTACACCTCTTCGAGCACGAGTAGCACCCCAGAAGCGTCCTCGGATGCATCCGGGTGCATCTTCATCATCACAACCTCCGCCGCCATCACCACAGCCCTCGCAGCCGAGCGAGGATGCCTACTCCATGCAAGGCATGTATACGATGCTACAGGACATCCATCAGACACAGCAGCAGCATCTAGCGATATATACCGGTATTCAGGACACTGCGAACCAGATACTTGACAACCAAAGGGCGATGTTCGAGAATGAACGTCTCCTCCTCGACAACCAACAACAGATACACAATCGGTTGCAACGGATGGAGATGCAGCAGGAGCCCTTCGACGACCACTACTGGAGTCAGAGTTACTTTTGAGGCTATCCACAGCCTCCGCCGAGGACCCATTATGATCCGAGCTTCCAGGGGGAGTATCCGTCTTGGGATCCTACGGCTCCACAGTACCCACCTCCACCTCCACAAGAGTGATCTGGTATCTCTGTTCCAATCTTTAAGTTTGTTTTTGACTATGAGGCCATAGTCGAATTCAAGCTTAGGGGGGTAGTTGGAACAACTCTATCTTTTATTGTTTTTAGTTTTTAGCATTGTTATTTGTTTCTTGCATCTTTAGCTTTTGTAGGATCCACGTGCTATCTAGTGTAATTGGGGATGTCGTAAAAGTGTGTCATCTTGTTTGTTAGTGCATGGGGAATTTAAGGGAAATTTAAAAATTCTTGTGTCTTTGGATAGCTTGCTTTGGTTGACCTTGGGGAACACATCCTACGAAAATGATTGATAATGTCAACTTTAAAACAACATTTCATACTTGTACTCCTAATGATTCATGAAAGTGGACGGAAATGGTTGTTTGAGCCTAACCGAACCAAATGGTAATGAGACCTTAATTGGATGTAAGAGATAGAACCCTCTAAACTACTACACAGGTCAGTAAGGAGGGACACATGATATTTTTCTAAGGTTCAGTCATCTAGTCTTGTGATCGTTCCACTTCATTTTTCCATAATCCTTTCTAAGAATTGGAAGTAAAGTGCAGTTTTAATTCCTTTTGTGTGCATAGCATTTAGATAGGACTTGCATTGGTATTTTTCATATGTTTGCATAAAAAGAAGAAAAGAAAACAGGAATTCATGCACATTACCTTTAGGTGCATGCCATGTAGTTGCACTCATGATTTTCATGCATAAAGTACATCATGTATCTCAATTTTTCCCAATGGTGAATTAAAGTGTTCCATACTTTCTAAATAGTGAATTTTTTTTTCTGAGTATGCAGGAAATAGCCCAATAAAATTATCTTTGAGCAATTATGGATATGTGGGCTGAAAAAAATTTGAAAATCTGCAATATATAAAGAAAAAAAGAATTTAGAAGAACGTGAAATAAGAAGGAGAAAGGAACATGATATCACCTACATCTCAGGATAATTGAGTATATGATGTAGCTTGACTAGATATCCATCTCATTTTGAGGTGGATGGTTAGTGCATGCATCATTCCACCCAATTTTAGGCATTAGGGCATTTCTAATGTGCATTTGCATCATATAGGACATTTTTGTATTATGCATGTTGAAACTGTACAATACTTCCACTTTCTTCCATTTTCTTCCATGAGCCACCCATTTTCATCCACCTGTTGCTCGGATTGGTAGGCCACCGTGATTTTCTCCTCACTAATGAATATCAGGAGAACTGCTTCCATGTAGGTGGTAGTTAGGGCGAGCAACGTAGTATAGGCGATCACAAGATGCACCAATGCTGAATCGGCGAATTTTATTATGTTAACTGCCTTATGTGATAGTGTTCATCGGTTTGGAGTTTAATTTCTTTTATTGATGATTATTGTCGCCTTTAGGGTAATTACCGTTCTGTGGTTAGGAAAGGCCGGTTTGAGAATGTCAGTAGGAGTCATATGGGATGTTGGGTTGGTGTGTTGTTTTTCAGTTGACATTTGCAATTCTATTCTAAGGATTAGTTGCATGGAGGGCGAGCAACGTTCAAGCTTAGGGGAGTTTGATGCGATGATTTTGAGTCGCATTTATAGATCTATTTTATATGTGGTTTATGCTTTAATTAGTCATTTCTATGGTTAATATCGCATAATTCATCCATTTTGGTCTTTGCCATCATTTTATGTCAAATCCCCTTAGTTTTATCAGTTTGAGCATTAATTATCACATTATTATTATTTGTGTGGATTTATTTGATCTTGTCTTTGAATTTCAGGAAAAACAAGTATTTACTTCCGTCGATACCATCGACGGAAGTCGATACCATCGACAAGACCGCAGGTTGCCAACCGAAAGGAGCAGCAAAGAGTCAATACCATCGACACCCAAGTCGATGGTATCGAGACACCTTCAGGTTGCTGGCGAAGAAGCAGTCGATAGTATCGACCCAAGTCGATACCATCGACACATGGAGGCTACAACGTCGCAAAACGACAGAACCGATGCCAAAAAGGAAGTCGATACCATCGACCCGCGTCGATGGTATCGAGGTGATGAAGGGCGCGATAAAGGAAGGATTTGCAGCCAGCCGCTACTGTAGCGGGTCGATACCATTGACTCGTGTCGATGGTATCGATGCCGTCAGATATGCGTTGGATTCAGATTGATTTCAATCGGACGGCTGGAGTTAATTAACGACCTAATTAGGGACTTATACCTAATGACGGCCGCCCAGACAGAGGAGGATCATATTTTGGCTTTTGCACAAGTGCCGAGGAGCGAGAAAGGAGAACAGAGGCCATAAGTTCATACCTGTCGATCCGGACGCTGCCGAAGACGGATTTCACCACCGAGAGGCGGGAAAACTCGTGTTCTACGCAAAGGATCAATCAGTTCTTCTCCGTTCAGGGGTTTTCCCATTCAATTCACGTTTTTCATATGATTTCCCCTATTTCTACCATGTACTTGTGTGAGATGAACATGCGGGGCTAATCCCCTCCATATTTAGGACCGGGAGTAGCCCGGGAATGCATTGTATGACAATTTTATATTAATAATTCATATTTTCTCTCTTAAATCCGTGGTATAGTTTTGTTTTCTCCATATATTGTTATGCTTGATCACCATAATAATAACCTAATGCCCTTAATCACTTCGACAGGAGGATTAACAGTTGAAAAGAGACGAAACATACATTAATCGATAAATCCCTTGACAAAGGAGGTGTAAAATTAATGGTGGAAACTGAGAGATCGTTCGTAATGCACTTAGTTTAGGGGATAGATTACTACGACGGTGGAATCGACCTAAACCTAAGTAGTGAATTACACCACGACAGTGGGTAATTCTGTTTTCAGGCCACTACCCAGATAGAGAGAGAAGATTGAGGAATTATATGAAATCTAATACAATGATAACCCGCGGTGAAACCGCAATCCTAAAGATACCTTTTTGAATTGATTAAATTAACCTTTAATCGATTGTTTGCTTTGTTTTATTTATATTTTCTTTTAATTTTATTCAACAACCCCAATTTGTTATTCGGTTTAGCTGATCACAAATAGTTAGTAGGAGTCTCCAACAGTTCCGAGTATCCCTGTGTTCGACTCGGGCCTCACAAGGCCTGTACTACTCGACCCGTATACTTGCGTTTTTAGCGCGTAGTAAAATACACGTCAGTGACTTATAAAAAGTTGTTCAAGATGAACAATGCTTGGTCACTACCACCCTCCTAATTTTGGTCGAAGCCTCAAAGTTATGCTAGTATTTGACAAGTTACTTCAACCTTTTGGAATAAATTGGCCACAAGTCAATCCAATAAAAAACCACCCTAAAGGGAGATTGAAATTTGGGAAAAGCCATCTGATATTTGTCCTTACACCATGATTATATTATATTTTCAAAATATCCACAAGTAACCCTTATCTATGTTTTCCATATTACAACTAGGATTCATATAACATTAAATAACATTGGATCTCACACCAGTTCAAAATGTGCATCACATAAAATACATCAAACATCTAAATCATTCCAAAAACCCTGTAAGTTTCCTTCAGTCCATATATTTAACTTAAGAACACATAGACCAAGATGTTAATTTATCATAAAGGTACTGATCATTCATGCATCTATATCTAGACTAACATCTCATATACGAATGACTAGTAATAACTTAAGGAATATTTTGGCTTTCACCATTCATAGAGTGAAAGTATTACAACTTTACATGTACTGATATTAACTCATATCTATGTACAGTTAAAATTTATTGTTAAACATTAACTATTTTATTTCATCATTAATGTAATGTAATTGAAAACACACCATGAAAGGAGAATATGCACTAAAAGATTATGGGTATACAATGGGATCAACAACTAGTGTCAGATGGGACATTAGAAATTCACCCATGTGAAAGAATTCCTCCCCCAATTTTTTTTGGTAAAAATGTAAATGTCTTGGAAATGAAATTTTGAGGACTATATTTCCTAATACGTCATTGTAATCCATAGAAGATATTACCACCAAAAATGGCTCCCAAACATTGTCCTTTGTTTAACCTTCATGTAGGTTAATGTTATATCTATGGCCCATTTGCTGCTAGAAAGTTAGGCACAAAAGTTGCAAAACCAATGGCTAGTCATTCACCACCACATCTTCTTGGGTCCGGCACCATAGGCATATTCCTGGAAGAATAATCTATCTAAATTGTTCCTATCCTAGTAGGTGAATTAATCCCACCCCATCATCATCATCTTCAACCATCTTTTAAGTAGTATTTAGTCTTTATATATATGGAAAAAAATAAGAAGTCAAGTTTGACAAATGTGTATGCACACAAGTCAATTAGATAGGGTTAAGAGAAATTGTAATGTCCCTGGATTTTTCCTTCTCAAAACCTTATGGGATAGAGACGACACACTTCGAAGACAACTTAGAGTGTGATGTCAAATCATTATGTACATACATGAACACACAAGATGCATACACCAAAATTATTCTCAACATTAATCATGTGTATATTACAAAATGAATTATTACAACTTACTATTAACACATTGAAAGGAGATTTTTACAACTGTATGACCATGTATGATAACTAGGATCTTACACAATGGGTACAACCTATACATTGCTCACTTCATGTCTTTTCTCCCAGGGTAGCTCTAAACCTTAAACATATGGGAAACAACGGATCAACACACAAGGTGTTGTGTAATTGGATAAAAAGCTACAAATATTTATGATTTCATAACTAAAAAAGATTTGCAAAAAGAAAGAAATAAGATCATAGAAATAATTTATTATAAGTTAAATAAGCCAATTTTACACATTTTTCTAGATGATGTGTGTTACTAAGATGGATATCCCCGTATACCAAGTACTCTAGGGAACTACCCGTACACCTTTTGCTCTAGGGATGCGTACTAGAAAAATGTGCCTTTTTCCCTCATTGATCCTTCCCTCATAAGGGGGATAATGAACACCTCAATAACTATAAGATATCTACTCATCATTTATGTTTACAAGTGACAAAATATCAAGTGCTCATAGTAATACTACGTCCAATATTTAAAATAAAAGAGAATATATAGATATCACTATTAAAAAAAGAAAATCAAAGTCATATAAATTAAATAAGCTCACATACTTGAGTTCAAATACAAATATTTTGTATCTTATCATTGATGATAAAGTACTCTGGTCACACCCATACATCAATTAATCATCATTAATATACCATCATAATTATCATTGACATTTTAGGTTCAAAATTAGGGTTTAGCCAAACCTAAGTTCAAACAATCATAAAATTTTCTATGATATTTTGATACTAGTTAGGAAGTCCTTATTAAGGTCTAACCAAGCTTTCATACCTTTATGATGATTTGTCAATTTGTAGGATTATAATGAGGTTAAAAAAACTTATTTTGAATTTAGTGAGAAAAGACCTAATATTATAGTATATTAATGAGATCAGTATCCATTTTTAGTAGCTGAATGATATTAGTGTTCATGGTTATTTTTATCAGATTTAATCTTCATCGTATTCTAATTATTCTAGTTAGTTAACCCTACTTATAAGCATTATAATCTAAAGTCCAAATCATTAAAATGTTCCTTCTAAAGTCAGATTCAAGGGTTTGAACATGTAGGTTATAAATTTATGGTTCCATTGATTTTCTATTTTTATGTGTTTTCTATTATTTGTATAATATGGAAATTACATAGGATTTACCTTTCTGGGAAATTCATCACCCGTTGAATCTCTTTGCTTTTAGCACTGTATAGGTGTTGCATCATGCCACACTATAGATCCTATAGGCAGTAGATCCCACAAGGGAAACATGGGTAGGCGGATTCGGTTGCCCGCCACCCTCTTCTCCTCTCCTTACAAGTCTCGATCATGTGGACTAAGTTGCATGGAGCTCAGTTCTCCTAATCCTGCCTATGCCTCCATTATGTATGGATTTTTTTCATGAAATCTGATGGAGAAAACGATCCTCACCATCGATCATACTACCATCACCAGGTTTGAGGTGCTTTTGGAATTGGGGCGGCCATAAGATATAGTGTAGCTCCCCCATCCTAGTTCATGAACATGGTGGTGGAGAGTAGTAGAGGGAGATTTTGGGTTTGTATCACTGTGATTTCTTCACCAAATAGTTACCATAAGAATCTCTTCTACCTACTGGCAAACTTGGAGATTTCCATTCAAGGATCCTCAAAGGAAGGGGGTGCATATCTATGCAGAGTTGATGGGTACACCTACAAATTTTCTATATGGATAAGGGTAACCTGGAACTATTGACATGAAGGATCGATAGGGTGGTGTCCAGGATTGAAGAAGTGTGCTTGTTAATTGAGGGTGCAGGATGGATGGTTCGAGGACCTTAGGTATCTTGAGGTACTATTAGTACATGACCAAAGAAACTGAGATCTTCCCCACCTTGGCATGCATCTTTGACAAGCTGGAGAAAGATGACGACACTTACCTCCCTCCACTCCATGACCAAGATACCCCAAGGATCACACATTGTCTGTTTGAGTTTTCTATACCATGAAAACAAGGATCTGAGGCATCTCTGAGTCTCCACCTCTAGCCACCATCTATTGGAAGCTTTGAAGGAGTTTAGAGAAGAGAGGTCCTGATCTCTCTGTATGTGACACTAAACAAACTCCCTCAAGGGTTGTCAAACAACTTCAAGAATATATGATCCAATTCTCCTTTTAGCATGATGGGGAGATCATGATAGATTGGGTAAACAAGGTCAAATGTTTCACAGATCGGTATTATTCTTATCCCCACTTTTGTCAGAGGTTGATGAAAGTGTAAACACCATCATATCAGTTACCAAAATTAGGATCAAATCATACTTAAGTGGATCTATGGCCACCTATATATTTGTCAACAAGCTAAGACTACGTGATATGCAACTAGTGTGGTGAATTAAATATCAAGATGAGTTCTACTTATTTAGGACCATATTCATTAGATCAAGAACTCAAACCTCAATATCTCTTATCTGGATCATGTAAATTCTATGAAATTTTAGATAGTTTCTTGACATGTAATCTCAAACCAAACCAAATTTGCTACCAAAAATCTTATATTTAATTCATTAAACTTATATCCTTGAATAATCTCATAAATATTGTATAAACCTTGCATATGATTCACTTAATCATCAAATCTCAATCAAACATGTTATACTTGCATCATATGGCTGCATAACACCACAAGGTCACCATTCAAGCATTTTCCTCTAGGTATGTCCTAAAATACTATATTGACATCAAACTCAAGGATTATCACATTCGCCTCATCTTATTTGGAATTTCATCCTTGAAATATAATTAATGCCATTCTTAATGTGACATGAAAGTGTTCAACTTCATAAAAGTCACCATTCCAGGTGCAAAAGTTGTCATAATTCTATATATACCCCAAGTCTACATATTAGGATCTAGAGCATCTAGGGTGTTCCCACTCCAACTTATATAGGTTGAAACCCCACCTAAGTAGTTTAGTTATATCACAACATATTTTTTATACATGAGTTGAGAAGTTCTATCTAAAGGTTTCATCTTTCACACCATGGAACCTTGTAGGGTGATATCAAGATTTCATATCATTTATTAAATGGATCTTCATGCTAGTACTTCATTATTAGATGGAATTGATTTTCATGATTAATTGTTAGAGTTTTACCTATTGTGTGAGAGTTTTCCTCAAACTATAAGCATATATTCAAAAGGATTGAGTTTAATAACTAAATTTTGTGATCATGTAATAGATGATATAAGAATATATTTGTTTCAAGACCATGGTTTCAAACATATATCTTTCATGTATGATATTTAGGGAAAGCGAATATATTAGGTCAATCTTGTCATGATTTCAAACTTGGATATTAAATGTATTATAAAGGAAGGGAATATTGAATAGGTCAAGCTCCTATGAGTGGATCCTCATAAATAAATCTTCTATGTAGACCGAGTGATGTTTCTAGTAGAATCTATTGAGAAAGAGGAGTAGAAGGATCAACATGTATGAGTAGCTTATGCACAAGTCATTTTACTTCAAGAATTGACATTTCATATATCACCTCACTTGCAACTAATGAAGAGCGTCATAAATTTAACTCACTCAAGCTAGGACCTAACCCAGTCAAATGATTGACTTTCTCATCATGAATCTTCAACCCATCACATTTTTTTTCTTACCCAACTCTCACATATATGTACAAGGACTCAACTCCTCTACTCGGGAGTAATCTACCTTAGGATGCATCAATTCACATATATATCATATTTCACATGTATCAGAGGTTAGGTCCTCTGACCTTCTCCCTATAGGTCTCACTCTCCCTAGATTTTACCATGTATCTCATCCTAACACCTAGGGTCTTCCTTAATACAAGAGCTTGAGGCTCATGCATATTCAACCTTATCTCAACTTAGATTACCTTACGTAGGAAAAGCTTATATACTTTCATCATTAAGAATTAGCTCATATTTTTTGAGATTGGAATCAGACCTCATATGAAACTTAAATAATCAGAGATCAACATTAATAAGATTGTCCATACCTCTATAATTTATTATTCTATTGTCTATCTATCTATCATGCATCCTGATAAGGCTCTAGAAATTTAATCTAGAACTGCTCTCTCTTCTAGACCAACATCACTCCCTTTCAGTTAGGTTGCATGACTACCTCCTACTCTCCTACTTGTAGGGACACATTTTTATTTACTTACATATATAGTAATATATTATATAGTTTTTCTCCAGTAAAATAAGCATCAGAGAAAACTATGTAGTCTCAAGCCGATTGGAATCAAAACCAAATTATCAAAATTGTGTACCCCACACATAATAGAGAGTCTAGTGCCATGTTACCCAATTAAATGGTGAGAACAAGGTGTAGACTAGTGTAGCTACCCAATACATATGAGCTCTATATGGAAAGGGTTTCACACACTTGTCTAAACCTAGTTCCCAAACATCTAGGTTCTAACCTAGAGGTTAAGTTAAACCTAGTTCCTATACAATAACTTAGTTAGTTTCTAGGGTTTCAAGTGAAAGGTGAAATTTAGTTTTATGTTTCATGGTGAGCAATTTTCAGGTGTAGCTATTGTTCCTTCTCTGATACCAACTATAAATTCCTCAGATTTTGCCTTCCTAAAACTCTGTGGGGTTGAGAGGACGAACTCTAAAAATGTTACTCAAAATGCAATGCAGAAGCATTATGCACATACATGAGCATACATGATAACCAATCTCAACATTCAACATGTATATATTATAAAATAAATTAATATGACTTACCATTGTTGGGAAATATGGCATCAGATACGACAATGAAAAGAAAATTTTTACTGCCATATTCCCCTTTGAATAGTAGATCACGTCAACAAATATGTAATGGGAAAGAGGTGTTGGATCAATGGGCTCTAGAAGGGGGGGGGGGTTGAATAGAGCTTCACAAACTTCACAAAAGTGATTAGACCACCAAATTATATTAAGTGCAGAACTTAATTCAAAATAGCAATTTGATGTCCTAAACTAGCATACAAAGCAAGGATAAGAGACAAGGAATAGCATGCACTTGGACAGGTGGTTTAGAGTGGTTCCGTGTCCTAAACTTAGGAGCAATGTCAGTCCACTACCTAGAGTTGGTTAGGCTCTAGGATTTGTAACTTGGTTCTCTTATATATATCACACAATAAGATTACAAGCTACAACAACAGACCATCCAAGGACTTATATATCAAGCCAAGATCTTCTACCTCACCAAGGACTTACCCACCAAGCAAGTAGTCTTCAGCCTTCTTCAAAGGACTTACCCACTCTTGCTCTAGTCTTCGGCCTTGCAGGAATTACCCATCTTGCTTGAGCTTTGCCTTGCACCTCTCCTTCTCTTGGAGAGCTTTAGCACCTTCCTCCTTCACTCGGAGGCCTGGAGCAGCTAGCCTTCTTCTCCGTCACTCGGGGAAGAACAACAACCTTCTTCTCTTTCACTCGGAGAAGAAACTTCAATCAATCTTCATAGAGAATGGAGATGGGAGAAGTGGAAAGGTGAGCTTTACAAGATTACAAATGATAGCTCTCATACATGGGATCCTAACTCACTCATACTCACGAATTTGCTTTGAAGGTAGAGAGAGAAAGGGGCTCAAAGGATTAGAAACCACTCAACTAAGGCTAGGACTAAGCATATGTGAATGAGCAACCTTGGAATGAAGTCCAAGAGGTCCTATTTATAGTTGAGGGTGTCCCTTTGAGGTTGGGAGAGTTAAGGGGCACAAACTAGCCGTTTTACAACTTGCAACGGATCTATTTTGAGTCCCACCTACTCCTCCAACGGTTGGAATTGCTTTTTTTGCATTCCAGTACAGTCTGATCGGCCGAGTTTCAATAAAGGCAACTCGGCCGAACCACTAAGCGACAAGTCTGAAAGATAGACTGTCGGCCGAGTTCCCTTGGAGAAACTCGGCCGATCGGTCGACTTTCAACTTGGACCGATAAGTGGATCGGCCGAGTTTCCCACCATAGAAACTCGACTGAATAGGGATCGGCTGAGTTGGTAACTCGGCCGATTGCCCAGAAAATTCCAGAATATATGGATCGGCCGAGTTTGGAATTCGGCCGACAAAATCCCTGGTATGGGTATTTTGGAATTTTCGTAAAACTGTACAAACGATGGATTTTTGAGTCCCAATCAATTTATCCATCTTAGTTACAATACAAAACATGAGTATAAGTGATTACATCAATTGTTCTAAGCCTCTAAGGGCTATATTACAAAACGATCAAAAGTCACATGTTTTGCATGTGCTGGATGAGTAGCTTTGGAGTTGAATGTGATTCTTTTCTTGTACCTAATGTCTGAAACAATCTCAAATAGATTTGTTAGATACATATGAATGGAATGGTTAAGTCATTATCAAAATATGGGCAATGTGCGACACCTAGGTCAACATTCTCCCCCTTTTTGACAATGACAAACCATTCCTCAACATATTGAAAAGAATGTGAAAATTATACCTTTTCTTAGGGAATTGCAAGGGGATGCAAAGATGATCAATTTGTAATGCTCCCCCTCAATTCATGCTTACTCATCCCTGCATGGTTAGTTAAAAAACAAGCAACCACAACACATATGTATATTATATGATTCTAAGCAAGTCTAGATGCATTTCAGTTATTAGACAAGAAAAGAACCATACAAGCAATAAAATCAATATGATTGAGCTTTTTCTCCCCCTTTGTCATCTCAAAAAGGCAGGGGGGTAGAAGAGCATAAAAGCAAGGTCTTCTCCAACAAAAACACTCAATCAAATCACTCCACAGAACGACAGAGGAACACCAAGATAAACCATGAAAGCAATGCATGTCATTAATCAAAATATGGAAAACACTACAAGATAAACCATACAAATCGTTTCCATAAACCATAAAACAAAAACTACACGGATAGCATAGAGTAGAAATAGTACAACTCAGATGATGTGCCTAATGTATATAGTACAATCATAGTCCAAAGAGATATAACATGGTCATCTGAGACTAAAACTAGACACATCAGCCCCTAAGCTAAACTACTCTATGTCGATATCATCAACAGCAACATCGATGTCCTCGTCTGGCCGGTAGTCCTCGTCGCCATCATCAGAAGGAGGAGCAGCAGCCGGTGTAGCCTCGGCATCATGATCAGCATCGTCGTCATCATCCTTGTCTTCAGCATCCATCGCAGTAGCCTCATCAGCATCAGTCTCAGCATCCTCCTGGTCAGGCATATCCTCGTCTGGAGGACCAGAAGCACGCCCGGGCCACCTCACACTCTGCTCGGACCAAGACATGCCTAGAGCGTGTAACTCATAGGCAACCTCAATGGGAGGAGCAGAAGAAGTGTACTGGGCCAGAAGCTCAGACAGACGACCACCTGGGAGTGCCAGAACCGGGGAAGGGCATCCACCTGCAGAGGGTTCAGCGGAAGCAGAAAAGGGTGGAGCAGGGTAAAACTGGCTATACGCGTAAGAAGCGTAGTCACCACCGGGGTAGGGCTCGTAGGTGGGGTAAGGCTGAGGGCAGGATAAAGACATGGAGGACATGATGTGTCACAGATCCTGATGATGGTGTTGCTGGACCTGCATGTTGTACGCTTGCTGGTGCATGAGATACCCCATGATGGCCTCATTGGAAACATGGAAATCAACAAAGGCAGGCTGTGGAGGAGGCTGGAAGGAAGGTTCAGGTGGAGGAGGGGCAGCTGTGGAGGATGGAGGTGTAGCTGAGGAGGGTGGAGGTGGAGGTGGAGGTGCAACTGAGGAAGATGATGCACCAGGGGTAGGCACACTCTTTTGGAGAGTGGTCTCACTGATATAAACTCCTTTGCGATCAGGGCGGTAGAGAAAATCGGCAAAGAGAGATTTTCCAGTGGCATGCTGGAAAAGACCACAAATAAGGGCAGGATATGGAAGATGTGTGCCCTTTGTGTTCTTTCCCGAGTCAAAACAGGTCATATGATGAAGGATGTAGCGGGCCCATTTGACTCCTTGATTGTTCAACAGAAGATACATCATCATCGCCGTATTCTCGGCAATGTCCGTTTGATTCTTCTTGGGATGGACATTGCAGCTGAGAATAAACGCCAAGATGCGGCGAGGGGCAGAAAGGGCGGAGGAAGGCAAAGTACCCCTTTTTCTATAAGGAAAGTTGGGTTTCTTGAGAAATTTGTGGATGTTGGTCAAGTCAACCTCAATTGTCTTATAAACATCCTCGGGGTAAAGAAGATCAAGATAGAGAGGATAGTCGGTGATCCACGATGCCGTGCCAACATTTCCATTAAGATAGAGATTGAAGGAACGCTCAGTATTATGGAAAGGTTGTCCGGCGATCATGGACGTCAACACAATAGAGGTGTCCGCGGATGGGACCAAAGAGTCATAGTTCCACCGCAAATTTGCGTAGAACTCACGGACGGCTTTGGAACTATATTTCAAATTATAGAAGCGGGCATCCTCTATACAAAACGCCTCAAGGTGATGGGTGCGAAAGATTTGACAAGCTTCAAGGAGGTCATCGTGAAAGCTGTTGGGTTGATGAAGAGCTCGAAAAGGGAAGGGAGAGCAAGGAAGGAGCTCTTTGTAACGAGAAACAGCAGCATTGTCAATAAACGAGAGATTGTCGAACACCATATACCTTGGAGCAAGGGGAGTCGCCATGGCAGGGGCAGGAACGGCTCGTTTCCGGCGTTGGGACCTCATGGAGAGGAGAAAGAGGAAATAGAGCCGATCCGCGCGGAGAGAGAGGGAAGGCGACGCCCCGAGAACAGCAAGAACGAAAGCACAAGGTCGATCGGAGGTGAAAACGGCCGGAAAGAGGGAAGAGAGGACCAGGGTTAGGAAGGGTCGGGGTTTACGGCTAGGGTTCGGTCGACTTTGCTCTAGTTGAGAGGGAGAAAGTCGGCCGATTCCTATATATATAAAACCAGTCTGCCGCCGATCGGTCGAGTTTGGGAAATGGAAACTCGGCCGATCGAGCGCACAGGTGCCCTGTATCCCGACCGTTCGGCCGAGTTGGAAACTCGGCCGACCAAAACCCTGATGTGGAAAGACTGAAATTCTAGCCCTAGCCTCAAATGACCAAATGCAATTTTTCTTTTTGGTCTAGATTGTATATTAAGCATATTTAGGCACATTCCCATCATCATAGGGTACTATTTGTCGATTAAAACCCGATTTGCGAGAAAAGCCCGAAAAAGAGATAGAAACTAGAGAAAAATTAGCAAAAACAAGCATTTTGAGCAATTAAAGCATTTATAAGCAAGAGAAACACATATAAGATGTAACCAACTAATTAGAGAGCAATTCAATATCATCAAGAGAAATTATGAGCAATTTTGATCTAATAAAATTAAATTGTTCTCTAGCAAGCGGTTTAGTGAAAATGTCGGCCAACTGATTTTCCGTATCCACATGTGTGATATAAATATCCTTTTTGACAATGTGGTCACAGAGAAAATGATGGTGAACTTCTATGTGTTTAGCTCTAATATGCAATATTGGATTATAAGAAAGATTGATTGCACTAGTATTATCACAGTAAATAGGAGAAGCATCAAAATAAATGTTAAAGTCTTGGAGCATTTGCTTCATCCATAGGACCTGGGCACAACAACTTCCGGCTGTAATGTACTCAGCTTCGGTAGTTGATAATGCCACTGTGCTCTATTTCTTGGAGAACCAAGACACCAAGCATGGTCCCAAGAGGAAGCAAGTGCCACTTGTGCACTTTCTATCAATCAAGCAACCTGCGTAGTCAGCATCACTATATGCCACAAGAGTAAAGTTCCTCGACTTAGGGTACCATAGTCCAAAATTTGGAGTTTTGGCTAAGTACCTCAAAATCCTCTTGACGGCAATAAGATGTGATTTCCTAGGGCTTGATTGAAAGCGAGTACACAAGCCAACACTAAACATTATATCAGGTCTAGAGGCAGTTAAATAAAGTAAACTTCCGATCATACCTCTATAGAGCTTCTCATCTACCTTCTCACCTTCTTCATCCTTGTCAAGTTTTGCGGTGTTTGACATGGGTGTGTCCATCGGCTTCATGTTCTCCATCCCAAAGCGTTTGAGTAGTTCAGTTGTGTATTTGCCTTGGTTGATGAAGTTTCCTTCCTTTGTTTGTTTGATTTGAAAGCCGAGGAAGAAGGTCAGCTCACCCATCATGCTCATCTCAAATTCACTCTGCATAAGAGAACTAAACTCTTTGCAAAGATCAAGGTCAGTTCCGCCAAATATAATATCATCAACATATATTTGAATTATGAGAAAATGGGTAGAAGTGTGTTTTAGAAATAAAGTACAATCAACTTTGCCCATGATATACCCGTTATCTAACAAAAAGTTCTTTAGTTTCTCATACCAAGCTCGAGGTGCTTGTTTGAGTCCGTAGAGAGCTTTTTGCAAGAAATATACATGATTGGGTAACTTATCATTTTCAAAGCCTGGAGGTTGAGCAACATATACTTCCTCCTCGATTGTACCATTTAAAAACGCACTTTTAACATCCATTTGATAAAGCAAGAAATTTTTATAACTAGCAAAGGAAAGTAGCATACGAATAGATTCTAATCTAGAAAAAGGAGCATAGGTTTCATCAAAATCAATACCTTCTTGTTGATTGTAACCTTGTGCTACTAACCTTGCTTTGTTCCTTACCACTTTTCCTTGCTCATCAAGCTTGTTGCGGTAGACCCATTTGGTACCAATGATCTTTCTATCATTTGGTCTTGGCACTAAGGTCCACACACGGTTCTTCTCGAACTGCTCAAGCTCTTCTTGCATGGCAAGGATCCACTCATCATCACCAAGGGCCTCTTTGACGTTCTTTGGCTCCAGTTGAGAGATGAAGGCACCATCTGCTTGTTCTTTGTTGTGAGCAGCTCGTGTCCTCACTCTTTCAAACGGGTTGCCAATGATCAACTCCTTGGGGTGATTCTTTGCAAAGAGGGGAGTGGGATCCTTCCTTTCTTCTTCTTTTTCTTCTTCTTCAACCTGCTTACCTTTGTCTTTGATGTTGAGCTCTTTTAAGATAGGAATGATTTCATCTGCAACATCATCATCACCAATATGCTTGCCAATGACAGGGTTAGTTTCAATAAATTTAACATTTATAGATTCTTCTATTTTAGATAGTTCAATGTTAAATACTCTAAAAGCCCTGCTAGTAGTGCTATAGCCTAGGAAGAAAGCCTTGTATGATTTCGGATCAAACTTGTCGAGAGAATCCTTGGTGTTCAAAACAAAACAAGGACATCCAAACACATGAAAGAAATCAATAGACGGCTTCCTACCACGCCATAGTTCATAGGGGGTTTTCTTAAAAGTCGGATGAGTGAAAACTCAGTTTTGCACAAAACATGAGGTGCTAACGGCTTCAGCCCAAAACTTCTTAGGAGTGTCATACTCAAGAAGCATGGTCCTAGCCATCTCTTGTAGCGATCTATTCTTCCTCTCAACAACTCCATTTTGTTGGGGTGTGCGAGGAGAAGAGAAATTGTGCGAATAACCTGATTTTTCACAAAAACGCTCAAAAAGATCATTTTCAAACTCTCCCCCATGATCACTACGGATGGAAACAACATGGCAAGAAGCTTCGTTTTCAACTCGTTTACAAAAGCTCGAGAAAACATCAAGTGTATCGCTTTTAGAAATGAGAAAGAAAGTCCAAGTATATCTAGAAAAATCATCGACAATCACAAGACAATACTTGGAGCCGCGAAGCGTTTGTGTTCTCATAGGTCCGAAAAGATCAATATGAAGAAGCTCTAGAACTCTCTTGGTACTCATGACTCCTTTGGATTTGAAGGAGGATTTGGTTTGTTTCCCTTGTGTACAAGGTTGACATTCCTCATCCTTTTCAAAATCCAATTTAGGAAGTCCTCGAACCAAGTCTTTTTTGTTCAGTTTCTTCATTTGATGCAAGTTCACATGACCCAAACGACGATGCCAAAGAGAAAGATCGTTTTTATCCACAACTAAGCATCTATTTAGTATGGGCTTTAGAGCATCTAGAACAATTACATATAGATTACCATTTCTAGTTCCCTTATATATAACATTGTAAGACAGGGAATCTAGAAGCAAGCATTCTAAGGAAGTAAAAAGCACAAGATAACCATTATCACATAATTGGCTAACACTAATTAAGTTGTGATGTAGGCCATCAACAAGCAAAAAATTCTTAATGCACAATTCATTACCTACATCACCCTCACCTATAACCTTACCCTTTTTGTTGTCCCCAAAGGTTACCGATCCTCCTTTCTTCTTCACAAATTTGTTGAAATGGCTGATTTCTCCAGTCATGTGCTTAGAGCAGCCACTATCAACAATCCATTTCTTTGTGACATGCAAGAAAAGAGGATGTCGGAACCCAACTCAAACTTTGGGGTCCGGGGTTAGCTTGGGGACCCATTTTGTCACACCCCAGATTTTGTCAAGTATCCATGTGAATGAAAGTAATACTAGGAAAACCCTAGTTATGTGAGATCAAGACAAGTGAGTCAAGTTTTACATGTTTCATTGTGTATTAGAGTCCAGTTATACGTATCTGGAACCCAAGGACTTTTTGGTGAATTGATCATCATGGGATGCTAGAAAGATAATACAAAAATTTAAGGTTGATTAATATGGTCATAATGAGGTTTTTCTAGAATTTGAGGACATTCTAAATATCAGTGGATTACATAACATACTTAGGAGTACCTTAGGCTTTTTCTATGTTAGGATCTCCAATGTATGTAGCAATGAAATTAAGGATTGATTAGATGTTCTTAATGACATAAGAGGTGGCATAGCTTTGGTGATTCAATTTGTTGAAATAGGTCATCAGACGAATGGAATTGTATTCACTACACTAGAGAAGTCTAGGTAGTGAATTAGAGTGTGAGGATTTTTCTACAAGAAGATAATAACTATATGTAGTGTCGGTCGAATTTTGAGATCAATTGAAAGAACATAATATGCTTATCTTTTAGTCTCTAAAACAAGTAATTTGGCA
This sequence comes from Alisma plantago-aquatica, assembly GCA_963693085.1. Lineage (NCBI taxonomy): Eukaryota > Viridiplantae > Streptophyta > Magnoliopsida > Alismatales > Alismataceae > Alisma > Alisma plantago-aquatica. Next base: position 1,076,947,771 of record OY856412.1, on the reverse strand, counting down.
TCAAACCATTGGTTCATAGACTAGCTCGTTTGAGCACACTTCGGTTCACTGGATGGGAATGCGTTTAATAAAAGGACTCGGGCACAGTGCAATATAGATCAAATCTCACCCTAAGATCGGGAAGAGAGTTTATAAAAGCCTTATGGAATAGCGGCTGAGGGAAAGATCAATTAGGGTCTGCCTAAGAGAAGGGTTAGAGAAACATGTATATGCGAGGAACCCATGCCAATAGCGGCGCTGGGAACTCAGCCGCAGTGGCTTCAAGAGGACCAAACCATAACGATGCGCCTCTTGCCGCTAGTACAGAAGCCAATACACGCGAGGGAGAGGCTGTGCCGAGGTGAGACCAGTCGTCGTTCTGTGAGAAACCTGCACCGTCTGTGAACAGCATAGATCGACAAAGACCTGGGCGGTCTGCCCTGTTCCTGCCGCAGAAACAGGGGAGCCGGTGCCTCCGGTCACGCCGTGCGGATGAGAACCCAACCGCCTGTGTTTCGTGTTTGTGCGCACCTGATCGTCAAGGCGAGTTGCGGCAGTGGCGCGACCCAAAGATGGTGGCTGGATCGGCCCTGGTTGGCCAGAGCTCGCTGGAGAGGAGGCCGATAGGCGGCGCTCTGTTTCTGCAGGAAAACAGGGTACACGATCCCTAATTCGCGCCCGCCCGTGCGAAGGAGAGGGAGGGGTCCGAGTATCTCCTTGCTGGGCCGCCTGTTTGAGGCCCAATTAGACTAAAACAAATAGGAAAACAAGGTAATAAGTATATTTCGATTTAAATTTGTTATAAACATTGAGGATTTGTAGAGATTGATGTGATTGTCAGAATAGGGCATATAAGGGCTCATTGGAAACGTTGAGATACAAGGAACATCCTGAAGGAGATTTCAAACTCTGGAAAATACCTAGATAAGGTAATTTTATTTAGTAAAAGTTAGGTATGTGAAGTATGTGCATATCTCATGGTGCTTTGTTAAAATAATGTTATAGGTGTGAACCTCATCATTAAACTTCAAGCAGGCGTTACACCACAAGCTTAATAGGTATGATGAAATGATATCTCATGATTTAGAGATTTTGTTGATCATATATGATGTACTGGGTATGCATGCATGCACGCCATAAGATTGTGTAGGATATGATTTAGAGATGATGATGTGAGTAGAAGGATATTTGAGATTTACATGTGTATATTAAGGATAAATCCTAGAAGTTAATTACATTATAGTGGTGGGATGTATGAGAAAGGATATATTGATTCAGATGGGATTTAATGATTGGAAGTGTCTTTTCAGGATTTAGACCTGACTAGAGGAATCCAAGATGAAGATGTTATTTTCTCTAATACAGGTAAGTGGTTCATGCCCATGAGTATTCATATTTATCAAACCCAACATATTTTCATAAGACTTCATACTTTATGTGATCCACTGTTCTAAGATTTTATGTTAAGATATGCAAGTAAGATTTTCATACATTCATGGCTATTTTCCTTACATGTGCCTAATATCTCGAGAAGAGATATGTTACTAAGATTTATAAGAACAATAGAGACTCATGAACCCGGTTCATGAGAAAACTAGAGTTATGTTTCTATAAGAACTATTAGTAATGATTCATATTGATGAATATGACTACAAGATAAGATATGCAACCAAGATAGTCATACATGATAATGTGGGATAAGAATGTATTAAGATTTCAAGTAGAACATGTTGTTAAGATCCCCCTCATTTATAAATGTAATTGTGTGCTAAGAATTCAAGTAGGAACATGTCATCAAGGTTTCTTATATATATGTAGCGATCTAAGAGTTTGGAAGTGAAATAGATTTCTTAGAAAGATTAGTGCTTAAAAGTTAAGTTATGTGATAGTATGGATGTTGCACATGGTAGACCATGACCCAATTTCCAAGGTAAAGGTACTATTGGGATTAGAATATATTATAACACGAGTTTATGATTATGAGACATTAAGTCATGATTAAGTTGCTGAGATGAGACTCTATATGATTTCTACTTTAAGATTTAAGGTTTAAGTTCATATGAATGTATTGAGATCAGATTTAATAAGATTTTATAGAAATTGAGCTACCTTGTCAAAAATCACACTCTTTTAGATATTTGATACTTAAGAACTCTCATATACTTCGTATTCTCATATTTAGTTTAGATCCTTTCCCTAAGCCTTCGGGCTTAGTTGTCATAAATTTAGTAGCAAAAGTAGTTAAGTCTTTTCTATCAGATTGAAGTATTAGATTAAGGATTATCCAGATGATATGGATATTAGATTTAGTTCAGGCTTAGACTACTCATGGTGTGAGTAGTTAGATTTTGAATAAAGATACATGATAAGAGTTTTAGACCCAATCTCGATTATGAAGTAATTGAGATCTATATTCATACTAAGATGTATATTCAATTCATAATTTAAGAATAAGATATTTAGAATTCAGTACATGCTCAGTCATCAGTAATCAATCTCAGATAAGTTCAGTTATCAGTTTTAATATAAGATAAGTTCAGATTCAGTATTCAGCAAAGCTATCAGTATTCAGTTTCAGTTCAGATTAAGAATTAAGTAAGTTTAGACTTAAGATAATTAAGTTGAAACCTTCACATAAGACATTATATGATAAGTCCTCATTCAGTAGTCCCGGAACGATTCAGAGGCATCTGTTGCCAATTCAGAGGAGTGTTACTCCAATTCAGAGGTGTTGTGGCACCAATTTAGGGTGTGGTCACGCCAATTCAGAGACACCTCAGTGTCATTCAGGGCATGTAGTGCCATTTCAGGGTACTTCAGTACCAATTCAGGGCGTAGATACGCCAATTCAGGAGGACTTATTGTATAACGGTGGCCATAGTCAGATAAAAATCGTAAGTAAAAGATACCTTAGATTAGAGATGCCCATAATCTCATCCATAAGTATGATGAGAGGGAATTAGATAAGATCAGTATGACCCATGCACTGTGATGCAGGTCTTGAGACCCAGGTACCAGAGTACAAGTCTCCAGAGAAAGATAAGTAAAAAGATAAGAACTAAGCTAAAGTAAGAAGAGATATTTATGTTTCATATTTTGTAAAGTTTTAATGTTAGTATCATGTTTATAGTGTTCAAAGATATTTGTAGCATTTTATCTCTTACTAATATGTATATTAGAATATTCATGCCACTTACGCTAACAATCATTTTTCTAATGCATGACTGGGGACGAGATGTCCGCAGGTGAGAGCAGGAGCAGAGTAGATCTCAGAGATTTAGAGCACAAGAACAGAGCAAGATAAGATCTGGTGGGGTGCCAACTATAAGATGATCCTCAAGTTTATAGACTTAGCTATATGTTTCAATGTTTAGAACTTTATAGTAAAGACTCATGATGTTATATAAGTTTACCATGTAATAACATCTATGTTCCTGTTGTAAGAACAATCTTGAGAATATTTTAATACTTCATCCTGCGGGATTGATTATATTGTTGTTATGAATGCCAGTTTTACGTAATACCCCCTTGAGTGTACGAGTTATGGATAACTCGGTGTTGCTTCCGCTATGTACATGTGTGTGCTTAGGGAGGGTGTTACAATATGGTATCAGAGCAACATTATAGTTGGCCACTAGATGAAATCTCATGTTCTTACTTAAGATCACCTTATAAAAAGCTAAGTAGAATAGGGTACATGTTCAGAAAGATAAGTAGTAGCCCTAGGTATAGAAGGAGTAAGTGATGGATATTGGGAGCTGAAGTAGATGTCTAGATAGGAGACAAAAGTTTGAATAAGGATTAGAGTTACATGCCTATATGTTTTAAACTTTTATGTTAACACTATAGTTGTATGTATCATTCTCTCTCTTTTTCTCACAAGTTTGTGGTATGGGACACATGCTTATGGGGTTTTGTAGAGAGAATGTTATGTGCATAATCATGCTTGTCTTGTCCTTTCAAGTGCATGTGGTATGGGACATGTGCACGAGGAAGTGCCAAGATAAGTGTGATCTGACATGTCACCTTCGAATATATGACCGGCCGGCATGTATCCAAAGGCGACAAAGAAAATAAGTTTTGGCATTAATAGTTTGAGACATATAGTCACATAAACCTAATCATACACATAGTAACACCGAGCATGTATATGAAGGGTAGATATTTTGGCATCGATAAGTGAGTTAGTTTTAAGCGAACCAGAACCCTAACCCAACCACAGAGAAGAGGCAATCTAGAGTCCTTGCCATGATAGATGATGAATGTATAGTTTAGATCTCAAAAAAAAAAATCATTAGTAGTACATTCACATATACAATTGAAAATTTTAACCTTGAGAAGTTTTCAACACAAAATGAGCCACTTAGAAAATATTAGATACATGGAATATGTAAAACCCTAAGGTGGGTAGACTAGTTGAATTTCGAGGACAAAATTCCCAATAAGGTGGGTAGAATTGTCACACCCCAGATTTTGTCAAGTATCCATGTGAATGAAAGTAATACTAGGAAAACCCTAGTTATGTGAGATCAAGACAAGTGAGTCAAGTTTTACATGTTTCATTGTGTATTAGAGTCCAGTTATACGTATCTGGAACCCAAGGACTTTTTGGTGAATTGATCATCATGGGATGCTAGAAAGATAATACAAAAATTTAAGGTTGATTAATATGGTCATAATGAGGTTTTTCTAGAATTTGAGGACATTCTAAATATCAGTGGATTACATAACATACTTAGGAGTACCTTAGGCTTTTTCTATGTTAGGCTCTCCAATGTATGTAGCAATGAAATTAAGGATTGATTAGATGTTCTTAATGACATAAGAGGTGGCATAGCTTTGGTGATTCAATTTGTTGAAATAGGTCATCGGACGAATGGAATTGTATTCACTACACTAGAGAAGTCTAGGTAGTGAATTAGAGTGTGAGGATTTTTCTACAAGAAGATAATAACTATATGTAGTGTCGGTCGAATTTTGAGATCAATTGAAAGAACATAATATGCTTATCTTTTAGTCTCTAAAACAAGTAATTTGGCATCGAACCATTGGTTCATAGACTAGCTCGTTTGAGCACACTTCGGTTCACTGGATGGGAATGCGTTTAATAAAAGGACTCGGGCACAGTGCAATATAGATCAAATCTCACCCTAAGATCGGGAAGAGAGTTTATAAAAGCCTTATGGAATAGCGGCTGAGGGAAAGATCAATTAGGGTCTGCCTAAGAGAAGGGTTAGAGAAACATGTATATGCGAGGAACCCATGCCAATAGCGGCGCTGGGAACTCAGCCGCAGTGGCTTCAAGAGGACCAAACCATAACGATGCGCCTCTTGCCGCTAGTACAGAAGCCAATACACGCGAGGGAGAGGCTGTGCCGAGGTGAGACCAGTCGTCGTTCTGTGAGAAACCTGCACCGTCTGTGAACAGCATAGATCGACAAAGACCTGGGCGGTCTGCCCTGTTCCTGCCGCAGAAACAGGGGAGCCGGTGCCTCCGGTCACGCCGTGCGGATGAGAACCCAACCGCCTGTGTTTCGTGTTTGTGCGCACCTGATCGTCAAGGCGAGTTGCGGCAGTGGCGCGACCCAAAGATGGTGGCTGGATCGGCCCTGGTTGGCCAGAGCTCGCTGGAGAGGAGGCCGATAGGCGGCGCTCTGTTTCTGCAGGAAAACAGGGTACACGATCCCTAATTCGCGCTCGCCCGTGCGAAGGAGAGGGAGGGGTCCGAGTATCTCCTTGCTGGGCCGCCTGTTTGAGGCCCAATTAGACTAAAACAAATAGGAAAACAAGGTAATAAGTATATTTCGATTTAAATTTGTTATAAACATTGAGGATTTGTAGAGATTGATGTGATTGTCAGAATAGGGCATATAAGGGCTCATTGGAAACATTGAGATACAAGGAACATCCTGAAGGAGATTTCAAACTCTGGAAAATACCTAGATAAGGTAATTTTATTTAGTAAAAGTTAGGTATGTGAAGTATGTGCATATCTCATGGTGCTTTGTTAAAATAATGTTATAGGTGTGAACCTCATCATTAAACTTCAAGCAGGCGTTACACCACAAGCTTAATAGGTATGATGAAATGATATCTCATGATTTAGAGATTTTGTTGATCATATATGATGTACTGGGTATGCATGCATGCACGCCATAAGATTGTGTAGGATATGATTTAGAGATGATGATGTGAGTAGAAGGATATTTGAGATTTACATGTGTATATTAAGGATAAATCCTAGAAGTTAATTACATTATAGTGGTGGGATGTATGAGAAAGGATATATTGATTCAGATGGGATTTAATGATTGGAAGTGTCTTTTCAGGATTTAGACCCGACTAGAGGAATCCAAGATGAAGATGTTATTTTCTCTAATACAGGTAAGTGGTTCATGCCCATGAGTATTCATATTTATCAAACCCAACATATTTTCATAAGACTTCATACTTTATGTGATCCACTATTCTAAGATTTTATGTTAAGATATGCAAGTAAGATTTTCATACATTCATGGCTATTTTCCTTACATGTGCCTAATATCTCGAGAAGAGATATGTTACTAAGATTTATAAGAACAATAGAGACTCATGAACCCGGTTCATGAGAAAACTAGAGTTATGTTTCTATAAGAACTATTAGTAATGATTCATATTGATGAATATGACTACAAGATAAGATATGCAACCAAGATAGTCATACATGATAATGTGGGATAAGAATGTATTAAGATTTCAAGTAGAACATGTTGTTAAGATCCCCCTCATTTATAAATGTAATTGTGTGCTAAGAATTCAAGTAGGAACATGTCATCAAGGTTTCTTATATATATGTAGCGATCTAAGAGTTTGGAAGTGAAATAGATTTCTTAGAAAGATTAGTGCTTAAAAGTTAAGTTATGTGATAGTATGGATGTTGCACATGGTAGACCATGACCCAATTTCCAAGGTAAAGGTACTATTGGGATTAGAATATATTATAACACGAGTTTATGATTATGAGACATTAAGTCATGATTAAGTTGCTGAGATGAGACTCTATATGATTTCTACTTTAAGATTTAAGGTTTAAGTTCATATGAATGTATTGAGATCAGATTTAATAAGATTTTATAGAAATTGAGCTACCTTGTCAAAAATCACACTCTTTTAGATATTTGATACTTAAGAACTCTCATATACTTCGTATTCTCATATTTAGTTTAGATCCTTTCCCTAAGCCTTCGGGCTTAGTTGTCATAAATTTAGTAGCAAAAGTAGTTAAGTCTTTTCTATCAGATTGAAGTATTAGATTAAGGATTATCCAGATGATATGGATATTAGATTTAGTTCAGGCTTAGACTACTCATGGTGTGAGTAGTTAGATTTTGAATAAAGATACATGATAAGAGTTTTAGACCCAATCTCGATTATGAAGTAATTGAGATCTATATTCATACTAAGATGTATATTCAATTCATAATTTAAGAATAAGATATTTAGAATTCAGTACATGCTCAGTCATCAGTAATCAATCTCAGATAAGTTCAGTTATCAGTTTTAATATAAGATAAGTTCAGATTCAGTATTCAGCAAAGCTATCAATATTCAGTTTCAGTTCAGATTAAGAATTAAGTAAGTTTAGACTTAAGATAATTAAGTTGAAACCTTCACATAAGACATTATATGATAAGTCCTCATTCAGTAGTCCCAGAACGATTCAGAGGCATCTGTTGCCAATTCAGAGGAGTGTTACTCCAATTCAGAGGTGTTGTGGCACCAATTTAGGGTGTGGTCACGCCAATTCAGAGACACCTCAGTGTCATTCAGGGCATGTAGTGCCATTTCAGGGTACTTCAGTACCAATTCAGGGCGTAGATACGCCAATTCAGGAGGACTTATTGTATAACGGTGGCCATAGTCAGATAAAAATCGTAAGTAAAAGATACCTTAGATTAGAGATGCCCATAATCTCATCCATAAGTATGATGAGAGGGAATTAGATAAGATCAGTATGACCCATGCACTGTGATGCAGGTCTTGAGACCCAGGTACCAGAGTACAAGTCTCCAGAGAAAGATAAGTAAAAAGATAAGAACTAAGCTAAAGTAAGAAGATATATTTATGTTTCATATTTTGTAAAGTTTCAATGTTAGTATCATGTTTATAGTGTTCAAAGATATTTGTAGCATTTTATCTCTTACTAATATGTATATTAGAATATTCATGCCACTTACGCTAACAATCATTTTTCTAATGCATGACTGGGGACGAGATGTCCGCAGGTGAGAGCAGGAGCAGAGTAGATCTCAGAGATTTAGAGCACAAGAACAGAGCAAGATAAGATCTGGTGGGGTGCCAACTATAAGATGATCCTCAAGTTTATAGACTTAGCTATATGTTTCAATGTTTAGAACTTTATAGTAAAGACTCATGATGTTATATAAGTTTACCATGTAATAACATCTATGTTCCTGTTGTAAGAACAATCTTGAGAATATTTTAATACTTCATCCTGCGGGATTGATTATATTGTTGTTATGAATGCCAGTTTTACGTAATACCCCCTTGAGTGTACGAGTTATGGATAACTCGGTGTTGCTTCCGCTATGTACATGTGTGTGCTTAGGGAGGGTGTTACACATTTCATATTTGGGTTGGTCCCCTTAGGCTTGCAAGGACAATAGGTAGAATAATGATCATCACATTTGCAATGAATACATACCATTGGATTTTTGAGCCGGAAGACTCTCCATTGAAAATTGGAGTTTCCACACTCTTTTTCTTACCCTTCTTCTTCTTCTTACCTTTTGGAGTAGTCTCATTGTATCCTAGACCACTAGTACCAACTTGTTTGGTAGAGTGCTCTAGAACATCATTTAGGGATTTTTTACCCGAAAGAAACCTTTGCAAAGTAGATCTTAATTTAGCATTATCATCACTAAGATTTATAACGGTAGTAGATAAACTAGCAAGATCTTCTCTAGTATGCAAAAGGTCGGCCTCAAGGCAGAGGGCTTTAGTAAGAAGAGAGTCTTGTTCTAGAGTTAAGTTAGCAACTTCATTTCTAGGCAAGATAGGTCTAGAAGATAAATCATTTGTTTGAGCAAGCAGTTTAGCATTTTCAGATTTAAGAACAACAATTTCCCTTTGATAAGAATAAACTTCATCTCTCCTAGCATCATCAATAAGCTTAAGTTCAACATTTTTAGTTTTTAGAACATCTAGCTCATCTAGGCAATTTTGGTTCTCTATCTTAACATTTTCAATAGTTTTAAGATAAGTACCATTCTCAACCTCTACTCCATTATATTGAAGTTCAAGGTCTAGAAATTGCCCTTGCAAGGAATCTATGCTATCAAGATGTAATTTCTCATTTTGATCTAGAATATCAATCTTGGCATAGAGATCATCAACTATCTTTTCTAATCTTTTTCTTTTAGCTTTACATTTAGCAAAAGATGATTGACAATCATTAAGCATTTCAATGAGGGTTTCCTTAGATAACTCAAGTAAATTTTCATCACTTACCTTTCTTACCTCACTTACCTCAATTACTTCTTCACTAGTAGATGCCATGAGTGCAAGGTGACATTCTCCATCCTCGGAGCTTGAGGAACTTGAAGTAGAAGACTCCTCCCATGCCGCATGAGCTGCATCTTTGGATCGTCTTTCCTTCTTGTCCTTCTTCTTGTACTTGGCTTCTCTTTTGTATTTGTCATCCTTCTTGTGGCTGCTCTTATGATAGCCCTTCTTGGCTTTTGGGCAGTCATTCTTGTAGTGGCCCTTTTGACCACACTCGTAGCACCTAGGAGTGGAGGAGGACGGCTTGCCCTTGAAGTGTCTTCCTTTTGAATAGTTGGCTTCATGATCATTTGCACCTTCATCTTCGCTTGAGGAAGGGCAGGGAGACTTCATGGCAAGTTGTTGTTGCCGCATCATTTCTTCAACATGAGCTTTGAAGGCTGTGTCCTTCATCTTCTTGGACTCCTTCTCTTCTCTTTTCTCCTCTTCCTCTTGCTTGTCGAGCCTTGGTTCATGTGCTTGGAGGTTACCAACCAGCTCCTCGGTTGACAACTCACTCAGCTTGTAGACTTCTTCAATTGAAGTGACCTTTGGCTCCCATCTCTTTGGAAGAGATCTCAAGATCTTTGCATTGATGGTACCTCTATCCATGACACTCCCAAGGGCTGCAAGGCTGTTCAAGATGACATTCAACCTTGTGTACATGTCCGCAACTCTTTCATTCTTCCCCATCTTGAAGTTCTCAAGTAGGCCGCCGAGCATATAGACCTTGGCCTCCTTGACTTGCTCCGTCCCTTCATAGGTGACACACAACTTATGCCAAATCTCATGCGCCGTGTCCCAAGAAGAAATGCGGTTGAACTCCGATGGTGAAAGGGTGGCGTAGATGATGCTCACGACTTTAGCATTGAGTTGAGCACGCTTCATCTCATCTTCCGTCCACGTGGTGATGTTCCCCTTCGGCTCTTCATACTTGAGATGGACTATCTTCCACATCTCGTAGCTCACGCCTTGGATGTAGAATTGCATCCTTCTCTTCCAATATAGGAAGTTTGTGCCGTCCAAGACCGGGGGTCTCATGGAGAAGCTTCCTTCAAGATTGAGTGACCCAAGAGCTGAATCGCCCATCTTCTCCTACTTGTTGAAGTAGCTTGGAGAAGACCTGCTCTGATACCACTTGTTGGATCAATGGGCTCTAGAAGGGGGGGGGGGTTGAATAGAGCTTCACAAACTTCACAAAAGTGATTAGACCACCAAATTATATTAAGTGCAGAACTTAATTCAAAACAGCAATTTGATGTCCTAAACTAGCATACAAAGCAAGGATAAGAGACAAGGAATAGCATGCACTTGGACAGGTGGTTTAGAGTGGTTCCATGTCCTAAACTTAGGAGCAATGTCAGTCCACTACCTAGAGTTGGTTAGGCTCTAGGATTTGTAACTTGGTTCTCTTATATATATCACACAATAAGATTACAAGCTACAACAACCAACCATCCAAGGACTTATATATCAAGCCAAGATCTTCTACCTCACCAAGGAATTACCCACCAAGCAAGTAGTCTTCAGCCTTCTTCAAAGGACTTACCCACTCTTGCTCTAGTCTTCGGCCTTGCAGGAATTACCCATCTTGCTTGAGCTTTGCCTTGCACCTCTCCTTCTCTTGGAGAGATTTAGCACCTTCCTCCTTCACTCGGAGGCCTAGAGCAGCTAGCCTTCTTCTCCGTCACTCGGGGAAGAACAACAACCTTCTTCTCTTTCACTCAGAGAAGAAACTTCAATCAATCTTCATAGAGAATGGAGATGGGAGAAGTGGAAAGGTGAGCTTTACAAGATTACAAATGATAGCTCTCATACATGGGATCCTAACTCACTCATACTCACGAATTCGCTTTGAAGGTAGAGAGAGAAAGGGGCTCAAAGGATTAGAAACCACTCAACTAAGGCTAGGACCAAGCATATGTGAATGAGCAACCTTGGAATGAAGTCCAAGAGGTCCTATTTATAGTTGAGGGTGTCCCTTTGAGGTTGGGAGAGTTAAGGGGCACAAACTAGCCGTTTTACAACTTGCAACGGATCTATTTTGAGTCCCACCTACTCCTCCAACGGTTGGAATTGCTTTTTCTGCATTCCAGTACAGTCTGATCGGCCGAGTTTCAATAAAGGCAACTCGGCCGAATCACTAAGCGACAAGTCTGAAAGATAGACTGTCGGCCGAGTTCCCTTGGAGAAACTCGGCCGATCGGTCGACTTTCAACTTGGACCGATCAGTGGATCGGCCGAGTTTCCCACCATAGAAACTCGACCGAACAGGGATCGGCTGAGTTGGTAACTCGGCCGATTGCCCAGAAAATTCCAGAATATATGGATCGGCCGAGTTTGGAATTCGGCCGACAAAATCCCTGTTATGGGTATTTTGGAATTTTCGTAAAACTGTACAAACGATGGATTTTTGAGTCCCAATCAATTTATCCATCTTAGTTACAATACAAAACATGAGTATAAGTGATTACATCAATTGTTCTAAGCCTCTAAGGGCTATATTACAAAACGATCAAAAGTCACATGTTTTGCATGTGCTGGATGAGTAGCTTTGGAGTTGAATGTGATTCTTTTCTTGTACCTAATGTCTGAAACAATCTCAAATAGATTTGTTAGATACATATGAATGGAATGGTTAAGTCATTATCAAAATATGGGCAATGTGCGACACCTAGGTCAACAAGAGGGTTGTAAGGTTTGTACCTGGTCTTCGAGCAAGCCCAATGACAATCCCTTGATGTAGTATGCACCTTTCTTAAAGTTGTACGTGAATGGATGTTAGTGGAGGCCTCTTGGATGATCACCATGGATAGTGGTTGACTGCATCCTCCTAGAAGGTGGCAACAACCTCCTTGCCACTATATTAGTCCACACGACCACTACAAACTCCTTTTATTCTAGATAAATGGACATGAAGGAGTCATCTCTCCTTGTTAATGTGCTATCGTCGACTTGCTTTCCCAATTGTCTCTCCCTTGTTGTAACGACCCACACTTTTGAGTGTCTAAAAGACCTTAATGTCGCAGATCGTTAATCACAAATTCCAGGATTAGATTCAAGCAATAATATAGAATAGTAAACAATTTCAATTAATGAACAAATACTTATATGTTTGCATAAAAAGCTCCTTTAAGGAGTTACATAACTTTTAAATAGAATTAACTTTTACATGTGTGAAGATAAACCATTAAGACTAAACCTTCATGATTAAACTATAGTGTCTTTGTGACGTCCCCGGATTTTCTAAACCGTAATCTGATGTGTGACGTCCAAATTGAAACCCTCACCTCAGCGAGAATCCCAATTTAAACATCCCACATGAGGCTAAGAAGAAGAAAATCAGAGGAGTCAGAAGGAAACAATCAATCAGTAGCACATGCACATGAACAATAATAAAACCATACACACATGTTCACCATTCAACATATAATTACAACATGAATTGTTACAACATTTGATATTACATATTGAACATCAACTTATACATATACATGTACTACATCTAAACAACATGATCTTAAGACAACAGGTCCACCTGTACATCAGCTCGCCACACAACTCTCAACTATCCTGGATCTTCAAGAGCATAAGCACAACCTAAACAAAAAGATTACATGCGGTACATGTCAGCACAATATTTCATGAATATTATACTGAGTACGCCTACATGTCTTTTATTTACCTCTCATCATATCTTGGCAATAAGATAAAACTAATATACTTGGCAGTAACAGAAGAATATAAGAAAAGCATATACTTGCACAGGATATTCATTAACAAAAGAGAACACATATTTTAAGCTTAGTTTCCATCATATATCTCGTACATCTGCCCCTAGGGCTTTGATGTCTTTAGGCCTTGTCATATAAATCGTACATCTGCCCCTAGGGCTTTGATGTTACATCTGCCCCTAGCGCTTTGATGTTTGTCAATGCACTGTACTACCAAAGAGTTTAGTGCTATCATATGATGGATCAAATATTTTATGTTTCATGTGTTCATAGCCATAAGTATGGAAAAGCTCAAGCAACATAACATACATGAACAATCATTTCAACCAATATCATATGCCAAGTATTTTACTACACATATAACACAAGCATATTGTATAATAAGCCAAGTAAGAGGTAATGGCGTACCTTGATCAAGAGAAACCTAATCATCACATATACTCCTAATGTCATCTATATCTTGGTCAAACCTGATTAAGATAAGATTACATATCACCATCAGGTTCTCATCATCATACATCTCATCTTAACCCTAATCGTGTTCATATTAGGGTTTGCTTACTCATTTGGATATGTGCACCATTACTTGCATTCTCATCTTGGAATTATCTTACTGATGTCATTTTCCAGATTATGGTTCATTATCTGAACATTAGGTACCATATCCTTTTTGTGCACATATTAACCCTAGGTTACATCGTTAACCTAAATTAGGGTTTTAGACCATATATTACGGGTCCACTTCACATAACATGGATTTCGTGTATAAAACTGATCACATAACTAAAATTGAGGTTCCATGTACTGGTATAAGCTTAATCTGTAAATTTCACTATTTATTAAGCATGTATATATTTATTACATTTAACTTAGGGTTATCAACCCTAATTAGTGATATTAGGTAAATTACATAATTTTGTGTATCAACATCACAATTACTGATATCCAAAGGATTATAAGCCACATGTATGATTTTCTAGCACATTCTCATAATTTTAGGCCAACGTTTGATAACTATTATCCATTAAACTAATATTACATATCTTACATGATATCACTGTGATTTAAGCATAAAAAGGCTGATATGATGGTTTCATATTATTCTACACATTTTTCTGAGAATTTTGGTACCTTATTTGTAATTTTCTGATAAGCATGCTAATTGTTATGATTTATACAAAAACTAAGTATTTTTAGGATTTCTGAGTTTATTACCTTGTCCTGGCCAATCACCCGTCGCCACGTGGCCTTCAGGGCTGCGGTTCGCTGGTTCGGTTCAGGGTTGGTCTGGGTAGAGAACCTGGTATGCTCCTCAACTCCTTTCAACACGACGACGCTCACGAAGAGCGTTCTCACTACCGCCGCTGCGGAGTCCCGATCCGGAGAGACATGAGAGCAGATCCATGGCTCTCGCAAAAAGCTAAAGGATCGAGAAGCTTTGTTGTCTCCTCTATTACCAACGTGGCTCGTGTATATCCTGTCCTCGAGTACAGATCCTGCCGCCCACAAGCTCCCCACCAAGTCACCAAAACTGCTATTCAGAACTCGTCTCTCCTTCGTGAGTCCTCTAGTAGCAGTAGGTTCTCCTCCTTCCTTCTTCGTGTGGTCAGCGGCAGCACTGCCTTGTCTGACTCCGGTCTGCTCAGGCTCGCCACCAGTGAGGTTCCGGCGTTGCCGTTGGGCTCTGCCTGTAGCCAGCATCTCCGATGAGAAAACACGCCATCGGTCTATCAGGCTGCTGCTGATATTTCATCTCCTTCCTGAAGCCACCGCCGTACTACTGTACTTCAGATCTGCTTCTCGATGATGGTATATCTTGCACCTCTGGGACTCCATCACGCTATCTTCTCAAGGTGACGATGATTGATCCAGAGCTTCGTCTGCATCATCTCACTGTCCACAGACTTCTCGACTCCAGGCCCTTCCTGATCTCATCGTCATCCTCTGGTAAACGAAGGTTGGTTGTGCACATGAACCACCACAGCAAACTACGGGGATGACTGGGATGACTGGGTTTGGGAAAAGTAAGTCTACTCTTCCTCGTCTAGCTTGCTGGAAACGTGGATGTGTCAAAGAGGACCAGGGGAGTGGAAATCCCTCGCTTCCGATTAGTTTACTCCATATAAGGGGTCTAAGAGGACACTGCGATGAATGAAAGGAAAACTCCCACTCCTGATCATGTCCATGCCCACATTCACAACGTGGATTGGAGGAATAGCTGCGGTTGTCATTCTCCCCATTACCCACGATTTACTGAAGACAGGAGTTGAAAATAACACACATATTAGCATGAGGCCAGTCGTGGCAACACATTAGCTGAGAACTAGGTCCTAAACCAAAATGCAACGAAAGTCCTCCAAGCAAAACATGCATATATGTATCCCCAAATCCAGGCTCTTATAAATTGCTCAAGGGACTACAAACTTCACGAAACTCGAACCATAACTTTATTATAACCTGATCTACCTTATATTAATTTGGTGCCTAGATATCATTGCTTGATGAGTCGATCAAATACTTCAATGGGTCATATTTTAAAGGGTCATAAAAGATATGACTAACATCAAATGGCTTCCAAACTACACCGAACTCATTGATATGCATATAAGTCCAAGACAATTTTATTCTCAAATATATGAACTCACGTATCCAACTAGGTCAAAATCTCGAATAGTCCAGTCCATAACATCCTACACACCTTAAAACAAATTCCATCCTCGGAATTAACCCAGAGAATCCAGTCCATCACATCATATACATCTTAAAAGAACTTTCGTCCTCGAAAGTCAACCATCCTCTTACTCCAAGGAAACTAAGGATCTTATTCCGCATATATAGTATTATTCTAGTGTAGCATAATTACAAAGGTTACCTAGAACCATGTATCCAAAGCACTATTAGGGGTTTTACAACCATCTTGGGTGCACAAGCACTCCACTCAAGGCTGAACTCAAGGTTTAGAAGCTTAGGTTATGTCATTACATATATCATATGTTAGATTTGCTTCCTTATCTTTAGACATGCATTAGGGTCTTCACATCATATTCCATGTTCTAAAGGAGTTAAATAAGATTAACTCATACATCAAGGTTTCATCAACATTTCATTGAGCTCATTATTAGTGCCAAGGATGTGTGACGTCCCCGGATTTTCTAAAACTTAATCTGATGTGTGACGTCCAAATTGAAACCCTCACCTCAGCAAGAATCCCAATTTAAACATCCCACACGAGGCTAAGAAGAAGAAAATTAGAGGAGTCAGAAGGAAACAATCAATCAGTAGCACATGCACATGAACAATAATAAAACCATACACACATGTTCACCATTCAACATAGGTCTTTTAGGATGGAGTTAACTATACTTAATCCACATTATCCATCTAGATTATATCCAGGGGTCATAATCGTTATGTTGTGCTAGATGCCAAACTATGTCTTTCATCTTTATTAAGTACTAAGATTAACACCTCATGTAACATGCTTCATTCATATGATCTTATTTCATTGTTCATAATAAATCGCAATATTTACTAGTGATTCCATCACAAGATTAACCAAAACTATCACATTATCATCATTATTCATGTATATGGTTAACCATCTATGCATTGATATCTATTAAACCATCTCAAGGTTTTCATCACATGATGTCTATATATTACGTCTTGAGATTAGATCACATCTTTACATATATTGTATCATGGTTGTGCTAAACAAACTTATGTCAGTGGCTAATCAAACATATATCAAAACTTCATCTAGTCCAACTGAGGTCCTAACCCTTGTCATGAGAGTAGTTTCATGCTCAGTCTCTCTGAGCTAACTCAACTATATGAATGTCTGATATGCATATACTTATCTTTCCTCTCGGTCTAGGTTTAACAAGTCTACCTCCTTGGCACTAGTGATAGCTTTCCAAGCTCTATCCACACAAACCAAAACATGATGTGATATACTCTTCATAGGTCTCTAACCATGAAACATCATACCCAAAGCTCTCTTATATACACCACTAGATTCCTATGTGGGAACCCACCAACCCGAGCATGAGGCTGTACAAAAACTAACATAGCTACCTCCTCCAGGGTCTTGGGCTCTCTCCCTCTCCCAGATGGCAGACACTCATATTGATGTTCACATATGCACATATTACCAGCCTCTCTCTGTCTCTAGGGTTTGGTCCTCCCAAGGACATCTAGGGTTCAACAAAACTATAGGAATCATACATAAAGCAACTCATCTCAATCACTCAGGAGTAGTCTAGTTTAGGACATATCACATAACGTATCTCATATTTCTCATATCGTGGAGTCTAGGTTCTCTGACCTTCTCCGTGTGGGTCTTGCTCTCTCTTGAGCTAACCCCAAAACTGGTCCTAACACTAGAGGCCCTCCTTCATAAAAGAGATTGAGGCTCATGCTGACTCACAACCTAGTCTTAACTTAGCTTATCTTATCTCATAAAAACCTAGTTGCTTGCATCACCAAAACTTATCTCAAATCCTCAAAACTGAACTTAAGTCCTCAAAGACAAACATATATCATCATAAACCATCTTATATCATCTATATAAGACTCACATCATGTCATCAAAACTTATATCATCTATTCCATCTATCACATATTCCAAACAAGGCTCTAGACATCTAATCTAGAACTACTCTCTCTTCTAGACTGATGTCTTTCACTTTCACTTAGGTTGCATGGCCACCTCCTACTCATACATGTGTGGGGACACATTTTTGTAATACATATACATAATAAAATATTATATAGTTTTTCTCCGATAAAACAAGCGTCAGAGAAAACTATCAAGGTTCGATCCGTTTGGAATCAAAAACCAAATCCTGAAAACGAGTGTCCCGCACATAGTAGAGAGTACAGTGTCATGAAAACTAGTGAAAAGGGTGAGAACATGGTGTAGACTAGCGTAGCTACTCTAGACAACGAGCACCATATGTCTAGGGTTTCTCTTCCCTTGATGCACATCATTTCCAAATAGTACAACGTCCCATACCACTGTACTATAAGGAAATAACGACATCTAAGGACTTGCTACTTAACAAGCACCAATCTAGACCTAGTTCTCGGACATCTAGGTGCTAACCTAGAGGCTAGGTCAGATCTAGTCTCTAAAAGACGACTAATCTAACCCTAAAAGATTATTAAGTTCATGGTTCTTTAGTTTTGTGTTGTATAATGAGAAAATGTCATACTTTGCTATTGTTCATGCTCTGATACCACCTGTGACATCCCCAAATTTTCTAAAACTTAATCTGATGTGTGACGTCCAAATTGAAACCCTCACCTCAGCGAGAATCCCAATTTAAACATCCCACACGAGGCTAAGAAGAAGAAAATCAGAGGAGTCAGAAGGAAACAATCAATCAGTAGCACATGCACATGAACAATAATAAAACCATACACACATGTTCACCATTCAACATATAATTACAACATGAATTGTTACAACATTTGATATTACATATTGAACAACAACTTATACATATACATGTACTACATCTAAACAACAGGATCTTAAGACAACAGGTCCACCTGTACATCAACTCGCCACACAACTCTCAACTATCCTGGATCTTCAAGAGCATAAGCACAACTTAAACAAAAAGATTACATGCGGTACACGTGAGCACAATATTTCATGAATATTGTACTGAGTACGCCTACATGTCTTTTATTTACCTCTCATCATATCTTGGCAATAAGATAAAACTAATATACTTGGCAGTAACAGAAGAATATAAGAAAAGCATATACTTGCACATGATATTCATTAACAAAAGAGAACACATATTTTAAGCTTAGTTTCCATCATATATCTCGTACATCTGCCCCTTGGGCTTTGATGTCTTTAGGCCTTGTCATATAAATCGTACATCTGCCCCTAGGGCTTTGATGTTTGTCAATGCACTGTACTACCAAAGAGTTTAGTGCTATCATATGATGGATCAGATATTTTATGTTTCATGTGTTCATAGCCATAAGTATGGAAAAGCTCAAGCAACATAACATACAGGAACAATCATTTCAACCAATATCATATGCCAAGTATTTTACTACACATATAACACAAGCATATTGTATAATAAGCCAAGTAAGAGGTAATGGCGTACCTTGATCAAGAGAAACCTAATCATCACATATACTCCTAATGTCATCTATATCTTGGTCAAACCTGATTAAGATAAGATTACATATCACCATCAGGTTCTCATCATCATACATCTCATCTTAACCCTAATCGTGTTCATATTAGGGTTTGCTTACTCATTTGGATATGTGCACCATTACTTGCATTCTCATCTTGGAATTATCTTACTGATGTCATTTTCCAGATTATAGTTCATTATCTGAACATTAGGTACCATATCCTTTTTGTGCACATATTAACCCTAGGTTACATCGTTAACCTAAATTGGGGTTTTAGACCATATATTACGGGTCAACTTCACATAACATGGATTTCGTGTATAAAACCGATCACATAACTAAAATTGAGGTTCCATGTACTGGTATAAGCTTAATCTGTAAATTTCATTATTTATTAAGCATGTATATATTTATTACATTTAACTTAGGGTTATCAGCCCTAATTAGTGATATTAGGTAAATTACATAATTTTGTGTATCAACATCACAATTACTGATATCCAAAGGATTATAAGCCACATGTATGATTTTCTAGCACATTCTCATAATTTTAGGCCAACGTTTGATAATTATTATCCATTAAACTAATATTACATATCTTACATGATATCACTGTGATTTAAGCATAAAAAGGCTGATATGATGGTTTCATATTATTCTACACATTTTTCTGAGAATTTTGGTACCTTATTTGTAATTTTCTGATAAGCATGCTAATTGTTATGATTTATACAAAAACTAAGTATTTTTAGGATTTTCGAGTTTATTACCTTGTCCTGGCCAATCGGCCGTCGCCACGTGGCCTTCAGGGCTGCGGTTCGCTGGTTCGGTTCAGGGTTGGTCTGGGTAGAGAACCTGGTCTGCTCCTCAACTCCTTTCAACACGACGACGCTCACGAAGAGCGTTCTCACTGCCGCCGCCGCGGAGTCCCGATCCGGAGAGACATGAGAGCATATCCATGGCTCTCGCAGAAAGCTAAAGGATCAAGAAGCTTTGTTGTCTCCTCTATTACCAATGTGGCTCGTGTATATCCTATCCTCGAGTACAGATCCTTCCGCCCACAAGCTCCCCGCCAAGTCACCGGCACTGCTATTCAGCGCTCGTCTCTCCTTCGCTAGTCCTCCAGTAGCAGCAGGTTCTCCTCCTTCCTTCTTCGTGTGGTCAGCGGCAACACTGCCTTGTCTGACTCTGGTCTGCTCAGGCTCGCCACCGGTGAGGTTCCGGCACTGCCGTTGGGATCTGCCTGTAGCCAGCGTCTCCGATGAGAAAACACGCCATCGGTCTATCAGGCTGCTGGTGATATTTCGTCTCCTCCCTGAAGCCACCGCCGTACTGCTGTACTTCAGATCTGCTTCTCGATGATGGTATAGCTTGCACCTCTGGGACTGCATCACGCTATCTTCTCAAGGTGACGATGATTGATCCAGAGCTTCATCTACATCATCTCACTGTCCACAAACTTCTCGACTACAGGCCCTTCCTGATCTCATCATCATCCTCTGGTAAACGAAGGTTGGTTGTGCACATGAACCACCACAACAAACTACGAGGATGACTGGGACGACTGGGTTTGGGAAAAGTAAGTCTACTCTTCCTCGTCTAGCTTGCTGGAAACGTGGATGCGTCAAAGAGGACCAGGGGAGTGGAACTCCCTCGCTTCTGATTAGTTTACTCCATATAAGGGGTCTAAGAGGACACTGTGATGAATGAAAGGAAAACACCCACTCCTGATCGTGTCCATGCCCACATTCACAACGTGGATTGGAGGAATAGTTGCGGTTGTCATTCTCCCCATTACCCACGATTTACTAAAGACAGGAGTTGAAACTAACACACATATTAGCATGAGGCCAGTCGTGGCAACACATTAGCTGAGAACTAGGTCCTAAAACAAGATGCAACGAAAGTCCTCCAAGCAAAACATGCATATATGTATCCCCAAATCCAGGCTCTTATAAATTGCTCAAGGGACTACAAACTTCACGAAACTCGAACCATAACTTTATTATAACCTGATCTACCTTATATTAATTTGGTGCCTAGATATCATTGCTTGATGAGTCGATCAAATACTTCAATGGGTCATATTTTAAAGGGGCATAAAAGATATGACTAACATCAAATGGCTTCCAAACTACACCGAACTCATTGATATGCATATAAATCCAAAACAATTTTATTCTCAAATATATGAACTCACGTATCCAACTGGGTCAAAATCTCTAACAGTCCAGTCCATAACATCCTACACACCTTAAAACAAATTCCGTCCTCGGAATTAAGCCAGAGAATCCAGTCCATCACATCATATACATCTTAAAAGAACTTTCGTCCTCGAAAGTCAACCATCCTATTACTCCAAGGAAACTAAGGATCTTATTCCGCATATATAGTATTATTCTAGGTGTAACATATCCACAAAGGTTACCTAGAACCATGTATCCAAAGCACTATTAGGGGTTTTACAACCATCTTGGGTGCACAAGCACTCCACTCAAGGCTGAACTCAAGGTTTAGAAGCTTAGGTTATGTCATTACATATCTCATATGTTAGATTTGCTTCCTTATCTTTAGCCATGCATTAGGGTCTTCACATCATATTCCATGTTCTAAAGGAGTTAAATAAGATCAACTCATACATCAAGGTTTCATCAACATTTCATTGAGCTCATTATTAGTGCCAAGGATGTGTGACGTCCCCAGATTTTCTAAAACTTAATCTGATGTGTGACGTCCAAATTGAAACCCTCACCTCAGCGAGAATCCCAATTTAAACATCCCACACGAGGCTAAAAAGAAGAAAATCAGAGGAGTCAGAAGGAAACAATCAATCAGTAGCACATGCGCATGAACAATAATAAAACCATACACACATGTTCACCATTCAACATAGGTCTTTTAGGATGGAGTTAACTATACTTAATCCATATTATCCATCTAGATTATATCCAGGTGTCATAATCATTATGTTGTTCTAGATGCCAAACTATGTCTTTCATCTTTATTAAGTACTAAGATTAACACCTCATGTAACATGCTTCATTCATATGATCTTATTTCATTGTTCATAATAAATCACAATATTTACTAGTGATTTCATCACAAGATTAACCAACACTATCACATTATCATAATTATTCATGTATATGGTTAACCATCTATGCATTGATATCTATTAAACCATCTCAAGGTTTTCATCACATCATGTCTATATATTACGTCTTGAGATTATATCACATCTTTACATATATTATATCATGGTTGTGCTAAACAAACTTATGTCAGTGGCTAATCAAACATATATCAAAACTTCATCGAGTCCAACTGAGGTCCTTACCCTTGTCATGAGAGTAGTTTCATGCTCAGTCTCTCTGAGCTAACTCAACTCTATGAATGTCTCATATGCATATACTTATCTTTCCTCTCGGTCTAGGGTTAACAAGTCTACCTCCTTGGCACTAGTGATAGCTTTCCAAGCTCTAGCCACACAAACCAAAACATGCTGTGATATACTCTTCATAGGTCTCTAACCATGAAACATCATACCCAAAGCTCTCTTATATACACCACTAGATTCCTATGTGGGAACCCACCAACCCGAGCATGAGGCTGTACAAAAACTAACATAGCTACCTCCTCCAGGGTCTTGGGCTCTCTCCCTCACCCAGCTGTACAAAAACCCTTAAGATCAGTATAACCCAGGGTTCAAAATACTATTATTTACTTTACATGATACTCATAGGAACTTTATATTTCACAAGAAGTAAATAAACAAGCAAGAAGTTTATTTGTCGTTCATTCTCATCGAGAAACATCGACAAACTTGGAATTCGATACATGTATATTCATAAGCGTAACCACGTACCTTATGCCATCGCAGAAACCATGTAGAACATCATATGTACTTTAAGAGTGCATCCAAACGTCCAAGCAGTAAAGCATGTAATCAACAAGTATCTGAAACAAAGCATACGACATATGTGTCACCACGTATTTGCATTACCCTTACTCAGAACTAGATGTGCTTCTAAACTAGGGTTTAGGGTTATCTAGTGTTTGGACCAGGGATCTGGGTTACGACCCTAATTCCATCACATCATGGTTTCTAAGATTACAAATTCAGTTTGGCATATTAGGTGAAACCCTAATCACCAACTTAAGCATATTGAAATACTCATGACACCTAAATCATATTACTAACATTATGATCATAACAAGATGTCTATTTTGGTTTCACAACCCTACATCAACATATAAAAGATTACTAATATGGAATCATCCATTATTCATCACTATTACGGATTTCCTTATTAGACATGACAAGATCATGTATTAGCTCACCATAACCAAATATAATCAATTTAAGCATCAGATTAAGGCAAATCTAGATCTTTCTTTCTATAAATCACATTAAGACATGCATCGTACATACTTTTAGAACAGGGAGCATAATCAGGTTTCGATAGTATTTTATTTGGATTCCTCTCGTTCTTCTGATCAATTTTTATATATAACGTATTTCGAACAGAGTTACCAATAATTAACTACGTATTTTGCAAGTTAATTGGATTTGAACCAATCACACGCTGACACGTCAACGTTTGCTATGCTCTTATTTGCCACGTGGGCGGGTTACTTAAAAACATAACTAAAGGACTGATTTACCCTTACATAATATGCAGCAACTCAGGGCTATGCGGGTAATTGTACTCAACTCCATCCCTAACCTCGCATCGCCTCCCTGCAGCCCATGTGAGATTGGCCTTCTGTCGAGTCCTGTTGCTCACGGGTTCCTCTTCGCACTCGAGACCTAGCTTTCCGTAGCACGGCGCCAACGGCCCAGTGCCATCTCCCGACGTCATTCCTCTGGATCCGTCCTCTCCTTCCTTGCGACGGGGCTCCGCTGCGGCTGCCTCCCGCCAGCGCGCCCACACGCGACAGCGCGCCTCCGCTAGCCCAGCTGCAGGGCGCTGCCATCCCAGCACCGCCGATCGTCCTAGAACACCCCTCTCTGTCTGCCGTCACTACAGTTGCAAAGGAAGGCTTCTCCTTCCTCCGGTCTTCACCAGTGGCCGACCTGGTTCCGGCCCGTACTCCCTTTCGTCCGAGACTACCAACGCGAGACTGGCAGTCTGTCTTGCACGATCGCAAGTCCTCTGACATTAACGTTGGCTGAGGAACCATCGCCTGAGGGTGACAACAACTCGGTCATCATTGCGGCTCCAGATCCTTACCGGCCATCCCATCCATCTTTATCTCACAGTAGCAAGATGCCTTATTGACCTTCCCACCGACTTCTCCCCACCCAGACCTGGCACCCAACCAATGCCTCCACTCCGAGAACGAAGGTACACTCCTGGCCGTGCCAAGATACTTCTGCAACCACATGTTTCTAGAAGGAGGGAGGGAAAAGAAGGGTAATATGTTGCTGTTGATATCGTCGGTGTCTCTCAGTAGCACCACCATCTGTTCCCTCTAATGGAAAGACCCGTTCATGGAAGAGTCCTCCTCCCACCACCGTGGAACCAAGGGAGGCCAAAGAACTAAACAAGGAGGCCGGTGGAGTTGTCCAGCCTAGCTATTAGGGATTGTTTGTGAGGAAAGTCTGAGATCCGAGAAAGAGCCACCACCCCAGATAGGATTGAACTCTACCCTATATATAGGCACGATGCCCTAGATGCAAAGGGATTAGTAAGGGGTGTGACTTGTTTGTCAGGTTCCCATATGGAAACGTATGCAAAGGCAAGACCATAATTGTATACTTCTTCCTCTTCTTTTACTCAAGGAAAGTAGATGATTACATCCATAATCCCAAAGAAAAGGCCACGTAGGGTATCCTCACTCCCTTATTACAACCTAGACTTTATAACTCCTTGATGAAAAGGGAAACTAAATTGATACATCAATTTAGAGATATGGACTGGTTTCCAAGAAAAAAAGGTGGATAATCTTTTGATTAATTATCTAATCCACATACTATGTTGGATTATCCTAGAAATCCTCTCATTATCTTATATTCCAATTATCCATCATCCGTGACTATTTTGGATGCCTATTATGATCACAAATATTCACATTATCCAAAATCATGTCTCATGGGCCCATATGTACACTTCGATCATCCAATTGGGCCAAAAAGTGACCCTAAGGCCCATGAACTACATCTTGGGCCTTCCAAAGGCTCCATGAGCTTAATCACATTCCTAATTACCAAATTAAGGCTTTGATAATCATTGCAGCTTATATTAGCCTCATATAAACTCATATGTTCAAAAGTTCATTATTAACTTAAATTGATCATTCAATATAAGTCTAGGGTTTGGATTCATCACCAATGATCCCTCAAAACACTTCATTGCGATATGTTTCTTAATTTCATTTAGGCTTGAAATCTACGGATTTCAAGGATGTAACATTCACCCCTCCCTAAACGGAATTTTGTCCTCAAAATTCAGGCCTACTGAGCCTAGGTGAATGATAACTCATATGGGTTTCAAAACTTAGGGTTAGTACCCAACTTAGATAGCTTAGCAACCTTTCTTTAGCATATAAATATTTGCTTTATTACTAGGATTGGCACCTGAATTGAAATTCAAGTACATCCACATCTATAGTATACACATCTTATCACCACTTGATGATTTCATTCTCATTGGTGATCTCATGATTACTTGGCAATTTCTCTTTTCACCTAGGTTTTCAACCTATTATTCATTACTTTTAACACAAGGGTGAGGTAACACCTCTAACCCTAGGTCATGTCATTACACATTAAATGTAGGATATGCATCCTCATTATCTCAATTTTACGCATAACATGTGTCTATCCAATCTCCCTCCCTCATAATGAGATGAAACAAGCATTTGACTGCAGCCCAAACACAAGGTTCATTTCATTCTAAGAGAGGAGATGGTACATCCACATATTACCTTTCAATTCCACATATTAAGTTGAATCATACTCGATATGACTCGAAACTTACTTGTTCTTAATTTCATAGCATTGTTATATTCCATGAAGTCAAGTGTCTCTTTTCTTACTCTTAAGTTAGGGCACAACTTCTCTCAAGTTTTCATGACTTCCTTATATCTTTATATTTACATATCATGTATCATTATGAGCCTTAGCTAAATCCTCAAGGTCTCTATGGGTATAGGTACTTTTGGAGTGATCTCATCCTTATGCATCAAGAGAGTGCCTTTCACATTCACCCATTAGGCTACATGATCCTCATGGAGGTAGCTAGTCTCCTGAGTCATGTACCTTGGATAAACCTAGCTGTTACCTCCCGACCACATGTTCATGTGCATTCAGGGCATATAAACTCCCAACCCATCGGTCCTATGTACCTCTAATACACCCTACTTGACCTAGGATTGCATTAGGATTCTACCCCCCTAAGGGTTTCTTTTGAGATGCCACATCTTTTAAGCTCATTATTCTCTTATTTAATTCTTTAACCTGGATTTACTTCATCTCTCTCTTTTGAGTACACATAATGCAGTGTCGTCCCATCATTGGGCTCGGGCCACCTTCCCTCTAGGGCTTGGTGCCATGTCGGTCTTCCCTCTTAGGCTTGACCTCTGTGATCTTCCCCTCCAGGGGCTTGATCCTAAACAACTGCATTGTGGACTTAGGCCACCTTCCCTCTTGGGCTTGGTGCCTGCCTGGTCTTCCCTCCTGGGATTGACCATTTCATGACCTTCCCTCCTGGGCTTGGTCGTCCACTTAGTCCACCTTCCCTCCTGGGCTTGGTGCCTTACTGGTCTTCCCTCCTGGGCTTAACTAGTTGTGTCACTCAGAGTTGGCATCCTTGGGTTCAAAGAATTTAAGTACTTTCATTTTTTTATATCTTTAACTCTTCACTCCTCTAGGTGAGGATTAAGGTTATCTCAATACTTAACTACATTTATTCACTTACCTTTTAAGGGAAAGTCCTAGCCTAGGGTGCCTTCTTGGCTCATAGGAGGGGGTTAGGCTCTCTAGCCACAACCTGATCCCAAGATCTAGGTTTTGCCTCCCTCATAGGTCATCTTCCCACTCTTTGGGTTGACCCACCCTAGGTTGGCACACTAACACTAAAGGTTTCTTAGACACCTCTTTCTTTTATCATTAGGCATAACTTTTATCATTATAACATATCGACCCACGTTTTCTCAATTTCTAGAATACCCCCTTGTGGATAACGTCCATTCAGTGTACTTGGGTCACCTTCCCCTCCAGGGGCTTGGTGCTACATCGGCCTTCCCCTCCAGGGGCTTGACCACCATCACTAAATTCTAGAGACAACATGAGGAGTTTGAGCTAAGTTGTATTCAAATTTTTTTTCTCACACACATATATATAACTATTGGGTTCATATATTTCTTAAGGCCTCTTACATAAGTTTTATGCTGCCCATGCACACATGCATGGAAGATTGGGTTACCTAAACCCATCCCTTTATCTTTCTTGTTCTTGATTTCAAGTTTCACATGGGTGGTGTCCCATACCACCACACCATGTTCATTTAATTAAGATTAAGGTTTTAGGGTTAGGGTTAGGGACTATACTCTACCTCTCAGAGTTCCATATCCCTTGACCTACTAAAGTTTTCATACCTTAATGGGTTATCTCAAACCAAGTCCTTTATCTATGGAAGGGCTTACCCAATTATACATCATCTGTGACTATTTTGGATGCCTATTATGATAACGAATATCCACATTATCCAAAATCATGTCTCATGGGCCCATATGTACACTTTGATCATCCAATTGGGCCGAAAAGTGACCCTAAGGCCCATGAACCACATCTTGGGCCTTCCAAAGGCTCCATGAGCTTAATCACATTCCTAATTACCAAATTAAGGCTTTGATAATCATTGCAGCTTATATTAGCCTCATATGAATGCATATGTTCAAAAGTTCATTATTAACTGAAATTGATCATTCAATATAAGTCTAGGGCTTAGATTCATCACCAAAGATCCCTCAAAACACTTGATTATGATATGTTCCTTAATTTCATTTAGTCTTGAAATCTACGGATTTCAAGGATGTAACACTTGCTATTCCTCCATTTGATGGGTCGAACTTGCTCGGGTTCTCATGTTACCACAACTCTGAGAAGACAACAATTGTCAAAGCTTATTGTTGTGTCTCTAGAAAGCCTCGACTACCCCTATATTTATAGGAGGGTTAGGGTCAGGAATTGTAGTCTAAGGGGGAGTTGAAGAGACGAAAGTTCATTAAATTTCTAGAACCTATGAATGTTGAACCGGCCGATTCACTTCTGAACTGGTCATTCACATGTGTATCGATCAAGTCAACCCTTGAACTGGTCGTTTCACCATGTTTCCTATTCGCAATTGTATTGACAATTAATATTTGATTAATACACAGCATGACGTCAACATCTATCCTTGATCCAACTGAATTGATCAACTAAGTGGTCGGTTCACAACTTAAATATGAGCTGATCGATTCAGCTGCTGAACCAGTCATTTCAAACTCTCAATCTCCAATCTTGGTTCAAATTGACCTAACACTTGAATCGATCAGTTTAACACTTGATAATCAATTCACAATCCAGTCATTCTATTTTTCAACCATTTTTGTTTGAGTTGAATACCTAAACACTTTTAGTAATCAAGTTGAACATAATTCATGAATAAACTCCTATTCCAGGTGTATCCTATGTGTGTGACCGCATAGGTTCCAACTTACATTGGCAGTGAATGTCTATAACTAACATATGACATCACAAGCAATGATAGGTGTCTAGTAAGACATCATTGGTAGCCGTAATAGGAAAGTTGGAGAAAATATTTAACCTACAATTTGTGATTAGTGTTATAGTGATTGTATAGTTTCTTTGTCTCTGATATCCAGATTGAACTCGAGGTTGTTGGTAATTACTCCAGATAGACAATCATACGATGATTGTGATGGCATATAATATAAAGTATTTGATTAGTAATAACGGTAAGCTTCCAATTTATTCTCTTTCAATCAGTTATGAGATAATTAGGAAACATAACAAATGTCTAAAGAATGACACTACTCAATGACGTATGTCTTCAAGTACGTCACTTGAACAATGAGATCATATGGATGTATAGAGTATGTACATTCTTACCATGTCCCTGGTTGGATGTTACTGTGGAAGGCAGATAGACAACAATAACACTAAAGACTAGAGTGTGTGTTGGTTGATGACAAAATCTTATCAGTCATGATATATGTGATATCAAACTAAGCACAAAGATACTTGTTGGAGAATAGTGTATCAGACATACCCATCTTGAGAGTGAAACATGGAAACCATAATTGGTGGTCATAATATCTCTCATAGTGAAGGTGGTGATTGTGGTTCTTAGAATTGAAGTCATTACACTCATCACATGTCATTCGATATGTTTTGACATCATCCAACATGATCCTGAATAAGGGTTGCCATAAAGGTGATGATCAGATGTGTTGTGACACATGGGGTTGACTGAGTGATGTAGATGGGATTTGTCCCTCCTACTATATCCTGGCCACTTGATAAGTGAGATAGAGAAAGTCATGAACATGCACATGTGAATCAATATATGATATTGAGGTCACACATATATCAGACAGTCTGCTCTATATCAAGGAACATGGATTGAACATTGAGAGGATAAATTTCCATGCCTCGAGTTCATTCCAAATATCATACACAAAGAAATTAGACAATCACTGTAACACATGAAATAGATTGTAGGTTAAAGTTGTTCTCCAAATTTCCAGATTATTTAGATAGAAATGATGTGTGACAAGGCATGACTCTTTGCTTGTGATGTCATAAACAAGTTATAAACATTCATTGCTAACATAAATAGGAACCTATGGGGTCTCACACATAGGATGCATTTAGAAGAGAAGTTTAATCATGAATGATAACTAAATTGACTGCTAAAGTGTTTAGGTACTCAATTTAAGCAACGAATCAATTGGTTGAACTCTCAACCGACCAGTTCAAGTGTTGAACTGATCGATTGGAGTGACAGGTTGATTAAAAATTGCATTGGCTGAATTCTAGATGAACCAGGGTGCAAGATGATCGGTTCACTTGGTGAACTATTCGATTCAGATTCAAAAGATGACCATTTTGTGAAGTGAGATGCCCAGTTCGTGGTTTAATTTGATTGAATCAATGACTAGTACTGACATCATGTCATTCATTAATTGGATAAGAATTGCCAATTCATATGTGATTGGGAAACATGAAAAAATGACCGGTTCACTAGGTGAACCGATCAACTCACATGCAATAGATTGGTTCACATGTGAACTGACCATTTTTCGTGTCGTGGGTTGTGAATTTTCATGAAATTACATTCCTTTCCACTCCCATTCTGACTGGGAACCCTAACCTTGACCCTCCTATAAATAGAGGGGTACTGGGTTCTTCTCAGACAATATATAACAAATTAATTACCTCTTACAATTGTTTTCCTATCAGGTTGTGGTAACCAATAGAGAGCCTTAGCAACTCCTACCCTATAAATTGAGGAATGGCAAGGGAGAACAATTGCGGGAGAGCAAGTTTGTGACTAGTACACCAACAGGAGGGATAACTCCTTCCTGTCCGTTCTATAGAATGACATGAGTTCTAGACGGTCTGTTTGGACTACCATAGAGGTGTGGATACCTTTCCAACTAGGAGGGCAACATCAACCTGCTGTCAGTGGTGGAGACCAAGAGGTGCTGCAGACGCTGTCCAAGTGCAACTAGAAGAGAGCCATAGTACTGCAATGAGGAATAGTTGCTGGACTTGTTCTAGGTCCAGGTATGAACTCATTAAACCATCCTTCCCATTACATAGTTGTTGACGTGATCTTCTATTTCTGGAGAATATGGCAGACAATTTTTGTTTCCACCGCCTGTCTGATGCTATATTTCCCTACAATGGTCTCAGAGTCACGTCAATTTACTATGTTTTGGGATAATCGATATGATCATATTTTTGGTTTTCATGATTTATTTATTGCTTACAATGTGAATACTTAAACTGCTTGATATTCATATCTAATTAAGGACCACATATGACCCCAAACTGATGTGCATATATATATATATATATATATATATATATATATATATATATATATATATATATATATATAACAACCCGTCCCCTCCGTCTCCTAGGGTTTTCTCTGGCAATATCCAGGGCAATCCTGAGAAGGACCGACGACCATGGCGGCCTCCATAGGCCAGGCCAATCCATCCACCCCATCCAACCTTCCACCCAACCACTCATCCACAACCCATCCACCAAAAAACCCTATCCCGGAACACTCTGAGAAGCACAAAGAAAAGAAAAGGAAACCTTGGACTGATGTCGTGAAGAGAACTCCTACACAAGAGAAGGAAAACTTGGTTTTCCCCAAGCTAAAGAAGAAAGATGGAAAAGTGATTGTAGACTTGGATGCAGAGGAATACTGGCGTATGAAAGACGTTTGGGAATTCTCTATATCGATCTACGTCATGGGTAAAAGGCCGTTTTACCCACATCTCATTGCTTGGATCCGCAGGGTTTGGAACCCTAAAGGTGACTTCGACCTTCTTTCTAAGGAAGACATATTCTTTCTGATATAATTTTCTAATGCAGAGGACAAGAAGACCTGCCTGAATAGTGGACCATGTTGGTTCGACAGTCACCTACTAATCGCTAGACACTACATGTATGGTGATGAACTGGTGAAAGAAGATATCTCTATGATCCCTGTGTGGATCCGAATCCCCTCTAACGGAAAGACATGGACAAAGAAGGCAGCAGACACGGTCTCCTTAGGAGTGGGGAAGGTCCTGCATGTGGAGACTAGATCGATGGAGACATCTGGCGCTGATGAATCAATGGTGTTGGTAGAGCTTGAAGCAGAAGAGGATACCCCGGACATGGTCTGGGTAAATATACCAGGCAAAGATGAGATCTCGTTCAAAATTAAGTATGACTATATGCCAAAAAAGTGCTCCCACTGCTGCTCCTTTGGTCATGGGAATGAGGATTGTCCTCAGATTGAGAAGGAAAATAAGGAAGACAAGGTGGACAATGAGGGTTTCCAAAAGCCCAAGAAAGTCTGGAAGGAAAAACACCCCACCGCAGGGGATAAGGAGACGGAGGAAGGCGAAATTCCCAACTCTAAAACCAATCCTTTCAATGCTTTGAGTGACTCGAATAAGGAAGAAGAAGAGATCCTAGAGGTCCTGGAGAATGAGAAAACCCCACACAAACCTCCTAAGGATAATCACTCAAAATCCAAGGGGGTAGAGAAGTGAAAGGAGAAGGAGCCTAACAGACGAACCAGGAACAACAAGAAGGGTTAATGTCCATTCTTGCCTGGAACGTCAAGGGTATCAACAAGATTACAAAAAGAAGGGAGGTGAGAAGCTGGATAAAATTCAGTGGAGTTTCTTTAGCAGCTATCATAGAAACAAAAATAAAGAGGTGCAACTCTAAATATACTGAGACTGTATACCCTGTGGGATGGTCTCATACAGATAATCTTAAACAAGTTGATTTTGGTCGTATCTGTCTTGGATGGAACCCTAATGTCTGGGAGGTTCATATCATAAAAAAGACGGACCAAATGATCACTGCTCAATGCACAAATAAAGGAGGTCTGAATATAGTCTTCTCGACGATCTATGCCTTCAATCATCACACCCAAAGGCAGAATTTATGGAGGGACATCATTGAACTATCTAAGTCCATTAACGACCCTTGGATCTTAATGGGTGATTTCAATAATGTTCGGCTCCAGGAGGAAAAGAAAGGAGGACGTCTAGTAGTTGAAGCTATTATCAAATCATTCAACTACACAATAAATGTAGCTGCACTATGTGAGCTGCCAATGACTGGGGATGGAGTGTTTACCTGGAACAACGAAGGAAAACCAGATAAACGCATTGCATGCAAGTTAGACAGAGCCTTAGTTAATTCAACTTTGCTCAATCAACTACCCACTGTCCAAATTAAAGTAGCGAGTGTTGACATAAGTGATCACGATCCTCTGATTATGCAACTAAATGAGAAGGAAAGGAAGCCCCGACCTTTCATATTTGTTAACTTTTGAACCTCGTGGAAAGGGTACAAAGATATACTCGAAGAAGTCTGGAAATTGGAGATTGAAGGTAATCCAATGTTCATATTCGCAAAGAAACTTATGCATCTAAAATGGAAACTCAAAGCATGGTCCAAAGAGTTCGTCAACATCCCCAGGTTGTTGGAAGATATGAAAAAAGACCTGATTAGAGTCAAAAGCTTTCTCCTGACTGACCCTCTAAACTGTGATCTTATTGAAGAGGAACTGAACCTAAAATGTATGTTGGAGGACCTCAAAGCTATAGAGGAAAAGTTCGCATGGAAGAGAAGTAGACAAACTTGGATCACTGATGGCGATCGAAACACCAGTCTATATCAAAATGCAATGAGGAAAAGAGAAGCCCAAAATGCTATTATTGAATTGGTCTCTACTAACGGAGAAATGGTGAAAAGCCAGTAGGACCTTGAAGCCCAAGCTACGGAATTCTACAAGAACCTATACAACAAACCCATGGAATCTCAATTGGAGGAAGACAACAGTCTCAAATGGAGAGCAAAACTTAATAATTCTCATAACAATTTCCTATGAAGGACTGTCACTGAAGATGAAGTAAAAGAAGCCCTCTGGAGCATAGGCACTGAGAAATCCCTGGGGCTCGAAGGCTTCAACTCCCACTTCTACAGAGAAGCGTGGAGTACAATCAAAGACGATCTATATAAGAGTGTCAAATGGCTCATGGAAGGTGGAGCAATGTTGAGACAAGTAAACCATGTGTTTCTGGTCCTAGTACCAAAGAAGAAGACCACTATGTCTCTTACTGATTACAGACCGATAGCATGTTGTAATGTCCACTACAAAATCATGACTAAAATTCTTGTTGATTGACTGAAGATGGTCCTACCGATTCTTATCTCAGAACAACAAGGCGCTTTCATAACCGGTAGGAGCATAGCAGATTGCAGACTACTTGTAGGGGAGTTCATGGCAGACTTCAGAGTTAAGAGGGGTCACAAGAAGATTAGTCTGAAGCTTGATGTGTCCAAATCCTTTGACAGTGTACGTTGGGATAAGCTATGGTGGATCATGGATCAATTAGGATTCAGAGCTAGCTGGATTAAACTAATCAAGCAATGTGTATGTACTCCTAGTTTTTCAGTCCTGGTTAATGGCACCTCGAACGACATCTTCAAAAGCACCAGTGGCCTATGCTAGGGAGATCCACTACCACCTCTTTTATTTACCATCTTGATGGAATACTTCACCCAAATAATGAATGATGCTGAAGAAAAGAAAGAAATCAAAACTTACACAGTCCATAGGGCCAAAGTTTGGAGTCATCTAATCTTTGCCGATGATGTACTCATTTTCCTTGAAGCTAAGACTCACTACCTAAACAACCTCAAAAAGATTCTCCTCAAGTTTGGCGAACAAACAAGATTGCATATCAATCAACAAAAGTCACAACTTTTTATCTCTGACAACTGTATTCACATGAAGGAAGCCATTGAAGATGTCCTTGAGATTGTGAGCAGTTCCTTACCCACAAGATACCTGGGCTTTCCACTTGCAGGAGGCAACCTACAGGTAAAAGATTTCATAGATTGCACGGATAAACTTGCAGACATGATAGCTCGATGGCCAATTACCAAAACCTCGATGGCAGGCAGAATCACGCTCACCAAATCAGCCATTGAAGGATTGCTAATATACTGGGTTCAACAAGGAGAAATTCCAAAAGCAGTACTCGATCAGATGGAGATGACGATATCAAATTTCATATGGGCTGGAGGCACCCATCCTATGAAGTATGCCAGACTTGCTCTCCCGAAAGAAGAAGGAGGAGTGGGTCTCAAAACTCCTCAAGAAATCACCAACTGGGCTACTATGAAAAGAATTATCGCTTATAACCATGGTGTCTCTCCCTGGGTGAGATGGATGAAAGGTAGGTACCCCAAAGGGCTTGACTTCATGCCAAGCACTAGCGAGGGCTACTCAAGGGTGATTAACATGATGTCAAAGATTTGGCAACAAATAAAACACTTATTCTCTCTACACAGAGGCATCTGGAGACAAAATGATCTGAACATGGATATTTGGAACATAATTCGTAACAGAGGGGGAGGCAACTGCACCAGATACATATGGACAAAATATGAAATTCCTAAATGGTCTATTTGTCTATTTAGGGTGGCGAGTGAAGCTCTGGCTACTTTGGACAAGCTCGAGAACTGGTACCCAGGAACCATCAATAAATGCTACTTATTCGATGGTAAAGAATCTCATGAACATCTTTTTAGAACCTGCTCATATGTCAAGGAGCTATGGAGGTCGGTCAGCATCAACACTGGTTCTACCCTCACTCAACCGAGGAACCCAAACGAGATGATAATCTTACTTGGAAAAGATACATGCACAAGGAAGAAGAAGTTACTGCTCCTCTACTCTGCCATAGTCTTTTATATTTGGAAAGAAAGGAATGACAGAAAACACAATGGTAAAAGCAAAAGTATAGATTCAATCACTAAAAAGATATGTAAAGCTTTTAAAAGTAGACTCAATGTATAGGGAGTGAGCTACAAGTCTACTTTCTTGTAAGATGTATAGTAGCGTATGAGGGACACTATGTAATTTGACCTAACTCTGTTAGGGACTTCGGAATAAAATTTACCCAATTCCGATATATATATATATATATATATATATATATATATATATATATATATATATATATATATATATATGCACACATACATACATACATACATACATACATACATACATACATACATACATACATACATACATACATACATACATACATACATACATACCTATATATGCGCAAAAGAGAAGACCGTTTTGATTTCTCAACTACTGGACAGAATGGAAGGGCTTTGATGATATTCTGAAGGAGGTGTGGGGCACACACATCCAGGGGAACCCTATGTTTGTCTTTGCAAAAAAGTTATCCTTACTGAAGACTAGCTTAAAAAAGTGGGCAAAGGAGAAGGTGAATATCCAAAATTTAATTGCAACAATGAAGAAGGAATGTAGGGATGTCAGAATGCTCTTGATGGCTGATCCGCTCAATGGGGACTTAATTAAGTGGGACCACGAGTTAAGAATGATGCTTGATGATCTAAAGAAAGCCGAGGAGAAGTTCTATTGGCAAAGAAGCATGGAAAAATGGCTGGAAGATGGCGACAAGAACACCAAACTATACCACATGGTAGTTAGAAGAAGGGAGGCTTCAAATATCATATGCGAGTTGATTGACAAAGACGGGAAAGTGGTCAATAGACAAGAATACATTGAGGACCAAGCCATGCAGTTCTACCATGAACTCTACAACAAATACTTTAGAGATACAGTTGAGGAGGAGGACATTGACTGGAAGTTCAAGTTGTCTAGCACTCACAATAACATTCTTACCAGGGAGGTCACTGAGCAAGAAGTTAAAGATGCCTTATGGAGCATTGGCTGCAATAAATCCCCTGGGTCGGACAACTTCAACGCTTTCTTCTATAGGACAACTTGGGACACAATAAAAGAAGACATATTAAGGTACGTGAGATGGTTCCTTGATGGTGGTAACATGGCTAGACAGGTTAATCATGTTTTCTAGTTCTCATTCCAAAGAAGAAGATTACGGTCTCCCTGGCTAATTTTAGACCGATAGCTTGCTGCTCTATGAAATATAAGATTATAGCTAAGATCCTTGCCACAAGACTGAAGATGGTCCTTCCCTTCCTTATTTTTGAAAATCAAGGAGCATTTATCTCGGGCAGGAGTATTAGTGACTGTGCCCTCCTTGCTGATGAATTCCTGGTTGATTTTAATGTGATGAGAGGGAGTAGGAAGGCTTGCCTCAAACTCGACATCTCAAAGGCATATGACAGTGTCAGATGGGATAAATTATGGTGGATCATGCAACAAATGGGAGTTTTTGATAGGTGGATACAATGGATGCGGCAATGTATTTGCACAACCAGTTTCTCTGTGCTTGTCAACGCACGTCTGCAGGCATGTTTAAGGGCAACAATGGCTTACGGCAAGGTGACCCCCTGTCACCACTCCTCTTTACTATTATCATGGAATACTTTACAAGGAAACTGAAAGAAGCGAAAGATTCAAAACTAATCAAAGCCTTCACGGTCCATGGCATAAAGATATGAGCCATCTTATATTTGCAGATGATGTCTTATTGTTCATAGAGGCCAAGGAGAATATGCTATGGGAACTGAAAAATTTTCTGGGTATGTTTGGTGAAAAGATGGGGCTGTAGATTAATTCCAACAAGACACAACTCTTTCTCTCAAAAAACTGTCATCACATGGAAGCCATACTGCAGGAAGCTATGGGTGTGGAGTTGGGTAAATTTCCGACTAAATACCTGGGCTTTCCTCTTGCAGGGGGCAATCTACATGTCAAAGACTTTACTGAATATATTGATAGATTGGATGAGATGATAGTGAGATGGACTACACAGAAGACATCCATGACGGGACGTGCCACACTCATACGAGCAGCTAGAGAGGGTCTTCTTATCTTCTGGGTACAACAGGGAGAGATACCAGGAGCTGTACTTGACAAGATGGAGATGAAAATCTCAAACTTTACATGGGAAAGTGAGTACCACCCGATGCGCTACACTAGGCTGGCTTTGCCTGAAGATGAGGGGGGTTTACAACTGAAAACTCCAAGAGATATTGCAAAATGGGGGACACTAAGGAGAATTATCTCTTACCAATCTGGTGGCTCAGTTTGGGGGAGATGGATGAGAGAAAGATACCCACAAGGACTGGATTTCCAGCCAAGAACCAGAGAAGGCATCTCACACACCATTCATATGATGAGGAGCCTATGGCCACAGGTAAAGCATCTCTTATGTGTGAATCATGTTGGCGAATGGCACATGCTAAATCCAAAAGAAGACTTGTGGGAGATCACTAGGACAAGGGCTGAAAAGGACATGATTATGGAGCTAATTTGGGAAGGTAAATATATTCCTAAATGGTCTACTTGTGTATTCAAAATCTTGCATGGTGAACTAGTGACTCTGGACAAAATATGAGAATGGAATAACAACTTTTATATCACCTGCTACCTATGCAAAGAGGAGGAGGAATCACATAGCTACCTGTTTGGTAGTTGTTGCTTTACGAAGACCATATGGGGAAAAATCTGCAAGGAATTCTGTCTGCAAATAGAGCTGAATGAAGACATAAAGAAGATGATCATGTGCTATGCTAATGCGGAGAAGAAGATGCTACTGTTTGCTGCCCTGTGGTTCTATGTTTGGAATGAAAGGAATGCTCGCAAGCATGGAGGATTAGTTAGTAGTGAGAGTACTATTGCGGCAAAAATCTATAAAAATGTAAAAAAGAGACTATGTCTCAGCTAGCTGTGTGAGTTTCTCACATCTACGTTGAATAGCGAGCTTAGGGATATATGTAACTCTTGACCCCTTACATTTGTAGGGGGGATGTCGGAATATATTTACCTGATTTTGATATATTTATAAGCTGACTCATAAGATAGCTGAGTGAATTATAACTTTGATATGGATGTATGACATTGGGCCTACATGTACTTTTTGACCTCCTATATTTTAAGGAGGAAGTCAAAATATATTTATCTGATTCCGATATATATACACACACACACACACACACACATATATATATATATATATATATATATACATACATGCACGTGCACACACACATACACACACATATATATACACACATATATGTATATATATGTATATATACATATATATGTATATATTTGTATATATATATGTATATATATATATATATATATATATATATATATATATATACTACTTAAAAAAAGGTGAATGTTTGAAAACAATTGCAGCAGTGTCAGTTCTACAGTATACAAGCCGTCCAACCAATCACGTTTCAGCTTTTTCAAAATGCTGGTCTCCCCTTCAACCTCTCCTCACACGGTTCCTCTCAATTTTACTAAGTCCTCACGTTCTGCTAACTGAACTGACATCACCGTTCAAAGCATTTAAAATCCTATATGAATTCTGAATTGTTGTTTTTCCTGATTTCTCTCACCCGTTTTTATAGGAACTCATATCTTTTCCCACACATCACACGTCCTTTCTTGGCGAATAGTGGTTCCACTACATTATATAATTCAAATATAAAATAGAATTTCTGAATCCCATGTCATTTCAATAAAATATCTACCTTAGATAATCCAAATACAAAACAGAATCTGAACCACGTCAAAAATATCAACAAAATTTGTTACAACATAACCAAAACTTCCCTCTACAGATAATTCAAATAAAAATAGAATTTGTTGCAAAGGACACATCCTTCATGATGTCCAATATTATCGCCCACCTCTCTAACTCCAACTTGACACCACGATAACTAAACACGGGCGCCACACTTTAGTTGTTCCTCTACTTCTGAAGGCCGGAGCATATTCCTCGACTGCATTTAGAAGAAAAGAAGGTGCTTTAGTTGTTCCTCAAGTTCTGAAGGCCGGAGCATGTTCCTCCACTACATTTAGAAGAAAACTTAAGTAGGTGAGAAGTTTAATCACTACATATATATTTTATGCATTGTGTACAAGTCTAATAACCTCCTACAACCTTATGCAGCATGCCTAACGAGCAGATCCACCAATCCCTTTAGCCTTCCTATTAAGAGGAAAAACAACAATAAACATTATTCTATACTTTGTGTTTTGGAGCGTACAACAATCAAACCTATATGTGAAAGCTGCTTACTAGAAGAAAACACTTCCAGGTACTAAACTTATAAAACATCAGCTGGTTAGATGTTTAATCACTACATACATATACATACATATTTTATGCATTGCTTACAAGCCTACTCACCGCCTACAGCCTTATGCAGCATGCCTAATGAGAAGATCCACCAACCCCTATAGTCTTCCAGTCAACAGGAAAAACAACAATACACGTGATTTCATACTCCGCGTTGTTATTGTTGCCGTACAAAAACCTTATTCACTAACTTCCAGGTAAGATTTAACCAACAAGTGAGACATGTAATTTGTAGTATCATATAAATAATGTTCATTTAGATGCTATTGAATACCAATATTCTCAACTTTTCAATCCTCATACAATAACCTATACAGCAGATACAACAGCCACAACAACCCTACTCTGGAGCGTACAACAATCAAACCTATTTATGAAAGTTGCTCTTAAAAGAAAATACGTCTAGGTAAGATTTCATCTTATATAAATTACATACATTTAATAACAATATTCTCACCTCATTAATTCCCCATTTAACCTAATTTGCAGAGCTACCGACCATATTGATCTTGCTAAAGCAACCGTAGTTCACCACGATCAATATCTGAAATTGGATATTATTTTCTTATTGTTCCTACAATTGGGGAGCCTTCTACTAGAAGAAAACACTTCCATGTATGAAATTTATCCAACAAAATGTTCCATGCATTAAAAAATCACGAATGCATTATTTTAAAAGTTGTACATTGCTGTTTTGTATCTATACCAAGATTAAATATGAGGAAATAAGAGAAATAATAAGTTAGCATGAGTATCACATTGAAAGCCATTACTTCTTGCAAAGTAACTTATGAAATAGACAATGGCAACTATACTAAAATTCAATCTATTGGAAAATGACATTGTAAGTTAACAAGGGAATTCTAAATAATGCTTGAATACCTCCTACAGTGGTGCTGCAAACTTTCTAAACATGCTGGAAGAGTATCTTGATATGTTGGTCCCATGTAGCCTATGAAAAACAATGAGATCATGGTCTTTGTGTCTAGATGATTTTCCAAGTAGGGAAACCTTTTCTAGGCATGGCAAGCTTGGTAGCGGAGAGTCTCACATTGAAGTCATTTTGTCAGGTAGTAAAAAGTCAAAGTTTTGGAAAAGAACATAATTTGTAAGGAATATAAAGTCAAGTATGAATCCAAACCTATCCATTTACAATAATTGTAGGAAAAGGTAGAGATGTTAAGTTCCAAGCCAAACTCATACATTTAGAATAAGCTTTAAGTGTACAAACTAATAAGTGTTAAGTCTTTTAGGAAATACTACCAACATTATTAAAAAAATAGGGATTTAAAAGAATAGAACCTGGGAACAAATAAGCCATTGTAAGTAAACTGGTATTAACATACATGCTTCTACATTGCATATAGCATATGAATAGAATTTGAAAAGGATATATAAAAAATTTCCAACAAATTCTTATAGGTTTATTAGAAAGAAAAGAATATCCCAAATCTACCCTTCAGATTAAGAGAAGAATAATTCAAACATACCATGTACACCCTTCACTAAGCTAAATGAATTTTATACATTCTATAGATAACAATTTTTAGAGAGCAATATAGAATCAAGATTAACCAAATATAGATAACAATTTTTAAACATTCTAAACCTTAAATATATAAATGTAATTGGGTTGCTTTAGCATTACACGACAAGAATATATAAATCACAAAATCTATTACATTTATTTGGATCTGGATTGATTTTCATAGAGTAATATAAAAAC
The DNA here is from genome assembly GCA_963693085.1 of Alisma plantago-aquatica. Lineage (NCBI taxonomy): Eukaryota > Viridiplantae > Streptophyta > Magnoliopsida > Alismatales > Alismataceae > Alisma > Alisma plantago-aquatica. The sequence goes on along the minus strand of OY856412.1, from coordinate 1,076,905,720 downwards.
AAGATTTACCAGATCTAGATAATAATTTTTAAACATTAACCCTTAAATAAATTAAATACACATTTCCATTGACATACCCCTGGTGTATAATCAAACATGGCTCATCATCCTTCAACCTTAATAAAGTTATGTACATTACTGGTCTTCATTTAACCTCGCTAGCCAACATACTTTCTACACATCATCATCAAATTCTTCTATAAATATATGTACATTGAACATTTGTGAAATTAGGATGTATAAATATTTAAACAAATTTAGCAAATATTTATACAACAGATTTCCCAAATCTTAAAATTTTTCATTCCTACATATAAATATTGTTCTTATATAACAAATTTGAAGTAGACCATATATATATATAGACAAATACATCTAATCATCCTTGCATATTATAGGCTAGGTATAACATGGATAATAAAGATGTGGTTATAGAAGAGAAAATATCATTAGGTGCCTCAACCTCACAAGAGACTAGCATGCACTACACTTTACAACTATAAATGTAATTAGTAGTACCAAAATAGAAGAAAAAACACCTAATATATAAATGTGATTAGGTTGCATTAGCATCACACAATAAGAATATATAAATCACAAAAACTATTACATCTAATCGGATTTGGATTGATTTTTAGAGAGAAATACGAGCCAATATGGAAACAAGATTTACCAAATATAGATAACATTCTTTAAACATTCTAACCGTTGAATATATATATTTAGTTAGGCTGCTTTAGCATCACACGGGTGTATATAAATCATAAAAATTATTACATCTATTCCGATTTGGCTTGATTTGCAAAGAACAATATAGAAACAAGATTTACCGAATATAGAAAACTATATAAAAAATACCAAATATATCTAATATTTTTAAACATTCTACCCCTTAAACAACTAAAATACACATTTCAATTGACATACCACTGGCATACAATCAAAAACCTTTATAAATATATGTACATTTTTGGTCTTCATTTAACCTCGCTAGCCAACATGCTCCCTACACATCATCATCAAAATCTTCTAAGAATATATGCACATAAAACATTAGCAAAATCAGGATGTGTAAATGTTTAAAGAAATTGAGCAAATATGTATACAATTGTCTTCATGAAAAATGATTACAATGTTACAAAAATAACAGTGTGTTGTGATGCACCATTCGTCTTATTGATTTCATACAATGTTAATAACTTAATACACATCGAAATTAAAATTAGCAAATAGTATAAAAATTATCTCAATTTTTGTTTCCATATCAAACTTAAAACAAAAATAACCTCTTCCCAAACTAAAAAGTAATATGGAGGACTTGAATCATCCTTTCTAAAAAAATACAGAAAGTACTATGTTCTTGACATAGGTAATGAGTGAGCCAGTATTAGCAAACGACTGCATGTTGGCACCGATACAGATGTACATGCACATATGCCAGATTATCTTATATAATCTAACATGATAACATTAATAAGTGGCTGCCTCTGTGGTTGAGGAGTACACAAACATCCCAGAGAGATGGCCCCTACCCACATGAAGAGTGAGGGAAAGAGGAACAGAGGAATAGCACGAGGATCGACTGAGGGAAAGAAGAAAAGGGGTCATTACCTGACCACGACTGATGTGAATAAGACTGGATGTTGCACTTCTCGGCTTCACCTGGCTACTACTCTCTCTTCTCCCATCGCTCGGCTGGACCTGGATGCTACTACCTCTTCTTGTGTTGCTTGTAACCTGGTGCTGGCGGAGAGGTAAGGGATCTGCGAGACGCGTCAAGGTAAATCACGAAGCCCTGCATGCATCAAGGTAGGTGACGATTCCTGAAGTAGAGTGGGGGAGATCCAATCGCGTGAACCGTTAAGGGGGGAATCCAAAATAATCGTGTGGTTACCTGGATCAGGTAGAGGCGAGGCTGTAAGAAGGAGGTGGTGAGGCTGAGAGCGAGTGGACGCCAAGGCTGGGAGCGAGTGGCCGGTGAGGCTGGAAGCGAGTGGCTGGTGAGGCTGGAAGCCAGCGTCCTACGATATTTGTCGTTGAGATGAGGGTAGCATGAGATTTGGATGATGAATCTGTTGTGGTTGCGGCGGCTGGGGTTGGAGGCAACAACATCAAGTAGACCATAATGTCAGATGGAAAGAGTTGCTATGTGGTTAGGGCACCGAGCAGTGGAGATAAGATGCGGATGAAAGGGTGGGGAATGAGAGGCACTGTCGGTACCCTAATATGTACTTTCTTGCCTTTTAGATCTGACAGTCAAAAAGACATTACGTTAAATTTGAATCGAACGGTCACTATCAATCGTTGTTTAATTAGGGTATAATATTATTATAAATTAAATGTATTACTCTACTAACCCGTAAAGTTAGCCATCTAAATCCAATCATGTCCATATTGGATAGCGAGAGCATATTTGTTTGGAACGTAATGAGACATAGTTTGTAATATAATATATATATATATATATATATATATATATATATATATATATATATATATATAATTTAAATACAATATGTAGATTGAAGTTAGACGGACTCAAATAAGGATTTCGCACAAATGATTAAAATTTATAAATCAAACATAATCTGAGAAAGAAATTGTATCTCGATCTACTCCATACACTATATTTATTCCTTTCCAACTATCTCCCACCCTCTCTCTACAAATATATTTGATTTTATTTTTAACCAAACAATAATAAATGATTCCTTGATTATCCCGATAACCTTCTAAATTTGCTTCTAGCCTTCTCTCCTTCTTACACAATTAAAAATGATTCATTGAACTCAAAAATCTCTTATATTTTATTGAGTTGTCACTCCTGCTATTTCATAATTTTACAAATAGATCTTCATTTACAAAAATGGAAATAATGATTAGTAGGAAGAAATAGAGAAGGAAAAAATCACTTCGAGAATGACGAAATGAAAACAAGCTATTTTGTTGTAAACATGCAAAATCATAAAGTAAAAAATATATGAAAATCTAAGTTTTAATAATTATAATGCCATGATTATCTCCTTTGTCCCTCGATAATGTTTTTCACATTTTCTCAAGATCAGTCCATAATTTTGCACTCATATTGTTGGCCTCTTCAACTGTCTCCTAAAAACCTCTCTTTACAATATTTACATTCTTATTCTCATTAAAAAAAATAGATGATAGGTTTTACCCTTGTGAAACCAAATCTCTCATGTATATGAATCTAAAAAAAGGCATATTGGCTAAGCCTTCCAGGGAAAAAACCCACAATTTTGTTATAATCAATATAGAGTATTAGGCAGTATCATCAATGTTACTTTTTGTTTCACTTTCCCTTTACATGTTACATTATTTGACAAACCAGCACAAAGTATGTTTGGATACACTGCATCTGAATTACAAAAAATAAGCATGAAGGTATATGTATACATATAGTATATCAGATATGAATTGAAGTATTTCTTTATTTTTATATTAACCAATATACTATTTTACAACATAGGAAAATGGAGATGACATGCTAGATGAAATAATATCAAAGGCACAATGGAATCATATGCTCTTTCTTCTAAAGCCCTAAGTTGCCCAATATGTTCCTTCAAAAAACCCATCATTTCAAGCTTCATCAAAGCAGATGGTCAACATGGTAGACATAAAACCATTAGATTTTAGTGAAGAATGTAAGAGTCTTCTATATGATATTGACCATGAAATTTGTAATTGATACCTTCGTTCTTTTCATTTGAATATTGTTTTTTATATTATGTCAAGACAGTTAAGCATAAACTATGGTTGTGCTTTCGTTCTATTAATGGAATCTGAAGAAATTTCTTTTATACTACATACATCAAGAATCATTCCAAAGCTATGTGTATTAACAAGTGGAAGTGGAATTGTAAAAACAATAGAACCACATCATTTTGCAAAAATCATCACTATAGCTGTAAGTTTTAGTATTTGTTTGGAAAATATTCTATCATATGATTTTATAATCATTTAACAACATGAGTATTATATCTCTTTGCAAGATATGCATTCAAAATTTAAATTATTTGGGGCTAAATCCCAAAAAAATGAGCATGTCGTTCCAAAATAAGTAAGAAATCACTTCATTTGTATCTCTATATGTTTCACTACTTAAATAGATGACTATAGTGTTAATGTTCTTTTATTCCATCAACAGATGTCCACCGCAATATGATTCATCATATGAAGATGAGCAAATGGTATTGAGATATTGGATGGGAAAGCGAGCTCTATGTATAACATGTAAATTATCATCCACGTGTTAGTCATATTATTTTCCTTACCTATATAAAAATTTATATCCAGAACAATGTTTGTCTAAGCACATTTTCTTTATAAATTATTTGGTCAACAATATTTATTATATATTTTACCTCCATTTCATTGCATTGAGTATAAAAACTGATTCATTTTGATAATAAATTCACTTATAGAAAAATATATTTATTTATTAAATTCGACGATATGCACTTTTATTAAAAAGTATATGTTTGATTAACAAGATGGTAGATGTTTATTTCAAACATGATCGTGAAATTTCATTGTAAGTAAATATTAATCATCCTTGGAAGTTGTCATGTGTCTATAAATAATTGAACTAATGCAATGATGTTCGTGCATGTGCACGTGTGTGTTCACTAGTATATATATGTGTACACACACACACACAAACACACACACACACACACACATATATATATATATATATGTATATATATATATATATATATATATATATATATATATATATATATATATATATATATATATATATATATATATATATATGCAATTTATATGCGTCACCCTTAAAGTGAGTTTTGATGGTGGATGTATAGCATGGTTTTGGACAATAACCTAAATTTTTGTGTGTGGTTGGATGATTTCTTCTAATCATCTCAGTTTACATACTGAGCCTCTACTTTCATCTTCCCAATGTAAAAATATTATTCTTTCCTACCTTTTCTCCCCTCATATGTAACTAGATGTTTCTTATTACCATGTAATAAGTTTAATAGAAAATATGATAGTTTCTTTTCTTACAACGACGAAGATGATGATCAAGCTTTAGGGAAGCTGACCGTTTCACGTGACGAGCCGACCGGCTTGAGGACCAAGGAGGGATGAATGCAATGAGAGTGAACCGACCAACTGGTGGACCCAAACAACTATTTGGAGGTGTCCAGACATCAGTTGAATAGGAGGCTAGACAATCAACCTACCGACCAAGATGCAAGCTGATCGGTTTAAGGGTTTAACCTATCAACCTGGATTAGCAAGCACAAATCTACACCAATAATAGGTTCATACATGTGATGTCGACCTAGGTGGTAGTAATTTCTTGTGGCTCCAAGGAATTACAGTAGTATGGCCATAACCATCACTAATGTTTTATATTGCATGTCTACATTGTGGGATATCACATGTATATGATATGTACTATATATATGTGGTGATGGGATAAAGTATATGTATTTATAAATACAAACTCCCTCAAATAATATATTAAGTCTTAGATTCTTTCCATAAGAAACACACATGAAAAGCTTGATCGACTAAGCATGGACACCCCAAGTGTGAAGGTAATAATGTAGGCCTACCAAGCAGGGTGCAATATTATCATGTTGGCTTTTAGGTCAAGCTTAACCGTGTGTCCTTAATGAGATTAAGATCTAGAGACATGTAGATAACTATGATTTTTTTTTTTTGCATATCATATATCCAAGAATTGCATATGATGCAATTGGAAAAAGTTGCCTACCTTAATAATTGACTATGGACGCTGACGTTGGCCGGGTAAAGGTTGAATTTTCTTGCATCGTAGCTCACTAGAAGGTTTGTACACTGCAATCTTCCAAATTGATATATGATGGATATCAATTTGAATAAAATAATGAGAGCGATAGTTAATTAAAGTCCTAACAAATATCCTCAAATTTTATACAAATCAAATCAAATCAAAATGAGTTTTTGACAAAAATTGTAAATTCTTTTGTAGAATCAAATGGGATCACACAGAAACACCTTTTCTCTACAATAAGTCCTTGAGAAAGACAAGTTAAATGGAAATAACTTCCATGACTAGTTCAGGACACTGAGAATTGTTCTCACTCTGGAGTGCAAGCTCTATGTCCTAGAAACACCAGAACCAGAAGAACCTCTTCCCAATGCACCTAAGGCTGACATGGATGCTTACAAGAAGCACACTGAAGATGACCTTGATGTCAAATGCCTAATGTTGTGTTCTATGTACTATGAGTTGCAAAGACATCATGAGAACATGAATGCTATCAAGATGGTCACACATATGAAGAACATATTCCAAGATCAGACAAGATATGATGTCTCCAAGGCATTGTTCAAATGTAACATGGGAGAAGGAGTTCCAATAGGTCCTTGTGTGATCAAGCTCATTGGGTATGTGGGGAGCCTTTCTAGAAGGAGATTCCTCTTGGGTCAAGAGTTGGCCATTGATGTAATTCTACAGTCTCTTCCAAAATCATTCAATCAGTTTGTCATGAACTACAACATGAATGACTTTGACAAGCTGTTGAGAGAGTTACTTGGCATGTTGAGAATAGTTGAGGTACAAATGAAGAAAAAAAGCCCAAGTATGTTATGATGACCATCAATACAAAGGGGAAGTATAAAGGCAAAGAAAAATCTAAAAATAGTTCTAAAGACAAAGGAAGGAGTAAAGAAGGGAGACAATTGTCACCACTTTCACCAGCCTGGACACTAGAAAAGGAATTGCCCTCTCTTTCTAGAGGAATTAAAGAAGAAGAAGGAAAGGGTAGTGAACTGTACTTCAGGTATAAATGTTATAAGAAAAATTTGATTACTTCTTCATCTTGGCATGTGATACCGGATGTAGATCTGACATACACTGATGTGCAACATCTGATGAGAAGTGAAGCCTTTATGAAAGGGAAAGGATGGACTGTGCAGAACAAGTGTTGTTCCAAATTTAGTGTATATTTAGAATTTATATTAGCCCATTGGTAATGTAATAGAGTTAGTTGAAGTGATATTTTAATTATGCCAATAATAGAAGTGTTTTACTTTATGCATCTTGATGATAGGGATGATAATGAATAAAGAGATGTTAGTAGTTCTATTTCAAAGATGTGATCATCTATGACAATGCCCCAAACATCTACTGATATTTATATGAAATGATCTAAACATAAATACCTAGAGGATTGCTATGGATAACTCAAACAATCTATATCATTCTCATATAGAGCACATATATAAGAAATGCATTACTAGAATCCATATTGATGTTTATATAGATTCTTTTGGTTATTGAACCAATAAGAGACATGCAAGTCTTATTTAAGAGAAAGATGACAAGACACCCTTCACCGAATTTAGTGGGAAGATAAACATTCTATTAGTCCTGATACATATTTATGTATAAATATTTTTTAGATTAAATGCTAGAGGTATTTATTTGTACTTCATCTATATTTACTAATGGTATCAGTTGATATAGGTTTTGTATTTGGTGAAATACAAACATGAATCTCTTGAAGTGTTGACACGAAATTACCGTGCGTCGAACACAAGTGTACGCGTCAATGTAGTAAAGGCCTTTGTGAGGCCTGAGTCGAACTCAGGGATACTGAATTATCAGAGACTACTACTAACTACTCACAATCAGCTAGACCGGGTTAAAATGGTTTGAGAGTTGTTGTAAAATTAAAAGAAAAGAAAACAAAATAAAACAATCGATTAAAGGTTTAATTTAATCAATTCAAGTGGAGATATTTAGGATTGCGGTTTCACCGCGGGTTATCATTGTATGAATTCCTATATAGGAACTCATATTTATCTCTCTATCCGGATAGTGGCCTGTAGTCATAATTGCCCACTGTCGTGGTAAAATTCACTACCTATGTCTAGGTCAGTTCCAACGTTGTAGTAACCTATACCCTAAACTAGGTGCATTAGAAACGACCTCTAGGTTTCCACCATTAACCTTACATCACCTTGTTCAAGGGATTTGTCAATTAATGTGAATTTCATCTCTTTTCAAACGTTAATTCTTCTTTCAAAGTAATTAAGGGCATTAGATTATTATTATGGTGATCAAGCATAACAATATAATTGAGAAAACGAAATCATACCATGGATTTAAGAGATAAAGGATGAATTACTATGATAAAATTGTCATACAATAACTCCCTGGGTTACTCCCAGTCCTAAAGATAAAGGGGATTAGCCCCACATGTGCATCTTAGAGCAAAACATGGTAGAGAAAAGGGGAAACATGGAGAAAAACATGATTAAGTAGTGAAACCCCTGAACGGAGAAGATCCAAGCGTTCCTTGCGTAGAATGCACGATCTCCGGCCTTTCGGCAGTGGAAAACGTCTTCTTCGGCATCCAGAACAGCTGGCGCGTGCTTTTGGGTTCCGTTCTTCTCTCCACACCTTCTCGGCACGTGTGCAGCGGCTAATGACGTGATAGTCAACTCTTGGCCGCCATCATTAGGTATAATCACCAAGTTAGGTTGCCAAAATATCACAGCCGTCAGATTTAGATCAATCTGAAACCAACTTGTATTTGACGGTGTCGATACTATCGACGCGAGTCGATAGTATCGACGTGAGTCGATAGTATCGACCTTGCACTGTATCGGCTGGTCTTCTTTTCTTTTCTTTGTTGCGACTGATGCTTACTCGATACCATCGACGAGGGTCGATGGTATCGACTCTCTTAGGCATCGCTTTTGTCTTTTTCCGTCGCTGAAGCTCCTCGTGTCGATAGTATCGACTTTAGGGTCGATAGCATCGACTGTCTTTTCGCCAGCAACCTGATGGTAAGTCGCTGCCATCGACTTCGCCGTCGATGGTATCGAATCTGTGTTTCTCCTTGCGGCTGGCAACCTGTGGTCTGGTCGATGGTATTGACCACTGTCGATGGTATCGACAGTAGCAGATATTTGTTTTTCCTGAAATTGCAACACAAAACCACATAAGCCGAAATAAAACATATTATTGTACTCATTTATACTCAAAATACCAAAATAAGGGAGATTTTACATAGAGAAGGATCATAGACCAAAGTAAATGAATCATGTAATATTAACCACCAAAATGACCAATAAATGCATAAAACACAAGTAAAATATGTCTATAAATGCGACTCAAAATCATCGCATCAAACTCCCCTAAGCTTGAACATTGCTCGCCCTCGAGCAACTAAACTTTAGAATAGAATTGCGAGGGTCAACTAAAGAACAGATCATCACAAAAAACATCACCATATGATCCCCACCGGACATTCACATTCCGACCCTTACTAACCACAAAATGATAATTACCCTAAAGACGACAATAATCATCCATAAAAGATATCTACCTCAAAATTGATGAACACTATCATATAAGGCAGTTAACATAATAAAATTCTCCGGTTCAGACTCGGTGCATCTTATGATCTCCTATTCTACGTTGCTCGCCCTAACTACCATCTACATGGAAGCAATTCTCCTGATATTCACAAGTGAGAAGAAAATCACGGTGGCCTACCAATTCGAGCAACAGGTGGATGGAATGGGTGGCTCATAGAAGAAATGGAAGCATTATACGGTTTCAACATGCAAAAAACAAAAATGACCTAAATGATGCATATGCAAGTGTAAATGCCCTAATGCCTACATTTTAAGTGGAATGACACATGCACTATCATTCCGTATCAAGGTGAGATGGAATATCTACAAAAGCTACACCATGTGCTTATTCTTCTTAATATGCAGTGAAAAACATGTTCCTTTCTCCCTCTTATTCCTATTTACTTCTCAATTCTCTTTTTTCATTTTCATATTTTTCTTTTTTTCTTTTCTTTTTAAGGCCCTTTATATCCAATAATGACAATGAATTATTTGTCGGGCTCACTTTTTCTGCATAGCTCAAATGTTTGAAGCATTTAGAAGGTATGGAACAAGTTAATCACCCTTATTGTTTCAGAAGAAATAAGATACATGATGTACTATATGCATAAAAATTATGAATGCAGCTAAATGACACACACCTAAGGATAATGTGCATGTATAGCTACTCTATTTTTTTATTTTCATGCAAAACATGTGAAAATACTTTGCAATGCAAGACCTATCTACATGAGATGCATTCAACAAGATTAAAACCGTAATGTACTTCCAATTCTTATGGTGGATTATGAAAATAATGAGGTGGATAGATCACATGACTAATTGATTGAACCTTTGAAAATTATTATGTGTCCCTCCTTACTGACCTGTGTAGTAATTAAGAGGTTTCTCTCTCTTATTTCAAATTAAAGTCTCATTATCATTTGGTCAGTTTAGGCTCAAACAACCAATTCCGTCCACTTTTCATGAATCCTTAGGAATGTACAGTTGTGATTTTCTGTTTTAAAGTTGACAAACCCAATCATTTTCATAAGTTATGTGCTCAAGGTTTAACAACACAAGCTTGCAAAGCACTAATTTTTTTTAAGTTTTCCCTTAATTCCCATGTACAAGCAAATGAGATGACACATGACTTAAGACATCTACAATTACACTAGATAGAGTGTGGATCCTACAAACAAACTAAGAATTAAGAAAAACAACAAATGATAAAAGGCAAAATAATAAAACTAACTAAAGGATAGAGCTGTTCCAACTCCCCCCCCAAGCTTGAATTCGACTATGGCCTCATAGTAAAAAACAACCTTAAAAGGTGGAACAGAGATACCGTTCACTCTTCCGGCGGAGGCGGGTACTGCGGGGCCGTGGGGTCCCAAGACGGGTACTGCCCCTGAAAGCTCGGATCATACTGGGGCATGGGTGGAGGTTGTTGATACCCCCAAAGTAGTTCTAGCTCCAGTAATGATCATAGAAGGGCTGCTGCTGCATCTCCATCCTATGCAACCTGTCATGAATGTGCTGTTGGTTGTCGAGGAGGAGGCGCTCATTTTAAAAAATAGCCCTTTGATTGTCAAGCAGCCGGTTCGTTGTCTCATGAATACCGACGTATGTCATTGTATGCTGCTGCTGCGTTTGGTGGATATCCTGTAGCATTGCATACATTCCTTGCATTGAGTAGACATCCTCGCTTTGCTATGAGGGCTGCGGTGGCGGAGGCTGTGAAGATGAAGATGCACCCAGATGCATGCGAGGACGCTTCCTAGGTACCACTCGTGCCCGAAGAGGAGTGAAAGCCTCCTCTTCCTCTTCATTCTCGTCACCGTCATTGTCGTTGTTGTCGTTGCCGCCATCCTCATCTGAATCAACAATGGCTATGATTGGCCATCGGAAATGCTGCGCACCATCAATGTGGAAGACGGGGTCTGGAAGTGAACACTCTTGACATGCTTGGTTGACATGGCAGTGTGCATATGCCAAGCCATCTCGAAGAAGGATGAGGTTGGAGCGGTGCAGATGTTGCAGGTTAAGCTTGCTCCTATTGGAGAGAGGAGTCAGCTGGGAGAAATTCAACCCAAGATAGGAGGCCAGCGGTGTGATGAGCCCTCCAAAGTGAATTGGAGCCTTCCCCGTACTCCTCTTTACAGCCAACATGCGCGTCAAGATGAACGCGCCCCAGTTACACTCCTCTTTCTTTAACAATTTGTACAAGAAAAACAAATCCGCCTCTTGAAACTTGTTGAGAGACAGATCACCACAGTCGAATAAGGTGGTGCAGATCATGTGGTGAAGAATCCGCACGAACGGATGCTCGAAATCCGCTACCGCCGCGTTGTGGTAGCTCACAGATTTGCCCGACGGCACAATCACTAGCTCGACGAAGATAGCATCATAATCTGTCATGTTGTCTGACCGCCGGTACTGCTCTCGCCCATGATTCTAGTTATAGATAGAGTTGAACTGCTGGAGGGTGAGAGTGTAATCATTATTGTACAGCCAGAAAGAAAAACAACCTTTTATCCATTCGCGGTCAGTGTCAATGATGTCGTTTGGCACGACGCAGATATCCAGTGACGCCATGAACTCTGCCACAAGCTCCTTGTATGTCGGCCATTCTACGAAGAATGGCTGGCTGTCAGTGTGGAATTCCATCTCATCGGGCCTCCTGCCCGTATGCCTTGCTTGGCCCTTGAGCACGTAGGCCAGATTAGCCTCGAACCCCAGATTACAGATCATGTTGCGGTCGACGTAGCGGGTCGACTCAATCTTGCACTTCATCAGTTCCTCGTAGACCTTCTTGACTTCTGCGGAAGGATGGACAATCCACAGATGTGGAATGGATACAGTCAGTGGAGGAATGAACATCGGTATCTCCATCGGTGTCGTGCGTGAAGAAGAAGCGCCGATAGTATGGACCATTGTCGAAGAAGAAAGGATAGAGACGGAGCTCGGGGAAGGTCGGAGAAGAGTATCTCCGCTCAATGAAGAACTTGCTCCTTGGATGCTCATGGCCGGGCTCCGATTGCTCACAAAGACGCACGTCACAAGTGTAGAAGGATTTCTCTGAAATTGTGATGTCATATGATGACAATCCATTCCTTATATAACTGTGGCCGGCGTTGCTGTATGCCCGTCGATACCATCAACGCGAGTCGATGGTATCGACTCCTGTAGCACAATCCGTCCGCCGCTGGTATCGATGGTCATCGATGGCTTGATGTGGGGGCCCGAATCGAGGACGTGTCGATACTATCGACAGATGTCGATGGTATCGACCTGTCCCACAGATCGACTCTCTTGATGCAGCGATCTCCGTTGATTTCCTCTCGCGGATCGGTGACATGTAGTATCGATAGTATCGACTTCTGGTTAGGGCAACACCCTCGCGAGGCCCGGCCGCCACCTTCTACCTGTAACTGGGTCAATACCATCGATAGGCCTATCGATGGTATCGACTTCACTGAGACAATTTGTGTATGAATATCTCCACAGATCTCGATAGTATCGACATGCATGTCGATACTATCAACCTCATATTTGCGATCAACCTGTTGGTGTGTCGATACCATCGACGAGGCCATCGATAGTATCGACACAGAGCGATTTTTGTATCCGCCAACCTGTACCCATCTCGATACCATCGACTCAAGGGTCGATGGTATCGACTCTACCTCAGTCCTGCACATTGAGCAAATGATCACGGTACCGTTTTTACCCTAAAAACGAAATCAAATCAAATCAAATCAAAGTACAAAATGTGAAAGAAACTAACTACGCTAGCGATGGCTGGGTTGCCTCCCAACAAGCGCCCTTATTTGACGTCTTACGCTAGACAACTTGAAGCACCTCATGCATCCAGAAGTGCAATGAGTTTGACCTCATTCACTTTCCTTGTGTAATCTTCACCGAAGTACAATTTCAATCGTTGTCCATTGACCAGGAATGTTGTCTCGCCATCACGCACCATGATTGCGCCATGTGGCCTGACCTCCTCTACGGTGAACGGTCCACTCCTTTCAATTTCCTGGGATGCATCTTCAACCTGGAGTTGAACAAAAGTACACGATCTCCTTTCTTGAAGACACACATTTGAATATGGTGATCATGAATCAACTTTGTTCGCTCCTTATAGATCCGCAAGCTTTCATATGCATTCATCAGCAGCTCATCAAGTTCATTAAGCTCAAGCAACCTTTTCTTTCCCGCTTGATCATAGCTCAAGTTTAGCTTCCTCAGCACCCAATGCGCTTTATGCTCTAATTCCACCGGCAAGTGGCAGGCCCGACCATAAGCCAACCTAAAAGGTGTAGTGCTTATAGGTGTTTTAAATGCCGTCCTGCAAGCCCACAAAGGATCCGGTAGCAGGGTACTCCAATTCTTTCTTGTGGAAGCCACAGTACGCTCCAAGATCTTCTTAATATCCCGATTGGAGACCTCCACTTTCCCTTGAGTTTGAGGGTGGTACGGGGTACCAATGTTGTGCTTTACCCCGTACTTTCTCAACAGTGCCGCACACTTTTGATTCCGGAAATGCGTACCTCCATCACTAATGATCATTCTTGGTACACCAAACCTACAGAAAATATATTCTTTGACAAACCTGCACACTACAACAACATCATTAGTCCTAGTGGGTATTGCCTCTACCCACTTCGACACATAATCAACAGCTAAAAGAATGTACAAATTAGAATTTGAGGACACAAAGGGTCCCATAAAATCAATACCCCACAAGTCGAACACCTCAACCTCTTAAAATACATTGAGGGGAATCTCTTGTCTTTTTGAAATGTTACATGTCCTTTGGCAAGAATCACATTGCCGCACAAAATCATAAGCATCCCTGAACAAAGTAGGCTAGTATAGGCCACTTTCAAGTACTTTGGCTGCAGTGTGAGAACTAGCATGGTGACCACTCGTCGGTAGTGTATGGCAATGAAGAAGAACACTTTTGTATTCCACCTCCGATACACACCTGCGTAAGACACCATCCCTGCACTGCTTCAACAGAATAGGGTCATCCCAGAAATAATACCGCAAAGAATGGAAAAATTTCTTCTTCTCTTGGTATGTCCAATCATCCGGGATAATTTTGCAGGCAAGATAGTTAACAATATAAGAAAACCAAGGGTCTTTCGATTTCACTTTTAAAAGTTGTTCATCAGGAAATGTCTCGGTAATGGGCATATGCAAATCCTTTTCATGTACCCTTTCCAACTTAGACAAATGGTCTGCGACCACATTTTCAATGCCCGCCTTGTCTTTGATTTCAATATCAAATTCTTGTAAAAGAAATATCCACCTAATCAATCTAGGTTTGGCATCTTTTTTTCTCCATCAAATACTTAATGGCGGCGTGGTCCGTCCATACCACGACTTTTGATCCAACAAGATATTGCCAAAATTTTTCAAAAGCAAAAAAATGGCGAGAAGTTCTTTTTTGGTTGTCGTGTAATTCAGTTGTGCGTAATTTAAGGTTTTAGATGCATAGAAAATCACAGCGGGTTTATTGTCCACACATTGTCCCAAAACAGCCCCAATTGCAAAATTGGATGCATCACACATTAATTCAAATGGCTTAGTCCAGTCTGGTGTTTGCACAACCGGTGCGGAAATCAGTTTTTCTTTAAGCACGTTGAACGCATTCAAACACTTGTCATTAAAATAAAAAACAACATCTTTTTCCAACAACTCAGATAATGGTTTGACGATTTTAGAGAAATCTTTTATAAATCGGCAATAAAAACTGGCGTGACCTAGAAAACTCCGAACCCCTCTAACTGAATTCGATGGGGGCAATTTGGAAATAACTTCGATCTTAACTGGGTCTACCTCCAACCCTTTGCTAGACACTTTATGTCCAAGCACGATCCCTTCGCTTACCATCATGTGGCATTTCTCCCAATTGAGGACCAAATGTGTGTCCTCACAACGTTGCAAAACCTTGTCCAAATTATATAAACACTTGTCAAAGGATGCACCGTAGACAGAGAAATCGTCCATAAAAACCTCCAAATAACGTTCAACCATATCAGAAAAGATGGCAAGCATGCAACGCTGAAAGGTCTCCGGTGCATTACACAACCCAAATGGCATACAGCAGTATGCAAATTTTCTGTAGGGACAAGTGAAGGTGGACTTCTCTTAGTCCTTAGGATCAATGGAAATCTGATTGTACCCCAAATAACCATCAAGAAAACAAAAATGCGATCGGCCGACTAAACACTCTAAAATTTGATCAATGAATGGAAGAGGGAAATGATCTTTAAGCATAGCAGCATTCA
Source organism: Alisma plantago-aquatica (assembly GCA_963693085.1). Taxonomy (NCBI): domain Eukaryota; kingdom Viridiplantae; phylum Streptophyta; class Magnoliopsida; order Alismatales; family Alismataceae; genus Alisma; species Alisma plantago-aquatica. Next base: position 1,076,890,028 of record OY856412.1, on the reverse strand, counting down.
ATCGACGGTAGTCTATACATACCCGCCACCCAGTTACCAAGTGGGTCGTGACAGGTTCATTTAAGAGATTATGTGTAACAGTAATTCCCCCCTTCTTAGGGACTACCTGTGTAGGACTCACCCACGTCTAGTCGAATATAGCATAGATGATACCTGCAGAAAGGAGCTTGATCACCTCCTTCTTTACTACCTCCATCATGCTAGGATTTAGTCGACGCTGTGGCTGAATCACTGGCTTGGCTCCCTCCTCGAGCCGAATCTTGTGCTGACACAATGTAGGGGAGATCCCCTTTATGTCTGCGACCGACCACCCGAATGCGCCTCGGTGGTTCTTCAACACAATCAGCAGCTGATCTTCCTCCTCGACACTTAGATATGCCGAAATAATCACAGGTAGCTTCTCTTCCTCAACTAGAAATGCATACTTTATGTGCGGTGGCAATGGCTTCAATTCCAAATCTGGCGGGCTGATTAAGGATGACTGAAGCGGTGATGGGAGTTCGCCAAGGTCTTCATAGTACCTAGCATAAAAGCATGGAAGCACCTGAAGCATCGTGGAACACTCCTGTAGTGACTTGCTCCTCATCCAATCATGTGTTATATTAAGCAGGCATGCTTCAAGTGGTAATTCTGGATATGCATCAAAAATAGAACTTGCTATTGCCTCATCCTCAATAGAGGGAGGGATGTCTTCCTATTCATCATTAGGAAAACCCACAGCTTTGCTAAGGGATACAACCTTGGTCTGCTCCATGATGTCAACAGCCAATGTCCCTTTCTCCACCTTAGTCATTACATGAGCCATATCTAAAAATGGCTTCCCTAGAAAAAGTCAGATATTGTGATCAAAATGCTTCGCCATGCGGCACTGCTCCTTAGCTTTAGATGACATGGTGCTGGAAGGCATGACAATCTCGAACCGATCATCGATGATACCCAAGGTCAAATGACCTCTCCCCATCTCAAGTATCATGTCCGCTGTAGCTTGGAAGGGTCGTCCAAGTAGTAACTCATTGCCTTGTTCATCTTGCATCTCCATTACAACAAAGTCTACTGGAAATACAAACCGATCTACTTTCACTAACACATCTTCACAGATACCATAAGGCTTCACCACTGAATTGTCCGCCAGCTGAATTGTCATATTTCTCATCCTTGATTCTTTTAATCCCAATTTCTTGAATGTAGAGAGAGGCATCAAGTTTATGCTTGCCCCGGAATCACACAGTGCTTCGCCAAATTTCACCTTACCAATGTAACATGAAATATTGAAGCAGCCCAGATCCTGCCTCTTAGGTGGCAATGTGCCCATGATGAAGGCACTCACCCTCTCCTTGAGAACTACAACCTCCGTGTCAGGGATCTTCCTCTTCTTAGTAATGATGTCTTTCAGAAACTTGCCATAAGAAGGAATTTTCTCTATTGCCTCTAATAGTGGAATGTTGACGGAGAGATTTCTGAACCTGTCCAAAAACTTCTTGAACTGGGCGTCCACCTTCTTTGCTTTCACACTATTCGGATATGGGACCGGGATAGACTGTGCCCTTTGATGCGGCGGCACATATGGTGTCCTTTTCTGTGTCTCCTCCTCAACAACTACGGGGTCTACAATGACCTCCTATGCTATTTCCTCAACTGGCTCAGTGGCTGAAATTGGCACTTCCTCAGTGGCCTCACCTTCGGTTGCAGACTGGGGTTTGCTTGGTTCATCGGCCCTGGGGTTTAAAAGCTTCTTGCCACTCCTTAGCAAGATTGCCTTCACCTGTTGGTTTCCTCCTGGAATGTTTGTGTTACCCGAAAAACCTTGCTGCACTGGCTTCTTAAGATTGGCTATCTCTACTACCATTTGCGCCATAGACATCTCTATTGTCCTCATCTGAGCCCCATGTATCTACAATGTCTGTCCAAACTGATTCATAAATTCCCCCTATTGCTTGATCTGCTGGACAAAAGTGTTCATCAATTCTTGGTTCTGCTTTATAACTTGGTTGAGAAACTCCGTGCTCTTATCTTCTGCCACCGGCTGGGGTTTTGCATCGGGGTCCTGCAAAAAGTTATTCAGATCCTTCCAGGAGAATTTCTTGTCCTTCCTCCATGAGTAATCATTATTTCTATAACCCTGCTTCTGGTGCATGAATTTGACTTGGGCTTCATCCTCAGATTCAATATCTTCTTTTGCAAGCAGTTTCTTTGCTAGAAGGCCCATCTTCTCATTCAGCTCTTTGATGACCTTTGACTCCCCCGCAACTCGAACGTGTTCAACGACGTTCCTATCGCCCCAGGATTGCTTCTTGGCCATATTTTTTAGAATTTCCCAACACCTCGTATCCGTGTTGTTCAAAAAGAATCCTGAGCCCGCAGAGTCTAGGTTACTTCTATCATGCTCAGAAAGAGCAAAATAAAAGATTTTGACCTGTGTCTCCTTATCAAGCTCGTGATGCGGGCACCTCCTAAGCATGATCTGAAACTTTTCCCAGGTCTCAGAGTAGGTCTCTCCTGCCTTCTGGGTGAAATTGTGGATTTCCTGATCATGTCATTGGTCTTCTCGGGTGGGAAGAACCTTTGAAAGAATACCTCCACCATGTGGTTCCATGATTCCACATGTTCATCATCCAGATTGTGCAACCATTCTCGTGCGTTCCCTGCCAAAGAACTCGGGAACAACTTCAGGTAGAACGTCTCCTGTGGAAATCTATCAATTTTAATCATATCGCAGTTCTCCACGAATTGGCTTATATGAGTGACTGGGTCTTCATTCTTTAGCCCATGGAATGCATTTAACTTGACCAGATTAATTAATGCATGATCAATCTTGTACGTCGAAATGTTGATCGCCTGCTTCTTGATTGGCCCTTTTGAAGCAGATGAGGAAGACACCTTGATCTTTTCCCATATCGTTTGTTCCTCTGCCATTTCTTCTTGTTCGGATTCGGAATCTGTTTCTTCCAAGTGGTCTTGATTGTAATACTCCTTGTCGTCCGGTTTCGGCAGTGGAACCTCTAGTGCCTGTTGCGTGTAGTCGGTGCTACGCATCTGCACCATGCACAGTACCTGCAAAATGGGAATTTGAGTTCAGTACCGTGCTAGACGATTACAAAAATTGGAAAGATAGACTATGAATTTCAAAAATGATTTCAAATTAATAAAAATAAAAAGTGGCCTAGAGTGGCTGCTTGCAGCACTCGTAGTGCCGACAATTGCTGTGTCCCCGACAACGACACCAAAAACTTGACACGAAATTATCGTGCATCAAACGCAAGTGTACGCATCAATGTAGTAAAGGGCTTTGTGAGGCCCAAGTCGAACTCAGGGACACTGAATTATCAGAGACTACTACTAACTACTCGCAATCAGCTAGACCGGGTTAAAATGGTTTGAGAGTTGTTGTAAAATTAAAAGAAAAGAAAACAAAATAAAACAATCGATTAAAGGTTTAATTTAATCAATTCAAGTGGAGATCGTTAGGATTGCGGTTTCACTATGGGTTATCATTGTATGAATTCCTATATAGCAACTCAGATTTATCTCTCTATCCGAATAGTGGCCTGTAGTCAGAATTGCCCACTGTCATGGTACAATTCACTACCTATGTCTAGGTCGGTTCCACCGTCGTAGTAACCTATACCCTAAACTAGGCACATTAGAAACGACCTCTGGGTTTCCACCAATAACCTTACATCACCTTGTTCAAGGGATTTGTCAATTAATGTGAATTTCGTCTCTTTTCAACCGTTAATTCTTGTTTCAAAATAATTAAGGGCATTAGATTATTATTATGGTGATCAAGCATAACAATATAATTGAGAAAACGAAATCATACCACAGATTTAAGAGATAAAGGACGAATTACTATGATAAAATTGTCATACAATGACTCCCCGGGTTACTCCCGGTTCTAAAGATAAAGGGGATTAGCCCCACATGTTCATCTCATAGCAAAACATGGTAGAGAAAAGGGGAAACATGGAGAAAAATGTGATTAAGTAGTGAAACCCCAGAACGGAGAAGATCCAAGCATTCCTTGGCGTAGAATGCACGATCTCCGGCCTTTCGGCGGTGGAAAACGTCTTCTTCGGCGTCCGGAACAGCTGGGGCGTGCTTCAGCTCCGTTCTTCTCTCCACACCTTCTCGGGACGTGTGTAGCAACTAATGATGTGATAGTCGGCTCTTGGCCGCCGTCATTAAGTATAATCACTGAGTTAGGTTGCCAAAATATCACAGACGTCGGATTTAGATCAATCTGAAACCAACTTGTATCTGACGGTGTCGATACTATCGATGCGAGTCGATAGTATCGACCTTGCACTGTATCGGCTGGTCTTCTTTTCTTTTCTTTGTCGTGACTGATGCTAACTCGATACCATCGATGAGGGTCGATGGTATCGACTCTCTTAGGTGTCACTTTTGTCTTTTTTCGTCGTTGAAGCTCCTCGTGTCGATAGTATCAACTTTAGGGTTGATAGTATCGACTGTCTTTTCGCCAGCAACCTGATGGTAAGTCGCTACCATCAACTTCACCATCGATGGTATCGACTCTGTGCTGCTCCTTGTGGCTGGCAACCTGTGGTCTGGTCGATGGTATCGACAGTAGCATATATTCGTTTTTCCTGAAATTGCAACACAAAACCACATAAGCCGAAATAAAACATATTATTGTACTCATTTATACTCAAAATACCAAAATAAGGGAGATTTGACATAGAGAAGGATCATAGACCAAAGTAAATGAATCATGCAATATTAACCACCAAAATGACCAATAAATGCATAAAACACAAGTAAAATATGTCTATAAATGCGATTCAAAATCATCGCATCAAGTGTTCAAGGAGATTATAAATGAAGTATAACTTTGATAAAAGTACTAAGAAACTTTGGTATAATCAAATGTTGAAATAGTTTATATCAATAGTTTGAGGACCTTCTGGAAGCACCATGACAATGTATCACAATTCAAATCCACTTGAAACATGCTGACATGTCAGAAAGAAGGAAGTACATCTTGATGGATCATGATGTGATTATCATTTAATATAATCTTCTAAATATCCTCATAGATGCATGCTTTACACTAAAACAATGTACCATCTAAGATGGTTTGAAAGACATCATATGAGATATGAAATGGAAATGGCCCATTATGTCTTAAGGATTGAAACCTATATGAAGAAAGTAGTTTCTTGGAAAAGGCTTATCCATAAAGCATAATTTTTTGACACTACTTTTCTCAAAATAATAACAAAAGTGTTTGTTTCTGGATAGTGAGTTCCATTAGAATCAGTGGGAGTAAAGTACAACTTGAAAAGTTCAAATTAAACAAAGAAAACATTTGAACCATAGGAGGCACAATGAGAACAAAGAGAGTCACAAGTGGTTGTGGAATATCAAAGTAACATAGAACCTCATAGTTCTAGTTGAACAAATCTGAGATTGAAAGATTGTGAATCCAAAAACTCAGATGAGTTGGTCATAAGATGACGAGCTAACAAATCAACTAGAAACTATTGAGAATCAAAATATGAGATATTGCTTAAGGCCATTATGGAGTCCATGCACACTAATAAGGTTTGACCTTGCTAATACCACCTAACGGGGTAAAACCCATAGGGTGTAATTGGGTTTTCTAGATGAAGACCAACATGGATAACCTAGGAGGATAGATTGGTCACAAAGATTTTCAAATAAGTTCAAAATGTTGAACATAATGAAATCCCCTTTTCCATTTGTCATGCTTGTTATTACAATTTACCTATACTATGAGATTTGGCATATGAAGATTAAAACCACATTCCTTAATAAGAATAATTGAAAGGATGTGTACGTGACATAGCCTAAAGGTCTTATAGCTTCATTAATGCAAATAAAGTCTATACACTACAATGGTTAACCTTGAGATTAATACAACACATCTCATAGATGGGATCTTTTGAATTGACAAGATAGTCAAAGAGTTTGACTTGAATCAAGATAAAAGATGGAATCTATGATTACAAAAGATTTACTGGGAGCATTTATTAATATTCCACATAATTATGGGGATTAAGATCTTAAACTGTAAGTAATAAAAGCTAGCATGGAAATCACCTTTAACATGAAGGATAAGGTGAAATGTCCTATGTGATAGGAATTAAGATCACAGAGATAGTTATGGAAAGTTTCTTAACCTAATTACAAACATATATTGGAAAAATGTTGAAGGGGTTCAACATGTAGGTTTTAGTGAGAGAATCTATCCATGAAGATGGGATTAATTTCTCAAAGAATCCAATGTTCTAATTCTTGTGAAGAATGGGAAAGATATCATATGCATTTGCATTTGGATCTATCTGCAATATAGTGTACTCATCCCATCCTCTTGTATGTATTGGACATGACAAGAAGATATTAATCATAACCAATGAAGGTCATTAGAATGCCATAAACAACATCCATTAGTACTTGAGAAACACTGAAGGAATAGTTGATGCACTATGGTAATAAGGAAGAGTTGGATGTAAGGGGTTACATCGATGCAAACTTCCAAAATGACACAAAATGATCACAATATAAAAGGTATGTGTTTAATCTTAGAGAAGAGTTATTATTTGGAAAGAGTTCCAAACTAACAAACCATTATTTTAAAATTCTACAATAGAAGCCAAGTATCCTTATGGATCTAGAAGTTCATATGGGTTAACTTATGGATGTTCCAACCATGGATAACACAATAGAAATACTATGTCAACAATAGAGATACTGGTTAATCAAGGAATATCAGATAGCACATTACGAAAATTGCATCTCATACAAGATATTGTACAGTGAAGAAATGTGAAACATGCAATATACCGACTATAGCAAAGTGTTGCTAACCTGTTGGATTTGCACTTGCATAGCAGAAACATGATGGATATGTTTAGATCACTCAGAATGAGGTTCATGGGTGATTGGCTGTAAGTGCAAGTGGGATTCTATTGGTAATTATGCCAGAGAGCCAATCATATGATGATTGCGATGGCATATAATATAAAGGATTTGATTAATAATAAAGGAAAGCTTCCAATTTATTCTATTTTAGTCATTTATGAGATAATGAGGAAACATAATAAATGTCTAAAGAATGATACTAGTCAATGAAGTATGTCTTCAAGTATGTGACTTGAACAATGAGATCATAAAGTTGTTAAGAGTATGTACATTTTTATTATGTTCCCTGGTTGGGTGTTACTGTGGAAGGAAGATAGAGAGTAGTAACAAAAAAGACTAGAGTTTGTGTTGGTTGACGACAAAATCTCATCAATCAAGATATATGTGATATCAAACCATGCGCATAAATACTTGTTGTAGAATAGTGTATTGGAAAGAACCATCTTGAGAGTGAAACATGGAAACCATAATTGGTCATCATAATCATATCTTAATGTGAAGGTGGTGATTGTGGTTCTTAGACCTAAAGTCATTACACTTATCACATGTCATTCGGTATGTTCTGACATCATCCAATGCGATCTTGAGTAAGAGTTGCCACAAAGGTGATGATCAGATGTGATGTGACACATGGGGATGATTGTGAGTGATGTAGATGGGATTTGTCCCTCCTACTAGAGTTTGATATCCTGGTCACTTGATAAGTGAGATTGAGAAAGTCATGCACATGCACATGTGAATCAATATATGATATTGAGGTCACATATATCTCAGACAGTTTGCTCTAGATCCAGGAACATGGATTCAACATTGAGAGGATCACGATTCCATACCTCAAGTTCATTTAGGATATTAGGGACAAAGGAATTAGACAATTACTATAACACCTGACATAGATCGTAGGTTGAAGTTGTTCTCCAACTTTGCTAATTATTTGGGTAGCAATAATATGTGAGTAGGCACCACTCTTTGCTTGTGAAGTCATAAAAAGGTTATGGACATTCACTTCCAACATAAATAGGAACCTATGGGGTCACACACATTGGATACATCTAGAAGAGGATTTTAATCATGTATGATAATTAAATTGATTGCTAAAGTATTTATGTACTATATGAAAGCAACAAATCAACTAAGTGAACTCTCGACTGACCGGTTCAAGTGTTGAACTGAATAATTGGAGTGCCAGGTTGATTGGTAATTGCATTGACTGAATTTTAGTTGAACCAGAGTGTGAGATGATCGATTCACTTGGTGAACTGATTGATTCACATTCATGAGACGGCCGTTTACAAAGCGAGACACTCGGTTTGTGTTTAAATTCGATTGAATCAAGGATAGTGCTGACATCATTTCGTGCATTAATTGGATAAGAATGGCCAATTCATTGGTTCACATGTGAACTGATCGTTTATGAAACATGACAAAATAAATAGTTCACTGGGTGAACCTATCTGCTCAGATGTAACCAATTGGTTCACCTATGAACTGACTTTTTCTCCTAATACAGGTTGTGAATTTTCATGAAATTTCGATCCTTTCCACTCCTACTCAGTCTGGGAACCCTGACCATGACTGTAACATCCCTGACCTGGGTTATGCTGTAATCCCAGATGTTTTGTTTAATAAAGGTAATTATATGCTTACTCTTATCTTTTGAAAAGTAATCAAGTCTCAAGAGGAACTTATGTTTCAATTTTAGTCCTTTTTGAATAATGTTGAAATAATGTTTTGCTAGTTTTGGACTAATATGCAAATTACCCAAGCTGAGGGGTTAACTTGCAAATGTTACATGGTAAAATGTTCCTCAAGAGTTGAAGCATCATTAGAATGAGAATGATGCAGAGGTATGGCTTGTGGAAGCCTGGATACCAAGAAAGAGCTTGTTAAGCAATGTTTGTGCATTAAAACCTAGTTTTGGTGTAATGTGCAATTTACCCAAAACCTAGGGTTCAATATGAAAAATACCACTTCTAGAGAGTCCTTAATGTTTCTTGGTATCAAGTAGAGACAAGAAAATTAGAGGGGCGTCGCATTTGAATCTCTTTGGAGGAGAGAGAATCTTGATATTAAAATAATCAAGATTTAAGCATAATTGGAACCCTAATTCAATTTAATACAAAAATAAAAATATTAATTGAAGTGCCTTCAACCAAAAACGAGATGGTTGAATGTGCTTAAGAGTGAACGTCCTTGAGCCTTGCAAAGGCACTCAAAAATATCTAAGTGAGTGGAAAGCCCACTCACATTAGTTAAAGGAAAAAGTAATATCCACTAACTTATGGATATTATTATAATATGATTAAGGTGCTTAATTTCTTTTCCTTTAAATCATGGATAATTGAAGGGAATGAAAGGAAAGGAAGGAGGCTTCGTATGTAAGGAAGAAGAGAGGGCAAGGGGAAAGGAAATGGATGAATTATCCCCTACATTCTCTCTCTTAAAAAAAATTCAATAATACACATATATACTCACATATCCATAACTTGAAAGGGTTATTTCGAAACCACTTTCACTCTTTGCTTGAAAAATGACCAAGGGAGGTTAGGAGCAGGAGGAGGACGATCCCCAACCTGTAGGTAAGCTCCATGGTCCTCTTTCACCTTGATTTCATGGTGGAAATTACAAATCAATGCTTGATTTCTTCTTTTCTCCATTCGATCTTCAACCTTAGCCATCCATTTCACTCAAAAGCTGGAGGAAGGACGTTGGGAGGTTGAGAAAGCTTCAATTACCATTGGAGACGCGCAGCTTGGAGCTTGGGTTTAGCTTTGAAGGCGGGTTATATAACTTGAACCCTTAAATGTTATTATTAATTTCCTTTCTCTTACATAAGTTGAATCTTTCTTCATTCTCAAAATTCCTTTTGATTGATTGTTGAAATCACCACAAAAATCCCTGAAATTTTCGAAGGAATGAAGCTTGAAGATGATGACATCTTCTTAAGCACACACCTCAATAATATCTTATGCAAACAGTTTCATAATTGAGTCCAATCGGTCTCAAGACCAATTGAGACCAAACGGTCTCAAGACCGTTTGGGATCAAACGGTCTCAAGTGGTCCCAAACCGTTTGAAGGTCAAATGGTGAGGTGATTGTATGTTGATCCAATGGTCCTACTTAATTGATTCACTATAGTTCTTATAATGGAGAATCCACTAATTGCAAACCCTAATTGGGTAGAGTGATAGAAACCCTAATTGATAGTTCAATTTTTGGGTTGAATGGCCCAAACGGTCTTCAAACCGTTTGAAGCCCAAATGGTCTCAAATCATTTGGAGGCCAAGGGCTGTGATGAAGTTTTGGAGATCCAAGTGTTAAAAATTGATGTACATTCAATAGTTCAATTGATGATCGATTCAATGGAGTAAACCCTAATCAATTTGGTTGAAACAAACCCTAATTGCTCCTTTCGGTTTCAAAGTGGTTTGAACCAAATAGTCTTGAGACCGTTTGAGTCCAAATGGTCTTAAAACTATTTGGGATCAAATGGTCTCAAACCGTTTGGAGGTCCTTTCAGTTTTAAGATCAATTCATCCAATCGGTTTCAAGGGAAATTGTTCAAATGGTTTCAATGTATATTTGCTCAAATGGTTTCAAGGGCTAGATGCCCAAACAATTTCAAACCATTTAAGATCAAATGGTCTCAGACCTAGGATGCCCAAATGGTTTCAAAACCATTTGGAGGGCAAATTGTTTCAAAACCGTTTGAAGGTTAAAAAGAGGCAAAACCGTTTGGAGGTTCAAGGTACCCAAAATCGTTTGGAGACTCAAGGTTATAAAAGATCAATTGATTCCATGATTGATAATGATGATTACCAAGCATAAGTACAATGATTGAATCCCTAAAGTACTTAGGTGATTAGTACATTTAAAGTGGTTAACCTTTGATGCTTATGGAAGCAATATCTCAATACATTATGTTAACCCTTCATTCAAGTTGACCTAATTTAACCAAGCTTGAAGTAAATCAACATCCTATAGGGGATGAGAGAGAAATCACTACATGTTTAATGATCATGTAATGGATAAGCTTCAACACTTTCAACATGAATAATTATGTAATTAGGGTATGATCCTTGATAAAGAGATCATGAGACCCTAATTGAGAAGGTTGATGAGCCTAACCCTAAGTGAGAGCAATGATAAGTGAAATCCTAATCTAGGGTGAGGGTGTAACCCTAATTCAGAGTATTTAATGAACAACCCTAATTTAAGGGAATGCTTCATGAAAACCCTAATTTCGGGTAAAGCTACAAGAAACCCTAATTATAAGGGAAAATGTTATAAGAACCCTTAATTTAAGGTAAGGATGTAATGTGGAACCCTGATACAAGGTAATGTGATATTAAACCATAATTAAGGGTGATGGTATGTGAAACCCTAATCAAGGGTGATGACATGTGAAACCCTAATTAAGGGTGATGTCATGGGAAACCCTAATATAGGGTGAGGTCATGTGAAACCCCATCATAGGGTAATGTTATGCAAATCCCCAATTGATAAAGAAGGGAAACCCTATTGCTGATAATGGATATTCTTATATCAATATTTGTTGAATAAGTCAAATGAGTGACTTATGTCCAACACATTACATGATATGTGATGAACTGGTGCATAAAGTATTAGGAGGAGAATTACCATAATACAAGATAAGTTAATCAACTTATGTAAGATCAAGGTGATGAGGGAAGTGAAACCTTAAGACATGATAGAAATCACATTCAGCATTCCAAGGGTGATACTTTTTGATGTACCCTAAATCCAACATACTTGGACGAATAACATATGAAGAGTGTTATCCTAATTGTTACATTAAAGATGTTTTAATGGGCCTTGAGAGCCATGAGTTTAGTTGTTACCCAGTGAGAGGTAACAAGATGTTTTTAATGGGCCTTGTGAGCCATATGAGTAAGTTGTTGTCTAGTAAGAGGTACCAAGATGATTATAAAGGACTCTTGTAAGAGATGATAATGTTCATAATAAACCAAGAAATGGAAACTCAGTAATATGATAATAATAACAAAAGGATACAATAATAATAATGAAATCATGATCATACATATTTTTGAATATACTGAAAGGAGAAGAGAGGAATACTTATATTACATAAATAATGTGATTAGGTATGATGGAATGGCCAAAGTTTAATGCTAGTAAAAGGATGTGGTACCTAGGGCTGAGTAATCAGGATTGGTTAAAGTCCAATGCCTGGCTGTGTAATCAGGATTGGTTAAAGTCCAATACCTGGCAGAGGCATGAAACCTATAATCAGGATTGGTTAAAGTCTAATACCTGGCAGAGGCATGAAGCATGTAATCAAGATTGGTTAGAGTCCAATGCCTGGTTGTGTAATCAGGATTGGTTAAAGTCTAATGACTGGCTGTGTAATCAGGATTGGTTAAAGTCCAATACCTGGCAGAGGCATGAAGCCTATAATCAAGATTGGTTAGAGTCCAATGCCTGGCTGTATAATTAGGATTGGTTAGAGTCCAATGCTTGGATGTGTAATCAGGATTGGTTAGAGTCCAATGCCTGGCTGTATAATCAGGATTGGTTAAAGTCCAATACCTGGCAGAGGCATGAAGCCTGTAATTAGGATTGGTTAGAGTCCAATGCCTGGCTGTGTAATCATGATTGGTTAGAGTCCAATGCCTGGCTGTGTAATCAGGATTGGTTAGAGTCCAATGCCTGGCTGTGTAATCAGGATTGGTTAAAGTCCAATACTTGGCAGAGGCATGAAGCCTGTAATCAGAATTGGTTAGAGTCCAATGCCTGGCTGTGTAATCAAGATTGGTAGAGTCTAATGCCTGGTTGTGAAATCAGGATTGGCATGGTCCAATACCTGGCAAAGGTATGAAGCCTATAACCAAAGGATTGGCACAATCCAATGCCTAGATAGAATATGATGATGTATACTCTTATGTCTGGTATAATTCAATATCTATTTAGCAGATTGGCTTAGGCCAACAGGTGGAAACAAGAATGAATCATGGGAGACATATCAGGATAATAAGGAAAAGCTTGAGATGTTGAAATGATATGATAGATAAATGATATACATATTCTTCCTATTCCTTATAAAGAGAATAGATGATTTATTGTTCTATCATAGATAGTTGCAATACTTTATAAGACGAGAATGATCTAAACTGCTTACCCTCTGCTCAATTTTATATTATTAAACTGCAATAATAATGTTTTTGGTGGAGAGTTATATCTCTCGCTGGGGCAATTTTCAATTGTCTCACCCCCGTGGGATTCAACATTTTTAGGTAGGCGAGCACGAAGGAGTTTGAGAACATCTTGCAGAGGAAAAACATCAGCAGTAGCAAGGACATCAGTGACAACTCAGGTTGAGTGTACTGTCTGTCGTGTCTTGTAAATAGAAGTCCTATGTGTCGTCTCTATACTCTTAGGTCCTCAGAGTTAGTAGTTTGAACTTTAATGAATCAATATGAGATTTTGTCTTATTGCCTCGAGGTTTTTATGCTGCCTGTATATAGTTTTAACAGAGCAGTTGATGTTTGTAACCCTCGAGAAGAGATGGTACAGGATATGTACTTATGAACCAGGATGTAAATAAAATACATTGGTTCTTGTTCAAAGAGTTTTTACCTGTGTTTGGATCTCTTTTCAAAAAGTTTTAAATGTTTAGTGATTTTTAGCAATCCGATGTTAGTAATCTCTTCCGCTGAGTTAGTATCAATTTTTATGCCACAATTTAGTGGTATCAGAGCTCTAGGTTTGCTGAGTCTACAGAGACATAGGACTAAGGTGTCGAGTCTGTTCTAAGTGTACTCCAATGTATCTTATAGTGCCTTCTGCTTATGCAGAAGAAGATATATAAAACAAAGATGTTTGGAGGACATGAGGGACACGTTGCCGAGAGCAATGTTGCTACACCAGTAAAATGTGCCAAGGACTAGGCAAGAGAAGAAATAGTGCCTGAGAATCCCCATGTTGATGAAGTCATGATGAGAAACCCAGATTTTCATACTCTTTTTGGGAAAATCATGACTACAGTGATGCATATAATAGACCGGATGCCAGCACCGGCACCTAGGGCACCAGTTCCTAATGAGGGATATGGATCTGGTAATACTTTTGAACGACTACGTCGTGTAGGAGCCATATAATATGCTGGGACATCTGATCCAATAGATGCTGATATCTGGCTCACTGAGTTAGAAAAGGCTTTTAAGATCCTTAGTATTCCAGATGTCGACAAGGTCAAACATGCTGTGTACCTTTTGAAGGGTAGTGCTGGACACTGGTGGGCTATAGAAGAAATAAAAAGGAATGATGAAGAGGTTGATTGGGAGGAATTTTGTCGAGAATTCATCAATAAGTATTTTCCAAAGACATACTTAGATGAAAAGATCTCACAGTTTGAGAAGATTCGACAGGGAGCCATGTCGATAAATGAATATGAGGTTAGGTTTATGGAACTTTTGTGATTTTGTCCTCAAATGGCTGCTACTGAGGAGGAAAAGATCCGACATTTTGAGAAGGGATTGAATGCTGAGATGTCCATCCCGACATCTGCATTGGAAAGTAGAGAAAGGTTCACTACATTTGTGGAATCAATTCGGAGGATAGAAAGGTCTACGACAAAGAAACATGAGACAAACCTTAAAAGGAAGTCTACACAGTCACATGAACAGTGGATTGGTGGTACTAAACAATCAAAGATTTTAGTAGTACCAACTCAACCACAATATAGTGCACCAATGCAGCAGTCACCAAAAAGGATCCGAGCTTGTTATAGATGTGGATAGAAAGGACATCTGAGGTGGCAATGTCCAAGTAGAAAGTAATGAGGTGACCCAACAGACATGACAATAGATAACCCGTAAAGGTAACATGTCGGATAAAATTTTCATTCTGAATTACCTTTCCTTTTTCTTCTCTTTGCATACTGATTATAAGAAATGTAGTTATTGTTGAGCTTCCTTTAATTAGTCATATGAGGACATAAGGAAGAGATAAAAAAGATGATAATATATATTCATAATAATATTCTCTTATATGTTTTGAAATTTCTCTCTTCATGTAAAAAGGGAAGAGGTGTAAAAGAAACACCCAGAGAAAATCTAAGCTAGTAAATAGTAAATTTAAAGAGATGATTAAAAGTATGAAACATAATATGAAACAAATGCATACTACCTAATTTTAGTTCTTGTATACCCTGGCCAGGTATTCATTTATTGAAGGCAAGGTAAGTATGACATACCTCGATTGTTATCTTTCTGATTACCCTGATCAAGTAATCATTCAGAAATAATCTAAAAAGAGCCTAATGAAGTAGGAGATGTGGCATGGCTATTTCTACCACATTCTAATTGATATACGGAGGAATTTGATTTAATTATAAATCAACTTATAAACAAAAGAAGATGTTTAGTATAATGTATACCCTGGTCCTCTGATCTAGAGGTAACAATTACCTGATGGGAGGTAACAATAATCAGTGATGAACCAAAGGTTTGAATACCCAGATCTAGTAATCATAATGATGATAATACTAAGATGTGGTGACATGTAATTATCCTTATAATTTCTTATGCAGATGGCAAGGAACTAGGATGAGACAAGAATGATTGACTCATGAACAAGTTGAAGGTTCATGTAATTGATAATCTCTTCTCTTAAATAAACAACCCTGGGTAATGATGGGGTGATAAGAAGAATGTGTTTTCTCATGCTCTTTCCTGTCTGGGACATGGCAATCAAGTGGGTCTTATGACACTTGATGTACATAAATTAAAGTGTTCTTTTGATGGATACTTAGAAAAGTATGAGTTGTCTTGAACTTGGGTGTCAAGATAAAGATAAATGTAGCAAGTAATGTTTCATGATGAAAGGAAGATGAGGATGTGATGAGTTTTCAACACATATGATAGATACCAAGGTAAGAGATTCTGATGTCTGAGAAATATCAGATCATTTTTATGATGATTTCCTGGAATGATTAACTATGAAATAAGTTCAGATACCTAATGTAGCATGGACATCATATGTTAGGGGTTTATGCCTTGCATAAACATAACATTGATTATTATGAACTATTTGAAGGAATAATTGTAAAATTATTGTGAGAAAAGCTTATCAAATTAATTTGACAAATAACCTCTATCTAAAATCTATAAAAGTAACTTATACACAACATCTAAAGATACCTTTAAGATAAATTCTTGAAATTGACAAATAACCTTCCCTTATGATAAAAGAATGTACAACTAAGGAGATAGTCAGTACAAGTAGTAAGAAAGCCTAGTGTTGTGTCAACTGGTTAGATGGCACAACAAGTCATATCTTCTATAATAACCTGTGTGGAAGAACTTTGTATCGATAAAAGTTTAATGGTATCTTCATGACATTGAGATGTTATATGAAGACTTGATGAGATGATAAATGAATAATATATGCTTCCTTTTATCTGGGATTTTGGGGACGAAATCCTTGTTTGGGGTTTATAATTGTAACATCCCTAACCTGGGTTATGCTGTAATCCCAGATGTTTTGTTTAATAAAGGTAATTATATGCTTGCTCTTATCTTTTGAAAAGTAATTAAGGGTCAAGAGGAACTTATGTTTCAATTTTAGTCCTTTTTGAATAATGTTGAAATAATGTTTTGCTAGTTTTGGACTAATGTGCAAATTACCCAAGTTGAGGGGTTAACTTGCAAATGTTACATGGTAAAATGTTCCTGAAGAGTTGAAGCATCATAAGAATGAGAATGATGCAGAGGTATGGCTTGTGGAAGCCTGGATACCAAGAAAGAGCTTGTTAAGCAATGTTTCTGCATTAAAACCTAGTTTTGGTGTAATGTGCAATTTACCCAAAACCTAGGGTTCAATATGAAAAATACCACTTATATAGAGTCCCTAATGTTTCTTGGTATCAAGTAGAGACAAGAAAATCAAAGGGGGCATCTCATTTGAATCTCTTTGGAGGAGAGAGAATCTTGATATTAAAATAATCAAGATTTAAGCATAATTGGAACCCTAATTCAATTTAATGCAAAAATAAAAATATTAATTGAAGTGCCTTCAACCAAAAAAGAGATGGTTGAATTTTCTTAAGAGTGAACGTCCTTGATCCTTGCAAAGGCACTCAACAATATCTAAGTGAGTGGAAAGCCCACTCACATTAGTTAAAGGAAAAAGTAATATCCACTAACTTATGGATATTATTATTATATGATTAAGGTGCTTAATTTCTTTTCCTTTAAATCATGGATAATTGAAGGGAATGAAAGGCAAGGAAGTAGGCTTCGTATGTAAGGAATAAGAGAGGGCAAGGGGCAAGGAAATGGAGGAATTATCCCCTACATTCTCTCTCTAAAAAAGAAATTCAATAATACACATATATACTCACATATCCATAACTTGAAAGGGTTATTTCGAAACCACTTTCACTCTTTGCTTGAAAAACGACCAAGGGAGCTTAGGAGCAGGAGGAGGACGATCCCCAACCTGTAGGTAAGCTCCATGGTCCTCTTTCACCTTGATTTCATGGTGGAAATTACAAATCAATGCTTGATTTCTTCTTTTCTCCATTCAATCTTCAACCTTAGCCATCCATTTCACTCAAAATCTTGAGGACGGACCTTGGGAGGTTGAGAAAGCTTCAATCACCATTGGAGACGAGAAGCTTGGAGCTTGGGTTCAGCTTTGAAGGCATGATATATAACTTGAACCCTTAAATGTTATTATTGATTTCCTTTCTCTTACATAAGTTGAATCTTTCTTCATTCTCGAAATTCCTTTTGATTGATTGTTGAAATCACCACAAAAATCCCTAAAATTTTCGAAGGAATGAAGCTTGAAGATGATGACATCATATTAAGCACACACCTCAATAATATCTTGTGCAAACAGTTTCATAATTGAGTCCAATCGGTCTCAAGACCAATTGAGACCAAACGGTCTCAAGACCGTTTGGGATCAAGTGGTCCCAAACCGTTTGAAGGTCAAATGCTGAGGTGATTGGATGTTGATCCAATGGTCCTACTTAATTGATTCACTATAGTTCCTATAATGGAGAATCCACTAATTGCAAACCCTAATCGGGTAGAGTGATAGAAACCCTAATTGATGGTTCAATTTTTGGGTTGAATGGCCCAAACGGTCTCAAGACCGTTTGGAGGCCAAACGGTCTTCAAACCATTTGAAGCCCAAATGGTCTCAAACCGTTTGGAGGCCAAGGGCTGTGATGAAGTTTTGGAGATCCAAGTGTTGAAAATTGATGTACATTCAATAGTTCAACTGATGATCGATTCAATGGAGTAAACCCTAATCAATTTGGTATAAACAAACCCTAATTGCTCCTTTCGGTTTCAAAGTGGTTTGGACCAAATGGTCTTGAGACCGTTTGAGTCCAAACGGTCTTGAAACCGTTTGTGATTAAACGGTCTTGAAACTATTTGGGATCAAACGGTCTCAAACTGTTTGGAGGTCCTTTTGGTTTTAAGATCAATTCATCCAATCAGTTTCAACGGAAATTGTTCAAACAATTTCAATGTATATTTTCTCAAACGGAGGGCTAGATGCCCAAATAGTTTCAAACCATTTAAGATCAAACGGTCTCATACCTAGGATGCCCTAATGATTTCAAAACCGTTTGGAGGGCAAATGGTTTCAAAACCATTTGAAGGTTAAAAAGAGGCAAAACCGTTTGGAGGTTCAAGGTATCCAAAACCGTTTGGAGACTCAAGGTTATAAAAGATCAATTGATTCCATGATTGATAATGATGATTACCAAGGATAAGTACAATGATTGAATCCCTAAAGTACTTAGGTGATTAGTACATTTAAAGTGGTTAACCTTTGATGCTTATGGAAGCAATATCTTAATACATTATGTTAACCCTTCATTCAAGTTGACCTAGTTTAATCAAGCTTGAAGTAAATCAACATCCTATAGGGGATGAGAGAGAAATTCCTACATGTTTAATGATCATGTAATGGATAAGCTTCAACACTTTCAACATGAATAATTATGTAATTAGGGTATGATCCTTGATAAAGAGACCATGAGACCCTAATTGAGAAGGTTGATGAGCCTAACCCTAAGTGAGAGCAATGATAAGTGAAATCCTAATCTAGGGCGAGGGTGTAACCCTAATTCATAGTATTTCATGAACAACCCTAATTTAAGGGAATGCTTCATGAAAACCCTAATTTCGGGTAAAGCTACAAGAAACCCTAATTATAAGGGAAATGTTATAAGAACCCTTAATTTAAGGTAAGGATATAATGTGGAACCCTGATATAGGGTAATGTGATATTAAACCCTAATTAAGGGTGATGGTATGTGAAACCCTAATCAAGGGTGATGACATGTGAAACCCTAATTAAGGGTGATGTCATGGGAAACCCTAATATAGGGTGAGGTCATGTGAAACCCCAACATAGGGTAATGTCATGCAAATCCCTAATTGATAAAGAAGGGAAACCCTATTCATGATAATGGATAATCTTATATCAATAATGGTTGAATAAGTCAAATGAGTGACTTATGTCCAACACATTACATGATATGTGATGAACCAGTGCATAAAGTATTAGGAGGAGAATTACCCTAATACAAGATAAGTTAATCAACTTAAGTAAGATCAAGGTGATGAGGGAAGTGAAACCTTAAGACATGATAGAAATCATATTCAACATTCCAAGGGTGATACACTTTGATGTACCCTAAATCCAGCATACTTGGATGAATAACATATGAAGAGTGTTATCCTAATTGTTACATTAAAGATGTTTTAATGGGCCTTGAGAGCCATGAGTTTAGTTGTTACCTAGTGAGAGGTAACAAGATGTTTTTAATGGGCCTTGTGAGCCATATGAGTAAGTTGTTGTCTAGTAAGAGTTACCAAGTTGATTATAAAGGACTCTTGTAAGAGATGATAATGTTCATAATAAACCAAGAAATGGAAACTCAGTAATATGATAATAATAACAAAAGGATACAATAATAATAATGAAATCATGATCATACATGTTTTTGAATATGCTGAAAGGAGAAGAGAGGAATACTTGTATTATATAAATAATGTGATTAGGTATGATGGCATGGCAAAAGTTTAATGCTAGTAAAAGGATGTGGTACCTTGGGCTGAGTAATCAGGATTGGTTAAAGTCCAATGCCTGGCTGTGTAATCAGGATTGGTTAAAGTCCAATACTTGGCAGAGGCATGAAGCCTGTAATCAGGATTGGTTAAAGTCCAATGCCTGGCAGAGGCATGAAACCTGTAATCAGGATTGGTTAGAGTCCAATGCCTGGCTGTATAATCAGGATTGGTTAAAGTTTAATGACTGGTTGTGTAATCAGGATTGGTTAAAGTCCAATACCTGACAGAGACATGAAGTCTGTAATCAGGATTGGTTAGAGTCCAATGCCTGGCTGTGTAATCAGGATTGGTTAGAGTCCAATGCCTGGCTGTGTAATCAGGATTGGTTAGAGTCCAATGTCAGGCTGTGTATTCAGGATTGGTTAAAGTCCTATACCTGGGAGAGGCATGAAGCCTGTAATTAGGATTGGTTAGAGTCCAATGCATGTCTGTGTAATCAGGATTGGTTAGAGTCCAATGCCTGGCTGTGTAATCAGGATTGGTTAGAGTCCAATGCCTGGCTGTGTAATCAGGATTGGTTAAAGTCCAATACCTGGCAGAGGCATGAAGCCAGTAACCAGGATTTGTTAGAGTCCAATGCCTGGCTGTGTAATTAGGATTGGTAGAGTCCAATGCCTGGTTGTGAAATCAGGATTGACATGGTCCAATACCTGGCAAAGGTATGAAGCCTATAACCAAAGGATTGGCATAGTCCAATGCCTAGATAGAATATGATGATGTATAGTCTTATGTCTGGTATAATTCAATATCTGTTTAGCAGATTGGCTAAGGCCAACAGGTGGAAACAAAAATGAACCATGGGTGACATATCAGGATAATAAGGAAAAGCTTGAGATGTTGAAATGATATGATAGATAAATGATATGCATATTCTTCCTATTCCTTATAAAGAGAATAGATGATTTACTGTTCTATCATAGACAGTTGCAATACTTTATAAGATGAGAATGATCTAAACTGCATATCCTCTGCTCAATTTTATATTATTAAACTGCAATAATAATGTTTTTGGCAGAGAGTTATATCTCTCGCTGGGGTAGTTTTCAATTGTCTCACCCCCGTGGGATTCAACAATATTAGGTAGACGAGCACGAAGGAGTTTGAGAACATCTTGCAGAGGAAGAACATCAGCAACAACAAGGACAGTAGTGACAACTCAGGTTGAGTGTACTGTCTGTCGTGTCTTGTAAATAGAAGTCCTATGTGTCGTCTCTGTACTCTCAGGTCCTCGGAGTTAGTAGTTTGAACTTTAATGAATCAATATGAGATTTTAGCTTAATGCCTCGAGGTTTTTATCCTGCCTGTGTATAGTTTTAACAGAGCAGTTGATGTTTGTAACCCTCGAGAAGAGATGGTATATGATATGTACTTATGAACCAGGATGTAAATAAAATACATTGGTTCTTGTTCAAAGAGTTTTTCCCTGTGTTTGGATCTCTTTGGAAAAAGTTTTATTTTTTTGTGATTTTCCGTAATCTGATGTTAGTAATTGCTTCCTCTTAGTTAATATCGATTTGTATGCTACACTGACTCTCCTATAAATAGAGGGGTACTGGGGGATTCTCAGACGATATATTAAAACTCAAATGCCTTTGAAAATTGTTGTCCTCTTTAGTTGTGGTAACCAATAGAGAGCTCGAGAAAGTCCTACCCGATAATGGGAGGGGTAGCAAGGAAGAATAATTCTAGGAGAGAAGTTGGTGATGAGTACAACAATGGGAGGGATAACTCATTCCTATCTATTCTAGTAGAACAAAATTCATGTGGACTACCATAGAGGTGTGGATACCTTTCCCCACTAGGAGGGCAACATCAACATGCTGTCGGTGGTGGAGACTAGGAGCTACGGCAGACGTTGTCTGAGTGCAACTAGAAGAGAGTTGCACTACTACAACTAGGACTGGTCAATGGACTTGCTCCAAGACCAGGTATGCACTCGTTAAACCATCCTTCCCATTACATAGTTGTTGACGCGATCTTCTGTTTATAGGTAATATAACAAATTTTTTTGTTTCCGCTGCCTGTATGATGCCATATTTCCCTAAAAGGCACATAATCATCACACTCTTTAGTGTTCAATCCCCATTCCTTGAACTAGAGAATACTTTTTGAGATATGTGTAATCTTAATATCACATATTGACTCACAAGCACATGGTCATGCATTTCTCAGTCTCGCTTATCAAGTGGCCTTGACATCAAACTCATGTAGGAGGGACAAATCCCATCTAAATCACTCACAACCATCCACATGTGTCACAATGCACCTGAGCACCACCTTTATTGAATCCCTTATTCAAGGTCATTGTGGATGATGTCAAAGTACATTGAACGACATGTGATTAGTGTAGTGATTTCAGGTGGAAGAACCACAATCGCCACATCACTATGAGAGATGATTCTAAATACCATTCATGGTTTCCATGCATCACTCTCAAGGTGGGCTTATCCAATTCAATGTTCTCTAACAAGTATCTATGTGTTTGGTTTGGTATCACATATCATGACTAGTGAGATTCTATCATCAACCAACAGACACTCTAATCTTAAGTGTTATTTTTGTTTATAAGCCTTCCACAATAACAACCAACCAGGGACATAACAAGAATGTATACACTCTTGACATTTGTATGATCTCATTCTTCAGGTCCTCAACTTGAAGACATACGCCATTGAGTAATATAATATTTTACTTGAATAAAACACAATAAATGGAATATTTCCATTATTATTCATCATATGGTTTATAAGACATGTCATTAAAATTATCATATGATTGTCTCTCTGGGCTTACATATAAATAGACCCCCACTTGCACTTAGAGCCAATCACCCATGAACATAATCCCAAGTGATCTAACATGACCTTCATGCTTCTGCTATGAAAGTTCTTTTGTCAAGGGGTCAGCCACATTGCTTTCAATTGGTACTCTACAAATCTTCACATCTCCTCATTGTATGATTTCTTGTATGAGATGGAACCACCTTTGTATATGATAGAATTATGATGAGATCTAGATTCTATAGCTTGTGCAATAGCTCCATTGTTGTCACAATATAGCTCAATTTCATCGCTGATGCTTGGAACCACCCCAACTTTTGAGATGAACTTCTTGATTTAAACAACATCCTTTGCTTCATTGGATGCAACAATATACTCAGCCTCTGTAGTAGAATCAACAACTGTCTCTTACATGGAACTCTTTCAGCTTACATTCCATTATTAAGGCAAAACACAAATCCATATTGTGATCTATTGTCATTTTTGTCAATTTGGAAGCTTGCATTAGTGTTACCTTCTACACCAACTCTTCCTCTCCACTGTAGACAAGGAACTGATCCTTAGTTCTTCTCAAGTACTCAAGGATGTTCTTCATGACATCCAATGGGCTTCACCAGGATCTGACTGATATCTGCTCGTCATGCTCAAGGCATAGGAGACATTTGGGCGAGTACATAACATTGCATACATGATAGATCCAATTGCAGATGCATATGTAATCTTACTCATGCACTCCCTTTCTTCACAAGAATTGGGACATTGAGCTCTATAGATAGTAACTCCATGAGACATGGGCATGTATCCTCTCTTTGAGTACTCCATGTTGAACCTCTTCAACACTTTGTCAATGTATGTGCTCTGACTTAGTCCAAGAAGCCTTCTAGATCTATCTTTGTAGATCTTGATTCCTAAGATGTATGATGCTTCACCTAAGTCCTTCATAGAGAATGTATTTCCTAGCCAGGTATTTACCATCTGTAAAGTAGGGATTTCATTCCCCATCAATAGTATGTCATCTATATACAATATGAGGAATACAATCATGCTCCCACTAACTTTCTTGTAAACACATTGTTTGTCTTCATTTTGACTAAAGATAAAGTCTTTGACTATATCATAAAATCAAAGATTCTAGCTCCAAGATTCTTGGTTCAATCCATGTATTGACCTTTATAGATTACAAACTTCATTTGCTTCCTTTGGATTTATAAAACCCCCGAGTTGTGTCATGTACACATCCTCAAGAAGAATCACATTAAGGAATGCAGTTTTAACATCCATCTACCAAATCTCATAGTTGTGATAAGCTGTAATGGAAAGCATGATCCTAATGGACTTAACCATGGAAAATGGAGAAAAGCTTCTGTCATAGTCAACACCTTGAACTTGTCTGAAACCCTTTGCAACCAATCTAACTTTGTAAGTTTGTACGTTACCATCCATGTCTGTCTTTTTGTTAAAGACCCACTTGCACCCTATGGGTTTTACCACTTCAGATGGATCCACCAAGGTCCATACCTTGTTGGTATACATGGAATCCATATCAAATATCTTGGCCTCAAATCATTTCTCAGACTCTGGTCCCTTAACAACTTCTAGGTTGGTAGTTGGTTCATCATCAATGACCGACTCAACACCTTCTTGAGTTAGAAGATAATTAAATCTATCTGGCTCAAGGTGTTTCCTACTAGATCTGTGAGGTTCTTGTGTCACATGAGAAATTTGAGATTCCACAACAGTTTGTGACTCTCTATGTTCCTCTTATACCTCTATAGGTTTGATTTTTGTTGGTCTCGAACCTCTTCGAGTTCTACTTTCCTCTCACTGATTCCTTTTTTAGGAATGCAACATCTTTGGAAACAAACACTTTGTTGTCAGATGAGTTATACAAGTAGCATCCCTTAGTTTCTTTGCAATATCCAACAAAATAACATTTATCTGATTTAGGGCCAAGCTTTTTAGGAAACATTTTCTTGACATAAGATTCACATCCCCAAATCCTTAAAAAGATATTTTGGGATGCTTTCCAGTCCATATCTCATATAATGTCTTTTGTACCAATTTCGATGGTATGTAGTTAAGTGTAAACGTTGTGGTGTTTAGAGCATAACCCCAGATGGAAGTCAAAAGATCAACAAAACTCATCATTGATCACACCAAATCTAGCACTGTGTGATTCCTTCTTTTTGATACACCATTGTACTATGGTGTTCCAGGTGGAGTCTATTGTGATACTATACCACAGTCTCACAGAAGGTCCTCAAACTCTTAGTTTAAATATTCTCAACCTCAATCAGAATGAAGTGCCCTTATACTTTTTCCAAGTTGGTTCTGTACTTCATTCATGAAATCCTTTAACTTTTTAAGAGTTTATAACTTATGTTTCATCAAGTAAACATAACCATAACTATTGAAGTCATCTATTAAGGTAATGAAGTATTGATAACCACCTCTAGAATTTGTTCTAAAAGGACCACAAACATCAATATGTATGAGTCCTAAAAGATTGCTAGTCCTCTCAGTGTTACTAGTGAAGGGAGTCTTTGTCATCTTGCCCAACAAACAAGACTCACATGTCTCTATTGATTTAAAATCAATAGAGTCCAAATAACCATCTTTATGGAGTCTGGATATGCGTCTCTCATTGATGTTCCCTAGATGATAATGCCAAAGATATGTTTTGTTTGAGTCATCGAGTTTTAATGTTTTGATATTTATGTTATACATATTTGTCTTTGTATCTAATAAATAAAGATCATAGGACATAGGGGCACTACATAAAAGATCTCATGTTTTGAAATAGAACATTGACCATTCTTTATATGAAATTCATATCCATCATTGTCCATACAAGATACAAAAATAATGTTTCTATTTATGGAAGATACAAAATAACATTTCTTTAACTCTATTACAATCCCCATTTGCAGAGATAACTCACATGTTCCAATTACAGGGGTAACATCTCTTGCTCCATTTGCAACACACAGTTCAACCTCACCCTTTCATAAAGGCTTACTTCCTTTTAGATCATGCATATTCGAGCATATGCAAGATCCACATCCGATATCTAGTATCCAAGATGAAGAAGTAGACACATTTATCTCAATAATGTATATACATAAAGTGGATATCTCTATCCCCTCCTTCTTCTTCCTCAGTTCCTCCAAGTAGAGATGGCAATTCCTCTTCCAATGTCCATGATGGTGACAGTGGTGACAATTGCCTCCCTTTTTCACCCCTCCCTTTGGTTTGAGTGCAAAAGACTTGGGCTTATAGCTAGCTTTAGAACTCTTCCTAGCTTTTCCTTTGCCCTTGAACTTACCTTTTCTTCTTACCATCATCACAGACTTGGGTTTGTCTTTCTTCATCTACACTTCAACTATTCTCAACATACCAAGTAACTTTGAAAAATGACTTCTCAAAATCATTCATGTTGCACTTCTTGATAAACTGACTATATGAATCTGGTGGTGATTGTAGAATCACATTAGCGGACAATTCTTGACCAAGGGAAATCCCAGTCTTACAAGGTTCTCCACATACCCAATAAGCTTGAGCACATGGGGACCCATTGGATTTCCTTCTACCATGCTGCACTTGAACAATGCCTTGGAGACATCATATCTCTCTTGTCTTTCCTGATCTTGATACATGTTCTTAAGATGTGTTACCATCTCCATCACATCCATATTCTCATTCTATATCTACAACTCATAGTTTATTGAGCACAACATCATGCATTTGACATCTACGACATCCTCAAAGTGCTTCTTATAATCATCCTTCTCATCCTTCTCATCCTTAGGCACAATGGGAGAAGGTTCATTTGGCTCTGGTGTCTCCAGGACATAGAGCTTTCACTATTGTGTGAGAACAACTCTCAATGTCCTGAACCAGTCATGGAAGTTATTCCCATTCAACTTCTCCTTCTCAAGGACTGGTCATTAGGAAAACATCTTATTGGTTTCCATTTGATTCTACAAGAAAAATTTGCAATTTGTCAAAATACGTTTGATTAAAATAAAAATTGACAATGTTTAATTAGGCCTTTAATTAATTATTTCTCCTACTATTTTGTTCATATTGATATCCCTCACAAATTAATTTGAAAAATTGTAGCGTACAACCTTCGAGTGAGCGAAGATAAATTTTTCATCAAATCATGAGTCAACTTTGGCTGATCACCCACAACTTGATTATTTAGGTAGGAAACTTTTGTCAATTGTATTAAAATATAACTCTTAGATAGATGGTGTGCAAAACTCCTTGTCATAGTCATCTGAATGCTTCTAGGTACTTAATCTCATTAAAATCACCTAGTTATGCTTGACCCAAAAATGAACATGATAATAACACACCCCTCTTTGGTAGGCCCACATAACTACCATCTGAGCCTATTGAAATGGGATGTTTGTCTGGTGTAGAATGTCTTCTTTACCATTACAAGAATTCAAACTATTCTAATCCTATTTAATATATTACATGGTAATAAGGAAATATCGAGTTACATTCGAGGGGAACATAAGAAGGAAAGAATTAATACTTTTACATATAGAAGAGAAGATTGAGGCTCGGTATGCAAACTGAGACAAAAAGGAATACCAACCATTCAACCACACTCAAAGATCAAAAGGGGTTTATTTGCCATAAACCATGCTTAGCATCCACCATAAAACTGATTTTATGGTGATGCATACAAATTGCATATATATCATATATATATTAGTTGGGATCGTGTGTGGTATTTAGTCAGATATGCACATTAATCATTTAAGTATTCATCTAGTATGAAATAAATAAATGATAAAATATTAATTTGATCATATCAGTTAAATCCCAAAACATAGTAAATTTGTGTGGCTTCAATACCACTATCGGGAAATATGGCATCAGATAAAACAACGAAAACAAAATTTTTACTTCCATATTCCCCTTTGAACTATACATCGCATCAACAACTATGTAAAGGAAAAGAGGGCTCGAAGGTTTTTACCTGGTCATGGAGCAAGTCTAGCAACAATCTCTTACTACAATGTGCACCTTTCTTAAAGTTGCACCTGAATGACTATCAGCAGCGGCCTCCTGGTTGATCACCACATACGGCAGTTGATTGTGTGCTCCTAGTGGGTGGCAATGACCTTGCCTCTGAATAGTCCACACAGACCACCTAGAACTCCTGTTATTCTAGATGAACAAACGGGAAGGAGTTGTCTCTCCTAGCAACGTGCTAGTATCGAACTGCTCTTCCAGTAGTCTCTCCCTTGATGTTCCTCCCTTTAACAGGTAGAACTTGCTCGGGTTCTCACATTACCACAACCATGAGAAGACAACAATTGTCATATTTTATTATTTTGTCCCTAGACAACCTCGAATACCCCTTTATTTATAGTACAGTCAGGAGTTCTTGTCTGAGCGAGAGTTAAAGACACATAATTTTATGATTTTTTTGAAACCTGTGAATATTGAACCGGTCGGTTTTACTACTAAAAAGGTTGGTTCACATGTGAGCCAATCAGTTCAATCCTTGAACCAGTCATTTCACCATGTTTTCTATTTGCAATTGTATTCAAAAATTAATATTTTATTAATGCACAATATGTCAGAATCAATCCTTGATCCAATCAAATTGATCAACCAAGTGACCGATTCATAACTCGAACCAGATGGTTCAAACATATGAGTCGATTGGAGTTCAGTTGCTGAACTGATTATTACAGAGTCCTAATTTCCAACTTGGTTCAAATTAACGTGACACTTGAATCAATCGGTTAAACACTTGAATTAGTCAGTTCACAGTCCAGTAAGTCAATTTTAGACCATTGTTGTTTAAGTTGAATACCTAAACACTTTTAGTAATCAAGTTACACATCCTTCATGAATAAACTCCTATTCTAGGTGTATCCTATGTGTGTGAACCTATAGTTTCCAAGTTATGTTGACAGTAAATGTCCATAACTAACTTATGACATCACAAGTAATAAGTGGTATCTAGAAAGACATCATTGCTACCCAAGTAATTGGAAAGTTGGAGAACAACTTCTACCTACAATATGTGATTTGTGTTACGATGATGCATAGTTCCTTTGTCTCTAATATCTAGATTGAACTCGAGGCATGTAATCATCATCATCTTCATAGTTCAATCCATGTTCCTTGAATTAGAGCAGTATGTCTGAGATATACATAAGCTCAATATCACATTTGAATCATGAGTGCATGACCATGCATTTCTTAGTCTCCCTTATCAAGTAACCAGGATATCAAACTCCTATAGGAAGGAAAAATCCCATCTACCTCACTCACAATCATCCCCATGTGTCACAATGCACTCGAGAACCACCTTTATGAAAAACCTTATTCAAGGTCACAATGGATGATGTCAAAGTACATTGAATGACATGTGATGAGTGTAGTGTTTTACGTCTAAGAACGATAATCACCACCATCACCGTGATAGATGATTCTGACTACCATTCATGGTTTCCATGCATCACTCTCAAGGTAGGCATGTCTGATACATTGTCCTCTAACAAGCATCTATGTGTTTGGTTTGATATCACATATCATGACTAATGGGATTCTGTCATCAACCAACACACAATCTAGTCTTAAGTGTTATTAATGTTTATCAACCTTCCACAACAATAATATACTAGGGACATAACAATAATTTATATACTCTTGACATCTGTATGATCTCATTGTTCAGGTCCTCAACCTAAAGACATACGTCATTGAGTAGTATCATTCCTTAGACATTTATTATGCTACATCATTATCTCATAACTAAATAAAACAGAATAAATGGAAGATTGCCTTTATTATTAATCAAATATTTTATATGATATGCCATTACAATCATCATATGATTGACTCTCTGGGAATGCATACAAACAACTATTACATATTAAAAGGAGAATTTTACAATTGTATAACCATGTATGCTAACTAGGATCTTACACAATAGAAACAACATGTACATTCCTCACTTCCCGTCTTTTCTCCCGTGCTAGTTTTGAACCTAGAACATATGTGAAATAGTGGACCAACACACAAGGTGTTGTGTGCATGAGCATATTGATACATATATTTATGATTGTCATAATTTGAAAAGAGCTGCAAAAATAAAGAAGGAAGATCATATAAAACATTTCTTTTAATAGCAAAATATGTCAATTTTTACATATTTTTCTAGATGAATTGCATTACTAAAGTGGACTAGTACCAAAACATAAATATTGGGTCCACTTGCATATACCGAGTCCCCTAGGGACTCTCCATAAACCTTTGTTCTAGGGAGGTGTACTAGTCAACATTGATCCATACCTAGTATGTGGGATAATGAAAACCTCAATAAGTACAAATCATATACTCATCATTTTTTTCAAGTGACAAAATGTTGAGCATCTATATTAATAGCACATTCAATATTTTTAATTAAAAGAGAATATATAAATATCATTATTCAGAAAAGAAATACATACTCATATAATTAATAAACCCATGCACATGTGTTCAGAGATTTCCTATCTTATTATTGATCATCAAGTACTCTGGTCATTCCTCATTAACAGAAATTAATCATCACTAATATACCATCATAATTATGGTTGATATTTAGGTCTAAAATTAGGGTTTACCATCCTAAGTTCAAACTAATCTTAAATGTTTCTCCAATATTTTATACTTATCAGGAAGTCATTATTAAGTCTGATCACGTTTTCATTTTTTTTATGATTGGTCTATTTATAGAATTAATGAGGTTAAAAGCACTTATTCTAGATTTAGTGAGACTATATGTAATATTATAGTATATTACTCATATCTGGGTCCATATTTAGTGTCAAAATGATATTAGGGTTTATGGATATTTTTTGTATTCTAGTTATTCTAGTCAAGTAACTCTAAAAAACATTAAATTTAAACTCAAAATCATTGGACTGGTTTGTCTAAAGTCATATTTAAGGGTTCCACCATGTATGTTGTAAATTTATGGTTCCATCAAGTATTTATATTTATGTTTTTTATCAAACATTTTTTATGCATTTCTAAGATTTTCATATAATATGGAAATTATGTATGATTTACTTTTATGGGAAATTCATCACCCATTGGATGTCCATGATTCAGACGATGAATAGGTTCCATGTCACACAGTGCCATAGACCTTGCAGGCAACATATCCCACAAGGGTTCCATGGGTAGGCAAATCCAATTGTCCCCACCCTCTTCTCCTCTCCTCACAAGTCTTAGTCACATGGAATGAGTTACACAGAGATCAGTTATACTTCTCCTACCTGTTCTGTCATGATGGATGGCCTCCAACATGAAATACAATGGAGCAAATGGTCCTCACCATATGATCATGCTTTCAACTCCAAGTTTGAGGTTATTCTAGATTTGGGATGGTCAGAACGCACAATATAGCTCCCTTCTTCCTTGTTCGTCAACATGGTGGTGGAGAGAAGTAGAGTGAGAGTTAGGATTTGTGTCTATGTGATCACCTCACTAAAATGAGACTGGAAGAAGCTCTCCCACCTACTAGCGAGCTTGGAAATGGTCTTGCAAGGATCCTTAAAGGAAGGAGGTGCAAATTTGTGCTGACTTGATAGGTACACCTATGACTGTTCTCTGCAGCCAAGTGTAACTTAAAACTCCTGACATGAAGGGTCAACGGGGTGGTGTCCAGTATCAAAGAAGGGTGCTTAACAACTGAGGGTACATGGACGCTGGTTTGATCCACAAGGCATGTGGGTAGCTTGACACACTCTTAGTATACTACCAAAGAAACTGAGATCTTTCCCCAACTGGACATGGATATGTGGCAAGGTGGAGGAAGATGAAGACCCTTACCTCCCTCCCTCCACACCATGAACATGATACTCCAAGGACTACACAATGTATGTTTGATATTCCTGTACTTGAAAGACAAGGCTCTAAGGAATCTCCTAGTCTCCACCTCTAGCCACCATCTTTGGAAAGCTTTGAAGATGTCTAGAGAAGAAAGGTCCCAATATCTCTGTACATACAACTAAACAAACTCTCTTAAGGGTTTTTAAATAACCCTGAAGAGTATAGGATCTAGTTCTCTTATTAGCATGACATAGAGATCACAGTAGACTAGGTAAACAAGGTCGAGTGTTTCACCGATAGGATTTATTCTTCTACCTACTTTTGTCAAAGGTTGAAGAAAGTGTAAACACCATAAGATCATTCCTAGGGCCAGGATCAATAACATTTAAGTGGATAGTGGCCACCCATATATTCGCTACTAAGCCGTGACTACATGACATGGGGCTAGTGCGATGAATAAAATATCAAGATGAGTTCTACTTATTAGAACCATAGTAATTAAATAAGGAATCCAAACCTCAATATCTCTTGTCTGGATCATGTAATTCCTATGAAATTTTAAAAATTAGTTCCTCAACATGTAATCTATCATCTGACCAAATTTTCTACCAAAAATATTACATTTAATTCATTAAACTTAATTCCTTGAGTATCCTCATATATCATTGTATAAAACTTTCATACAATTCACTTAATCAGCAAATCTTAATCAAATTAGTTTTTATTTGTATCATATGGCCACATAAAACCACAAGGTCCTAGTTCAATCAATTTTCTACAAGTATGTCATCAAATACTATATTGGATATCAAACTCCTAAAAGTAGGGTCATCATAGAAAAACATTATAATACATAAATGGTAACTGAATGAATTCTCATGTATGTGGGATAAAAATTATGAGAGGAAAATAGATGGAAATGACAACAAATTGTGCTTGATGAGTCGTTCAAAGATCTGAAATAAAACCATCAAGGTCAAGGTAGTTGGAAGATACATAAAAACCCGAAATATGAAAAATTCAAAGTAGTAAACCAATCATGAAGAAATGAGGGGGCATGGTAGTACATATAATAAGAGGCAATATACCAAAAATATAGAATTTTTTTATCTTTATAAGATAATGTTTAAATAAGTTTAAAAAGTGCAAGGCAGAAGTGACATAAGCCATACTGAATGGATCTATAAGCACGATTATAAAAAAAATTATTATCTCTAGGTAACATTAGTCTATATCAACCGTGGATGTTTAGGAAATTTTTTACCAGGAATACTTGGGTTTGTAGTGAATAAGTTTCTATGAGTGTGTATATCTATATGAGATGTGAGTATAAATAAAAGTTTGCACAAATATTCTCATAAAAGCAAACTATTCTTAATAATGTTTATAGTTTGTCCTTATGTATTTGTTGTTTGATCAAAATGTATGTATTTCTTTCTTTTCATAGATTTCAGAGGCAACCAATGAAAAAAGTTTTTGTTAATGATCAAGAGAGTGTAAGGATGGTGTCAAAAAAGTTTGTGCTTCTGTGTTAGTAGTTTCATCAAAATGTGTGTTTAAAGGATTGGTTTTGCAATCCATATAGGACTACCCATGCAACTTGTTGCCCACTTGTCTTCTACTTTTATGTAAATCCTCACTTCCTTGTCATAATGGAATGTTACAAGGGGTTATTACTAGTAGTAATGAATTCCTTTTCATAGATTTTAGAGGCAACCAATGACCAAATTTTTTGTCAATGATCAAGGGGAATGTAAAGATGATGTCAAAAAATGTGTCCATATAGAAGAGGGATAATGATAGTTAATGAAGATATGATGGAAAGATTCAATTTCACACCAGTAGAGGAAGCAAAGGAAGGGATTGTTGAAGAATATAGTCATGAGATCCTCACCAATAAGAAGTCTGTTGAGGTAAAGAAGGCAAAAGAAAATTTTGACATGAGGTGGGATTTTTAGTTTTAAAATTTATTTTGTTGAAGGTAGATCGATACCTTCCAAATATGTGATTGGTATAATTTCTTTATGGTAAATTGTCACCTATAACCAATGTATGTATAAGGGTGGCTTACGTAATAAAATGGACCCTAGGATGAAGGAGAGTACCATAAGGAGGATATGATTGGAGTTGATAGATCTTTTAAGAACATTTTTTATGGATGATCGAAGGTGTCTGACTTGGTTAAGATTGATAAATTTTTGTTTAGTTGGGAATTATTATAGAAGTGTTTGTGCTTATGAGAAGTTATAAGGAAAGACAATTGTCATGCCAAAAATGGGGGTTGGGTGAGAATCCCGAGGATATATTGATGACAAATCTAAAATATACTTTGTTAATATTTTTCCAAGAGGGAAAGCATGAATGTTTATAAATGGTGACATCATGGTTTTTTGGCAGTATTTTTTGTTAACGATGACACTCCACAAGTGATGTTTATCTAGACACAGTTCGTTGATAATCTTAAATTTGAAGCAGTGAGTACGATATTTGATTTTTGTCATGCCCCACTAGTGGTTGGATTTAAGTTTGGTGGTTCAAGAATCCAGATGCATTTTTTGATTTATTTTGTGAGTCCTAGAGGAATTTGTACTTGGTAGTGTTGATGATTTTATGATATTGTGGGATGGGTATAATGCTTATGGAATAAGAAGGATTGAAGGTTAGGGATAAATTAAAAGTATGAGACCCCAAAAAGGTTGGTAGATGATTTCTTTTCATCGTGAGGGATTATTCAAACTTTGACAATGATAGAGTTCCATATAATTGATGGGATGTTAGTAAGGGAAATGGGTAGGCCAAGGTTTTTGGCAGGGACATAGTTAATTGTATTTTAATATGTGACTATATATGTTTTTATTATGGGTCGTCATGTTGATACTTGATAGGGAGGAGGGAATATGCTCTAAAAATTATCTAAGGCTAGAAAAGTGTTATAAGATGGTGAGGATGCATTTTAGGTTGATGGTGTTGCCTATAGTATGATTGAAGAAGATTAGGATATCAATAGGGAGTTACAAGATGGGTGGGGTCTTGAAAAGCGTGTTGTTTATATCATGCAAAATGTTGTTTTGGATGTTAATATTGATAAATCCTTAAAAGAATTTTGGGAGGATGAAAAATGAAAGGATAAAATAGGACCACCTTATCAAAGACCATTGTATGATTAAAAGAATCCAACCAAAGATAGAAAATATGGGACTGTAAATACAATATTGTATCCATTTTCCCCATATGTGTAACATACTGAATCTCAGGGTCTTCCCTGCAATTTACCCACTTTTGAGCTTCTCTTGACCTTCGAGTCCATTTGGACCTTTTCCATAAATTTCCCATCCTTTTTAATCATTTTTGGGCTCCTTGTGCAATTTAAGCACAATTTGATGTTGAAATCACTAGTTACCCTCATTTATGTAAATGAAGGGGTGTTTGCACAAATAACCCAATTATGGAGATAAGTTAGGGTTAATCATGTAATTTGGTCATTAATGATGGAAATAAGTAGATAATATTAATTTGGAGCTTTTTGGATAAATATATTAATAATAATATGTAATGTAATTAATTATGAGTGTAATTAACCTTTATTGTTTCTCTCTCCTCGAAATATGATTTGAATTCACATTAATATGTTATTTTGTTGAGAAATGATTATTTGTATCCTGGTGTGTTTAATATCTCAAAATTACTCTCCTATTTCAATTAATTAGTTTTCCATGTTATTTCACCTCTTTTAATATATTATTATACTCCTTTATGAGCTATATATTTATTAAGGACCTTATTATGTATTAAACGAGAAAGTGATTATATAGCATTGTAAAATACATCATTATAAGCTTATGGTTCAATTTTGGTGTTGTTTGGAGTTGATTTGACCCTTCAAATCCTTTTTATAAGCTTTTATTATAGTGTGTTATAATAATTGAATCGATTTCATTAATATCCTTTGTAACGCCTAAAGTTGGGTCATTTATTTGGCTGTCACACGCCCCCTCCACCTGCGAGCCATCCGACGGCCCGGATTAAATCTCCGCTTTGATCGGACGATGCAGAGCTCATCCCCTACCTCCGTTCAGCTGTGCAGACTCGGCCCCTGATCTCCTCCGCGTCGCTCTCTCTCCCTCCTTCACCTCTGTGCGAGATTACTTGTGCGTTGAGTCCGTCTCGTCGAGACGCTTCAGTTGAGCCCCAACTCATCACCTCCCTCACCGTTTTTGCAAAACGCCCAATCGGGGCTGCCTCCTCCTCTCCACCAAGGAGCTGCAGAGGGAGCCGTAGCTCCTCCCTCACCTACTTAAGGGGCCGTGGAGCACCCCCTGGCTTCGAGCTTTCCTCCTCTACCCTCAATTTCTCCTCAAGCTTCCCGGAGCTCCCTGACCTACTCCGTCTTTAGTTCCGGTGACCTTGGCCTGCTGCTCGTCCTCTCGACCACTTCAGTCCAATAGCCTGAGCGGTGAGCTTCCCTAGACTCTTTGCTTCACTTCGACTTCATCAGTTTTGCTCACAGAGCCCCCTACCATCGGGTCCTATAGCCTGGTTCTGAGTTCCGCCGCCACCAACTGTTTTTGGGCTTCCCGTGCTCCTTCGCTCACAACACCACCTGCTTTGACTCCGCCTCGACTCCACGATCACAGTGGAAGCTTGGTGAACCTAAGGCTATGGATAGGACAACAAGAAATGGAACACATAGTTTGCTTGATCATGGTTGCTTTTATGTTTGAAGTATTTTGTTTGGAGACAATGTTGCATTAGTTAAGTCTTCCTCTACCTAGATCCTTGTTCTTGTATAAAGATGTACTTCCTTTATGGAAAATTTTTATAATGTACTCTTTATACATTTTGAATAAAGTCAAGATTTAATTCTTCCGCTGCCATACTTTTGATGATTTTGTTTATCATGTTTAATAGTAGAGACTTGGTCTTTACAGCATGGTATCAGAGCATCAAGGTAGTCGGATTCTTGACTAGTTCAAAATTGTCTCCCTAGAGGATATAGTTTCTCTTTAGTTAGTCTTTCACCTTAGAATTGACCTAGTTTGAAAGTTTGATTTAGTATCCTAATAATAATTAATTAAAAAAAATTGTCAACTTTTTGGTAAATTGTTTATTGAGTAGCTATTAGAGCAAGAAGTTGAAGTGATGGTGTCTAGGAAGGGTCAGAGCTTGGGGGCTGGCAATATTTTCCTCCACCCCACTAGCTTGGTAACGAGGACTCCTGAGCTCATATGACCTGGCCTGGCCTGATCTGAAATGGACAGCTCGAAATAGTCTACCCTTAGACACATTACCTTATTGTTGAGTAACCTTTATAACTCTTATATGATGATTTGATTTCTTTTCTCAAACAAAAATCATCTTGTAATCCCTAAGTACCATATATGAGTCTTAGATTCCTATGTTAGGGTTTAGTGTGCCCTATGCTATACCTTGAGTTGGAAGGTAGAGTTTAGTAAGACTGTCATGTTGGATCTTATACCCTTAAAATAGTTTGACTTAGTCAACCCTTTGAGTGGTAAGGTAGTGTTAGTACCTTGATATGGAGTTGTTGATTTTGAGGACGAAATCCTCTTTAGGGGGTTGGAGTCCCTCAATGCCTTGAAATCAAGAAACTCTAACTCCTTAGACATGGGTTTAGTGAGAATTGAACGAACCTAATATGCTTGTAATTCATCTTGTTTGATAATAAACAAATGGATAAGTCAAATAATCCTTATGCTTGAACCTTAATATACTCTTGATGCACATAATCATTAATTATTCATATGTGAATATACCTAGTTTTGATTAAGTCACCCTAATGGTAAAATGTGTATGGTAAAATACACCCTACGGATGCGTTAACATGTAACGATCATGTTGACCTAAACCCTAAGATGTAATCATCTAGCCTTGACAACATATGCATATATAAACCCTTCATGCCTTTCTTGATACTCTAGTGACATTAGGTGTCATCACATGATATACCTTAATGCATGTAAATGGATTATAATCACTTAATCATATTTGTGACCTAATTATCAACACATGTTAGGCATATCACCTTGTTCACTAAAATACATCTTATTGATCATCTTATTGGTTTATGAATCAAATAAGTAATATGATAATGAGTAATTTGATTCATATAATGTAGTAATTAGTGTTATAAGATAAAATGATTAATGATTCATGATATGAGTATGTTAGATGTTGTGCCAATATGTAACTTATATATAAGCCATTAATGTGACGCATTTAGTCTTGTTATTAGATTAATAATTTGTTGGATAAAATTATATGTCATAATCCCACATGATGTAGTTATTGGGTAATAATATTGAGTTATTTAGGTTTGTGACCTAATGCATCTAATTATGTTGTAATGGCTTAGAAAACCCTAATTGTGCTTAAAACCCTTGATGAGGGAAATACACATGATATATTATTGAGATATAAGTGTTTTGAATAAAATGTGGCACAAGTATTGGTATAATAGGTATGCTGCCTTTTTATGTTAGAGTTTGTGCTAATTAGGCAAAGATGCTAATTATGTTGAGTTTGATATAATGCTATAGGTTTTGTGAAAACCTTAGTAACACCTGACTTATGTAGATTTTGTGTTGTACCCTAGATTAAGGGTTATAACCTAGTGTTTATGGTTGGGATGTTGCACACCCACCCTCTCTTCTCTCTTGTTGTGATTTCGGGGACGAAATCCTCTTTAAGGGGTGGTGTGCTGTAACATACTGAATCTCAGGGTCTTCCCTGCAATTTACCCACTTTTGAGCTTTTCTTGACCTTTGAGTCCATTTGGACCTTTTCCATAAATTTCCCATCCTTTTAATCATTTTTGGGCTCCTTGTGCAATTTAAGAACAATTTGATGTTGAAATCACTAGTTACCCTCATTTATGTAAATGAAGGGGTGTTTGCACAAATAACCCAATTATGGAGATAAGTTAGGGTTAATCATGTAATTTGGTCATTAATGATGGAAATAAGTAGATAATATTAATTTGGAGCTTTTTGGATAAATATATTAATAATAATATGTAATGTAATTAATTATGAGTGTAATTAACCTTTATTGTTTCTCTCTCCTCGAAATATGATTTGAATTCACATTAATATGTTATTTTGTTGAGAAATGATTATTTGTATCCTGGTGTGTTTAATATCTTGAAATTACTCTCCTATTTCAATTAATTAGTTTTCCATGTTATTTCACCTCTTTTAATATATTATTATACTCCTTTATGAGCTATATATTTATTAAGGACCTTATTATGTATTAAACGAGAAAGTGATTATATAGCATTGTAAGATACGTCATTATAAGCTTATGGTTCAATTTTGGTGTTGTTTGGAGTTGATTTGACCCTTCAAATCCTTTTTATAAGCTTTTATTATAGTGTGTTATAATAATTGAATCGATTTCATTAATATCCTCTGTAACGCCTAAAGTTGGGTCATTTATTTGGCTGTCACGCGCCCCCTCCACCTGCGAGCCATCCGACGGCCCGGATTAAATCTCCGCTTTGATCGGACGATGCAGAGCTCATCCCCTACCTCCGTTCAGCTGTGCAGACTCGGCCCCTGATCTCCTCCGCGCCGCTCTCTCTCCTTCCTTCACCTCTGTGCGAGATTACTTGTGCGTTGAGTCCGTCTCGTCGAGACGCTTCAGTTGAGCCCCAACTCATCACCTCCCTCGCCGTTTTCGCAAAACGCCCAATCGGGGCTGCCTCCTCCTCTCCACCAAGGAGCTGCAGAGGGAGCCGCAGCTCCTCCCTCACCTACTTAAGGGGCCGTGGAGCACCCCCTGGCTTCGAGCTTTCCTCCTCTACCCTCAATTTCTCCTCAAGCTTCCCAGAGCTCCCTGACCTACTCCGTCTTTAGTTCCAGTAACCTTGGCCTGCTGCTCGTCCTCTCGACCACTTCAGTCCAATAGCCTGAGCGCTGAGCTTCCCTAGACTCTTTGCTTCACTTCGACTTCATCAGTTTTGCTCGCAGAGCCCCCTACCATCGGGTCCTATAACCTGGTTCTGAGTTCCACCGCCGCCAACTGTTTTTGGGCTTCCCGTGCTCCTTCGCTCACAGCGCCACCTACTTTGACTCCGCCTCGACTCCACGATCGCAGTGGAAGCTTGGTGAACCTAAGGCTATGGATAGGACAACAAGAAATGGAACACATAGTTTGCTTGATCATGGTTGCTTTTATGTTTGAAGTATTTTGTTTGGAGACAATGTTTCATTAGTTAAGTCTTCCTCTAACTAGATCCTTGTTCTTGTATAAAGATGTACTTCCTTTATGGAAAAATTTTATAATGTACTCTTTATACATTTTGAATAAAGTCAAGATTTAACTCTTCCGCTGCCATACTTTTGATGATTTTGTTTATCATGTTTAATAGTAGAGACTTGGTCTTTACAATATGCACCGGGGGATTGGACCGTTAAGAAAATAAAGGAGTAAATACTAGATGACATGGTCGAAAGGTTTCTCAAAATCAATCTTGAAAGCACACTCTGAGGTCTTAGAATGGTGTATCTAGTGAATGGTTTCATGTGCCTTGATGAAGCAGTCCTGGATTTTATGAAGTTTGATAAATATGCATTTGTGATATAATGTGTTCGATGTGTGTTTGTAGCATCTTCAATGATCTTGCTATCGCTAAAAATCTCCATCTATCCTCCTGTAACTCTTTACTAACATCAAAAACTTATATATGGATTCTGTATGTCAGTGTACATTCCTAATAATCAATCTAATTATGAATAATAAGCACAACTCAAGGTGATAAAAAACTATCCAAAATAGCATCGAAGGTAATATAAAAAACAAAAGTAGCAATAGAAGACACACAAAAAGTTTATATCAACATATGTAAGTTTTAGTGCACACAATAAATCACAAACTATTGTATACAATCTTTCTTAAAAAACCACATGATATTGCTTCACATAATACTTATATGTCCATGTTGAATTGGATGTACAACCCTTGAACATAATCTACCCATATATTTCCCAAAACCTAGTACAAGAACTCCTACGCACACTCACGACACCACTAAGTTCACCTAGATGTGAAGTTACTCAAGTCATCTGCCATGATATGGCATACAAGACTTAGCTTCATGACTTAAAAAGCTATTTAGTAGGATTATTAGACATTATCTAATTGGCAAGATAAAACATAATAACAAGTAAACACAATTTCATACCATGTAAGTAATTATGGTAACTACATTTCAAGGTAAAAAATATGCCTATACATTGTTCTATTTTTAGTCATTTACATGGAAGTATTAGGGTTACAACATGAAGCAAGGAAAAAAATGAACAAGTGACTACTATGTATAACTATCATTATTTCCGTTTTTAGTTATCACCCTAAAACTACTTGTACCGGTAAGAGTAGAAGATGCCACCATATGATCAATCACAAGACTCACCATCCATCTCATAGGGCTTAGCCAACCACCCTAAGACAACTGACATATCCCAAGTCCACCACATGGCCTTAAAGGATACTCTAGAATATATAATTTCTCATTTAGACACCTTGATACAAGTATTCATCATATATCATATCATTTCCTTATATAACATATCATACATCTCTTTCCATGCAAAGAAAGAATAAAGACTTAGTGGATTGAGGTCTTTGTCCACTAATCCTTTATTCTAAATTAAACCCATGTGTCATGTGAGATTTTGAACTCATGTCTCACATTTGCTTTTACTTTTATTTTTTATGCCTTCCAAAAATACACACATAAATACTTAATAATTTTTTAATTGTGAATTGAACATGAAATGATGAATAAGTGGTACACAAGGTGGAAAGACTAGATGAAAATTTTCTTTAACATTAAAAATTGTTTGATGTTTGAAGATTAAACTAAAAAATTGTTGGAAAACACCCTTAGAATGGCCCTTTTACAATCAAACTTGTCATGTTGATCTCCACCAAATGTGTATGAATTCTAGTGATTAAAGGCAATTTGAGAATGGTCATTCCTCCTTAGGATGAATGTACTACATCAACCCAAAACAACCATTCTAGGATGGAAAGATTGTGCTACTGAACTAACATTTGATAATGAAATTAACTAAAAATCAAGTCAGATATAATGGTTGTTCTACTTAGAACTATTGTGGTGCTTCAACACCAGGACCACTCTTCTCACACAAAATGGTCATGATGAGAGAAAAATGTTCAGTATAGAAGATGAAGAAAGCAACGAGCCCCAAAATGACCATTTCAACTCAGAAAGGCCATACTACCCAAGCCCTATAATGGACGTTCTGGCCTAGGCCCCACCACTTAAGTGATATAATTTAAGGAGGTGTAACCATTACCCCTCCTATTATTCTCCCATGATGAGGCATGCCCTTTTGTGCTTGTACATCA
Source organism: Alisma plantago-aquatica (assembly GCA_963693085.1). Lineage (NCBI taxonomy): Eukaryota > Viridiplantae > Streptophyta > Magnoliopsida > Alismatales > Alismataceae > Alisma > Alisma plantago-aquatica. The sequence continues at coordinate 1,076,847,945 of OY856412.1, read as the reverse complement.
TTGCTGCCTCCTCTCCCGATCTCCAAGCTTCAATAACCTCCCTAAGCCTTGTTGAAGCTTACTCTATCCTTAGAGAGTCTCCCCCAAACTCCACCAAGCTCTCTCCATGTTCCTCCATCTATATTTCACCTCATCCTCCAAAAAATCACCCATTAACAACAAATTTAATCGCTTCTCCAAATCTCTATTGAAACCTCAGTTTCTTGCACAAAAATGCAGGGATTTGGAAGAAGGTGTTTGAGGAAGTCAAAAGAGTGATGCCCATCATCTCCTCTAAGAATGCCTCAAATCCATCACCTCCACCCCATGCTCCTTCATGAAAAACATCTAATACTCCCACACCTACCACGTGGACTCACACTAATGGGGTGCAATATAAGGGAGATGAAGCCATAGGGATCGATTTATTTAAAAATAGACATATATTTACCGCCCCTCAATTAAATAAGAGTTTTTCCCCACTCTAGAATCCACTGCAAATTTTGACAGTGGGAACTGGAAAACAATGTTTGTGGGATTATTCTTATGTGTTGGAAAGGCTGACTTACTAGGACACTTTTGCACCAGAAAATTCAAGACAAGCAAGATTTCCAAACTCACTCATTAGATACATTCAAAAGGTGTTGGATAACACTATTATTGGTTGGCATGACAACTAGGATTGTTATATGTAGAAGGAGATATTTGTGATGGATCAAGTGCTAAGACATAAGTGTAAAAATCCACATAGTAATATGATTGATCACTTGAAATCAATTCTACAGAAAGCTTGTTACCTTCTATTATGGGAAGAATAATCAAATTAGTTTTGTTGTCTCTTGGATACGACTTGAGTTACCACAACCACAAGTTCCAAAATGTGGCTTGATCAATTAGGCAAGGTGACATATGATTTAAATGAATAAAAACAAGATCCAATATCATCTCAACCCCTAATTACATGAATTTGCACTGAAGTTTCCCTACCACACACCCATATTCTTGGATAGAATGGGACCAGTCATAGATGTCAACATGATGATTGAAAAGTATGGAGAGGATCACCTAATAGACACCTTTAGGGAACTAGTGTTAGACATCCCTAAGGTTGAGGGAAATATGAATGTGACCTACTAGCAACAATAGAGCAGTACACACTACGTGAGGAAATGGTCAAAGACATAGGACATGCACAAAAAACCTCCAACAATTAGCTATGACATGTCTACCATCATGGCATAGTTGGAGGGCATATAGAACACCAACATCAGATGTGTCTAGATCAATAACATATTCATTATCATCTGAACCACATCTACTCATATACTCACGTGCAAGCATAGAGAAACCCATAGTGGGGAGAGGACTACTAGAGCAATCTATTGGGTTTCTCCAATATATTTTTGTCTCTACATGCAAACTATTGGGGCCACAACTACCAACATCCACCCTCTCATCCCCACATAGGTGTTGAGGATGAACAACCACCACCATAGTGATCTAGTACCCTATCATCCTTTGTTGTTTGTCATGTTGAGGACACCATGATTCATAATCTAGGGGTGTTCGGGAGGTACACCCTTTTGACTCATGTTCCCTTGTTCTAGTTCCACCACCTCTTCCTAATTGACTAACTGATTATTGAATAACCTTTTTTATTTTACATTGCTCCCATTTGCATGCCATATAATTTGACTTCTTACATTTTTGTGTTGTTTTTCAATAAATTGCAATTTTCTTGCCATGCCATTTCATTTTGTATTGCATGTATATTCTAGCAACTTCTTATGTGTGCATAGTCATATTTACAATTCTAGAATTATATCCTTAGCATACAGACCTTGACAAGTTAAATGAACAATACATTTTAGCTAAAACTTTCCAAGTTGAGACTTTTTGCCCTAAAAGGCGTTTCAACTTAATCTCTATAATATTGGATTTTTTTCGACATTTCACTACTGCCCCCATAATGTGTCTATTTCTTTACAAGATTAACATTTTACTTTGTATACATTTTTCACCTCTCTCTCTTGTATTTGTGTCTAAATTGATGAATCACAATCATTACAAGGCATAATTTTTTATGGTTTGATCAAAGATCATGAGAAACATATGGTTTACCTTATGTTCCTATCATTATTGATTTGTCATTTGTAGTGATTTTTTTGAAGTATCTTTCTATAAAGATACCTCATGTGAAAATGCATTATGATTGACCCCCCTCTATATTCACTTTTTGACATCACTTCTCACCCCTTCACCTCACGATAAGATGCATAAATAGATAATTAGTAATCCTTGTCGACCCTATAGAAGCTTGGTATGGCTAACCCATACTCTCCTATGCTTCCTCCTACCACCCTTAAGTGCTAGATACAAAAAGGAAAAATAAAAAGAAAGCTACAAAAGGAAAATAAAGGCTCTTGTTTAATATAACCAAATAAAATACAAGAAAATAAAATTGCTCCTATGTAATAGCACACAAATATCGTTTTACGACCCCCTTCTTCCCTTTGCATGCCTATTAGGCTAGGAAACATCAACACTATCCTGTCATACACTCACATGTAACTAAGTGGGTCAAGTGGAGTGGATGTAGATACAAGGTTGATTTCTTGCTAGTAAAATGGCATTATAAGCTATTTTTGATAAATCCTAATATGAAGCACTATGAATGTAGCAATGATTGATGTTTTTGATGCCCTATATGGGAAATTTATGCGCTTTGTGATTTGATACATTATCATTTGTGATATTGGAAAGGAGAGGTGTGAATTGTATGTATAAAGTAACAATTAATCTTGTTTAGCTAATAAACATATTCTTGGATGCATTTTCCATGTTTTATTTAATGAAAATGAAAAGAAATTTCATTGTAGAATACTTGAGGACAAATATGTTTTAAGCTTGGGGTGGTGATGAAGCCATGTTTGGATCTTCATATTTATGTCTTATTCTCATTTATCATGTGAATATACTTAGAATGTGTGTACTATTCACAATGAATCATATTTTTATGTTAAATGCACTTATGGATGATTTTTGCAAGTTTTGTAGGTACTTGAACACTCATTGAAGGAAGGGATATAAGGAGGTAGATCCAACTACTTCCCCAGGATTTGAGGAGTCCAAAGAGTTTCCAAGATCACCCAACCTACCCCCACCCCAGTTCTCAAAAATTAAAGTTAGGCAAAACAACTCCATGGTTGATCAAGTGAATAACACAAGTGCAAGCTAAAGCCCTCAAAATGGATGCTAACAAGGAACAACCATGTTGCTAAGCACAAATCACATGGATTAATTGAATTAAAGAAAGAGATAGAACAACCTTCCCTTACTTGATAATGGTTGTGGTAACCCTATCCCAAATCAGCTGTTCCAGTAAGAACCATCATTCAAAGTGAGATCCAATCCTCCTCTAACCCTAAAAAACCAACTATTTCCCCACAACCATTTTTCATAAAACAATCCTTATACACACATCCACCACGGTTGTCCCACCCAAACGTCTATGCGACATAGCTCTCAGCCTCTCACCACAACCATTCTACTCAAAACAACCTTGCTACCAACTCCGTATACCATGCTTAGGCTGACCCATCTACCTCATCCAACATGGACATTCTCAATCACCATGGCCATCCCCATACCAACACCACTATAGTGGTGGGGAAGAGCTAACGTTCTTTCCTTGAAACACTAATCCACTTTTGCACTGTTCTACCCAAAGTGTCTCTCACTTACCCTAGCCACCCTAGATCACTATATAAGCATTAGCAGCATCTAGGATGAGGTGGTTATCTCCTCCCAGCATTCATATCTTCTATTACCTCTTACCTACCTCATTTCATCATATACATCATATTTTCCACATGATCACCTTGTTTTTATAGGACTTTGACTCCTTCCATCACCATTTCATGCCATCTACCCTTGGAGGAGAGAGGAGCATGTCACCCTAAAATAGGGGGTGAATACAAAGGAGAATACTTTGATATACATGCCTATGCATTCTTCTTTCCCCCTCTTGTTTTGTTGTTTCTTATATTATGATAAGCAACGATGAGGATTCAAAAAAAGAGGATAAAAAAGGAGTAGCTTGGCCCCTCTTATGGACTATTAAAGGTACTAATACAAGAATTTGATACCATGTTGTGGGGGAATATTCATCTCAAGTTTATTAATGTTCATTAATGTTATGTTCTTGGTTATTCTCTCATACTACCTCATTCTTTGGTGTTTGTGGTAGAACCACCTAAGTTATAAATAAAGGAGGCATTTGGAGGATCGTAGGGTAAACTCCTAAGTCCACATGTGGATACTTACCTAGGTTTCCTTTCTACCCTTCTATCACCCTATTCCACTAACCCTTGGTGTGAGATCTAAGTATCTAAGTGTGTCTCCCCTTCTATACTTGGAAAAGAGCATGCTATAGGTTTGATAGGGGCTAATAAAATGTGAAAATCCTTCTCCTACACCCTAAACAAACCCTTATCACTAGTAGCACTAGGAGAGCCACACCTAGAAACCTAGACTAGGGTTGATCTTGACTTAGATTCACTAATTTGCTGTTAAATTAAGCATCATAAGGGGATAGAGTGTGATTGAGGGACAAGTTTCCCTAAATGTATTCTATGCCACCCATGGATCACTAATAGGATAGGGTTCCTAACCATCATCTCTCTTGTTGTTTGGTTTTATAACATTAGTTTTGGATAGGTTGATTTAATCCCCCCCATTATTGGTTGATTCTCCCATTTTTAAAAGAACCCACTCCTCTTAGTTACTTAAACCCTAATATTCTTAGTGTTTACTAGTCGAGATCTCTTTCTTTATCACTTTTCTAATAAATTAGTTAATGGTGAATAATTCTTATAAGTGTTACTTATTATTTTTTTGGTTGTTTGAGTTGGTTTCCTAGTTAATTTCTTAGCTTAGTTAAGCATTTTCTATCTAATTTCTTTGCTAGTGCTAATTTGGTGTAGTTATTTATTCTTGTTAGTGTAATTATTCCTTTTGCATCTTAAATAGTTCTAACTATTAGGTTTTATTTATGTTTTAATCTTATTCTTTTTTATTTCATGTTGTTTTTGTTTAATTTAAACCAAAACCAACATTAAAACATTGAAACCCTAATCTCTGCACTAGAAATCTGCAGAACCACACTAGCCATAGTGCCTCCTCTATTCATGTATATTTGAAACCCAATTTGCCACTTCTATCTATATCATGATCTTGTGTGCTTGTGGATATGTGTATTGAGATTTTCTAACTAGGGATACAAACATATAAAAAACCCTAGTCCCCATTGGTGCATCAGTTACCCATATGCAAAACATGTTTTATCAACAACAAATATCCCATGGACAACATCACCAAATGAACCAACAGTTCGAATTACTTAAGGAATACCACATGGAGAGACACACCAAATGCACCAAGGTGTTAATAGATTAAAAAATAGCAACAAAAAGCATCTAAATGACCTCAACAACATCAAAAATAACAAATATATCATAAATATCACATACAAGTGATGGAGGTGACCATGTAGAGAAGTGGGGAAGTGGTTGAAATAAAACAAAGAAAGTGATTAGATATAGAGTTTAGAAAGAGATTCCAAATAGTGATACCTTGATCAGTTATAAGCAAGAAAAAGATGATATCGTATGAGTCAAAAAGTGATGGTATTGTGACAGAGATGAGTAGTGACATCGTCACACTGCCACAAATTATTTTAATACCATGATTCCTAATGAAAATAACGTGAACACACCATCATCATCATGTCATGATTCCTTATATGAAATATTAAAAAATATATATCAACAATGTCTTTGAAATATTTAAGCAAATGAAAGTCAATAACACATTATTTGACTCGATTAAGAAAGTTCTTCCATGTGAGATTTTCTTGAATGGAAATGTGTAATTTCAAAACCAACATTATGTAAGAATTCCAAAGAGTAAAGTTGATGGAGCAAGTGAACCCCAATCAACAAGTTCTACCCACATCAAAAGAAAGAACCAAAGTGCACCTATTATCCCATGACATATAGGAGGTCACAAAATTTTGCAAACTTTGATTGACTTAGGCTCTAGTGTGAAATTGATGTTAGATAGTGTACATGTTGATCTTGTCCTGGGCAAGTTGAAGCTGACAAAACGAAACCTTCAATTGATTGACTGGCATATAAAAGTGACAACAGGCTATTTGGTATTATGTTCTAGTAAAACTTGATAAAGATTTTTTTTCATTTTGTTCCCATGTGATTTCATTGTTTTGGATATGAAGGAAAAAAAAGAAGAAGCATTACAACCATTTGAGGAATACCATTATTGTCCCCTAGATCTTGAAATCCACACATGAACTAACACCATGGATGTGACATTCATGGTTATGAAAACAAGGTTGAACATCTTGAAGACTACCACACAATTAGGTGTTACTAAGAACACCTAAGAGGATTGGTACCTAGTGTAACATACTCAATTTTGAGTACTAATTGTATGTTGAGCTATAATTCTTGATTTTCCTTATCTTAATTCATGTGTAAAGTTGTCATTCGCTCCAAGACTCATTAATCTATTTCAAGAAACTATCTCATACTTTAGTACTTTTAGGTCCCCAAGGAAATTTTGTTATTCTTACATATGAAGTTGTTCTTTCCATTAATAAAATTTGCAATATAGTTCCTATTTTGAGTATAAATTGTCATATTAAAAATCATTTAGTCCAATTTGATGTTTTTGTGCCTAACTACCTTTATTATAATTTACCACATAATACCATCAATTTGAATAATATTGATTTAGAATAAATGGAAAAATATTAATCATATCAAAAGACATCGATATTAGATAATTATGAGAGTAATCAAGTTAGATATGTCATATTCATAAAAGATGGTGCTAGTATATATAAAATTGAGTCTAATAGAAATTACATGCATGGTTTTAATCTCATAGTAATTGAATTTTCTATTTACATGTCAAATAATTTAGAAGGAATTAGTAAATATTATATTAAGTATAGTTGTTAGCTTAATATCATAAGTAAATGAAGTAACACATGTCTTCACCCCCACTCGTAAGTAAATGAAGTAACACATGTCTTCACCCCCACTCACATGAACCTTTGGGATTTATCCTCTATGTAATGTCATCTATGTTGGTTGTTACAAAGCTCCCCAAGCCTCCCTTTCCCCCACCAACCTTTGACCCATCTTCTATTCCTCTAGACACCCAAAACCCCAATACCCTCAACCATATAAACTCCAACTCATGTAAACTGTAGGCACCTCAAAACATGAAATTGACCAACAACTGTAGGTAGCTGACCACCATGACCACCTGAAATACATTGGTATTAGTCTTACATAGCCCCAGCTATATGAATCCTAGAGAACCTAGACAATCACCAGAAACAATTATCCTCCATCATCGCTAATCCTAGACAATGACAAGTAGTACATAGCCAACATGACTCCATCTTCATAGACTTGCAAATCTTCTGACCCCACTCACTATGCCATTGCTTCCTTTATTCCCTTCATTGTGAGGATCTACAAAATATGAGACCCCTATGGTGGATCAACCTCACTCTAAAGAAAGCACCACAACCACAATCCAATAGATATATAGAAAGTCATCACTAGTTATCTTATCCAACATCACTAGATCCAAGTTTTGCTAACTCAGACAACTCCAAATTGGCAAACAGCACCAAGAGCTCTGCATGATCTCCTTTTCCATTCTTTCACTCTTCTAGACAAAAATCTTGATGTTGACTTGCTTTGTGTTACTCAGACTAATGTCCCTCCTGAAGTATAACACTGAGAAAACTTGCCATCTATCAACAACTTGTAACAACTCGATCCACTGCCTCTCCCTCTCCATAGAGCCTTTAGATGATAAAGTACCCATATAATCACTAGTCATCGAGTCCAAATGAAATTGCAATCCCCATAAACCTGCAAACATTTCATTATGATTGGGAGTCTTCTCAATCAACCACCATCATGCAACCTATCGTGAATCCCTCTACGATGTTGGATCCCACCTTAACTCTGAATGACCTGCAAAAGACATGAGAGCAAGGATCTACTCCTTTCTTAGTTATGTCACTTGCAACCAGAATCCCAAATTAGTGTAGTGGCAACTTGGGTGATGGACTAACAAATTCCACAAACTCCACCAAGCCTTTAAACTGTCAAGAGTCATCTTCACTTATCCCTCAATCAAGAGGATGGGATGCAATCCACTTTGACATGGAACTAAAGTTGTAGATGATCCATTACATGAGTTGTTCTACTGCCTATAAGTACATATGCTCCTTATAACTTTGGTTTTCAATGTAGAAGAAGCAAGACTGGTAATAACAGTAATATAGATAATAGTTATCATAATAGAAATAACTACAAAAATCATTTAAATGTCTCAATCCCATAGTATAGATATGTATCAAATTATATGCAAATGAGTTATAAATATTTTGTATTAACCCATCCTTAATGATCAACTACATTAGTGTATGTCTCATGTTCATCACAAAGTAGATGTAGATACATGTATATTGTAAATTATGAATGGAATATGGATCTAAGAATTATATTATCTTAATCTATCTAATTGAATAAAATCACTACATTAGGGAAATAATTGTAATATACATATAAAAAGGTTACTCCTACAAATATACACATTGATGGATTTATATTAACACTAATTTAGTTAATATGACATGTTGATGGAACAATGTATAAAGTAACTTTGTTATCATTCATCTAGATTCACTTGCATTCAAGGGCACAATCGAGATCTTAGTATAAGTGGATGACTAGTATTTATTGAGGTTATAAACCCTAAATATTACTAGTAAGCATAACTAAACATCTTCAATCCCAGTGACTAAATAGAAGTTTATTATCTATAAGAGGGAATACCATCTTAGGATCTAATCTAGAGAAAATGAGATAAAACAATTGAGTATGTAATGTTGATTATATATGTCCTAGTTGGAAATATAAAATGATATGGATGTGAAGATATGGAATAACAAATCTAGATGGAGGAATCTAACCCTAAATAAGTAAAACTGAACCAAATTGATTCAAAGACAATTAGTAAAAAAGTTGTTCTACTCTCTAGATATTCCTTCATCAACCCTTATAGAAACTCTAATTCTGTATTGTGCAAACTTGAAGTCTTGAGGTGCAAATTCTCTGATTCAATCACTGGCTATTTTATTCCTCTTGAACTTCATTCATAAAACTTTAGCAAGTGGAGAACCCAATTTGTTATTATCATTGTCCCTCATCTTGAAGATCACCATAATTAATTTGCATATTGAATATTGTTGTCTGATTAAATAAAAATTGGGTTCGTACATTGGCACAAAATTTAAATATTGGTTGGAGATTTGGATCCTTGATTCAATGGGTCATATACCCCAACCTCGTGCAGTGCATAATGGATGGATATATCCTTAACTTTTGAATATTTTACTATTTTGAATTTGGAATTATTGGTTATCTCAAGTAAATCTTTTTTTGTGAACAATGTTACAAATTTGGTATTTTGAATACTCTAATGAATTCTATCTTGAGAATCCTTGAAATCCTTAAATTGTTGACTTTATTACACCAATAGTCCTTACCTAATTTGTAAATAATTTAAATATCCTCTTGTTCCTATTTATTTAACTAGATATATAATAAATATCTAGTACCAACTTTGTTGACCCAACCCTTATTTTTTAGGTTCATGTATGGATTCACTTCCTGTGGAAATTCATGGACAAATGGTACAAATCAAACCTAGAAGAGACGTAAAGAGTTGTTCTCTATTTAAGAGTAGAAATTAACCAGTATGTTTTAAATATTAATACTTATGTATAAGTTTTCATGACTCTCATATAAAGCATGAATTGTAAAAAGAATTGTTTATATGTTTTGATTTAATTTTGAAAAAAATCGCAAAGATGGGGTCTTTACAACAAGGTATCATATCTATAAAAGGTAGACACTCATGAATGTCTCATAGAAGTTAGGATTAAATACCTAGTACGCCTAGAATTTACAACCAACCCTAGTTTTGCTAGACCTATCTGCCTACGATAGAAATGGAAACTTTGTTTGAATTAATTTTCTCTAAAATTGTCCAATACACTAACTTATAGATGATAACCATCACCATTTAAGTGGATAGATGTAAGGTGTATAAAGAAGGATATTTAGTGAAGGTTATGGCATAATTACTCCCAATCCACTTAGGTGGTGGTGGGTTTTTGTCACTTTACATACAGACCTTGACAAGGCAGTTTTGACTACATGTAAAGATTGTAAATCCTAAACAAAGTGACCAACCTAAATCAATATGTAATGAACATCTTAGTTTATAATTTTTGAACAACTTAGTATTTGAATAGATTGAGATAAAGGAAGATGAAAAGTTGGATGGGGTGCCCAAGGTTGAATTTATTAATCCCCTTTGGAAGAGAACACTTCCCTATAAGTAAAGGAAACCTAGTGACCATTTAGGCTCCATGGAAATATTACTTTCCGAATTGAGTCAAGTAATTAGTATGATGAATGTCGGTAAGAGGTGACTGTGACTTAGTTCTCACATTGATTTTAGTCATTTTTTAATTTTGGATTGAAAAGTTTTCCCCATCAAGAAATTATTTTCTTTATAATACTAAATTGGATTCTTAAGTATTGAGTCTAAAAAAATACATATGAAATAATGAATGTACTAAAAAAATAAGAAATGTACAAACATAATATCTTATGAAACTTTATTGATAATTTCTCAGGATAAGTCACAATAAAGAAGGTTTGAGAAAAAACCTAGAGGGAGGTCACATGGATGGATATTGAAACCCTAAAAAGACTTAAATTTTGTGTAAGGTGATGATTAAGAAAAGTGAAGGATACTACAATGTATTTGACATGCATATTTAGATTTCTAGTTGAATCCTTTTAAGGGGTGAAGAGTAGTACCTTACTACACCATTTATGTGTTGATTTCAAGAATGAAATCCTCTTTAAGGGGTGGAGTGTTGTAACATACTCAATTTTGAGTACATAATATATTTGTAGCTATAATTATGGTTTTTCCTAATTTTGATTTCATTGAAAAGTTGCCATTCATTCCAAGCCTCATTAATCTATTTTGATAAAGTATCTTGTACTTTGATACTATTGAGTCCCCAAAGAAGATTTCATATTCTTACATAAGAAGTTGCTCTTACCCCTAAAAAATATTTGCATTCTAGTCCCTCTTTTGAGTACCAACTTTCATACTTGAAATCATTTAGTCTAATTTGATGTTTTTCTGCTTAACTACCTTGATTAGATCTTGACCCACCTAGTACTCTCAGTTTGACTATTATTGATTGGTAATCAATGGAAAAATATTAATCATATTTGAGAAATTAATAATAGAATTAATTACGAGATTACTTAAGTTAGTTATGTTAGATTCTTAATTTTTGTTCTATCATTTTTAAACCTTAGTCAAATAGAAATTACACCCATGTTAAAAAAACTTATAGTAACTGTCTTTTTCATCTAAAAGTTACAAAATCTAAGAGAAATAAGTAAATATGATATTAAATATAGCTATTAGCTTAATTTCTTAAGTAAACGAACTAACACATTTCTTCACCCCCTATGAAACAAACCCTCATGCACCCTCCTTGGCGTAATGTATTAGATGATGACTTCTGTAAATCTCTTTCTTTCCACCATCAAATTGGACCCCTCTCCTCCTCCTCTAGACACCCAAAACCCTAGCCCCCTTACTACTACTATTTGCAATCTGTAGGCACCTCACAACCTGCAACTAGCCTACAATTATAATAGTTGACCACCACGACCACCTGCAATACATCGGTCCTCATCTTCCTTAAGCCCACCTATCACCAAGTACACCACCACAAATGACTATCCTCCATCATTGCCGATCCTAGTCAGCATTAGGGTATACACAACCAACATGACTCCATCGATGTATACCTACAACTCCTTTGACTCCACTCATCATGAATTTCTTCCTCTTCATCTCTTCTTCATGACAATCTACAAGATCTATGATCCCTATGATGGCTTAAACTCACCCTAAAGCAAGCACCATGGTAGTGATCCAATATATAAACACAGATTTGTCTGTGGTTATCTATTCTAATAACACTAGATCCAAGTTCTATAAAATTAGAAAACTTCAGATTGTCGACCACCACCAAGACATGCATACAATCTCCTTATCACTCCATCACTCTACTGTACATCTTGTCTGGATGTTGAATTTCTTTATGTTACACAAACCCTTCTCCCTCCTCAAGTGTAATGTCAAGAAAACCTCCAATCTATCAGAAACCCGCAACAGATCAAGGCACTCCCTCTCCCTCTCCATAGTGCCTTTAGACAAGAAATTATCCCTTAAATATTTGATCATTATTCCAACTGAGGTTTCAATCTACATAACGCTATGTACATTTCATTATGTTTGGGAGAGTCTACTCCATCGACCACCATTATGCAATCTGATGTGATTCCCTCTATAATGTTGCATCCTACCTCAACTTTAAAAAACTTGTAGAAGACCAAAGAAGCAATGACCTTTTCCTTGCCTAAGTTATGTTAGAGACCTACAAACTATAACCCCAAACTACTATAGTGGTAGCTTTGGTGATGGACTAACAAATGCCACAGAATCCACCAAGCCTCTAAATTGTAAAGAGTCATTTCACTTAGCCCTAAATCAAGAGGATGGGATGCAATCTAGTTCAACATTAAACTAAATATGTAGACAATCCACTAGAGGAGACGTTCTACTACCTGTAACTACATACAATACTTATGATTTATTTTCAATATAGAACTAGAAATACTGACAACAACACTATATAGATGATCGTTATTTTATTAAAAATAACTACAACAGTCATTTCAATCACATAGTACAAATGTGCCTCAATATAGATATACATATGAGTCACAAAATATTTCAAATTAACATATCCTTAATGATCTACTATATTAATGCATGTATCATATTAATCATAAACCTACATACATATACATGTATACTGTTTATTAAGAATGGAACATGGATTCAAGAATTATATTATCTAAATCCATCTAAATTGAAGAAAATTAGTATATGATGGAAATAATGGTTATATAAACATATATGTTACTCTTATAAATATATGCATGGATAGATTTTTATAAAAACTAATTTTATTTGGATGACAAGTTGGTGGAACAATGTATGAAAACACTCTTATCATTCATCTTGATTCTACTTGCATTCAGGAACATAATCAAGATATTCCTAGTAAGTGTAAACGAACATCTTCAAACTTAGTGACTAAATAGCAGTATATTATCTAAAGGATAGAATAGAATTTTAGGATCTAATATAGAGAAAATGGGATAAAACAATTGAGTATCTACCATTGATTATATATGACCTAGTTGGAAATCTAGAAAAAATATTGATGGGAAGATATGGAATAATAACCCTAGATGGAAACATTTACTCCTAAATACGTCAAATTGAACAAAATTGATTCCAAGACAATTGATAATAAAATGGTTCTACTCTTTAGCTCTTTCTTCATCAACCCCTGGAGAAACTTGAATTATGTCTTATGCAAACTTGGACTCTTGATGATATGTAAATTATTGTGCCATTTTATCCTTCTTAATATACATTCATAGAATTAAAGAAAGTGGAGAACCCAATTTGTTACCATCCTTGATTCTCCTCTTGAAGGTCATCACAATTACTTTGAATATTGAATATTGTTGAATTAATGAAAAAAAGTTAGATTTGTACATTGACAAAAAAATTGAATATTCGTTAGAGATTTGGCTCCTAGATTTGGTGGGTCATATCCCCCAATCTTTCATAGTGGATAATGGACAATTAGAGGCCCCTCAGTACTGCTTACTCCCACAGGGAAAAAGTGTCATCTCAAAGACGGGAGAACTTTAGGCACCAGTCCTGGTAAATGAAAAATATTAGACCGCCTGTTCCAATGAATAAATCATTAAATGTTTAATATTGGGTTTTTAATATTTGAAATTATCAATACTCTTGACTACATCTCATTTTGTGAACAATGTTGCAAATTTGGTATTTTTTATACTCTTGTGAATTCTAACATTAGAATCCTTGAAATCCTTTAATTGTTGACATTAGTCCACTAAATAGTCCTTATCTGATTTGTAAATACTTTAAATCTCATCTTGTTCTTATTATTTGTCCATGTGCGGATTCATTCCCTATGGGAATTCATGGACACATGGTACAAAGAAGATCTAGAAGAAAATCCTATTATTCATATTTATTTAAATATCTCAATAATTAAGATTTAGTGCCAGCTCTGGTGACCAAACTCTTATTATTTGTCCATGTGCGGATTCATTCCCTATGAGAATTCATGAAAAAATGGTACAAATAAGATCTAGAAGAGACGTGGAAGATGCATCCTCTGTTGAGGAGTAGATGTGACTCATATATGTTTTAAATATTAATCCTTATGTATAAGCCTCCATGAATCTGATTTAAAGCATGAATTGTAAAAAAAATTGGTTTATATACTCTGATACAATTTTGTAAAAAATTGATCATAAATATTGGATATTTACACGTATAGTGTTGACCATTTAGTTGAAATACACCATCAACCATGGATGAAAAAAAGCACAGGGGAAAAAGAACATCATCTTCATTTTGAAATGCTTGAACCAACATACAAAGATGAAAAATTGCAAATGATGGAAGACAATGAAGACCAAACTAACCCTATAGATGATTGAGTACTTTCCACTATCATACTAATCCCAATTTCATAGTGAGGAAAACTTGATTCAAAAGATTGGGGTCATAGGACAATATGGCCAAATATTTGACGTTGATTTATATTGCATTTTTAGTTTGGCATCCGTGATTTACATTCAAATTCTTACACTTTTGTGGCATATATATGTATATATATTATATAATGTATAATAGTTATTTAATTTCATATAATTTTCTTATTAATAATAAATTAGGAAAGTTGACGTGATTGTTGGTGATTTGAAGTAATGTTTCCACCTTGATCTAGAAGTAAAATAATTTTTTAAAAATAAAATTTTGATTTGATCTCCATTTTATGAAATAAATTATTGAAATTTGATGAATCCTCCTATTCCTTTCTTGAGTTTTACTCTAATCAAGAAATTTCTTGATTTAAACCATATGTGGAACTTATATTTGGAAATGTGTTTTTGTGAAGAGTTGCACTATATGCACATTGCAAAATTTCATGTTTGTTTTTATTGTATGAGAATCCTGTTGTATCATTAGATACATCATCTTGATGAAAAATAGAGGTTTAGTGAAGTTAGTTGAAGCATCTTGTTTTCAAGAAAACCTTCATAGAGGTCTATGTCATTATGGTGTGTATCTTGCTCTACTTCTTATATCATTTCATATATTTGTGATCCATTAAAATCAAACAATTCTTGTCTACCCTCCAAAAGTTTGCAGTGGCCAATGCTTACACCTCTCTCTTCTTGCATCGATGTAAAATCCCTAATTAAAATCAAAGTGCTAAAAAAGAAGAATGCAAAAAAAAAACAAATAAAGGTGTTTTTATGTAATGGCACTAGTGAAAAAAAAGGTAAGTGTTTTTGTGTAATGGTACTTATTTCTTCCCACAACCATTTATGATATTTTAAACATTTTGGATATAAAGATAAACACTAACCTATTTGAGCCTTTTCTATAATTTGTAGACCGTTTAATATGGAAAAAATTCTTGGGTGAAATATTTGCAAGTAAAATAGCTTTAATCGCCTTTATAATTTTTGTTATGATCAAGATTTTTGTAATGTAATAGAATGCTACTTGATTTTTGAATTAGGGTTTTGACACCTCTATGAATATAATTTTATATCCATGCATTAAGAGATACCATAATGCTTTTTGGTGAGGAGACAAGTGAAACATATGACGGAAGTCAATTTGAATTAATTAGCAAGCACTCAACTTTTTGTGAAAAATGGCCACTTCCTTTTGGATTTGATTAATACATTTCAAGAGTAGAACAATGCATGTCGATCTCCAAATATATATATAATACGTTAAAATTAAGACCTTGGCACTCTTTGCATGTTTTATAGCTATTTAGTGTGCAAAGTATATGCATGGTTAAAATGGAAAATATGACACCTGCACTAGCTCTAGGTCAAGGCTTGATTTAATCCAAAATAATTCTAAGGATGGTAGAAATCTCACTTGGGAAATGTGAAGCAATTACAATCGAAGAAAAGTATAGAACAAAGACCTACAACATGACCACTTTATATAGTAACAATCATTTTGCAAGAGTCCCATAATGTCCATGTTTCAAAAAACAGACATTGTGTGAAAGCCCACAATGTTAGATACAAAAGTGGAATCCAATATGTACTACATAACTATTGTGCACCCACATGGTGGTGATGCACTTTGACCAAAATGTTGAGGAGTTACCATATGGTTGTGGTACCTACCCCATTTCACCCACTTCAATGCGATCTCCTCTGCTCATCCACAGTGGGCATTCTACTTAACATGATAATTTTTATAGTCATCATAGTGGTTGTGTTGAGTAAAAATATCCATGTTGTCTACCATATAACTCAAGAATATCCATTGAACTTCCAAAACACCCCTCATTTATTAGGGTTGAGTGCCACACCCAACCCTAGTATATAAACCTTCAAGTAGTGAAAACATGCCATTCAACCCTCATTACTTCACCTCACTCCACCCTATCCTTTTTCTGTCACCTATATCATTCATCCTCCATCTCTATAACCCTAACCCTAGCCATTTACATCTCCATTTTCCTACCATTAAAGGTGGAGTATATGGGATATACTCCAAGGGGAATCCATGAAGAAGGAGGAGCTTCTAGCTACAACTAGAACATACCCTCCATGGCTCCTTTTATTTTTTCCCCTCTCTTTATTCTTTTATTCTGATCATGAGTAGCTAAACTCTCGTAGTGGGTTATTTGGGGTTTTGGGTTAGTGATACCATGTTATTCCAGGAGCAACATGTATAACATTGATTTATATTCTTTTATTCTATTTTAATGCTAGATCTACGTCCCACATACCTCATTCTTGCTTATATGTGAGTTTTATACCATAAAAGGTGTAGATAGATGAGAGATAATGAGAAAGAGGTGGGAGAAGTTCAAGTTTCCTTATAGGAACTTGGTTTCTCCATTCTAACATACTATATCAATGTTGTTGGGTGTATTCCTTCACTCATACTTGGCAAAGAGCATTGTATACGTTGGATTAGAAGGTGATACTGGATGAAATACCCCCATACCCTATAAACCACCCATTCTCACCATGTGTGAGAGAAGAGATGTGCTTAGAAACTTCGGCTCATATGAGCTACCATGTGAGTTTATGCTTTCTCTTGTCAATTAGGTATCATAAGTCTAGATGGGGGATAATAAAAGATCTAGAATCTTTGATATCACTTAGCCAACCATACCAACCAAGTAGAAAGTAAATTCACATGAAGTATTCCTATTTTTTGTTCTATTTACTAGAGTTTATTTTAATTGATATTCCTATTTTCATCCCTATATCCTTGTGTAGAGAAACTCATTTCCCACAAACACCTACTGCCAATCTTGATTCACTAAAACCCATCATATCTTACTTGTTAACTATTTACGGAACTTCATTAGTGATAATTTATATTGGTTATCTAAATGAATTAATATTTATAATGTAATAAATGTTTAATTGTCCTTAGTTAGTTTGATATTTAATGATCATTTTATTTAGTCTTAACTTAGTTTTTCTTATTACTTGCCATTAGTAATTCACCAAAATCTATCTTTATATCATTATAACCTTAAACCCTTGAAGTTATAAGTAAAGTTGAACCAGTCATTTTCTTAAATGACAATGTGGGATTGAAATTTCTTATCATTTTTCTATATTCAGATCCCATGCGCTTGTATATTACGTAACACTATGTGTAAAATGACAATTTGTATTGTTTTTGTATGTCCTTCTAGGTGTGTAAAATGATTTTTCATATTGTTATCTAGTTCTCGTATGGGTTTTCACCAATGAGAAATTAATTGTATAACCCATTATTCTCCTTTGTTCTCTGTTATGCCCTCTAGGTTGCCCTTCTCCAAAGTTGAGAAAAGGATTTATGATCTTTCTTCTTTTCTTATCAAATCTTCCTCATTGGGAAATCTACAAAGCCTAAAGGTGGAATCTACCTTCGGTTGGTAGATTTGCGAATCATTGTTGACCCTAAAGAGAGGTAGAAATAAATCCCTAAGGATAGCTATTTGTATGGTGAGTAGATATATGCATTTAGAAATAGTCAAGCACAAATTCACATTTCTCCACCCTAATTCATAGAAATAAAAAATTCTAGATGTCTAAGAGAATTATCAAAAATATTTTGGGTATTTTTCTTGTAGTAGCTCTTACTAATGTAAATGGACATGAATTTATGTAATTATGATTTGTATATCTATTTATCTTGATAACATACTAAAATTTTGAATATACTTGAAGTTGATCTAAGTTGATATAAGTTTGATAAAATTGCATGGAAATTGCTTTTATAGATGAACACTGTGAAGGAATGTGGGTACAAAAGCATCCATGTTATGGTGTTATGTGAAGAACTTGTCTAAAATGACATTCAAACTATACTTAAATTTTTGTGACTAGTTTATATGATAGTGATATTTGTCATCTATCCTCCTATAGTGCTTTTAAATTTTAGTGTTTATACAAATGGAAATTCATATGAGTCATACCATAACATTAAATGTTTAAAATTATTTAAAGTGAGTAAGACACAACCTGCAACTAAACTAAATACAACCATAGAGGAAGTATTATCACATGGAATATTATGACAAAGACGTGACATGATATCATTAAATGAGTAGAAATCCATAAAAGAAAAGAATGACCCTCAGAGTGCCTTATTACATGCCATAAACAAGGATGATAGTCCAACATAATGAGTTCAACAAAAGAAACTCTAGAAAATCAACTAAAAAAGAAAGGACTAAAACTATATAGAATGGCACCCCACCAAGTAGGATGTAAAGAAGAGCTCAAATTGCAATCCTCTTATCGCTATTTCTCACTGTTGGCATGGCTTCCTACCTATCTGCATCCCACATAGCCATGCATTCAAAAGAAAACTATTGTAAGTGGTTAGGTATTCATAATGAGAAGACCGCAAATGGAAACATATACTTAAAATTGAAATATTTAACACGATAATTATTAATGACTCTCTGCATGCATTCTTAACTTAGCTTATGTTAATGGTATCTTCTCTATGAACCTGATCTGATCTCACTGACATAGACAAGGTGTGGATATGACTCACTAGACACACATAAAGTGTGTAAGCATAGGGTTAAAGAACCCAAAACTGAATGAAGGAGGGATCACAAGGCACCAACCTTCCTGAAACATTCATGAGATAAGGCCTTATCTATACACATCCTTATTCTTATTCTTATTCTAAAATGATATTAACTTTAGGTCTACTCCCTTAATTCTTATCTTATCTTAAAGCAAGAAGAGGTACATAGTAACTAATCTGATCTTAAGCATTAAATAATTAGTAGTAAGTAACTAATTTGATCTTAAGAATTAAATAATTTGTAGTAAATCTTCAACAGGATATCCATGATAATAGTACCTCTTACAACATATATGTATCACATGATAATAAGGACATTAAACACTTGAGTAATATATGCAAGAAAACATATGATACAATATGAATAAACCCAAGGCATGAATGACTTACTCTAATAGTGGAGATTCTTTATCAAAGAAGTCTACTGATCCTCTAACCCTTAATTAAACTAAAATACCCACAAAACTCTATTTATAATCTTATAAACCCAACTTAGGCTTAAGTCTGATATATCGTGAAAACATTATATTTTTGGGTTCTGAAAATATGTCCATGAGGAAGATCTCAAATAGTAGATGAAAATTCATATATAAGTTATCCTCATGCAAGCCATGTAACAACTTATATATATATATATAAAGTTTGGGTAATTGTTGACCAATCGTAGTCAAGATAATACTTGATAAACCTTTTGCTAAAAAATCTCATTGAAGAGAAATTCAACTTTACAAATTACAATTATGCCCTTAAATGTCACGTGGACTAAGGTCCAAACTTTGGAGAAATTAAGCACCGGTATATGTACAATGACCTTAGGAAAGTACCATTTTGCCCTTGGTCAATGTGATATAATATCATCAATACATGGGCAGCCTAGTAAAACTTATGTCTTGATTCTCCTTCCCTGCACTACCTGTGTTCCCAGTGGCACCATGGTTGCTTCTGAGAAAGGAATCATAGGGTACTAGTTACTAGAGGGCTTCTATGTCACTCACATAAATTCCACGGTCTTCAATAGGCTGTGATGAGGGAGAGAGCTCATGATGACAGTTGTACGTGGCTGGAGGTGCAAGCTACTCTAGACGTGAAAATAGGGCACCAAGGCCCAAAGGTGGAACACACCCTTATGATGAAATTGATATAAAACCAAGGACACAGTGGATCTCACATAAATGAGTAGATCAAAACTGACTAGGTCCTTAGGCATGATAACAAACCAAAAATAGAGATTTGCGAGGAACAACCATGGACTACTAAAATGGGTTTTTGGTGTTGACCTACCATTGGGTTGAATTGAGAGATGGGAAAGGTTCCTGGACACTCCAGGAACACTTGGAGATGCTTCTCATGGCATGTGTGACTCTATCCCTCATTGACAATGAGGCTCTTCAAGCTCTAGAAAACTCGAGCTTGGGGAGGGTTCTCATTGGCTCACACCCCTATTTGGGAGTTGTTGAGGCTTCGCAGGGTCTTGAGGATGATCCTTAGTGCCCCAATTTTTCTTGAGGTAGTACCTATGCTTGGCATACCTCTGTATAGCTCATGGTGAAAGACGACTCAACTTGGTAATGGAAGATGAAACAGTTGAATTAAAGTGGAGAATGAGGTACGGGAAAGTTGGTGAAGGTGGATGTTTGGTTGGTTTCTCATGAGGAGGACTAGTATGGTGTCTGTAAGACTCAATGTGGGAAAGAGACGTTGGTCCTTTGGGCATTTCATGTATAGGATGATCTAGGGTTTGATCTAGGGCTCAATGGGCACACAATCGGCTCCTGAGTCTAAAGAAGTGGTTAGATCAGAGAAACGAGCAACAAAATGTGAGGAAACTGGGTAGAGCTATAGTGGCTTGACTACTGTTCCACGGTCGCATGAAGTTTGAAGGTTAGGGACGACCTCTGAATAGTAGGGATTACCTTTCCTAGATTCTATGTGAATCCGACGGCCCAGGGTGAGGCCCAACGTGTGCCCATGCCCAGAAAAATGGTTTAGAAGTCTCAAAAATCATTTTTGTAAAACCAAACTTGTAAATTTGATTTTCTTGGTCCTAAAAAACTCAAAATGACTTGAATTTTTTATCAGAGGCTCATATACATACATACATATATATATATATATATATATATATATATATATATATATATATATATATATATATATATATATATATATCTGTGTGTGTGTGTGTGTAGAGAGAGAGAGAAAGAGACTAAACTCACTTCCTTAGTTCCTTAATTTGATGCCTAAAACCCCTAATATAAATTAAGGGGGCTTAAGCTTCCATTAATCATTATAATTACTAGGATTATCCTTCTATTGCCAAAAGTTGACATTGAACTTATAAGAATATGAAATTAAATTTGGGCTCACCACTAATTATTGTTATGCACCTCTTTACTAAGAAAAACTCAAAATGAAACTAATCTAATAAATGACAAGGTGCATGCAAAGTATGAATGTACATACCTAAAATGAGGATGTAACAATCCTCCCCTCCTTAAAAAAGTTTTGTCCTTGAAACTTTAGGGACTATAAATCTTTGGGTATTTCTATAGCATCTCATCCCTTAACTCCCATGTAGCTTGTTGTAGGTTGTGATTCCTCCATAACACTTTCACCACATCTATATCTTTATTCTTCAAATGTTTGGTCTGAGATTCTAGAATTCTCAAGGAACTCTTAGGATAGGTCCTTCCTAATATCGATCACCTCTTGCACCAAGACATCAAATATATCCTTGATGTATAGCCTCAGTAAGGATGCATGGAAGACATTGTGATTATGCTCATATGCCAGAGGTAGTGCTAACCTGTAAGCACTTTCTTCCAATCTATCAAGGATCTCAAATGGGCCAATAAAAATAGGGCTAAGTTTACCCTTCACTCTGGATCTTGGAATATATTTGATGGGTTTGACTTTGAGGAAAACATGATCACCCACCTTAAACTATTTGTCAGATGTATGAGCATCAACATATTTTGTTTGTCTCTCCTGAGGAGGATTCATCCTTTTCTTAATAGGATCAACCTGATCTGTGTTAAATTATAGCTTATCACTATAGACCAGACTTCTTTCACTGACTTCACTCCTCTATCGTAGATCTCCTCATATGGATCCATACCTATGCTATTGTGATAGATGTTATTGTAAGAAAACTCGGCCAAGGGTAAGTATCTAGACCAAGATCCTCCCCAATCCAACATACATGCACATAATATATCCTCCAGAGTCTGAATGTTCCGCTCAGACTGCCCATCGGTCTAAGGATGATCAGAAGTATTGAAGTGGAGTCAAGTAACTAGCTCATCCCAAACTTGCTTCCACAACTTCAAAGTGAATCCTGGGTCCTTATCAGAGACAATATAAAGGAGGACACCATAAATATGTACTATCTCCTGAATATATAGATCAACCATCTTTGATATGGCGGCAATAATCTTGTGAGCTAGAAAATGTGTTATCTTTGTCAGGCAATCCACCACTACCCACACAACATCATGCCCTTTCTTGGTCTTAGGCAAACCGGTAACAAAGGGCAATCTCCTCCAACTTCCATTCAGGAATATTAAGGGGATGAAGAAGACCACTAGGTATTTCGTGTTGTGCTTTCACCCATTGGCACGTTAGACATTTGGAAATAAAAGCTGCTATATCTTTCTTCATACCTCCTACAACAGGTTTTCTTCTTATCCTGATGCATCTCCATTGTACCTAGATGGATAGTGTACTTAGTGCCATGTGCCTCGAACAGTACCCTCTAACTCAACTTATCAGAAGGTATCCACAATCTACCATTCATTAGTATTTTTCCATCCTTACCCTTTGAGAGTCTAGAACCAACTCTCTCTATCAGTTCTAACATGTGTGGAAGGTCAAGGCTATCCTTTTGCACAGAGCGTACCTTAGAAGTCCAGTCTGGCCTAATCATGATATGTGTCAACTTTATCCTAACCTCAACAAGTAAGGGCCTCCATTCAGTCAACTTATTCATCATTTTCCATTCCTCTACCAGAATTGGAGTACAACTGACATCCCTCTTTCTTCTTAGGGCGTTAGCCACTACATTGGCTTTTCCAGGATGATATGTGATAGAGAAAACATAGTCTTTGATGAACTCCACCCATGTACGCTGCCTCATATTGAGATCTTTCTATGTCAGAATATTTGAAGCTCTTTTGATCAAAAAACACCTCAAATTTGGTGCCATAAAGATAGTACCTCCATATATTTTATGCATAAACAATGGCATCCAGTTCATGGTCATGAGTTAGGTAGTTCTCCTCATGCACCTTGAGTTGTCTAGAAGTGTACGAAATGACCTTGTCATTATGCATAAGCACACATCCCAATCCATGTTCAGAAGCATCACTGAAAATGAGGAAACCATGATCATCAAAAGGAAGAACAAGTATCGGGATAGAGATCAACTTGTTCTTGAGGGTTTGGAAACTGCGTTCACAAGAATCATTCCAAATGATCATGCAATCTTTTCTAGTCAAATGAGTCAATGGCTTTGCAATAATGGAGAAGTCTTATATGAAGCGTCTACTAGATCGAGGAAACTACAAATATCTGGAGGAGTCTTGGGAGTGGCCTGATTTTTTTACAGACTCCACCTTAGTTGGATCCACTGCTATATGACCATCGGAGATGATGTGTCCTAGGAACATGACTTCTCTAAGCTAGAAGTCACACTTGGACTGCTTAGCATACAACTAATGCTTCCTGAGGGTTTCAAGGGTAATATGAATATACTTCTCATGGATATGATCATTTTCAAAATTGATAATAATATCATCAATAAAAACAATGATGAAAGAATCGAGGTACTGGTGAAATATTCTATTCATAAGGTCCATAAAGATAGAAGGAGCATTTGTGAGGCCAAAGGGTAACATGGGGAACTCATAATGACCATATCTAGTACGAAACGCCATCTTGTCGATGTCTAAATTTTGGACCTTTAGTTGATGATAGCCACTCCTCAAGTCAACCTTTGAGAAGACCTTCTCAGTCCTAAGTTGATCAAACCAATCATCAATCCTAGGCAAATGATATTTGTTATTGATGGTTACTTGGTTGAGCATCCTGTAATAAATGCATATGCACAATAGACCATCTTTCTTCTTGACAAAGAGAATGGGGGCTCCCCAAGGGGATGTACTAGGGCAAAGGAAACCCAAGTCCAAGAGCTCATGTAATTGCTTTGTGAGTTCAACTAGCTCTGTAGGGGCCATTATGTAGGGAGATTTTGAGATTGGAGTAGCACCTGGAAGCAACTATCTAGAAAACTCCAGATCTCTGTCAGAAGGAAGACTAGGAAAGTCTTTAGGGAAGAGATCAGGAAAATCCCTAACTACTAGAATATCAAAAATGTGTTTCTCTTGTTCAACTAACATAGATACAAGAAATGCTATATGGGCCTTCCTTCTCATGTTTCCACCTGCATGGAAGAAATGAAGAGACTTTTCCTGTCCCTTCTCCTACCTTTGACCATGATGGGCTCCTCCCCAAGAAAAGCAAATGTAAAAATCTTCTTTTGACAATCAATAAGTGCATAATGCTCATGAAGACAACTCATACAAGGGATTACATCAAAATTCATCATATTAACTACCATTAAATCTTTTGGGAAAACCCTTCCCTATATAGACAAAGGAATCCTATACACCATCTTGCCAGGATCATGCATGTGCCTACTAGGTGTAATGATATTTAGATCATACTCTAGGTGTTCAACCGGTAGTCTAATCATATCAACAAGTACAGAAGAGACAAAGGCATGGGAAGAACCTGAATCATATATAATCTTGATACTCTGATCCTGAATAAAAGAAGTACCCTCAATAACCTAATATGGCTTGCCATCCTCTACCTCCATGACAAACATATGAGTCTACCTCTTCTCTCTAGGAGTGTCATCTACAACACCCTTGCCATTCTAGCATCCCTTTTGTAGGAACTTGGGACAGTCCCTCTTGATGTGGCCAGCCTCACTACAGAAGTAGCAGACTCCTTGTCCTAGCTTGCATGGTCTTCCATGCTGTCTCTAACACTGAGGGCTTGTTGGACCATTGTGGTTGTGGTTGTCATTCTAAGTGAGTCCACCTGTTGGTGCCTTTATCTTCTTGTCATGCTGCCTGTTGTTGTTGTTGCCCTGTTGGTGGTGATGGAGTTGTTGGTGATGTTGCTGAGGGTATTGTTGGTGATGGTGCAGATGGTGTTGTTGTCTGCCAAGGGAGTTTCTCTTCCCATGTATCCCTGAATGGTCCTCAAATTCCACATCATCATCAAGTGCATCCTTTACTGTCCTATGGCCTCATTTAGTGAGGGCATAAGTAAGATCATCCTTGAGACCATGGATGAACTTCTTGGTGAGGTGTAGCTCATCATGCACATGCCCATATTTCTGATGGATACCAAAATGCATGGCTTACTGCATGACAAATATATCTTGATATTGGAGGAGATTGAGTCACTCCCCCCCCTTATTGTCAATCATGGCCTTATAAATGTAGCAATTCTTGAAAGCAATCAAAAACTCATCGCAAGTGAGGGGCTCGACACGGTCTTTGGAATCACAAAAATTCTCCCAATAGTCATGTGCAACTCCTCATATCATGTGTGTCCTGAACCTAACCTGGGATCCCTTAAATCTATCTAGGTCATGGAAATAGAGCTCCATGTTGCAGAGCCAGGCCTCGACCTTCCCCGCAACATCCAACTCTTCCTCACCCACGAACATCTCTGGCTTCACCTTGAGAAAGTCCACCAAGGTAACCTCATTCCTCCTTTCTGGGAGATATCTATCTCTCCTTCCCATTGCATCTATCAAGACCCTTACTAGAACATCATATGGAACTGAAGGGTTCTCCCTGAGGGGACTCTTGACTTAATCCTCTTTGCTAGTAGACAAACTCTCCTCGTCAAATTCCACATGGGCCTTGCCCTTATCAGGTTTTGTCTTAGGGGGCATCTGAAAGGGAAAGATGGAGATTCTTAAGCATGTATTATCAAAGAGAAAAGGTCCTACTAGTGTCAATTCTACTAGTTCTCTGATACCACTTTTGTCACAACCTCCAACTAAACTAAATACAACCATAGAGGAAGCATTATCACATGGGATATTATGACAAAGATGTGACATGACATCATTAATTGATCAGAAATTCATAAGACAAAGGTATGACCATCTGAGTGCCTTACTACATGCCATAAACAAGGACAACAAAGTCCAACATAATGAGTTCAACAAAAGAAAGTCTAGAACAACAACTAAAAAGGAAAGAACTAAAAACTATATAGAATGGCACCTCACCAAGTAGGATCCAAAGAAGATTTCGAACTGCAATCCTCCTACCTCTATTTCTCACTACTAGCGTGGCTTCCTACCTATATGCATCCACACATAGCCATGCATTCAAAATAAAACTATTGTAAGTGGTTGGGTTTTCATAATGATAAGAACACAAACTGAAACATATACTCAAAACTGAAATATTAAACATGATAATTATTAATGACTTTTTGGGATGCACTCTTAACTTAGCTTACGTTAATGACACCTTATCTATGAACCTGATGTTATCTCTCTAACACATATAGGGTGTGTATGTAACTCACTAGACACATATTAAATGTGCATAATAGGATTAAAGAACCCAAATCTGAATGAAGGGGGCTCATGAGGAACCAACCTTCCTGAAATGTTCATCACATAAGGCCTTATATGTACACATCCTCATTCATATTCTTATTCTGATATGATCTTAGATTTAGGTCTACACCCTTAATTCTTATCTTATATTAAAACATGAAAAGGTACATAGTAGCTGATCTAATCTTAAGAATTAAATAATTTGCAATAAATCTTGAATAAGATTTGCATGATAATAATACCTCTTACAACAAATATGAATCACATGATAATATGGACATTAAACATTTGAGAAATATATGCAAGAAAACATATGATATAATATGAATAAATCCAAGGCATGAACCACTTACTCTAATAATGGAGATTCTTTATCTAGGAAGTCTACTGATCCTATAACGCTTATTAACCTGAAATACCCAAAGAACTCTATTTATAATCTCATAAACCCTAGTTAGTCTTAAGTTTGATACATTGTTAAAACATTATCTTTTGTGGTTCTGAAAATAGGTCCATTAGGTATATCTCAAAAAGTAGATGAAAATTCATATATACCTTTTGCTCATATGAGCCCTATAACAACTTCAATAAATTTCTAAAGTTTGGGTAATTGCTAACCAATCACAGTCAAGATAATACTTGATAAACCTTTTACTGAAAATTCACTGAAGAGATTTATGAATTACAATTATGCCATTAAATGTCACACGGACTAAGGTCCAAACTTTGGAGAAATGAAGTGCAAGTATATCTACAATGACCTAGGAAAGTACCATTCTTCCCTTGGTCAGAGTGACATAATATCATCAATACATGGGCAACCTAGTAAAACTTGCGTCTTGATTCTCATTCCCCACACTGCCTACGTGCCCAGTGGCACCATAGCTGTTGCTAAGAAAGGAATCACAAGGTATTAGTTATTGGAGGGCATAGCTTCCACTCACATCACTATAAAGGTTTTCAGTAGGCTGTGATGAGGGCAGAGAGCTCTTGATGACAGCTGGAGGTAGTTGGAGGTGCGAGCTACTCTAGACTTGAAAATAGGGCACCAAGGCCCAAAGGTGAAACACCCCCTTACGTAAGAACTGACATAAAACCAAGGACATAGTGGAGCTCGCAGTAACGAGTAGATCAAAACCGACCAGGTCCTTTGGCATAAGAGTAAACCAAAACATATATTTGTGCGGAACAACCATGGACTACTAATATGGGTTTTTGGTTTTTACATACCCTCGGGTTGAATTGAGGGATGGGAAATGTTCATGGACACTCTAGGAACACTTGGATATGCTTCTCTTGGTGTGTGTGGCTCTGTCCCTCGTCGACGATGAGGCTCTTCAAGCTCTAGGAAATTTGAGCTCAGTGAGGGTTCTCACTAGCTCACACCCCTATTTGGGAGTTGTTGAGGCTTTGTAAAGCCTCGAGAATGATCCTTAGTGCCCCGATTTGCTTGAGGTATTCCATATTTCTGGCATATCTCCGACTAGTTCAAGGTGGAAGACAAATCAACTTGGTGATGTGAGATGAAGCAGTTGAATTGAAGTGGAGAAGGAGATATAAGAAAGTTGTTGAAGGTGAATTTTTGGTTGGTTCCTCACGAGGAGGACTAGGTTGGTGTATGCAAGACTCGACATGGGAAAGAGATGAGGGTCCTTTGGGTGTTTTATGTATAGGATGATTTAGGGTTCGATCTAGGGCTCGAGATCGACTCCTGAGTCTAAATAAGTGGTTAGATCGTAGAAATGAGCAACAAAATGTGAGGACACTTGGTAGAGGTAACACGGTTGGACTATTGTTCCATGATCACGTGAAGTTTGAAGGTTAGGGACGACCTCCATATGGCAGGGATTACCTTTCCCAGATTCTACATGAATCTGTTGGCCTGAGGTGAGGCCCAGTGTGGGCCCATGCCTAGAAAAATGGTTTAAATGTCTTAAAAATGATTTTTGTAAAACCAGACTTGTAAATTTGATTTCTTAGTGCTAAACAACTCAAAATGACTTGAAATTTTTACCAGGGTCTCATATATATATACGAAATCACTCCCTTAGTTCTTGAATTTATGCTTAAAAACCCTAATATAAATTAAGGGGGCTTAAGCTTCCAAAAATAATTATAATTACTAGGATTCTCCTTCTCTTGCCAAAAATTGGCCCTGAACTTATAAGAAAATGAACTTAAATTTGAGATCACCACTAATTATTGTTATGCATCTCTTACTAAGAAAATCTCAAAATGAAACTAGTCTAATAAATGACAAGGTGCGTGCAAAGTGTGAATGTACATACCTAAAATGAGGATGTGACAAAGAGTAAATGTAATTTCACCTTGATAGATGTCAAAAAAATTGTTAACCTTCTCTAATGTTCATGTTGGGAAGGGAAAATTGCCTATTCTTCTAATGGATTATATACATAAGAAGAAGACCTAAAGTAGGTCATATCTTTATGACTAATTTTTGAGGGTTAGGGGGACTCACATAGGTGAGAGAGAGGCCTCAGACTTATGGGTCCCAACTTCCACAATGAACTTTAGTATTTTCTTATTCACAACAAACTCTTTTCTATCTTCCTTTTCTTGAATTACAACTGTTATTGTGGGGTTCACATGCTTGACTTTGTAGGGGCCTTTCTGTCTTCACTTAAGCAACATGGGGAAGAACTTGATATGTGAGTTTGTAAATCCAAACCCATTGGCCGAGTTCTAATGTCATTTTCCATATTAGCTTTTTATGTAAGAACTCCATTCTCTCCTTGTATATCTTGGACATCTTATATACCTCATGTCTCATCTCTTCAAGCTCATCAAATTGCAACTTCTTTTAGATCCCAACCATACCTATATTGACATAAATAGATCTTAACACCAACATGGCCTTGTGTTGCAGCTCAACTAACAAGTGGTAGCTCTTCCCATTGATCAACTTGAATGTAGTAGAACCAAGTGGGGTCTTAGACGTGGGTTTTTACACCCACAAATCCTCATTGAGATGAATTGACCAATTCTTGCAGTATGGTCTCACTATATTCTCAAGGATAGTATTATCTCCTTATTGGAAATCTAAACTTGCCCACTTTTTTGTGGGTGATATAGGGTAGACACGTGGTGGTTCACTTCATGCCTCTTGAACAAGCTCTCAAAATCTCTATGTATGAAGTGACTACCTCCATCACTTATCATATTTCTTGGCATCCCGATACAGTTGAAGATAATTGACATTACCAAATTTAATACCACATTATGGTCATTTGTTCTTGTATATACTACATCAACCCATTTAAATAAATAATCAATGACCACCAAGTTGTACACAAAATTAGAATAAGGAAGAAACTGGTCCATGCGGTCAATACCTCATACATAAATAATTTGTACCACCAAGGAAGGAGAGAGAGGCATCATATCCCTCCTAGAGATTGTGCCCACATTTTGTCAATTGAAGAAAGATTTAGATAAATCATATGAACCTTTAAGACATTAGCCCAATAGAATCAAAATTAAAGCAACTTGGTTGCAATTTGCTTACCCTCAAAATGATTCCCATATGCACCTGACTGGAACATGGTGAGAAACTCAAGTTCTTCATTATCAAGAATGCATCTTCTAATTAATTTATCGGGGTAACATTTAAAAGATATGGGCTTTCCTACATGTAAGTTTCCATGGTTGCATATAATCTCTTCCTCTCTTCACTTGTCCATGTACTGGAACTCCCCTACTTGCCAAGAAGTTGGCCATTTTCTTGTACCATGGTCTTCAGGCTGGGCTAAATAGCATAAGCTACTCTTAAGGCACAATATCTTATATTATTTTCACCTCTTCATAGGGTGCCTTAATGTGTTATAGGTGATCAATTATCGAGTTCTCGTACCCCTTCTTGTCCGTAATTTCCAAGTCAAATTCTTGGAGTAAAAAAATCAATCATATAAACTTTGGCTTGAAATATTTTTAGGCATTAGATGTTTCAAAGTAGTGTATTTGGTATAAAATGACTTTGTTTTGGAGCACATAAGAATGGAATCTATCAAGAGCAAAGACGATGTCAAGCAACATTTTTTCTTCAATAGTTTTTCTAGGCTTCATCAAGATTGTTGTTAGCATAATAATAGGCATGCAGAATATGGACAATACTTTGGCCTAGAAAAGTCTCCATTGTTATATCATATGCATCTATCATGATTTCAAATTGTATACAAAGGTTAAGGAGGGTTGCATGATTGGAGCAGTAATAATCTTTGACTTTAGATGGTTGAAGGCCTCAATGCATTTATCATCAAAGTGGAACTCCACCTCTTTCTCGAGGAGATGAAATAAGGGGAATGATATATTTTTGAAGTATTTGATGAACCCAAAATTTCCACAATAATAAGAAACATGTCTCATAGTATACGGAATGGTCAAAGTAAAAAGACTCTACTTTGTCCCTTTCAACTTCAGTACCAACTTTGAAAACTCTACGGCCAAGACTATCCTTGGTGACCATGAAGTGACTATTCTCCCAAGATAAGACATATTGAAATTTCACACACCTCTTACAAGGTATGGTGAGAGGGGATATGAATTCATCATATGACCTCGCAAATATGTAAAAATCATCTATGAACACCTCAACCATGAGTCATGCATATCAATAAAAACGGATGCCACACATCTGTGAAATATGAAGGGTGCATTGCAGTGGTGGAAGGATATTATTCAATCAGAAAACTCCCCGGATGGACAAATGAAGGTGGTCTTTTCTTGGTCAGCAAGTTGAACTGCCAACCATCAACAAAATAGTAGAATCTCTTCCTGACTAGGCGCTTAAGAAATTTTAGAAATGAATGTCAATAGTAAATGGACCTTCCTTGTATTTGCATTAAATTATATAATAAACCCAACTTTGCTATTTAATTTATCTATCACTAGGATTTTTTCTCTTTATTTATTATATGTTACCATGATTCCACCCTTCTTAGGCACAATCTACACATTTTTCCCATGAGCTATCAGAATTAGGTATAATACATGTATCAAGAAACTTCATTGTGTCATGTGTTACCACTTCCTTCAAATTCAGATTTAACCTCCTCTACAGTTCACAACTCATGCAAACATCTTCCTACAAATATATATGATCAATGGAAATGTAGGGGTAACCACCCTCAAATATGCAATAGACTATCCAATGGCATCAATGTTTCTCTTCAAATAGAAATAAATGCATCTTCTTGGTCTGAGGAGATAATGGAGGAAATGATCATCGAGAGGGTGTGATTGGGACCAAGAAATGCATATCTTATAACCTTAGGTAGGTTTTTCAACTCTATAATAGGTGGATCACCAATAGATGTCCTTAAGGAATTAACATATGTAGCAGAAAGAATCTTACTAGTAGCTACTACCTTGATCTCTTGGAAATCCTTAGCTTCTTTAGGAAATCCATAATTGATTCAACTACTCCTCCATGTGTGGTAGTCTCAATCCATGTCGGTAGGCACTCTTCAATAATATCCTCTAGGCAATCAAGGAAATAGAAATCCTATTCAATAACACTTATGACTTCAACAATGAAGGAGGCTTCAAACATATTAAACCTTATCTTCATGTGTGTGATGGTCACATACATGTTTTTAGTCCTCATATGGTTTACTACATTGTGTGTAGCCAAACACGATCTCTCCAAGACTATGGGGACTCTTCTACTATCATTTTTTTTATCTAGCCCAATGAAATCATTGGGTGAGATAGATAATGTGTCATCATCAAGTTTCAGCAAGGAATCATCTATTTATTTTCTAGAAATCTTCTCAAATAGATCATCCAATCAAAGAGTGTAGTTGAATGGATCTAATTGACCTACACCCAACTCAACATATACACCAAATGGAACCAGAACCACACTTGAGCCAAGTCAAGATGGTCTTGCTCAATGTGGTTACCACTAGTGTAGCAAGGGATAGTTGGTGTAACATGAGATTTTCCCTTCATGGAAGAAACATGATGTGAGATAGAGATAATTTTCTTCATAACTTTAGATTATTTGTAAGCTTCACATTCTTGGGCATCCTCCTAGCCAACTTTATCTTAAAAGTACACATATTCTTAATAAAGTTAGCATAAATGGCATCTGTTTTATGGCATTTAACAAAGGAATATTAATTTAAACTTGATTGAAAGTCTCAAAAACATCTTCAGTGTGCTTATTATTTCAAGGCTCATCCAACACATCTAGATGAGGTGGTTCATTTGCATTTTCACTCAAAATCACAATAGGAATGGTTTCCATCACAATATCATCAATAATCATAGTATCAGCTGTCCTCAGTGTCACAATATCAACCATAGTTTCGGTCTCAGTATTAGGCCTTTGTATCATGATTTCAACACCTGACATCATAGTATTATTATCGTCTATCTCCAAAAAATCACTACTCACCTGGCCCTTTGCTTCTTCAAGTATCATGTCAATCCTTAGCATTATCATATCCTTCAAGCTCTCCTTAGAGGTAGGGATCTTGTTCTTACTATTACTAAGGTGGTTGTTGATGTTGTTGGTGATGAGGTGGAGGGCATTAGGCATTTACAAGTTAAATTATTGATGAGCCTACCCTTAGTGAAGTGGTTCTTGAGATGGAGATGTTGGTATGTATGCCCAAAGAGCCAATCATATGATGACTATGATGGCATATATTGTAAACAATTTGATTAATAATAAAGGCAATCTTCAAATTTATTCTATTTCATTAAATTATGAGATAATGATGAAACATAATGAATGTCCAAAGAATGACATCACTCAATGATGTATGTCTTCCAGTCTATGACCGGAACAATGACATCATATGGATGTTAAGAGTATGCATATTCTTGTTATGTCCCTAGTTAGATGTTGTGTGGAAGGATGATAAACATCAATAACACATAAGACTAGAGTGTGTGTTGGTTGATGACAGATCTCATCAGTCATGATATGTGATATAAAACCAAACACATATATACTTGTTGGAGAATAGTGTATCAGACATACCCGCCTTGAGAGTGTCACATGAAAACCATAATTGGTAGTCAAAATCATCTCTCGTAGTGAGGGTAGTGATTGTGGGTTTTAGACCTAAAATCACTACACTCATCACATATCATTCGATGTACTTTAACGTCATCCACCATGAGTTTGAATAAGGGTTACCATAAATGTGGTGCTCGGGTACATTGTGACTCATAGGGATGACTGTGACTGATGTAGATGGGATTTGTCCCTCCTAGAGGAGTTTGATATCCTAGCCACTTGATAAGTGAGATTGAGAAAAGCATGTGCATTCACATGTGAATAAATATATGATATTGAGGTCACATATATCGTAGACAGTATGCTCTAGTTTAAGGAACATGGATTGAATGTTGACAAGACGACGATTCCATGCTCTGAGTTTAATCTGGATATCAGTGACAAAGGAATTATACAATAACCTAAAACCAAGCATAGATTGTAGGTTGAAGTTGTTCTCCAACTTTCTGGATTACATGGGTAGCAATGATGTGTTGCTAGATACTGCTCATTGCTTGTGATGTCATAAATTTGTTATGGACATTCACTTCCAACGTAACTTGGAACCTATAGGGTCATATACATAGGATACACTTGGAATAGTTTGAATTTGATTACTATGTAGTTAGGCATTCAATTTAAACAACGATACTTGAACATTGATTGAATGGACTATGAACTGACCGGTTCAAGTGTTGAGCCGATCATTTTAGAGTATCACACCAATTGAACCAACTTTGGCAATTTGGACCATGAATCGACTGATTCAAAAAGTGAACCGATCGAATCATGATCATTTGTGAACCGACTGGTTCAGGTTGTGAACCGACCATTTGGATTGATTAATTTGATTGCATCAATGATTAGTGTTGACATCAAGTTGAGTATTAATCGAATGTTAATTGCCAATACAATTGCGACCAGGAAACATGATGAAACAACCAGTTCAAGGGTTGAACCAATTAGGTCACATGCCAACCGTTTCTCTACCCATAGGGTGTGAACATTCATGAAATTACGACCCCTTTCACTCCCACTCAGATTGGGAACCCTAACCCTACTATAAGTAGAGGGGTATTAAGGGCTTCTCATACACATCAATTAGCTCTGACAATTGTTGCTCTGACAATTGTTGCCTTTTTTGGTTGTGGTAACCACGAGAACCCAAGAAAGTCCTACCCAATAAAGGGAGGAATAGCAAGGGAGAACAATTGTGGGAGATCAAGTTGGTGTTATTATACCAATGAAAAGGGGCAACTCCTTCTTGTATGTTCTTCTAGAACAATAGGAGTTCCCGGTGGTCTGTGTGGAGTACTATAGAGGCAAGGATGATTTTCCTATTGATTAGGAGGACAATTTAACCACTATTTGTGGTGATCAACCAGGAGTTGTTGCTAATGTTGTCCGAGTGCGACTTGAAGAAAGGTGCATACTGTTGTGAGGGTATAGTAACTCAACTTGCTCCAATACCATGTATGATTTCATAAACCATCCTTCCCATTATATAGTTATTAACACGATCATCTATTATAGGGAAAGATGATAGATAATTTATGTTTCCTCTACCAATCTATTACCATATTTCCCAACACTGGTATCAGAGCCACGTCAATTTACTATGTTTTGAGATTTAATTGATATGATAGAATTTTGGTTTTATCATTTATTTATTTCATATGATGTAAATACTTCAAGTGATTAATGTGTATATCCAATGAAATACCACATACAATCCCTATATATATATATACACACACACATGCAATTAACATGTGTTGCTCTAAATTGGTTTTGATGGTGGATGTGTAGCATGGTTATGGCCAAGGACCCTTGTTATTTTTGCTTGCATGGTTGTGGTTGTTTATTCTTGTTTACATCTCGATTTTTAGTCTGAGCCTCTATCTTATCTTCCAAATGTAAAAGTATTATTCTTTCCTTCCAATGGTCCCCTTGAATTTAACTCGAGGTTTCCTATTATCATATAAAAAGCTTAATATGATTAGGCTAGTTTTAATTCTGTTACGATGACGATGATGTCCAACACCATACGAGCCGCCCATTTCAAAGGACAAGCCAATCAATTGGAGGACCAATGATGATAGATGATAGGGGAGCCGAACCGATCGACTTGTGGCCCAACCAATCATTTGGATGTGTCTAAACATCACTTGGACCAGAGTCCAAATGATTACTTTGAGGACCAACTGACCGACTAGGAGGATAGCCATTTGGTTCAAGGGTTGAAGCGATCAACACAGATTGGTTCAAGCACATATCCACACCAACAACATGTTCATGGATGAGATGTAGAACTTAGGTGGTAGTAATTCCTTGTGGCTCCAATGAATTACAATTGTATGGCCATAACCATCACTTGTGTTTTTTATTGCATGTTTTCATTTAGGGGATATAGAATGTATATGATGCATACTATAGTATGTGTTGATTGGATATGTGTATATATATTTATAAATATAAAAAATCCCTCAATAAAAATATTAAGTCTAAGATATTTCTATTAGTAACACACATGAAAAGCTTGATCAACTAAACGTGGGCACACCTAGTGTGGTGTTGTTTATCTCGTGGAAGTGAAATGGTAATAATATGGGTTTGCGTAGTAAAGTGCATTATTATCGTGTTGGCTTTTGGGTTCAAAATACAAATGACCTTGTTGCATAAGCACTTAAAAGCATACAAATGACTATGGAAAAGAGTTCAAAATACCATGTATCCAAGAATTGCATAAGATGCAATTGACACAAGTTTCCTACCTTAATGATTGATTATTGACGCTGGCATTGGATGGGTGATAACTCAATCATTTTAGATCTTGGCTCACTACAAGGTTGTACGCTGGAATCTTATGAATTGATAAGTGAAGGTTATCAATTTGAACAAAATAGTGAGAGAGATAATTAACTAAAGGCCTAAGTAAACATCCTCAAATTTTATTCAAATCAAATCAAAATATTTTGACAAATGTAATTTCTCTTATAGAACCAAATGACACAAACAACACATTTTCTCTACAATCAGTCCTTGAAAAGGCCTTGTTAAATGGGAATAACTTCTACAACTGGTTCAGGACGCTGTGAATTGTTCTCATACAAGAGTATATGCTCTACGTCTTAGAGACACCAGAGTTAGATGAACCTACTCCCACTGTACCTAAGGCTGACAAGGATGCTTACAAGAAGCATATTGAACATGTTGTTGATGTCAAATGCCTAATGATGTGATCCATGAACTATGAGTTTTAGAGAAAGCATGAAAACATGGATGATATTTAGATGGTAACACATCTTAAGAACATGTTCCAAGATTAGGAAAGATAGGGGAGATATGATGTCTCCAAGGAATTGTTCAAATGTAACATGGCAGAAGGAGATCCAGTAGGCCCTCATGTGCTCAAGCTCATTGGGTATGTGGAGAACCTTGTAAGACTGGGATTCCCCTTGGGTCAAGAGTTTTCCACTAATGTGATTGTGCAATCTCTACCAAAATCATATAGCCAGTTTGTCATGAAATACAACATGAATGACTTTGACAAGTCACTGATAGAGTTACTTGGCATGTTGAGAACAAGTAAGGCACAAATAAAGAAAGACAAGCCCAAGTATGTGTTGATGATCAACGAACCAAAGGGGAATTCTAAAGGAAAAGGAAAATCTAAGAAGAGTTATAAAGATGGCCATAAGCCAAAGTCTTTAGTGCTCAAAGCAAAGGGAGGGGTGAACAAAGGAGGCAATTTTCACCACTGTCACCAACCTGGACACTCAAAGAGGAATTTCCCTATCTACTTGGATGAACTAAATAAGAATAAGGAGGGGATAGCTATTTCCACTTTAGGTATATACGTTACAAGATAAATCTAATTACTTGTTCATCTTGGGTATACGATACCGGACGTAGATCTCACATATGTTTGAATATGCAACATATAAGAAGTAAGAATTTGTGGAAGGGACATGTTAGACTATACATCACAATGGAGAAAGAGTTGATGCAACTATAGTATGCATTTAAAACTTAACTTAGCCCATAGGTCATGTAATAGAGTTAATGAATTGACGTTTCTTTTGCCAATAGTAGAAATACTTTACTATCTGCATCTTGTAAGTACAAGAATGAATATGAATGAAGAAAAGTTAATGCTTTATTTTAAAGATATGATCTTGTATGGTAATTCCCCAAATAACTTATGGCCTTGGTTTACTAGATCCAAATATAAATGTTAATGATGTAAATACCTAAAGCTTAAAATTTGCTAAACTCAAACACTGTCATCTAGAGCACATAGATAAGAAATGCATTTCTAGAATACATAATGATGATCATCTAGACTTTTTTGGTTATTCAACCGATAGAGATATGCAAGTCTTATTTATAAGGCAACACGATGAAACCACTTCTCACTAGATGTAGTGTAAGAGTGAATATTCGATTAGGGCTTGTACATATTGATGTATGTAGACCTTCAAAATAAATGCTAGAGGTAGTTATTTGTACCTCATGATTCTCACTATTGATCTCAGTGAATATGGTGATTTGTATTTAATGAAATACAAATATGAATCTCTTGAAGTGTTCAAGAAAATCATGAATGGAGTACATAACTAAATTGGAAAAAGTATTAAGATGCTTTGATATGATCAATGATGAAATACTTTACACCAAGAGTCTGAAGTCCTTCTGGAGAGATCGTGATAGTGTATCACAATGAACTCTACTAAAACATGGTGATGTATCAGAAAGAAGGAATCACATCCCGATGAGTCATGATGTGATAAAATTAATCTAATCTTCTGATTTCTTTTTAGGCACATGCTTTACAGTAAAACAATGTACTAATTAAAATGGTTCAACTAAAACCATATGAGATATGACAAAGGAGGTGTCCTGAGATGTCTTTATAATGATTAGGATTAAAACTTATACAAGAAGATAGTTTCTTGAAGGCTTTATCCATAAATTGCATAAATGTTGGTTTAATACTACCTTTTATCCCAATCCAACAACAAGTGTTTGTTACTAGGATTGTTGAACTCTGACGAGGAATTCAATTCCAAAGGAATCATTGTGAGTAAAGTATAACTTGAAAATTTTGAGATCAACAAGAAAACATTTTAACCTAATGAGATACAGTAAGAACAATGAGAATCACTAATCATTATGGAATCTCAAATTTCCTAATGTAACACACAATCCCATAAATCTAGTAGAATAGAACTTGACTCTAAAAGGTTGTGAATCTTATAACTCAGATAGGTGGTAAGTTGGTCATAAGATGACGAGCCAACAACCAACTAGAAACTATTGAGGAATCAAAATCTGAGAAATGGCTTGAAGACATTGTATCCAAAATGGAGTCCATGTACACTAACAAGGTATGACCTTGCTAGTACCACCTAAAGGGGTAAACCCATAGGGTGCACGTGGGTTTTCAAATAGAAGACCGAAATGGATAACCTATAAGTACAGATTGATTACAAAGGGTTTTCAAACAAGTTCAAGGTGTTGGACATATGAAATATCTTAGCACAATCAAAGAGGATGTCAAACTTATGTGTAGTTTACCTTCCATAAAAAATCACTCTCTCTTCCCCTTGACCTGACTGCGCTACTCGATTAAATATGAGTATCCATGTAGACTCGCTGCACTAGAATATGAGATTTCTTTCAAAGTTTCTTTCAATTATTTATAGGAGGATTTGTCTAAGGCACATTTGGCATTTGCTCTGATTGCTGGTGTTGTCCTCCCCTGGCTAGTTGTCATAATCTGCCCATGATTAGATCGATTGGGATCATGCTTACCTTTGCAATTATTAAAACTATAGGATTTGGCATATGGATGTTAAAACTACATTCCCTAATAGGAATAAATAAGAGGATGTGTGAGTGACATAGTCTAAAGGGTTTTATAACTCCATTAAAGCAAATAAAGTCTATAAGGTACAAAGGTCAAACAACATGATTGAAACAAACATATTAGAACTGGAATCTTAGATTCGACAAGATAGTCAAAGATTTTGACTTGAGTCAAGATAAAGATGAAATCTGTGATTAAAAAAGATTTAGTGGGAGCATATTCACATTCCACATAATGATGGGGAATAACATACAATACTACAAGTATTGCAAACGGGCATGGAAAGTACCTTCTATATGAAGGGTTTAGGTGAAGCATCCTATGTAGTAGGAGTTGAGATCGACAGAGATAGTTATAGAAAGCTTCTTAGCCTAAATAAGAGCACATATGTTGGCAAGATGTTGAAGGATTTTAGCATATAATACTCATAAGAGAAAATCAATCCATGATTCATGGGATTATTCTCTAGTGAATCATGTGTTCTGATTCTTGTGAAGAATGAGGAAACATCAGTAAGATGCCATATGCATCCTCAATTGGATCTATCATGTATGTAATATAACGAATTCATCCCATTA
The DNA here is from genome assembly GCA_963693085.1 of Alisma plantago-aquatica. Lineage (NCBI taxonomy): Eukaryota > Viridiplantae > Streptophyta > Magnoliopsida > Alismatales > Alismataceae > Alisma > Alisma plantago-aquatica. The sequence continues at coordinate 1,076,807,350 of OY856412.1, read as the reverse complement.
TCTTGTATGTATTGGACATGACAAGATGGCACTAGCCAGATTCCAATGAAGGTTATTAGAATACCATAGAGGAAATCCTTAAGTGCTTGAGAAGTACTAAGAGGATTCATTTCTAGATTATGGTAATTAGAAAGAGTTGGGTGTACAGGGTTACAACAATTCAAGGTTCTAAAATGACAATAAAAATGAATGACTGCAATCTAAAATTTGTGTTTGATCATATAACTTATAACTTTAAATTGGAAGAGTTCCAAACTACAAACTATTATTTAAGTTCTACAATAGAAGTTGAGTATCCTGGTGTTATGAACACATCAAAGGATAATGTATGAATCTAGACGTTCATATAGATGATCTTATAGGATGTTCCAGCCATTAATGACATAGTATAAATATTATATATGACAACAATGGAGATACTGGTTATGCGAAGAATATGAGATAGCATACTACAACAATTCTATCTCATACAAGATGCCATACAGTAGAGAGATGTGAAACATGCAATATATCGACTAAAGGCAAAATGTTGCTACCCCACTGTATTAGCACTTGAGAAGCAGAAACATGGACATGTTTGATAGCACTAAGAATGAGATTCAGTGGTGATTTGGCTCTAAGTTCAAGTGGAAGTCTGTTGGTATGTATTCGAGAGAGCCAATCATATGATGACTGTGATGGCATATCTTGTAATCGATTTGATAAATAATAAAGGAAATCTTCCAAATTATCTTTTTTTCATACAGTTATAAGATAATGATGAAACATAATGAATGTCTAAAGAATGACATTACTCAATGATGTATGTCTTTGGGTTGATGACCTGAACAGTGAGATTATATGGATTTTAAGAGTATGCACATTCTTGTTATGTCCCTAGTTGGATGTTGTTGTGGAAGGATGATAGACAACAATAACACATAATACTAAAGTGTGTGTTGGTTGATGTGAGAATGTCATCAGTTATGATATGTGATATCAAATAAAACACATAGATACTTGTTGGAGAATAGAGTATCATACAGGCCCACCTTTAGAATGACACATGGAAACCATAGTTGGTAGTCAGAATCATCTCTCATAGTGAGGGTGGTGATTGTGGTTCTTATACGTGAAATATCTACACTCATCACATGTCATTTGATGTACTTTAACATCATCCACCTTGACTTTGAATAAGGATTACCATAACTGTGGTGCTCGAGTACATTGTGACACATAGGATGAGTGAGTGATGTAGATGGAATTTGTCCCTCCTACATGAGTTTGATATCCTTGCCACAAGATAAGTGCGACTGAGAAATTCATGTGCATGCACATGTGAATAAATACATGATATTGAGGTCACATATATCTTACATAGTCTGCTCTAGTTCAAAGAACATGGATTGAACGTTGAGACGATGACGATTCCATGCCTCGAGTTCAATCTGGATATCACTGACAAAGCAATCATACAATCACGGTAACACCAATCACAGATTGTAGGTTGAATTCATTTTTCAACTTTCTAGATTACTTGGGTAGCAGTGATGTGTTTCTAGATACCACTCATTGCTTGTGATGTCATAGATTAGTTATGGACATTCACTGCCAACGTAACTTGGAACCTATAGGGTCACACACATAGGACACACTTGAAATAGGAGTTCCTTCATGAATATAGTTTAAATTTTATTACTAAGGAGAAAGGTAATCAATTTAAATAAAAATGTTGAATTTAGACCGACTGGATAGTGAAATGATCAATTCAAGCATTGAGTTGGTCGTTTCAGAGTGTCCGGTCAATTGAACCAACTTTGGAAATTTGGACCATGAGACGACCGGTTCAAGAAGTGAATCGATCGACCCAGGATACAAGCAATGGGCACTTCTATTGAGGATCTAAGGCCTTACAATCCTTTAGAAACTGGAATTATAATACTCACATGCCCCAATATGTCAGGAGTGGAACCCGAGAGGGGATTCACTCCCTACTTAATTTGAGAATAAGTCGACTTAGAAGATCATTATGCCTCCTTCAAATACCATTGTGGGGATCTTGTGGGACATCATCCCATATCTACTGACCTCCATACTCTACAATAGCAAAGGAAATAAATACACTTGGTATAGCTCCTATGATGTCTTCCTAACTCAATTCTCTGATTTGGTCGATTAAATCTTAGGGAGAGATCTGCTTCTTTCTCTTGGTGAAGTTCTCAAACACAAGCAATCACAAACTTCTGAACTGCTACACCTACTTTTGAATATGTTATTCTAGGTGGGGCATACGTGGTCGTGGTTCTTCTCAAAGACCCAAACATTCTACTGGAGATATTGGATGTGGTTGTGATTTCCCACTGGTCCTTGTTACTGCTCCTCCACTCCCTACTTAATTTGAGAATAAACTCATATATCCAAACATACTTACAAATATGCTCAAATAGACATAAAAATTTCTATTCTCAAATGATGATATACAAAAATATGAAGTATATCAATAGAATAAATTTCATGACTATATTCAATTTCATAAAAGTACATTATCATCTCTCATAAATGGTTTGCTTGAAAGTTACAACATAAGGATATAAGTATAGGGATATACAACTATCTCAACTCTATCTCCCCAGGAGCCCCACCTAGAAGGTCCATGTCACCATGTCCAGTCTTCCAAGTCCTACACATGGGGTTGGAAGCATACCCCAACAAAAAGAGGAAAAGTAGAAGATATCAGCATGAAGGATGGCACGTGCATATTAAATATGAATTGAGCAACTTAAGGGAAAAGGACATCAAATACAATAAGGTTTCCCATAGAATAGGAAAGTACCACCTAAGAGAGTATCAAAATAATATGAATTTCAAAAGATGATATACAAGAAGAATACACGCCATTACACAAACATAAAAATTGTTCCACATAAGCACACATAAAATTTTGGGCACAAAATCCATCACAATAATATCAACATGCATGCATCTAGGATAATCATAGCACTAGAATAATATAAATAACAATGGTAGACAAGGCTCACACCCTTGAATCCTAATAGAGTATGGCACACAACCATGTCCTAGTATATATAAGTGGGTACACAACCCGGGTATGGGGCACACAACCTATATCACTATGTGCTTCCTCCTTGAATTTTCATCAAGTTCATCATATCAGAAAAAAGCTTCGTAATTTATGCACTAGTGCCATCTGAAGGTGGGAGAGCTATAATGGGATAAGATACACCAACAATTATCTCATAATCACTAAAAGCACTAGAAGCATGATGTTTTGACTTCTCAACCAAGTTTTTAAATGAATTCCCTGACTCTTTAGAATGCTTAGCCATGAAGGTCCCACTACAAGAAGAGGCCACAATAGTCTGGTTCAACTAATATAACCTTGTTCAAAAAAGATTGAACAATATTCTGTAAAGATACCTCATAATGGAGAGAATCCCTAAAGTTCTATGGAGTGATTCATAACTTATCTGACTAAAAGAAGTAATGGACCATAGAATTTGAGATAACTTAGTAATAGGGTAGAACCTCTTGAGAAATTCATTAATATGCTCTTCCAAGTCATCACTCCATCCTTAGAAGAGTACATTTCTTTGTCTTTGTCCTTTATAGAGAAGGAAAACATATTCAACAAAATGGAGTCATATGTGGTTGCAGGGTTGTGGAAGGTAAAACATACTTCCAAGAAATAATCTACATGCTAGTATGGATTCTCATTGTCAAGTCCATAGAAAGTTGGGAGCAGTTGAAGCAGAGAAGGTGGAATTGAAAGGCTTGTCTTGAAAGCTGTCCCACTCCAGTAGCTATTAGAGAAGTGTAATTCCTCAGACTGAAGTAATCTTGTAATGGACTTGGAGGTTATGGGGTCATTACCATGAGGAATTCGTTTCTCTTCATGATGTCTATGATGTAGTGGTGGTCTTCCATATTGATTGTCAAATGAGATGGTTCTCCATGTGGATCAGCCATCTCTACATGTTCCTCTTGATGGCTGTGATGGTCTCTTCACCTTCTACGTCCAATGATGGGATCTTCAAGAAGGTCTCTAAGGACAAAGAGAAGATACCAAACTTGCTTTGTCACCTGCAAGTCACAATCAAACATGAAGAATATTAGCAACCAATAATGCAAAATAAATACAAAAAATAAATAATAAGAAATAGTAAGGGCAACTTGATAGACTTAAAGAGAAACAACTAACTAGGTCTAAAATGTCGTCCCCAACAACAACACCAAAAAGCTTATTGTACCAATTGGCACTATTGCTTTCAATATGTTTATTACCCTAGTTATAACACTCCCACTACACAGATATGCAAGCACACATGCTCATGATATTTTATAGAAGTGGCAAGTCAGAGGTGAAATCCACGGGGATGGAGGAGGCACTGGAGATAGTATGGTTATTTAGGTTTCTACTGTGGAGATTAGGGTTTCAATGGTTTAAGGATGGTTTTGGTTTGAATTGTAGTGAGAATATTTATTTAAAGAGATAAAGATTAGAACCTAAGTTAAACCTTACAATCAGAACTATTCAACTAGAAAGAGGGTCATTTAAAACTACAAAAGAACTAGATACACAAGATTAGCACTAGCAAGGCAATTAGGTAAACAAGATAAACTAGAGCTAAGTTAAGAAATTAATTAAGAAATCAACTAAAGAACTATAAAAAAATGGGTTAACACTAACACGGACAATTCACCATTAACTAATTGATTGTACTAACGAACAAGAAAGAAATCTAGGCTATAAACACTAATAAAATTAGGGTTCAAAAAATTAATTACTGGAGTGGGTTGCTTAAGAGATATGGGAGAATCAACCAAGCATGTTGGGATATTTAATAAACATATCCAAAACTAATGATACCAAATGAAACAACAATGGAGATTATGGTTAGGGCCCTAGTGGGTGTAACACCCCAAATATACACACATGCACATGAGCGGAAGCATAATTCCTGACTTATGATATTGCTTGGGTGTCACATAAATTGAATATCATGCATAAGAAACAATTGAAGCTTAACCATCATAGGACATAATTTCATTCTCATTTCAATAGTTTGCATAAGATGGAAGATTAATACAACTAATCACATACTCCAATAATTGTAATATAAACAAGCTAGTTTTACTACATGAAATGAAAGTGATGTAGATAAAGGCACCCCACCAGGGCATTCCTATTATTTCATTAGGTCCTCCATGTTCTCAGCCTTATATGCTAATCCTCTTGTTCTCTTCACCTACATACATCTTGTCCCCAGCCATGCATTGGAAACATGGTAATTAGTAAGTGGCATGAGTATTCTAATATATATTTAATAATGGAATATGAAAAATGACAGTACATTATTCGTTTACATGATGCGTGAAAGATAACAGAAAAACTAAAAGAAACTTAAACATTAATATATGATCTTTCTTTAAGCTTAGTTCTTATCTTTTTATGTAACTTATGTTGGAGAAGTATACTCTAGTACATGGGTCTCATGACCTACACTCTGGCCTAGGTCATCTTATCTGGATCGTCCTGCACTAAGGGCATGGGCCTCATGACCTGCACTAAGGGCTTGGGTCATGTCTCTTGATCTTACTTGCACTAAGGCCTGGGTCTAACTCCATAATGTGGTGTCAACTTAATTCTTATTGCATGAAAATAACTTGAAACATGATTACTTAACATGAGTAACATGATTACTTTAAGATTTAAGTAAATTGGCATAATTACATGAAAAATGTATATTTTGTCTTGAGTTAATATAGTCCCTTTCCTTAATGCACCACACTGCTCATAAGGCCAGTTAAGGCTCACGTAAGCTGGTTAAGGCTCACATAAAGCCAGATAAGGCTCACATAATGCTCCCACAAAGCTCATAAGGCCGGTTAAGGCTCACTTAAACATAATTGCGAGGACTATATTAACCTAACATGATTTTTTAATTTTAAACATGATTTCCATAATTTCTTTATTCATTAAACCTGATTATCCTTATCTCTTGATTCATTAGCATGATAGTGATACATAATATTTTATTTGAAATCATAAACATGAACACAGTATAAAATATAACTTCTTAGTATGAACATGATTTTCCATAAGCATGTAAATCATGAATATTTCGCTTAACAACATTGGCATGTGAACATACTAAGAATAATAGATATTAAATACTCATGGGCATGGACCACTTATCTAATCTGTAGGAAGAAATCTCCTCAGTTCTCCCTGATCTTATCTCTTAATCAACATGTGATAATAACCTAAGATTTCTTTATTAAGGTTCTAAACCTTAATGATATTAAAGTTGATACTTCGTGATAACCAACCCAAAACAGGTCCTAAACCCTAGACCATTAGCTAGATCTCAAAAAATTGTTCAAGACCCATATATGGTTTGACCTTATCTAAGAAATAAATCAATTTCTATGATTTATTAAAGATTAGACTTGAATCGGCCAATCAAGATCAATATAAATCCAACAAAAGGATTTCTGGGATTGAATAAAAGAAAACTAAAAGGTCTAATTTTTCCATGATACCATTTTCCAACTATTGGGTGTGACATAATAACTTAGTCAAAACTAAATTCAAACCAAGGCATGGATGTACCAAAAATTCATGACAAAAATTCTAGTCTTACCCTAGAATGTTGTGACGCATCAAAACATATCCTTAGGGTAGGCAGGTAAATGCAGCACCAATGATCTTCTCTGCCAAACCATGACGTCGAGCAGCTCCCTAGAGCTTCCGACCTCTGATCAAAAGGGGAGGACATGGTTTAACTTTGCAAAACACCTCTCCCCAGATCCTCCCCAAATATGTCGAACTTGGGGGCCTTATTCTGAGGCACATTGGAGCCCAGAGTCTCCGTCCTTGCCATGTCGCCATGGCCGAAGGAGACCAAAGATTAATTCTTATCAACACAAATCTAAAACATGAAACAATACCATGGAAGCAAACTGAAGATGAATAGACACTCAGTAATGTAAGGGCATACTGTAAACCCAATAACACTACTGCAAGTTGCCAAAAATAGAGTCTTAGATCTCAAAGTCAAACTGGAAACTAGAGCAAAAAACTATGGATATTGAGAAATGGAAAAGCTTATCCGAGATCCATAAGACCTTCTCAACATCTTTTCCCAATCATAAGGTCACTATATGGGCCAGGGGATGAATATCGATAGTGGCCATGATCACACTCAAGGGGAGAGGAAACAGGTTCAACTAACGACAATATGGTACTGAGAAAAGGAATTAAACAAGGTCAAGAAGCTTATTGGGAGATTGATTGAAAGATGGTGGCCTGAGTTTCTTGTTCAAGATCACTACTATTGAGGAAAAAGGTTCACTTCGCAACGCTGGATCAGATATCCTCGACTAAAATTGATGGTGGAGGAGGTTTTCCTAGAGAACTAAGAAGTGATGTGGAACAATATGTACCACTTTGATGGTCTTGTCCTTTCTCTACAACTCGCGCCACCGGAGGGGGGGAGCAATTGTTTGGGTATTTTTACTAGGATGAGATGTATATATGAAACTAGGGCCCAGGGAGATTGGAACCATCTCCTGAAGGTGTTAGTGGTGAGAGATTGGGAAATCATGGAATGGAGTGAGAGATAGGGGGTGACGAGTAGCACTGGACTGTATCCTACTCAATGTGGAAAACGAGCAAGGTAGGAGATGGAATCCCTACCCTCAGATCTTCATATCACAGTCAGCAGTGAATCCCATGTAGTGCGAGCAACCCACCAATGCATAACAAGATAGATTAGATATATATTTTTAACTTAGGCATTGTCATGTTAATTGATTGTATAAATGGATATCTTGGTAAAACTATGTGTAATTATCCCCCTCTTCTTCATTGCATCAATTAATGTAGCTAGGGTCATCCTATTTACATGAAACTTGGCACACTTGCTAAATCAAACATGAGGAATATGAAAATCAACTCAGTTCTCCCATTTGAGATAGGGAAAACATGTATTACATGCTTTATGCTTTTAGGGTAATTAATTCCTATTCTCAAGGTATTACACTACCAAATTTACACTAGTACAGAAACATCATTCAATGTCACTTTTCTGGGCGTCGGTTATTTAGGAAATCTGACGCCTATAACATTCAATGTCGGTGATGTAGGTCATCCGACGTCTATAGTCAAGACACGGGTACCGCTTTGTATTCAACATCGACTGGATAACAAACAACCGACGCCTAAAATCACCCACGAAATCCAATTTTCGAGCGAAAAAAATTTGGCACATACATCGTCGGTTTTTTACCAACAAACCAACGCCTATATAAGATGAAAATTTGCACGAAAAGTTCCAGCTTAGGTGTCGGTTATCCTTTGATAACCGACGCCAATAATGGTTCCCGCCAAATTATTTAGGGCAATTTTTGTCTAATCGGACGTCGATTGTTTAAGTAGAACCGACGCCGAAGACTTTAGGTGTCGGTTGTATTTTATAACCGATGCCTTTTACCAACTTAATAGACCCTCGAACGGCCACCGTCCCCTTTCTTCTGTTTCATCGTCTTCTGTTTCATCGCCCGCTAGCTGTTGCTCGCTGCCTGGTGCCTGCTGCTTCTCGCTCGCCGCCGACGCTCCCTGCTGCTGCTCTGCGTCGTCGCCGCCGCCTGCCACCTTCCTCCTTGTGTCGCCGCCACGCCGCCTTCGTCATTTATCATGCCCTACTGCGGAGCGCTCCTTCCTCCTTGCTCACGCCCTACTGCGGCGCCTTCCTCCTTGCCCACTACCGCCGCCGCCCGCTGCTTCTTCCTTGCCCACCGCCCTCCGTCTTCTTCCTTGCCGCCACCCGCTTCTTGCTGCTCTGCTCTCCAGGTATTAGCCATAGCCTCTGTTCTTCTTTCTCCCAGCAAACACGACTGTGGCTGTGTTGGCCTACCACGGCCGTGTTTGCTGTTGGTAAGGATATGAACAAATCTATATATAATGCTTTATGTAAATTCTAGGATACGAACAAATCCTTTTCTTGCATATATTTGTGCTTCTAATCCTAATGCTTGACCTAATTCAGTAAATTTTGATGCATGTTGAAATAAGATTTAAACTTGTCCATTCTAGCATCCTAAATTGATTTGATTAAACCCTAACATTGATGAAACCCTAACATCAATTGTGATGAAACCCTAACATGTACATATCTATTATTGTGTTTGTTGGCCTAGAAACCCGTCCAAGATTTACTCATTAGGAGTAAATCTTGGATAGTCCTAGGTTTGGGACTTTTCTTGAACACCTAATCTCACTTAGGATGTAAGTGTATAATGTGTATTGGGTTTTCGAGAAACTTTCGGTAGCATTTCCTCGTTTGTTCTCTAAGTACATATGTACTTAGAGAATAGCGGGGAAATGTTGCCGAATTTTTTTTGAAAACCCAATACACATTATACACTTACTAGTGAGATTAGGTGTTCAAGAATGGGATAGGTGGTACACATTTATTATATATAAGAATGATCGGTCGAGTGTCAATCCAGGAAAACTCGACCGACCAAGTGCCTGTAATCCATTTTCTAATTTGCATTTAAAGTGATTAGCACTTGGTGAAATTTGTCTCAAACATTTTTCTCTTCTAAGTTACAAGTCAATTCATCATTACAAGTGATTACATAGATGTTCTAAGGTCGTTTACATAGAAAACCCAAAACACACACTTGTCGCCATTTTGACTTGAACTTGACCCATTCTAGGGCTTTGGATTTTAGATCCTTTTCATGTACCTAATGCCTACAAACAATATAAATGAAGCTAAATGTTTGCTTTTTTAATATCAATATCATTTTCAGATTTGATGTTTCATTATCTTCTAGTTAATACAAATGCTAAATGTTTGCCTTTTTAATGACATTTTCAGATGGATGACCATGATGAGCATGAAGTCCATGATGAGCATGCTGTCCATGACGAGCATGGTGAGGATACCAATGTAAGTTCTAAAAACATATCCTGTATTTCTATAAAATTCATTATCTTCTAGTTATGTCATATATCCCATATTTCTATATTGCGCTAATTCAGTGTGTTTATTTTTGTCAAATTTTAGGTTGATGATGCACATGTACTCACTGAAGCACTGGAGCAACTTGATGCGCAACACCAAACATTTAACAAGAAAATTGGCATTACTCTGTTGAAGAAGTTAATATCGCTAAGTGGCAGTGGATCCAAATTGGTTGTGGAGTTTGATAATGGAGGAAATGCAATTGGAGTGAACCGCAATATTTTTGTAAACTATCTTGGGTGTGTCACTCGAAGCCATTGTGGTGTTAAGTATGATAATTGGCATAAAGTTCCTCAGGGGAAGAAAGACTTGATATTGAAGGATTTATGCGTGAGGTATTATTATTTGCAATTCTATTTTGTAGATTACAAATTATATTATTTGCAATTATATTTTTGGATACTAGTTAATAAGAATTCTATTTTATAGAATCTGTTTGCATTGGATGAGAAGCTGCATCGTAAAAGTGTGATGTAATGTGCTGGAAAGATGCTTAGGAACTATAGGACAAATCTCAACAGAGAATACATAAAAGATGGTGATAAGAAGAAGAAGTCAGCCCTTGAATAGTGGAACTTCTTGGACAAAGAAGATTGGGACAATTTTGTTGCTTCAAGAAAATCTGAAGAATTCAAGGTATTAGGCGTCACTCCCAATTTAATTAATATGCATTGTATTCACCTATTTAAGATTAACATTTAGTGCTACTAACCAAATCATTAATGTGCATACTAACTAGGCCCTCAGTGAGGCGCAAAAAGCAAGGCGTGCACTGAATGTGCATGACCACACTATGGGTCCAAAGGGCTATGCAAGCGTTCGCCAAAGACTACAGGTGGAGTCTGCTGCTACTCAGGAGTCTACTGCTACTCAGGAGTCTGCCACACCCATGCCTCGCCATGATATCTGGATAGCTGGGAGGCAAAAAAAGAAGGGTGAAATAAAGAAGCCCGTAACTGCTGAGGCGGCTGTGAAAATGGTAAAATACAACTCTTAGATCAATCGTTTGAATATTGATTATTTGTGGTGTTAACTTACCAATTTCTGTTGATGGTGATTAGAGGGAGCTGCACGAGCAGAGGAAACAAGGCACGCTCATCCCTCAAGGCACAAGGGATGAATTGACAGTTGCTCTGGGTAACCCAGAGCATCCTGGACGTGTTAGGGGTACAGGCGCTGGTGTGGGCATCAAAGCATTCTTTGGGCCATCCCAGCGTAAACCCAGAGCGGGACTTTCACAAGAAGAGGTAACCTATTCTTTTTTAAGAATGTTACTGCAAAAGGGAATTCAATAATAAGAAGCTAATGTTTCTTTTATCCATGTATAGGAGAATAAGAGAGTCGAGGATATAGTTGCCAAGAAGGTCAATGATATAGTTGCTGAGAAGGTCAAGGAAGAATTGTTGCGGTGGCAGGCATCTCAGGCTTCCAATCAACCTATGTCGACCCACTCTTCTCCTGATGTACAGACTACAAGTAATCCTGTAGACCCACCGCCTAACACGTCTGCTGTAAGTATTGTTTATGACATTGTAGCTAGTCTTTTCAAGATGATATGTTTTCAAGATGATATGTATATATGTATAATATTCTTTACATAAATTTGTAGGCATTGAAGCCATGCCGCTTAAGAATGCAAGACTATATTTTTGCAGAGGCACATGCTTACCCGTCCCTTCCTGGGGCAATGTTTCACGGGACTCCAATGCCACAGGGCTACGTTCGTGTGAGCCCGATACGTGTGTTACCCGATTGGAGGGAAGCTACATTGCCATATCCCCACCCGGATATTGATACACTTGATGAGGCAGAAGGCGGGGTGATATTGTGGCCCAAAGCAGATGTCGTCTACACTACTGAAATTGTAAGATAAATTTACATTACTTTAGATTGTTAATGTGTATATATGAGGTCAACTGATCTGAAATTATATATACAGGTTAAAAAGAAGACACCCTGAGCACCTAGGCCTCCACCTCCACTTCCTGCATTACCAAATTGGGTTCCAACTGACCTTAAATACCCGTTAGGTCCTGCTTGTAGGGGAATGACATGTTGGCTACGGGCACATAATATACATTGCCCTATAATTATTTCTTTAGAAGCAGATTATGCAGGTCAATCATACGATAGCTCTTTATTTATACAAGATATTATTGAGCTGTTTATGTATGATTGGATGAATACATCAATGATAGAGACATGGATAAGGTGAGATCTTGTTTATACATCCATATACCTTGTGTAAGATCTGGTGATCTGGTTTCTTATATATTAATGCATACATAATGCATGTTTTGCAGCTACTTAGTCGAAGATCAATGCAAACAATTTGCATTTGATCATGTGGGATTTTTGATTCCATCATTGATTAGTATGGTAGCTAAAGACCCCGATAGTGTTCAACAATACTATATAGATGCTTTTACAATTTTCGGTCAGCAAAAGAAGACGATAATAATAGCTCAATTCAATGTCAAGTAAGTTTACTTTATTTATAATTTGGAATTAAGAAAATTCCATTTTTATTGTGCACTTTGAGTTATTAATTTTTAACTTTTTTACCTCTAGCGGTAGACATTGGGAGTTACTAGTTATTATCCCCAGGACGTTCACTGTTTATTATCTAGATCCTGCAGGAAGTACATTGAACACTAAAATTGGACACGTAATGAGAATGCCATTATTCTGGTGAGAAATATTTCATTTTTATATTTGTTAACATATGTTATTACATTACTATTAAATTATGCAATTTATTGTGTTACATTAACATGTAGGGGTTTATATGCATTCAAAAATGCTGGAGGAAATGTCCCAAGGAGAAAGAACCAGCCAATAATTTGGGAGAACGTAAAAGTAAGTTCTCGACTCCAATGCATATATTATTTATGTGAACTGTGCTTAGTTGTATTTTTTAATATTTTGTATGTTTCAATTTATAGTGCGCTATACAAGACAACGGCTGGGCATGCACATACTATGTGATGCGATTTATGTAGATGATTATCCGACATGCCACATTGGATATTAATACCATACATGAGGTATTATATATAGTCTCATTAGTTAGTATGAAATATATCAATCTTATTTTTATATTATTACTTATATATACATCATTCTCTTTGCAGGTGTTTAAAACTGACCACACTATAGGTAAACGCTTAAAAAATGTACATGCTCCATATACGATGGAAGCATTAAATGAAGTAAGAGAAGAATGGGCAAAAGCCATACAAGTAGTGACGATTTTAAGATATAATTGGGATGTTGATAGCGATGTTGAATGATATTTTGTAAATGAATATTTCTGAATGTTTCTACATGTATTTGAATGTTTCTACATGTGTGAATGTGAGAATTGAATTGATGTCTGAATGTATCTACTTGTGTGAAAAAATATTTGTTGATTTTGTAGGTTTGTGGCCTGTTTGTAGGCTGATATCAATAGATGTCGTAAACCTACAGTTCAGAAAATTGAACTGCTGGTTCTCAATATGCTGACCAGCCACAACAGGCCTGCAAACTGATAAGAAAAATAAATAAAATATAGGTATCAGTTATTTATAGAACATCGTCATCAAAGGCCTACAACGTCGGTTATTGGATAAAAACTGACGCCTAATATGACAAACAACCCGACCGTGCAGGAAAGCATGACTGTGGTGGTAAAGGCGTCACTTATTCATATAAAACTGACGCCGCATGAGTATGGCGTCGGTTGTTCAGTTGTTAACCGATGCAAAAAGTATCCTAGGTGGTGTCCTTTTTTGTGGCGCGAACCCTATAGACGTTGGCCAACTAATAGAAAACTGACACCGAAGAGTTCGACCTTTAGCGACGCCCACATAGGCGTCACTTGAAAACCGTCTCCAAATGGGTTAAACAACCGACGCCAAAGGCGTGTTCTGTAGTAGTGTTATGGGATTATATTCAATGTATCATAAAGTAACTCAATACTAGAAAAAGAGCATAATATGGATGAAAGTTGGGTCAATTTCTATTTAAACCCACATTATTTTCCATTGCACATTTAGAGATAAGTTGTGTACAATTATTAAATGAAATTGTGATAAAAGCCTCCATAATAATGTGTTTTCCTTATTCAATGGTTTTACATCATTATAAGAAATTAAATTGGTGACATACCATTATTGGTCATGTATATTCCACACTAAAATTCTAGGGATGTTACTATTCTACCCACCTTAAAGAAATTTTGTCCTCAAAATTTACATGTACTAACATGGCACTACCCACCTTAGGGTTTTACATATTTGTACACTAACACCTTAGTATTCTCATAAAGACTCATAATTCTATAGTAATATGTTCATCGTATGGTATTAACATGGATAACTATGTCTTGTCTAACATGATTAATAATACTAACACATGCATTCATTACTAATGAAAACTAGACCATACCTCACCATGAACCATGACAGAAGTGCTTGCATACCCTTATAATTAAAATAATATTATTTCTCACTAACTCAATTAAGATGAGTTCTTCACATAACATTGTACCAAAGTGCTCATTACCTTGGGAAATCACTTAATTAACATTTCTTTCCTTAAAGTCACTCTTATTAACTTTCTTGATCCTCATGACTTAATAATAAATGTATTTACCATCTTACCTTAGCATAAATAATGACTTTCATTAACTAATGTATTAGGTTTAGATAGATACCTAATTTAGGTCCTACATATTAATCCCCTTTATGACATCTCCAGATACGTGTTGATCAAGCACATACCCAATGATGCGAGACATGATCGTGCTCTCTCCACAACCTAATAGTGAACATGTCCAATACCACATGCATTAATAACTAGGAAAGAGACACACAATAAGTCTTCATGCTTATGGCATAGCATATACACTTCTCAATTGGTTGGCCAAACCATTGAGAAATCAGAGGACGTCATATGTGAAGGTCAATACACAAGATCCAACCTAGATGGACATCTATTCCGAATACTCATGTCTTCATATACATAAACCTCATGAGTTAAAATTTCTAACTAGGGTTTTATATCTTTTACCATTCCTCAAATAATAGGGATATTCATCCCAACCTCATGACTTAATTTTCTCAATATTGGAAGTCTAACTAGATCATGACTTATTGGACCTAAAGGGACGTCAACCTGATTGAGAGTTGAGAGTTCATGGTGGCCAATTGTCCTTTTGCTCTGATACCAAGTTGTAACACCCCAAGTTTATACACATGCACATGAGCGGAAGCATAATTCCTTACTCATAATATGGCTTGAGTGTCACATACATTGAATATCATGCATAACAAATAATTGAAGCTTCCATCACAGGACATACTTTCCATTCTCATTATTAATAGTTTACATATGATGGAAACTTAATACAACTAATCATATAGTCCAATAATTGCAGCATAAATAAGCTAGTACTACTACATGAAATGAAACTAATGTGAATAAAGGTAGCCCACCAGGGAACTCCTATTCTTTCATTTGGTCCTCCATGTTCTCAACCTGATGTCCAAATCCTCCTGTGCTCTTCACCTATGAACATCTCGCTTCGGACATGGATTGGAAAAATGATCATTAGTAAGTGGCATGAGTATTCTATATATATATATATATATATATATATATATATATATATATGAAATACTAGAATATGAAAAATGAATGTACATTATTATTTCGTGAAAGATTATATAAAAACTAAAATTTGAACATGAATATGATCTTTCTTTAATCTTAATTCTTATCTTTTTATGTAACTTTTGTTGGAAACCTATACCCTGATACCTGGGTCACATGACCTACACTCTGGCCTGGGTCATCTTATTGAATCAGCATGCACTAAGGACTTGGACCTCATGACCTGCACTAAGGGTCTGCGTCATGTCTCTTGAGTTTACCTGCACTAAGACCTGCGTCTAACTCCATAATATGATGTCAACTTAATTCTTATCTTAACTTAAATCTTATTGCATGAAAATAACTTGAAATACGATTACTTAACATGATTAACATTATTTCATGAAGATTTAAGTAAATTGGCATGATTACATGATTTTTTTTAATCTTGAGTTAATATAGTCCCTCTCCTAATGCACCACATTTCCTCACATAAGGCCAGTTAAGGCTCACATAATGCTTTCACAAAGCTTATAATTTTGGTTAAGGCTCACTTAAACATAATTGACAAGACTATATTAAGCAAACATGATTTCTTAATCTTAAACACTATTTCATAATTTCTTAATTCATTAAACCTAATTATCATTATCTCTTGATTCAATCGCATGGTATTGATACATAATATTGCATTTGAAATCATAAACATGAACACAATATAAAATATAACTTCTTAGTATGAACATGATTTTCCATAAGCAAGTAAATCATGAATATCTCACTTAACAATGTAGATATGTGAACATGCTAAGAATAATAAATATTAAGACTCATGGGCATGGTTCACTTACCTAATCACTAGGAATAAAGATACTCAAATTTCCTTGATCTTATCTCTTAATTAACCTACGATAATCACCCAAGGTTTCTTAATTAAGGTTCTAAACCCTAATGACATTAAAGCTGATACTTTGTGATAACCTACCCAATACAAGTACTGAAACATTGACCATTAGAAGATCTCAAAAAATTGATCAAAATCCATATATGGTTTGACCTTATCTAAGCTATAAATCAATTTCTATGGTTTATTGAAGATTAGACTTGAATCGGTCAATTAGGATCGCATAAATCCAATAAGAGGATTTCTAGGATCGGATAAAACAAAACAACAGAGATTGATTTGCCCATGATACCATTTTCAGAACTATTGGTCATGAAATGATAACTTAGTTAAAACTTAATTCAAATCAAGGCACAACTGTACCAAAAATGCATGAAAAAAGTTTCAGTTTTTCCCGAGGATTGCGTGAAGCATCAAAACATATGCTCAGGGTAGGCAGGTAAACGCATCACCTAGGATCTTCTCTACCAAACTATGGCGTCGAGTAGTTCCCTGGAGCTTTCGACCTCGATCAAAAGGGGAGGCCATGGTTCAAATTTGCAAAAGAGCTCTCCCCTGATCCTCCCCAAACTGTGTCAAACTTGGGGGCCTTATTCTGAGGCTCATTGGATCCCAGGGTCTCCATCCTTGCCATTTTGCCATGGTCGAAGGAGTTGAGGAAGCAGATCAGAGATTAATGCTTATCAAAGCAAATCTGAAAGCTAAAGAAAAACCATGGAAGCCAACCAAAGACAAGTAGATACTCAGTAATGTAAGTGCATATTGTAAACCCAATTACACTCCTGTAAGTTGTTAGAAATGAAGTCTTAGAGCTCAAAGTTGAATTGGAAACTAGAGCCAACAACCATGGGTACTGAGAAATGGAAAAGCTTATCCGAGAACCATAAGACCTTCTCGACATATTTTATCGATTGGAAGGCCATTGGAGGGTCCATGGGATGAACGCCAGCAGCGGCCATGACCGTGCTCAAGGGGAGAGCAAACATGTTCAACAAGCAACCAGTTGGTACCGAGAAAAGGAGTTATACGAGGTCTGGAAGCTTCCTGGGAGATTGATTGACAAATGGTGGCATGAGTTCCTTGGTTGAGATCGCCACCGTCAAGGAAAACGGTCCACTCCATGGCTCCGTCTCACTAAAATTGATGGCAGAGGAGGTTTCCCTAGAACCCAAAGAAACTCTACGGATCAATTTGTACCACTTTTATGGTCTAATCCTTGCTCTACAACTCATGCCGTCGGAGGGGGAGGAGCAACTTGTGGGAATTTGTACTAGGATGAGATGTAGATATAAAACTAGGGCTTGTGGAGACCAGAACCATCTCTTGAGGGTGTTAGTGGTGAGAGACTGGGAAATCATGGATTAGAGAGAGAGATAGGGGGATGATGGGTAGTGGTGGACTGTATTCTCCTCAATACAGAAAACACACAAGGTAGGTGATGGAGTCCCTACCCTTAGATGTTCATCTTGCGGTCAACTATGAATCCTATGTGGTACAAGCAACTCACCAGTGTGTGAAAAGATATATTTAGTTATATATTATGAACTTAGGTTGTTTTTGTTATGTGGCGAATCATGGTGATAGGGAATGATGGTGAAACAAATATGTTGTTTGTATTCCATAGTGATAGGGAATCATGGTGAATTTATGGTGAATTTTAGTTTGTTTTTGTCCCCATGGTGAATCATGGTGAAATAAGTTTCTTTCAAGACTCCACTTCTTATTTAACAAATGTGCAAAAAATGTTCTAATAAATTTGATTCTGACTTTTGTAGGGTGCTTTTTATAAATACATTTCCCCTCTCTATCCATATAATCATGTAACAAACAACATTTTTTAAGTTTTTCATCATCCCTCTCCCTATCACCATACACATGTTACCAAACAACACATTTTAACAATTTCCCCTATCACTATCATTGTCCCCTTCCTTATCACCGTCCCTATCTCCATCACATACATTTTTTTCACACAGTACCAAACACAACCTTAGGTATTGTCATATGAATTGTTTGTATAAATGGATATCTTGGTCAAACATTGTGTAATTATCCCCCTCTTGATCATTGCATCTACTAATGCAGCTAGGGTCATCCTATTTACATGACACTTGGCATGCTTGCTAAATAGAACATGAGGAATCTAAATATCAACTCAATTCTCACATGTGAGATAGGGAAAACATGTATTACATGATTTATGCTTTTAGAGTAATTAACACCTATTTACTAGGTGTTACACTGCTAAATTTATGGGATTATATTTAATGTATCATGAAGTAATCCAATACTAGAAAAAGATCCTAATATGGATGAAAGTTGAGTCAATTTCTATTTAAACCCTAATTATTTGCCATTACACATTTAGAGTTAAGTTGTGTACAATTATTAAACTAAATTGTGATAGAAGCCTCAATCATCACGTGTTGCCCTTATTCAAGGGTTTTACATCATTATAAGAAATTAAATTGGTGACATAACATTATTGGTCATGTTCATTCCACACTAAAATTCCAGGGATGCTATAGTGGGCCATGGGTAGCATAGAGTGTATTCACCAAACAACCCACAAGAGGGGCCTATCGATCCATAATAGAATACACTACAAATGAAGAGAGGAAAGAAGAAGTATCCATGTAGATCAAAGTATCCTCCTCGTTATTCACCTCCAACTATAGGGTGACTATCTCTCTCTATACTCTAAGGGTAGATGTTATGGAATGGTGGTGCAAGGTAGTCAAAACCCTAGAAAAATTAGGATTTTAGGTGGAAAATGGGAGGTAGATGATGAAAATAAGGTAAGTAAGGGGTGGGTGGTGAATATGAATCCTAGGAGGAGCTAACCACCTTACCCTAGAAGCCAATAATGCTTATATAGTGGTCTATGGTTGCTAGGTAAGTGAGGGGAACTTTAACCAGAATAGTACAAAAGTAGATTGGCCATTTTGTCCCACCACAACCATGGTAGACAAGTGGGATGACTGTGGTGACCGAGAATGGTTGTGGTGGGTGAGGTAGATAGGTTAGGGTGAAGAGGAGAGATGGACTTGGTAGCATGACCAGTCTGAGTAGAATGATAGTGGTGAGGGCTAAGTGGCATGACCGTTCTAGGTGGAGCAGTCATGGTGGATGAATGTAGAATGGTCTTTCTAGGGAAGAATGATTGTGGTGAAATGGGTAGTTTTATAGGGTTAGGATGATGTGGATAGCTCCTAGATCGGCCATGCTATCTAGAAGAATTGTTATGTGCTAGGGTTGTATGGCTGTTCCAAGTTTGGGAAGGTCATTTTGGATCTATCTTTGATTCTATCAATCCATGTTATCTTGATTATAATAGCATACACTTTACATTCTAGAACGTCCATTTTGAGGGCTTTAGATAGAACTTACGTTATTCACTTGATCAACCATGGATCTTTTTGTTGGTATGTATGCCCAGAGAGCCAATCGTATGATGATTGGGTGTGGCATTAGATACCTAATTTGATAATAATAATGTAATTTTGTCTATTATGTTTGTCTCAGTCATGAAATAATGACACAAATGTAAGTAGATGTCTAAAGAATGATGTTACTCAATGACATATGTCTTCAAGTACGTTACTTGAACAATGAGATCATACAGATGCTAAGAGTACATACATTCTTGTTATGTCCCTAGTCAGATATTACTATGGAAGCAAACTAAATAAGAGTAATACATAAGACTAGAGCGTGTATTGACTAATGACAAAGTCTCATTAGTCATGATATATGATATCAAGTTAGTCACATAGATACATGTTAAATAACAATGTATCAGATAGACCCACCATGAGAGAGATACATGGAGACCATGGAATGGTATTCAAAATCATCTCTCATAATGATAGCGATGATTGTAGTTCTTAAACTTGAAGTCACTATATTCATCACATGTCATTGGGTATAGTTTGATATCATCAAACATAATCCTAAAATACGGGTTGCCATAAAGGTGATAATTGGGTAGCTTTGACACATGGGAACTGAGTGTGAGTGATGTAGATGGGATTTGTCCCTCCTATAAGAGTTTGATATCCAAGCCTCTTGATAAGCGAGACTAAGAAATATACAGTAGTATTGATGTGATATGTGATATGCAAACTCACATGTAACTTAGACAATCATCTCTAGTTCAAGAAACATGGATTAAATGTTGAGAGGATGATGGTTTCGTGCCTTGAGTTCAATCTAGATATCAGAAACAAAGGAACTGTACGATCATGATAACACTAATCATCGATTGTAGGTTGAAGTTGTTCTCCAACTTTTTGAATTACTTGGGTAGCAATGATGTGTGACTAGGCACTGTTCTTTGCTTGTGATGTCATAATTTATTATGGAGATTCATTGCCAACATAATTCTAGACCTATAGGGTCACACACATAGGATACACTTGGATTAAAGGAGTATATCCATGAATGATGTTTAGATTGAATGCTAAAGGTGTTTAGGTATTCAATTAAATAATAGATCAACTGACTGAACTTAGAATCATCAAGTTCAAATTTTGGACTCACTATTTCGAGTGCCAAGTTAATTAGAAACTAAGTTGGCTGAGTTCTGCCAGAACTAGGGGACAAGACAACCGTCTAGCATGATGGTCGTGAGACGACCATCTCACATGAGAAAGACAACCAGTTCGTGGTCGTGAGATGCTCGACTCATGTGAGTGAGATGACCGGTTCGTGGTCGTGAGATGACCAACTCACATGAGCGAGATGTTCGATTCTTGGGGAAATTCAATTGCATCAAGGATTAGTGTTGATGTCATGTTATGTATTAATTAGTTTTGAATTGCCAATTTGGTTCAGAATAGGAAACTGTGTGAGATGACCATTTTTCTCACAACATGACTATCTTGCAGTGCAAGACGAGCATTTTGTAGTTCACATGTTCTAGAACATTCAAGATTCTGGACGCCTGTACTCCCACACCGATCAGGAATCCTGACCCTGTCCTCTATTATAAATAGAGGCGTACTGGGGGCTTCCTAAGACACATAGTTGAGAATTTTCTGCTCTAAATATTGTTGTCCTCTCTGGTTGTGGTAACCAATAGAGAGCCCAAGTAAGTCCTACCAGTCAAAGGGAGGGATAGCGAGGGAGAGAACAATAGAGGATCAATTGTGGGAGAGCATGTCAGTGACTAGTACGTTGAAAGAAGGGGACAACTCCTTCTCATTGGCTCTGGTAGCGCAATGTGGAGTTCTCGATGGTCCACATAGATTACTCTAAAGGCGGGAGGCATTGTCTTCCGCTTGGAGGACAACACCAGCCTGCAGTCTCTAGAGAGACCATAAGATCCACTGTAGACATTGTTCCAGTCTGTTGTCCGTGGTAAAGGCCAAGAGCTGCACAGACACCATCCAAGAGAAACTAGAAGACAATTGCACATCTACAATGATGAGGAGTGTGTCGCTAGACTTGCTCTAGGTTCAGGTATATCCTCAAAACCATCCTTTTCATTATATAGTTGTTTACGCGATCCACTGATTTATGAGAATATGGAAATAAAATTTTTGTTTCCGCTGCCTATATCTGAGCCCTATTTCCAACTAGTGGTATCAGAGCCACGTCAATCTACTATATTTTGGGATAATCGATATTATCAGATTTTGGTTTTATCATTTAATTATTGCATGTGAAGTGAATAATTTCTTATCCCATCAAATATCATGATAATCCCAAACTAATATATATATATATATATATATATATATATATATATGCCATTTACATGTCTCCCTAAAAGGGAGTTTTGATGGTGGATGTGTAGCATGGTTATGACCAATAACCCCTATTATATGTGCATGGTTGTGTGGTTGGTTAATCCTATTTTATCTCGATCTGCATACTGAGCCTCTGTCTTATCTTCCCAATGTAAAGTTAGTTCTTTCCTACCCTTCCTCCCCTCGAATTTAACTTGAGGTTTCTATATAATCATGTAATAGTAGGATAGTTTACTTCCTTGTTATGACAAAGAAGAAAGACGTTCTGACAATACCAACCGACCATTTTAGAGATGGGGCGATCGATAGGAGGACTGAGGAGGACCAAAAGGATGAGATGAACTAATTACCTAGTGGACCCAACTGATCGATTGGAGGAGCCAGAAGATGGTGGACAGAAGAACCAAATGTCTGGTCAGGAGGCAAGCCGATTGGTTCAAAGGTTGAACTGAACCACCCGGATTAGCAAGCATGGATCTTCATCAATAACAAGTTTTTGCATGTGATGTAGACCTAGGTTGTGGTAATTCATTGTGGCTCTAAGGAATTACATTAGGCTGGACATAGCCATCACTTTTTATTTATTACATGTTTTTGTTGTGGGATATAGCATGTCTATGATACGTACTATATATATGGTGATTGGATAAAGTATATGTATTTATAAATACAAAACCCCTCAAATAAAATATTAAGTCTAAGATGCTTTCCATTAGCAGCACACATGAAAAGCTTGGTCAACCAGGCATGGGATCCCCAAGGGATGTGCATCATCTATCTCATGGAAGTATGATGGTAGTAATGTGAGCCCACCAAGCGGGGTGCATAATTATCGTGTTGACTATTGGGTCAGGCTCAACTGGTGATTCTTAGAGCGTATAAGCCTAGAGGCATGTAGATGATAATGGCAAAGAGTTGTGCATATCATCAATCCAAGAGTTATATGAGATGAAATTGGTAAATGTTGCCTACCTTAATAATTGATCATGAGCGCCAACGTTGGTTGGGTATTGACTTAATTATTTTGGATCTTGGCTCACTAGAAGATTGTACGCTGCATTCTTCCGAATTGATACATGAGGGTTATCAATTTGAACAAAATAGTGGGAGTGATAATTAATTAAAGGCCTAATTAATATCATTAACATATCAAATGAAACAAATCAAAAATGTTTTGAAAAGGTTGCAATATTTCTTTGTAGAAACTAATGTCAAACACAGACAAGTTTCTATTGCAATCAGTCCTTTAGAAAGGACAAAATGGGATAAAGTTCTACAACTATTTACAGACTTTGAGAAATGTTCTCATTAATGAGTGAAAGCTCTATGTCCTTGAAAGACTAGATCCAGAGAAACCCACTTTAAATGTGCCTTAGCATGATATGGATGCTTACTTGAAGGGTAGTTATCGGTAATACACGTATGAATCTAAGGGTAGTTATCGGTAACTCATTATATTTACTGATGCCTTAGCATTACCGATAACTCATTATATTTACTGATGCTATCAGTATATATGAAGTTTGTATTTAATGAAATACACGTATGAATCTCTTGAAGTGTTCATGGAGATTATGAATGAAGTACGTAACTAACTTGATAAAAGTAGTAAGATACCTCGAAATGATTGATGTTGAAATACTTAAACTAAGAGTTTAAGGACCTTATGGGGGATCATGATAGTGTATCATGATGAACTCCACCTAAAACACAATGATAGTGTATCTTGAAACTGTATCAGTAAGAAGGAATCACACCATGTTAATTCATGGTGCGATAATCAACAAAATCTAGCTAATCTTCCAATTTCTTTTAGGCACATGCTTAACACTAAAACAATGTATCGTCAAAAATAGTTCAAAAGACATCATATGGAATGTGGCATGGGAGGTGTCCCGATGTGTCTTTTATAGTGATTAGGGATGAATGCCTATATAAGAAATAGTTTCTAAAAAGGCTTCATCTACAAATCACATAAATGTTAATTTTTTGAAATACTACTTTTATCGATCTCAGATTGACATCTTGATACATTACTTTACCATAATAATCATTGAAAAAAACTTGAATCTGGACTACGATTCATAGCAAGCAGTCAATAAGATCATTGAGATTGACCAACCAGTTGGTTTGGTTTGGCTATTCTTTTCTCTTCCAAAGGAGTCAGCGTAATCCAACAACAAAGGTGTTTTTTGTCAGGATGGTTGCATTCCTGAATGTGAACTTAGTTCCAAAGGAATCAATGGGAGTAAAAGTGGAACTCAAAATGTTTGAGACGAATAATAGAACATATGAAGCTAAAGAGGTACAATGGGAGCAAAGAGAATCACAAGTTGTTGTGGAAATATCAAGTTCCTTATGTAACACAAAACCTTATAGTTCTAGTATAACACACTAGAGCTTGAAAGATTATATCTTCAAGAAGCCGGTAGGCTGATCATATATGAGGAGTCAACTATCTACCTAGAAACTATTGAGGGACCAAAATATGAGAAATGGTTTGAGGCCATGAGATCAATGATGGACTCCATCTAAACCAATAAGGTATGACCTTGGTGGATCCACCTGAAGGGTTAAAACCCATAGGGTGCATTTGTATCTTTGAAATAAGACCAACATGGAAAGGTAAATTGATTGCAAAGAATTTCAAACTAGTTCAAGGTGTTGAACATGATGAAGTCTTTCCCCAGTTACCATGGGTAAATCCATTTGGATCATGCTTGTTGTTGCAACTTAGTATGACTATGAGATTTGGCATATGGATGTAAGAACTGCATCCCTTAACTGGAATAATTGTGAACATGTGTATGTGACACAACCTAAAGGTTTTATAAATCCATTAATGCAAATAAAGTATATAAGCTACAAAGGTCTTTCTTTGGATTGAAGCAAACATCTCAAAGTTGGAATCTTCTATTTGACAAGACAGTCAAGGAGTTTGACTTGAGTCAAAATAAAGATGAAATTTATCATTACAAAAGATTTAGTGGGAGTATATTAATATTTCACATAATGATGAGGAATAACGTCCTTATCCTGCAAATGATAAAACTTGACAAGGAAAGTACCTTCTCTGAAAGGTTTAGGTGAAGCATCCTATGTGATAGGGATTGAGATCTATAGAGATAGATCCGGAAAGCTTCTTGACCTAAGTAAAAGAACATGCATTGGCAAGATACTAAAGGGTTCAACATGCAAGACTCGATGAGAGAAAACTTGTCCATGTTCCACAGAGTTAGTCTCCCAGGAGCTTAGTATCCCAATTCTTGTGAATAATGGGAACACATGTAATAAATGCCATATTCATTCACAATCAGATCTATAATGCAACGTTAGGTACTTATCCCATTATCTTGTATGTATTGTACATGATGAGAAAATATCCAGTTATGTCATACATATTGGACATGACGAGAGGATATCAAGACATCTCATATGTATACCTATCTAGCAATCTTGTATGTATTGGACATGACGAGAAGACATATATACCTACCTAGCAATCTCTTATGTATTGGACATGATGAGAGGGTATATGTCAGATTCTAGTGAGAGTCAATGGACTACCATAAAGAACATCCCTAGGTACTTGTGAAGCACTAAAAGGATTGGTTTCTTGGTTATGGTAATAAGGGAGAGTTGGATGAAAAAGGTTACAACCATGCAAGATTCCAAATAGATGAAATGATCATAATCTATGTTTGACCTTAAACAAGAACTCTAAGCTAGAAAGGGTTTCGAAGTAATGACAGTTGTTTATATTTATAGAATAAGTTGAGTATTTATGGGTTATGAGAATAGCATAGGATACTATATGGATCAAGAAGTTCATATAGGTGAACTTGTGTGTGGTTCCAACCATTGATGGGGATTGAGATATGAAACTTACAATATACTGACTTGAAGCACATGTTGCTAAATCCTCTATAAAAGTGCTTGCACAGTAGAAACATGATGGACATGTCAAGATCACTTGGAATATGATTTGTGGGTGATTGGATCTAAGTCCAAGTAGGAGTCTATTGGTATGTATGCCCAGAGAGCCAATCATATGATGATTGGGATGTAGCATTAGATACCTGATTTGATAATAATAAAGGTAATTTTGTCTATTATGTTTTTCATCGGTCATGAGATGATGATACAGGTGTAAGTAGATGTCTAAAGAATGATGTTACTTGATGACGTATATCTTAAAGTATGTGACTTGAACAATGAGATCATATAGATGCTAAGAGTACATACATTCTTGTTATGTCCCTAGTTGTATATTATTGTGGAAGAAAAATAGATAAGAGTAATACATAAGACTGGGTTGTCGTAAAGGTGATGATTGGGTAGCTTTGACACATGGGGACTGAGTGTCAGTGATGTAGATGTGATTTGTCCCTCCTATAGGAGTTTGATATCCAGGATTCTTGATAAGTGAGACTGAGAAATATATGATCATATTCATGTGATTCAATATGTGATATGTGAACTCACATGCATCTCATACAGTCTGCTCTAGTTCAAGGAACATGGATTGAATGTTGAGAGGATGAAAATTCTATGCTTCAAGTTCAATCTGGATATCAGAGACAAAAGAACTATACGATCATAGTAACACTAATAACGAATTGTAGGTTGAAGTTGTTCTCCAACTTTTTGAATTACTTGGGTAGCAATGATG
Organism: Alisma plantago-aquatica; assembly: GCA_963693085.1. Classification (NCBI taxonomy): domain Eukaryota; kingdom Viridiplantae; phylum Streptophyta; class Magnoliopsida; order Alismatales; family Alismataceae; genus Alisma; species Alisma plantago-aquatica. The sequence continues at coordinate 1,076,780,344 of OY856412.1, read as the reverse complement.
TGTGACTAGGCACTGCTCTTTGCTTGTGATATCATAATTTTTTATGGATATTCACTGCCAATGTCATTCAGGATCTATAGGGTCACACACATAGGATACACTTGGATTAAAGGAGTGTATTCATGAATGATGTTTATATTGAATGCTAAAGGTGTTTAGGTATTCAATTAAACAATAGTTCAACCGACTAGACTTAGAATCATCAAGTTCAAGTGTGGGGCTGACTATTTGGAGTCTTAGGTTGATTAGAAATTGAGTTGGTAGAACTGGGGCACGAGACGACTGTCTCACGTGAGCAAGACGACAGGTTCATGGTCATGAGATGATTGGTTCACATCAGTGAGATGACTGGTTTGTGGTCACGAGACGACCGACTCTCATGAGCAAGACACCCAGTTCATGGGGAAATTCAATTACATTAAGGATTAGTACTGATGTCATGTTATGCATCAATTGGATTTGAATTGCCAATTTGATTCAGAACAGGTAATTGTACAAGAGGACCATTTCTCTCACAAGAAGACCCTCTCGCAATGCAAGATGGCCATTTTGCAGTCTGCATGTTCTAGAAAATCCATGATTTTGGACCCTTCTACTCCCAAACCGATTAGGAATCCTGACATTGGCTTCTACTATAAATAGAGGGGTATTAGGGGCTTCCCAAGACACACAATTGAGAATCAATTTCTCTACCAATTGTTGTCCTCTCTGATTGTGGTAACCAATAGAGAGCCCAAGAAAGTCTTACCCATCAAAGGCATGGATAGTGAGGGAGAGAACAACTAACGATCAGTTGTGGGAGGGCATGTGGGCGACTAGTACGCTAAAAGAAGAGGACAACTCCTTCTCATTGTCTATGGTAGCACAACATGGAGTTCTTAGTGGTCTGTGTGGACAACTCTAGAGGTGGGAGGTCGTTGTCTGCCGCTTGGAGGAAAACGTCAACCTGTAGTCTGTGGTGAGACCGCATGAGCTACTACAGATGTTGTTCCAGTCTGTTGTCCATGGTGAAGACCAAGAGCTACACAGACACCGTCCAAGAGTAACTAGAAGACAATTGTGAATCTACAACAATAAGGAGTATGTTGCTATATTTTCTCCAGGACCAGGTATATCTTTGAAAGCATCCTTTCCATTATATAGTTGTTGACATGATCCGCTGGTTTACGGGAATATGGAAATCAATATTTTGTTTCCGCTGCCTATATTTGTATCCTATTTCCCAACACTTTTTGCATAAATTTGATTATTGATCACTTGGCGTAGGCTGGGGTGATGTTGGCATTCTTTCGACTCCTAAAAGCCGGGGAAATTCCTTAAACTACCTCCTCTCCCTTCCATCAATTAGTATTCAAGTACCTATAAAACATGCAAAAAACATCATGTGTTTGACATAAAATATGATTTATGGGGAATATTGCATTCATTCTAAATATTCAACATGATAAATGAGAAAAAAGACACATGATGAAGACAAAAAGTAGAGATTCATCAGTAACATGTCTTCCCAAGATATTATGATTCATTATTGTTTTAGAACAGACAAATGATGTAAACTTTTGTCTAATCTTTCTATCATTTTACCATGGTTGGATACATATTTCTTTACAACGTTAAGTTTTCTCAACATAGAATGATCCTCCTCTTTGGATATTAGAGAATACCTTTTTTGGTGATGTCATTGGTTTCCAAGGGAACTGCACATTGGTTTGTATGCCCTGACAACCATCTTATTTGATTATTAATAGAAGGTGACTCCACTTGTTATGATTTTCTGGTATTAATAATATTTAAAATAATAATTTCCTAAGAATTTTTTGACTTGAGGACATATGTTCTAGGTTGAGGACCCAAATAAAGATCATATGTATACTTGAGAGTATTAATTCTTCTTGTTTCCCTAGTCATATATTATTATGGATGTTTTAGGACAACAATAATACATAAGACTAGAGTGTATTATGACTAATGACTGTTTCCTTAGTTACGGTATTGGATATCAAGTCATAGACATAGGTACTTGTTAGATAGCAAGTTATACTAGACAAACCTACCATGAGAATGACACAAGGAAGACATGTCATGAAAGTCATATTCATGTCTCATTTTTACAATGATGACCATAATTATTAGACCTAAATCCATCACAACAATGACATGTTATTCTATTACTTTGACAATACCCAAAGTGACTTTGAATAAGAATTTCCACACATGTAGTGATTGGGTGCATTGTGATACTTGTGGGTCATTGTGAGTGATGTAGATGGAACTTGTGCCTCATATTGAAATGATAACCCCAAGCACTTGATGACTGAGACTGCAAAATGTATGTCCATGCTCAATTGAGTCAATATATGATATGAGATCATGGAACCTCACCATTGTAATAGAAATAAATAAACATAGATTGAAAATTAAGAGGATGACTACTTCATCCCTCAAGTTTAGTATGGATATACAAGAGAGGGATAATATGATCAGGGTACATTGGTCATTTATAGGTTAAATTTGTTCTCCAACAATTTATACTAATTACTTGGGTATAAATGATTTGTTTTTGATACTACTCATTGCTTGTGAGGTCTTTGACAAGACTACAAAGGTAATGTGGAATCTACATTATAAATACAAAAGGATTCTCAAGGGAAAAGAAGTTTGCAATCACACTCATAATTACAACAGCTCTGAATCAGGCAAGGAAAAAGGAATAATACCAATCCAATCATTTGACTAAACACGTTGATTAATTCAATGATCAGTAAATCAACATATCAATTGATTGGTAAATAATCAATGGATTAGCCATTTGGTAGCATAAGAAATTGATTGGATGAATACAATATCTGATCAACTAGGTATTAGGATTAGGAAAGAGAAGAATAAGAAAGTCAATTGAATAGGATTCTAATTAGTCACCTAATTGGGAATTGGAAGTTTCAAGAGTAGTTGCAATTATTAATTGGACTCCCAACTGATCTGCTAGAGTAGTGTTGGAGTGTTTCCTATTTTGAGTTCGATTGAGAATTGCAACTAGATAAACATGTTTTAATTTTATGAAACCCTAAACCATGACTATCCTATAGAAAGGGGTATACATACTTTATACACAAAACACAAGTGGATCATTAGTTTCTCCCTTTGGAAAAGAGAAAGAAATCCTAAGGATGATACCTAATGAGAAGAAGATAAAAGGAAATAGGGATGCAAGAACTTCAAATGGTCGCATCGTGCTTCTTCTTGAAGGCCAGTGTGACTTATGAATGCACATACATCATGTTTTAGGGGAATTTTAGATGCATTTATATTTTTGGTTTTGCATGTTTAATTTCATTTTGCTCCATATTTCACTTGTTTTTGTATATCAGTAGTTTATGTAATTTATATGGTATTCAATGTGATTATAGTGATTTATTTGTAGGATTGATGCAAGTTCAAGAGACAAACAAATATTTCTCCTTAAAGGCCTGATAATGAACTAAGATCACATATTCTCACTTCCCAACTCTGAAAAATGGAGTGAGGACCTCATACAATGGTTCTGGGAAAAGAAATGCTTCTATGGTAAGCCAACCTATTGGTTGGCTATTCTAATGGGCTTATTCCAATTGCAAAAAGTGAAAAAAAACTCATCCCCAACTTCTATAGTAGGTATACCAACCGATTGGCTTTCAAACTGGTCGATTCGCTTGTAGATTTTCTTGCAGTGCTCGATATATATCCTGCGCCTAAAAGGTCATATCGTTTACATCCAAACTTAGAATTTAGTGTTAAAATATGATTCAAAAGGAAATTTCATTAGTTGCAGGAAATACATATTTACAAACCTCTTTAAGGGGGAATATTGGACCAAACGTTTCCCACAACTCCAGTGCCATAAATCTACAACAAAACACAGGAAGCCATCAGATTAGTTTAGATGGATTTGGGATTAGACTAGATGATATAAATATTTTTAGGGAACATCTAGGGAAAGGGGTTCACATTCTTTATTTCTATCCAAAACCATAGCCTCTGCCAAGGAGATCTAGAGAGGATAGTCGATGGTTTGACATGGAGATGCGCCCTGCTAGAGGACATGACTGGAGATTCAACCTCATTTGGGAAGTTGTGACGAGATCCATCAAGCTTCTTCTCCACGACGTTGGTATTCATGAGCTTTTTTTTTACTTCTCTCCATTTTGTACCATGAACATTATTAGAGAGTAGATCTTTACTGATTTGTGGAGATTAGCCCCAATTCCACTATTCTATTATATTGCTAATCAATCTCATTGCTTATGTGTATTAGATGTTTTTCATTTGGTTATTGACATGCTTCTTGATTTGGATAATCATCTTGCTTGTTTGTTAAAATTCTAAGCACAGAAACCATGAAGCTTAAGATTACAACAATGAATGAAGGTGTAGAGTTTTGGATGAGATCCTTAAAGTAGTTCTAATGGACAATTGGGTAGTTATCCATGGACATCGAGATCATGGGTCTATGGGAATTCATTCCTTGTGTGACCTGTGTTCCAAAAGGATGCAAATCCACATGGTCCTAATATATTAGATATAGTTAATGTGTTGTAATGATTAGAATAGTTACATAGGTAGTGGCATTGAAACTCATGTGATGGTTGTTTTATCATTTCTTCTTTCTTGTTTAATTCATTGATTGTTTAGATAATTTAATTTATTAACCAACCTATCAAAACTTCATTGTTAATCACTTTTCTTAATTAGACCAAAAATAAAATTTGTTCTTAAAAACATTATATCTAGGGTTCAATCATTATCTATACCACAATAAGATCTGTTCTCTTAAGGTTGGTGTTTTTCATACTATTGTTTTGGTGAAAACTGGGATGTTATTATCTTGGTGAATTTGTGGGTAAGAAAGCACCACATCAAATTTTGTCACCATTGCCGAGAAAATGGGAATTTTTGGATTTTTATTCTGTTGACACAAAGTTATGATTTTTTTATTTCTAGTTTGTTTTTATAATTTTAGTTTTTTTTGTAATTTTATTTTTATTTATAATTTCTCATTTGCATTTGTAATTTTTGGTTTTGCTAGCTTCTTAGTTTGTTTCTACAACTTTTAGATTGTTTTATAATTTTTAGTTTGGTTTGACAATTTGTTTTAACTTATTTTTCATCTTCTTTATATCTTAATTTTTTGTAATTTATTATTTCTGTTCTATAGTATATGATTTTATTTGTATCTTCATTCATTGGACAAATTTTAACTCGATCATTATCTCAAATTTCCTATTTTTTAGACATTCATTTTAAATAGAATGGTTGATAACACTTTACTTTACGTACTTTCTATATATATTTTACACCACTTTCAGTATAAATTAGTTAACTTTTCACATAATTTCTCTATCTTTTTTACTAAAGCCTTGTTTAAATGATTTCAGGAATCAACACAACTTAGATCGTGATTTTTGGGAACTGTGACTGTGATTCCAAAGCACTAGACATCTCGAAGCCTCAGACAAGAAGTGGAGACCGCGACTGCGGTTATCTAGAGACCACAACCGCGGTTATCTAGAAACCGCGATCGCTGTTATTCAAAGACCGAGACCGCAACTATGACAAGAATTGCGACCGCATTTATAGGAGGACCGCGACCAAGCTGGACCGTGACCAGAGAGGAATAAGGCAGAGACCGCGATCACGGTCTTGCCCTCACTTAACAGAAAAACTACGACCGCAGTTCTAAGTCGGTGGAATGCGCCTATAAATAGTGCACCCACCTGTCTTGTCATGGGAGGGGAGAGACATCAGATCCCGAGGCCACAAAGTGCTGCTATGTTCCAGACTCATCTTTGACCATCCATACATCAGTCTTGGATCTCTAGGGGTGTAAGTCGAGGAGAGAGAATATAGACGCCCACCCCTTTTTCAAAAGGAGAAGGCCATTCATGTGGTAGATCCAGATCTGAAGAAGTAGTGTGTAGTATCACGTTTCTTCTCTTCTAGATCTATCATTTCATCCTGCTGTATCCCTTTTCCCCCTTCGTGGTATCTTATGGATCTGTCTTTTTATAAATCTATCATGTTTTCCGCAAACATGAGTGACTAAACACCTTAACTTGGGTTGGGAGTAGCCATTAAGGCTCTCCCAACATGTATATTGCCTCTTTCTTTTGAATATACATATTCTTATCAAGATTATCTCCATGCACCTATTTTAATGCTTCACTTGTATGCTTAGCTACCATCTTGTGATGTTTGATTGTTGATATCTTGATAGTGTAATATCACTTTTATCCCATGTCATGGAGTGGTATGAATGCACGAGAGTGTTGGAATGCTAAATCTTTAACCATTTGTTTTTCTGTGAGGTTTTTGAGTTGTCATCTCGAGAGAGAGGATTCTTTTAGAATTAGATCTATCATCATCTCGAGAGCGAGTGGAATATATGTTTGAATGGTTTCTTGTAATCTTGATATGAGTATGCAAGAGAGAGATAGTATTACATGTTGGTGAGGTGCTTTAGTTGGTGAACCCCAACCCTAGTTTTCCCCATATACTTATTTACAGTTTGTTTGTTTTTCTTCTTTTTGTTTACTGTTCTTGTTTATGTGCTACCATTCCTTAGGGAACATCTCTTTATCCCCTTTTTTGACTGGAGTATAAGAGTGTTTGCTTCCACATTCTTAACACGACCAACGTTGTCCCTGTGTTCGACCCCGATCGCTACATCAGACCCTGTTTATCATTGTGGGGGCCTGAGAGTCGGGTTATCTCTTTAAAAGTCTGACTACTTTAATCCACTCCTTTTGGACGTGCGATTTAGGCCAGTCAACTTTTTGGCGCCGTTGCCGGGGACAAGGAAAAATGGCACTGTTAAGAACCTGAGTCTGCTTACTATACTCCCGTGCCTCAAGCTTAGCAATAAGCTTGACAATACAATTACTTTAAGTTTGCTAACTTGGGATTGTACAGAGTAGTTCGTTTGGACCCGTTCGGTTTTCTAACTTAACTGTACTATCTATTTAGGTACCCAAGAAGAAGCAACTTGTTCGAATTTACTCCTTTTCGCCATGCCGCCTCGCGTGGACGTTACCCTTTCAGGCGACGAGTGGAATGTGAGGAATGAACAAAACCCACCTCCACCAACAATGGATGAAGATAGAGGTGGTTGTTACAATGACGACCATCGATATCAAGAGCAAGAAGAGTGGCATGAAGACGATGATCGTCCCTACGAGGATCATCTCCATCGTCACAGGCACAGAAGAAACCATAACAATCACGAGCACAATCGCAGGAACAACGATAGCAAAGATGATGATGAGGAGGAGAAGACTCTTCAGGAATTGGTTGCTACAAAAGCCAACAACTCAAGATGTCCTATGATCATACCAAGGTTCAATGCAATGAACTTCAAACTGAAGCCAGTTGTAATCTCTATGATCCAGAGCAAAAGCTTTCGAGGGAGTTCAAAGAACAAAAACCCATATCATCACCTCGACGCTTTTAAGAATATATGCGACACCATCAAGATGCGGGGAGTTCCACAAGAAGTCATTTATTGAAAAGGTTTCATTTTCTCCTTAGAGGATAAGGAATTATCCTGGTACCTTGGATTACCGCATCAAGATTTGAATGGATGGAATGCATTGGCTGATGCTTTTGTGAACAAGTTCTACCCCACAGAGAAGACTGTTCGTAACAGGCAGAAGATCACGTCTTTCACGCAGAGACCGGGTGAGAATCTGCATGAAGCCTGGGAAAGGTACTAGGAGTATCAGAGAGATTTCCCTCACCATAATTATAAGAAGGGTTTCCTAATAACGATGTTATACAATGGTTTAACACCAGACGAGAGAGTCTCACTAAATGCAGCAGCACGAAGTGACTTCCTCGGTAAAAAGCCCAGTAGATCCAAGAAAATCATTGAAAACATGGCTGAGTTACAATCTGGGACTGATTATGACATGACCGACAGAGGGTGGGCCAAAAAGGCCACCAATGAAGGGTCGTAAATTGAATCAAAGGCTCTCGATGCAATCACATCTCAGATACAAAAGATAGCCATTGATGTTTGACAGCTGAAGGAATATGGAGGAAAGGGGAAGAAGCACGTTGAAAAAGTGATGAAATGTGTCACTTGCGGCAAAGGTGGGCATGGAATAGATAACTGCATATACACCCGACCCAAAGAATCAAGTGAAGGTGAGTTTGAGGAGGAGGAAGTTGAAAATGTCTCTTATGCTAACTTTAAGAGACCAGATCACCCAGGTTTCAGTTATGGCAACAAGGACGCTGCAGAGAATTCACATCAACTGAATAATCCATCCAAGAAACCACCAGGTTTCGAGAAGAGAGGTAGACAAGATCAGTACACCAAAACAAGTACTTTCTATACAAACAAAACCCACTATCAAGGTCAAGGGAAGTATGAAAATCACCAATCTGCAAGCACAAGTCAAGGACAAGGACAAGATCAAGGACAGAGTCAGGCAAGGAACAATAGTCAACCTGACTTAGTGGGCCAACTATTCGATTTCGTCAAGAGATATGAAAAGATAAACAATCAACTAACACAAAGTGCACTGTCCAACTCTGGCATCCTGAATACGATGCAGGTCCAAATGGAAGATATGCAAACACATCAATGCCAAATAGACCAAAAGCTCACTCAGTTGGCCGAGCTGGTGAAGAACCCTTCAGGGAAGATATCATCTAACACCGAGTCTGCCAAGATGGCGGTCCTTAGATCGGGAAGGATGGTAGAGTGCCCTGAGGTGACAAAACTTGAAGAACCAGAGCCAGAGATTATTATAGAGAAATCAGCCGAAGGAGAAAACCAACAAGCTCAATTTAGAGAACCAGGACCTGTGGAGGACATATTAGCCAAAAGGAGTCAATACTCACTGAGATTGCCATTTCCGTACAAACTCATAAAGGAACATCTCAAAAAGAGGTATGAAAAGTTTATGGAGTCGATGAAAAAGCTCCACTTTGATGTGCCATTTCTGGATGCTTTAGAAGAAATGCCAACATATGCCAAGTTTTTCAAGGACTTAATCAAAAAGAAAAGAAGAGGAGGTAGGACTAAAACACTGCACCTTGCCAGTATGTCAATTGCTTTCGTAAAGGCAGAATTACCTACCAAGAAAAAGGACCCTAGAGCCTTTACTATACCTTTTGTTGTAGGGGATAACATCGAAAGGAAAGGTCTCGCTGACTTGGGGGCTAGCATCAGTCTTATGCCTTTAAGACTCACACAATGATTGGGACTGACTAATACGGTCAGGACCAATATGAGAATTGAGTTGGCAGACCATACCTTCAAAAGGCCTGTGGGAGCAGTTGAAGATGTTCTGATTCGCGTGGGAAGATTCTTCATCCCGTGTGATATTGTTGTCATTGACACTATTGAAGACCCTAAATGCCCTATCATCTTCGGACGTCCTTTCTTAGTGACCAGGAGGGCACTGATTGATGTCACTGAAGGCATCATAACTCTGAGGGTCGGAAATGACCACATTGATTTCAAGGTAAAAGACGCCATGAAGGGACCATCCCTGCTCGAATCTGCTTACTTCATGGATAGCTACAACCAATATTGTGAAGAAGTAGAAGAATATACATCAATAGTAGACCCTATTATGAGGGCATTAAACAATCATGATTCAGAAATCGAAGACCCCGAGGTTGCTGAGATCCTCGACTACCTAAATCAAGACGAAGAAGATCTGAGCGAGGAAGAGGAAGTTATTAAGACAGTCAAGTATGCTTCTCTAGAACTGACATCAGAGGAAGAGAAGGCACCTAAACCCAAACCGGAACTGAAATATTTGTCGAAATGGTTGAAGTACGAATTTCTTGATCATGAGGAGAGAAACCCTATTATAGTTAATGCTAGTATGACTGAAGAGCAATTGGAAAGACTTCTTAAGGAGCTAAAGTTCCATAGGCAAGCTATAGACTATTCAGTGGATGATATCAAGGGACTTAACCCTGCTCTATGTATGCACCACATAAATCTAGAAGAGTCGGCAAAACCCCTAGTTCAACACCAGAGGAAGTTGAATCAAATGTTAAAAGAGGTTGTAAAGAAGGAAGTCATCAAGTTAAGAGATGCATGTATTGTTTACCCAATCAGCGATAGCAATTGGGTGATCCCTATTCATGTTGTACCAAAGAAAGGGAGGATGACAGTTGTGAAGGGTGATAAAGGAGATGAAGTAGCCGTCCAGACTGTCACCAGGTGGAGAATGTGTATAGATTATTGAAAGCTAAATCAGGAAATGAAGAAAGATCACTACCGCTTCCCTTTATCGACCAGGTTCTAGAAAGACTAGCACATCACAAATATTTTTGCTTTTTAGATGGTTATTCCGGGTTTTACCAAGTCCCTATCCTACTTGATGACTAGGAAAAGACTACCTTCACTTGTCTATATGGTACTTATGCTTTTTGAAGAATGTCGTTTGGATTGTGCAATGCTCCTGCAACATTCCAACGTTGCATGATCTTGATGTTCTCAGATTTTCTGGAGGATATTGTGGAGGTCTTTATGGATGATTTTTCTATGTATGGAAGAGATTTTGATGGTTGTTTGAAAAACCTATCATTGGTCCTGCAATGCT